>OU015492.1:97714253-98434122 GCA_907164885.2 Dolomedes plantarius | reverse complement strand
ACAAATTTGTTCAAACTATACCTTGTGGATTGTGGATTATCTTTCAGGGAAATCGGTAGTCGTGTTGGACGAAACCAAACAACTGTAATGCGTACATGTGATCGTTGGTTGCAGGAGGGTACGACGGACCGGCGTGTTCGATCGCATCCACCTCAGCGCACCACTTCACGTGATGACAGGCAAATTGTGCGCATGGCAGTGACGGATCGCTCAGTCACATCACGAACCATAGCACAGCACATGCAGTCTGTAACGCATCATCCAGTGTCTGCGCGTACCATTCGACGCCGTTTACAGCAGAGTGGTCAGTCCGCAAGACGTCCATTGCTTTGTCTACCCTTGACGCATAACCACAGACGTCTCCGCCGCCAATGGTGCGATGACAGAAGGATGTGGACGGCAGAATGGAATGAAATTGTCTTTACTGACGAGTCACGCTTCTGTCTGCAACACCACGATGGTCGAATTCGAGTCTGGAGACACCGTGAAGAGAGGATGCTGAACAGCTGCGTTATGCACCGCCACACTGGTCCTGTTCCGGGTATTATGGTATGGGGCGGTATTGGATATCACTCTCGCCCACCTCTAGTATGCATTGCCGGTACTTTAAACAGCCAGCGCTACATCTCCGAGGTGTTGGAGCCAGTTGTCCTTCCTTACCTCCAGGGCTTGCCCACAGCCATATTTCAACAGGATAATGCGCGACCACACGTGGCACGCATTGTCCAACGGTTCTTCGTCAATCACTAGATTGAATTGTTATCCTGGCCGCCTCGCTCTCTGGATCTTTCGCCGATAGAAAACATGTGATCCATGGTTGCTCTACGATTGACCCAGATCCCATCCCCAGCTGCCACAGCAGATCAACTTTGGCAACGTGTGGAAGCTGCTTGGTCTGCTGTACCCCAAGAACTCATCCAAAGTCTCTTTGAATCAATGCCGAGGCGTGTGGCAGCGGTGATCTCCAACAATGGCGGCTACTCTGAGTACTCATTTTGGCAGGAACCACACTTCACAGAAGTCTATAAATTTAATCATTTGATACTTGGTCAACATGTTATCTACAAAATAAATTTTGTTGTGATATCTCTTGTCTTTCTTGGTGTTGCAATTTGGGTGGCCAGCAGTGTATATATAGATTAGGTTATAAATTAAGAAAATAATTGGAAAATACACTGTCAGTAAAGACAATTTTATTCCATTCTGCCGTCCACATCCGTCTGTCATCGCACCATTGGCGGCGGAGACGTCTGTGGTTCTGCGTCAAGGGTAGACAAAGCAACGGACGTCTTGCGGACAGACCACTCTGCTGTAAACGGCATCGAATGGTACGCGCAGACACTGGATGATGCATTACAGACTGCATGTGCTATGCTATGGTTCGTGATGTGACTGAGCGATCTGTCACTGCCATGCGCACAATTTGCCTGTCATCACGTGAAGTGGTGCGCTGAGGTGGATGCGATCGAACACGCCGGTCTGTCGTACCCTCCTGCATCCAACGATCACATATCCGCATTACAGTTGTTTGGTTTCGTCCAACACGACTACCGATTTCCCTGAAAGATAATCCACAATCTCGGTAGGCCACTATCCTTCTTCTGTCAAACTCGGACACTTGATCAAAAGATGATCGCTGTTTTCGACGAGGCATAATTGATCGTTTTTTTGAAAAAACCACAAGAAAAACACAATTGCCGAACTTGAAATCGTCGAAATCTCCAAGCCTTAAATAGCGCTTTGATGTGGCGCCACAGGCGCGCGTGATGTGCGTCTGCGCTGAAATTCTAATCATTTGCATATCTCACCTCCGCTAATGCATGTTGTAAATTTCATGTTATTTGCATGTTTCCTTCAGGGTGTTGCATTTACAGTGGCCAGCAATGTAGTATATGTATCCGAGTTGTAAACTCCAGTTATTTAATTGTTAGATGAAAATGATTTTGAAGAGAATATATTTAAATGCTTTTTTAAGGAGCATAACTTAAACAAAGAAAGGTCCCAACACAAAGCCTTTTTTACATTAAAATGTGACTGTGCTATAAATAAAATTGCTTTTGCGTGGTAATATCTCTTTTTATTTCTTAATAACAACTGAATCAACCTGAAACAGATAAAATCCGGGTAAAAGTAATAAAATTTTATAGCGTTGAAGAGCTGCACATCCTTCTAAACTCTTCTAAGATCCACACTGTCATCCAAAATACAACAAACATACATATCTCCAATAACTTTGCTAAAACGTCTAAAATTGAAATATAAGTAAATTGGAATTTCGTTTAAATATTCTTTAATGATCTTAAAATCGATGCTGATATATAATCAGCAAAAATCTAACTATTCAAATAAAATCGAGTTAAGAATTCTACAAAAAAAATTCCTTTTTGAAATCACACAATACTGGTACATCTATTATTTAGACTGCACTAGAGTACTTTCCTTTAAAATGATAAAGATAACACAAATTTGCCTAATAAGAGAGAAATAATTTTTTCTACCCCAAATCAAACTGGATTCAAACGAAAGCATAAATTTTACTTTAAATTTTAATGACGAAAACGTAGATCAGGGTAAAGAAAGCGCAATTTCAGAAATTTGATACAATTTATCTGAAAAAACAAAATGAAGCTTCTATTGGTTGAATATTTTAAGCTAAAATGATCATACATGTTTAAATTGCAAATATTGTAAGACTATACAGTAATTTCTCGGTTGGTCGAAATTTTTAAATCACTATGGGCATCATTATGACATTATTATTTTAAATCATTATGGGCAAAAAATTCTTCAGAAATATTTGTAATAAGTATTTTTCAGGGTTTTCCTGTCATTTAATCCATTTAAGACTGGCGCTGCGAAAACGCAACATTATTTTCTGTATTTTTTAAAGGCATGTTCTATGTTTTGTACGTCTGAAGTAACATTTTTATTTTATTCTCTATACTTTAATTGATCATAATAATTTTTTTGTTTCCACATTTGTCGCTTTTAGCACTTGCAAAATTTTTTTATGGTGTTTTTAAAGGGAAAAAAATGACTAATTTCAAATAATAACCTTAGATAGCAACACATGTTAAATTTCCTATTTGATGCTTGTTCCGAGTTTACTAGAGAGTAAAGAACAAATGGCTTCAACAGGTAAGGCATAATTTTTGTTTTTATTTTTCTCAATTCATATTTTTAAAAATGTTGCGAAAACGCAACATCAGTCCAATGTGTATTATTGAAGATTTTGATATGCGGTCTAGTTTTTATGCAGTAGATTGGTATTTTTTTCATTTCAGATAAGTTTGTCTCTAGAAAAAAACGCTTTTTGATATTGGAAGAGACATTGGAGTATTTTCATGGGCTAGATGATGATGATATTTCAGAATCGTCCTCAACAGAAGCTAATGATGAATCATAATTCGTCATTATCCCTCCGGATCCGGGTAATTTGACGGATGAAGAAGTTATTGGTGATAATATGTTATGTGAAAATGTCGAATCACCTAAAGACATTGCAGGTGAAATCGACATCTTTTTCTAATAAATGTAAAAGTAAGCAATATAGTAAGAAAAAGGAGCATATTGTATGGGAAAAATGGAGACTCTATCTGGATGTAATGAATTCTAAAATAAGTTTATTAGAGTTTCAGTGATCTGTATCTTTGAGAGAACTATATCTTTGATAAAAAGGCTTGAACAAATGCAGATGAATTCTGTTTTACCTGAAACTTCACATATTGGAAGACCATCTTCAATTCAAAATCTAATTCTCAACGAAGCTCGGAAAGACCGTATGGGCCATATTATTACTAAAACTAGTGAAAATAAACAAAAAAATGTAAACACTGCAAAAGTCAAACAATTACTGTATGTAATAAGTGTAATGTACCTCTTCATGTGAAATGTGTCAAAGATTTTTAAAAAAATTTAAAAAATTTTATAATTTTAAATTTTTATATTTTTTAAATTTTTATACCGCTTTGGACTGATGTTGCGAAATGCAACATTTTGTAACTCTCGCAAAAATAAATTTAATTTTATGGAAACAACTTATTTGTGTAATTAATGTTCTAAGAAGTGTTAAAAAACTGTTTGGTACATTTCCAATAAAGGAAACATGGAGTGATCCTAAATGGGTTAAATCGCTTTAACTTTAAAATATTCAGAGGTTACTTAGGTCGAGTTTAACTTGGTTACAGTTTTTTAGGGAATCTTTACACCTTTTTCTACATAATGATGCAGATAATTCAAACAAATTCAGAAAATATGCACAACATATTTATGATACAATTGCCAAATAGAAAACAAGTCTTTTGTTTGCTAAATTCTTTTAAGAAATATATTTTGTTCATTTTTAAGAGATGGAAGCTTTAATATACTAGTATCCTAATAACTTGTATTGGAGAACTTCTGTAAACTAAAATGATCAGACAAAGTATTTTAATTTCACCTAATTGTTTACAGCTGAAACCATGATTTGTAATTTAAATATGTTCGAAACAGGAAAAGATTTGTTATAATAAATTCATTTTTACTGTTTTTCTTGAAATATAGAAAAACTGTACATATATCACTTTCACTCAGCCTGCAGATCCAGTATACATTTGCTGCAGTCTAAAATTCCTAAATTTTCCGAACACACTGTGTTTGTACTTTCATGAATATATAACCTTAACGTAAAATATAAAATTTTCAACTTCCATAGTAGGCTTTTAAAATTCCTTAAATTTATCTAGAACTAGGAACCTTAGATTTAAAATTTAACTACGCAGTATCTGTTTTGTACTTAGAATATTTTTCCTAAGTGTACTTCATGGCTATTTCAGCAAATGAATTCGCGGGACTCTGGCATCGAGCAAACCTGAGAATTCCTTGGCTTATCAGTTTTAGAAGCAAATATAAAAAAGGAGCTACGCCACGCTGTCTTTCGTTAGGAATTTCTTTGCCAGGAGGATACGCGATTATCTATCCTCTTAGGGTTCACTATCCGGGATTATCTATCCTCTTAGGTTTAAACAGTAATAATAGTTATAGAGTATATACGTCATTTTAAAATAGAGTTTATAAGATAGTCCAACGAATCTCTTAGTGGTTAAATTATCGGCTCCGAACACCAACGATGGCTAGTTCAATTGTTACTCCCGCTATAGTTTTTTATAAGGAGTAACAAAAATATATGAGAGATACTGTCGTAAGTGCAGACATGTAATATGATTACGTGCATGTTAACACATATACATACACACCAAAGACATAAACAGTGCTGTTTTGATTATATTTCAAGTTAACACTTTCAGGGACAACAACCTCCCCCGTTTGCACGGTGCATATTTTTCCCCGAATTTTTTAACCTAAAGAATCTAGAAAAAATTTCTAATTAAAGGTTGCAAAATATTTTTATTTGTTTAAACTGATAATAGATGGCAGCACTAACCATTTTCTGGATCTTTCAACTGGAATACATTGAATGTCAGTGAAAAAAACTAGTTTTAGGCGTTTGCACTGTGCAAACTGCGCCCCTCAAAAGGTTAACAATAATATCAGATTTTGAAAAGATAAACACCTTTAAAAAGTATTAGATACAATTATTAGATTAGTTAGTTAATACTGTTTTTATGAATAAAGTCAACAGTTGTCTTCTCTGATATCGGAGGGTGTTGAAAGTTATGAGGAGTAAATCTAACCTTCCTTTCTGTCCGATGATAACAAGAAACCAGCTCCGATCACTGTTTGGAATGCTGCAATACATAACATCACAAAGGAGATATATACGAGTACCACCACTCCATGCAAAACACATATGCAGCCGAATGCAGCTGTTCATATATATTTCCTGTTTCTTCATGAAATCATGGGTGTTTTGAAAAATAATTAGCAAATCTTTTATTTTTATTTCATTATGTCATTTTCACACCAATAATAAACCAAACAATATTAAACATGAATTCGGAACGCAAATTAGAAAATATCCATTACCTTTACTATATTCAGTTATACTTGTGAATTGAATTTCAATTCCACCAATTAATAGCATAAAGAGATTATATTTCGCTCTGGGCTTTTTTAAAATGCCCATTTTCTATAGGATGAAAGATCTCATTAGACTATTATCTGCTCCAACATTTTTTCTTAAGAAACCTTTAACCAGAACTTAATGTTAATGAGATTTATATTGTCAAGTCTAAAGAAAATATTTTCAAACTGAAGATGAAAAAGAAATATGATTATTTCAACCGATATCAAAAGTATTAGTTTCTTCTTTTATTTTGTCCCAAGGAAATATAAATTATTTTTATATCCTAATAACCTGTTCATTTTTTAGACCATAAATTAGAGTAGTAGTAGGGATTATGTTCCAAAATTTCTCTTTTTTTCATTCTTTAAACATTTAAACTGGATGAAAAAGTCGCGTAAAAATATTTTTTATCTATTCAATTGCAAAAAATATCCTTCCATACAGATAGTTTTATTCCAATTTTATTGAAATCTGATTATGAGGTTTATACATATATATAAATTTATAATATTGCACAAAGAAATATTATACAAAGCATAATATTTCCTTTTTAAAGATTATTTCGCTTTTTTAAGTTTTACTGAATATTTACAAAGCCCTTTAGTTTAATTATATCCTGAGCCTGAGACTGCACTGAAAAACACAGAAGTATTGTCACCAATGCAGTAAAAATTGATGTCAAATAAAATTTGACTTTCATTTTACTTTCAAATTAATATTCTTTGGACTATTATTAACAAAATACAGACGTTCACAGCTTGAAACCATACAAATTTAATAGTTTGCATTAATTCTATTATAAAAATGTCTTTTTAAGGAGTAGAGGAATCAGTTGTACCTTGGACCGGATGTACCTTGTTCCTAGGCTGTTGCCAACTTTATCTGTTTAGTTTATTTGTATGTAGTAAGTGTAATTAATGTATGTACGACTAGAGCTCCTTACTGTTTCTGGTATAAAAAAAATTCTCATTTCAGGCTAGATGTTAAACGCATCTGTATGTCTCGTGGACTAAAAGAAAAGCTAATTTAATTTCCTCTTGAAGTCTTAACAGCCTTTTAACTCAAAGTGAATATCATTCTTAAATTAATAATCTTTTAGAAACTTATCTATCACAAGATCAGGGCTATGACGTAACATCCAGAAGAGACAACTGTTTGGAGTGAGAACCTATTGCACCTCGGACCGGGAACTATTTTTCTACCTTGGTCCTATATCCAAGGTACAACCTCTTCCTAGTTAATACGCATTTTATTATTCCTTCTTTTTCATTGGTTCTCTTACGTGAGAATCATACCTCGGAATGTTTTTGGTTTTACGAGAAGGGCTATAAAAAAAGAAGAGAAAGAGGCAGCTAATGATTTTTTTCTCAAGAAAGAAATGACAATTCATAGAGCTGCTAAAGAATTCAATCTATCTAAATCTACTCTAATTATATAAGTGAACTATTTTTTTACCTTGGTCCTATGTCCAAGGCACAACCTCCTTCTAATAAATACGCATTTTATTATTCTTTCTTTTTCATTGGTCCCCTTAGATGAGAATCATACTTCGGAGTGCTTTTGGTTTTATGAGAAAGGCTATATAAAAAGAAAAGAAAGAGGCAGCTAATGATTTTGTTCTCAAGGGAGAAATGACAATTCATAGAGCTGCTAAAGAATTCAATATATCTAAATCTACTCTAATTAGGTAAGTGAACTATTTTTACCTTGGTCCTATGTCCAAGGTACAGCCTCCTCCAAGTTAATACGTATTTTATTATTCTTTCTTCTTCATTGGTTCCCTTAGGTGAGAATCATACCTCGGAGTGCTTTTGGTTTTAAGAGAATGTCTATAGAAAAAGAAGACAAGGAAGCAGCTAATGACTTTGTTCTCAAGAAATAAATGACAATTCATAGAGCTGCTAAAGAATTCAATCTATCTAAATCTACTCTAATTATGTAAGTGAACTATTCTTTTATCTTGGTCCTATTTCCAACTTACAACCTCCTCCTAGTTAATACGTATTTTATTATTCTTCCTTTTTCATTGGTTCCCTTAGGTGAGAATCATACCTCGGAGTGCTTTTGGTTTTAAGAGAATGGCTATAGAAAAAGAAGACAAGGAAGCAGCTAATGACTTTGTTCTCAAGAAAGAAATGACAATTCACAGAGCTGCTAAAGAATTCAATCTATCTAAATCTACTCTAATTATGTAAGTGAAAACATCTGTTAGAAATGATTAAATTTTCATATTTCCAAATTAACAATTTGAAACAAGATTTTACGAATGAAGAGGACCTCTTATCAATCAAATACATCCTGGTCAACTTCATATTGGGTCATCTTTAAAACATGTTCGCCAGATAGCCTTGCAATTTACAAAGACAAGTAATAAAATGCTGGATAAATCCTGGAATATATAACAAATACCGGGTGAATTTTGGCTACGAATGTTTTGAAAAAAAAAACTGAGAGA
The DNA here is from genome assembly GCA_907164885.2 of Dolomedes plantarius. Taxonomy (NCBI): domain Eukaryota; kingdom Metazoa; phylum Arthropoda; class Arachnida; order Araneae; family Dolomedidae; genus Dolomedes; species Dolomedes plantarius. The sequence continues at coordinate 98,425,663 of OU015492.1, read as the reverse complement.
GACATAATTTTAAGAAAACTGGAAACCATAAGCTTGTTCAGAGCTACAGCTTTTAACCAAGCTACCGGTGTTTCATTTTTATATTTCATTGTGCTATGTTTATAATAAAGTTTAAATTATTTACTTACCTGATTTTTTCTTATACCCCTAATTCAGGTTTGGGTTAGGGAGAAATTTATTCTCTTGAATTGTGTAATAAAAATAAAAATCGTTAGGATCAAGGCACAACATAGAGTTGTACCATGGTGCTAAAAGCATTTTAATTCTAAATTATCCAAAAAAATTTAGTAAATTAAATTTAGTAAATTTAGTAAACTAATTAAACCCGTAATTTTATTTATTTTTATGTGAATTATTTTCACATAAAAATAAATAAAATTACGGGTTTACACAATCTGAAGTATCAAAAAGTAGCATTTATTTATTTTTTTATATACTACAATGATGAATAAAAAATTTAATCATCAAAATAGGTCCAAAGTACAGCAGGTTTCGCTACAGCTATAGTAAGAACACACAGTTTCATAAAATGCTAGATAAAATGTTATTTATCATGTTTTTAAATTTTTTAGAAACTGCCTATTCCATAAAATTCACGCAAGTAACTGTACATCTGCACTTGAATTCATTTTCAGTCATTTACAAAAATACAAATCAAAACAACGCGTGTTTGCTAACACTCGAAAATTATCCTGTTCTTCTCGAAGATTGTCTCTACCTTCAAATAATCTGGTTATAGTCGGCTGAAATCATGCTCTTGTAAGGGTTACAATGTCCAGCCTCCAGTCTCAAGCTTTTCTGATCCATTGGCCTTTCACACATATAACACAGTAGAAACAACTGAAGGAGATCAAACTAGGATGCTACAATGTGAATACTGTGGGCTTCAATTTTTCATGATTAAGACTCCTCTTATATCCCTTTATATACAGTAATGTTTTCATGTATTGAATTTATGTACGTCAAAATTCTATGAATATCAAACTTATGGAATACCCGTGATCCACCGGTGAATTATGCATACTAAAATCTATATAACAATACAATTTTAGATTCTCCTTAAACTTTCAGGACCAGATTTTACTCTGTTTATGTCGGCTAATAAGTAAATGTCTCACACTTTCTTTGTTCAATAGAGCTCATCTGATTTTATCTGAATAACAAGTATACTTTTTGGTCACTAGTTCCGTAAGTAATAGCTATCAATTTTTATCTTAATACAAACGATAGACGTATTTGATTTTCAAAAATAATTATGAGTAATAATCCTAACTTTTTTCCTTTAAACCTTCATATAGTTAATGTAAAAATTTTGTATAGAAATACAAAGTTCGTATTAAAAGACAATTTATAACTAAATAACCCTCTTTTCAAAATTATACTGATCATTATAAACACAGTCTGTAAGGTTATTTGATTTAAATATCAAGGATTATTTTATAATGTCTTTGTAATCATGCACATTTATGCCATTTTCTATAAACATTATGACAAATTTCTAGAAATTTATTCAGTTAATTAATGGATTGAGCAAATGGTTTCCAGTGTGTCCCTGAACTCCAAAGAGGGTTTGTACTTGCGTTGCGGGTAGCAATATTATTGTTATAAGAACAGTATTAACTACAACAGCAACAAAAAATTCGCTTTCAAAGGAGTATAGTTAAAGACTAATTAATCAACAAACCTCTACTCATCCGTTGAATCTTGTAAACATTACTTTATATATGAGTAGCAATTTTTGGAGGCTCTAAGCGTGCTCTTAATATTAGTAACTGTAGTAATAGAAATAATAATAATTCCATGCGTAATTAGATTCTCTGTCATAATCTTTACAAATGAATGGCTCTATGTATAATAAAATTCTATTTATTTGAATTTTTGTGGCACCACTTACTTCTGATCCACTTACTTAGATGGAAATCCTACTATATTTGTATTCATGAGGATTCGTTGAAAAAAAATGATCAAGAAAAAATTTTAAAGTTTACAAAAGAAAAATACGGAACGCTTTCTTCCCTCGAGCAGCAAACAGATTGTTACTAGTCCTTCCGCGTTATAAAATCTGACATGCTCGCTCATAGATTAAACAGAGATTTTTCATCAAAGATTACCTTAGAATTTCGAACATTGATCTTTTACTTTTTTTCAGTTCTGCCTGTAGTATTTTAGATTCCCTGCCAATTTTTTCTTTGTAAGAAATTATTTTATAGATTTTTCTTTCGTCTCTCAAAAAGTAGTCTCTCTATCCCGTTAAGTACAGTCTTTTCAATTTTTCATAATTATTCCTTCTATGATTTTGGCAACCTAAGTATATTTAAGACATTAGTGCCTATCTTAAGTCAATATCTGCTATTCGTTTCTCAGCCTTAAGCACCTGGGATTTCATCTGATGATATTGGCGCTTGGTTCATTAATATGCAATTAAGTCCTGTTTTGTACTACACACTCTCATGAAATTATTCATCTATCTTCAGCAATTCATCATCTCCAAGAAACAATTCATCATTTTTCTCACTTAAAAAAAGAATGATTTTAAATTCTAATACATTGAAATTTTGTTCGTTTTTCTATATATCTAGCATACAAACTAAAATGCATGCTTCAATATTCTTAAAATATCTATTTTGGTAATGCAATTATTATGTTATTTTGATGCATTACCTTCGAAATATAATCCCAATGCTATTTTACTTCAGGAAGATTTGCGTGATCTGAATGTTAAAAATGTAAATTATAAATAACATAAATGGTCTCTTATTTGGGTTTTGAATTCAAACCCAACAAAACCGAACAAAATTCAAATATCTAACATTAAAAGAAAACTTTTATTCTCAATTATTTGCGCTATTCGTTATGTAAGTTTTCAAATGGGTAAAATGTTATGCAGTGAAATCCTTTGCAAACTCTTTCCAAAGAAAATATTATTCCAATATTTTCTGCCATTGAAAATAAACATTTTTTCATTCTATAGCTTTCGTGATCAAAAAAATATTCGATTTAAATTTTACCTTCATTTCTGAAATTCTCATGCATAAATAGAATATTTATTGGAATATTTGAAACTAATATGGTGTGCTTATGTAACAATCTAAAACTTTTTTTTTACACAAAGAACGTGAATAAAGTAGTCTTTTCAGGCATCACTACCGATTTTTTTTATACAGTTAAATGTTACAAATGAAATATTGTAGCTATTTGATACGTATTTAATCATTTCAATAGCCCAGAAAATGAAATTGGAGAGTTAGTCTAGATCTTTTCTCATAATTTGATAGCCATAAAATCCTTTAAAGCATGAATTTACCACTCCTGACAGTTTTGTAGTGTTCCCGCTCCAATCTGCGAGAGGCGAACCACGTGACATCACTTCTTTCCCCCTTCTGATGGAGTATCTACTTTATGTCTAGTTCTATAGAGGCACGACGAATACAACATCGTCGATTAACCTTACCGGGACTATTATACTGGTGACCGGCCATCGAACACAGCGAATCCGCCTTCGAACTGCGTCATTGGACTTCCGATTTCGTTTTCGCCAGCAACCATGTCTCTCTCCCCTGGGTGAACAACAGAAGCCTCTGCAGTCGTAATACCTCCGTATATATCGGTGAACCCCGCTTTATGGTTCCACATGCTGGAAAGTACTTTCGCGTTAGCAACTCCCAAAGCTATATCTGAATCGAAAACAAAATTCAACTATGTTGTCGCCCACCTTCCTCCTGCACCTGCTACTATGGTGCGCGACGGTATAATGAAGCCGGATACTACACATCCATACGAGGACCTAAAAACTAAAATCATAGAAAGATGCGGAGAAAGCCGAACATTGGATATACGTAAGCTACTAGCCGGTGAATGCCTCGGTGATAGGAAACCCACCGAATTGCTGCGTTTAATGAAGAGAAGAGCAGAAAACCACAATATCAGCGACGCACTTCTTTTGGAATTATTTACCCAGCAAATGCCGACCCCTGTGCAGACTATTTTCGCATCACTCGACCCCATCACTCCCGACAAAGCGGCAGAGATTGCCGATCGCATCATGGATTTAACACCGTCGAACACCAGCGCAGTTTCGATTCCCACACCTACACCAGCCGCCGCTCAGACGCCAGCGTCAGACCACAGAGATGCTGTTGAAAGAAATTCAAGAGTTACGAAAAGAAGTCGTCGAATTTCGACATTCTAGAAGTGTTTCGAGAAAATACAATCATCCTCGATACCACTCTAAGTCACGCGGTAAGGATTCAACAATTTGTTGGTATCATGCAAAATTCCAACAAAAAGCAAACAAATGCAATCCGCCCTGTTCATTTGCGGGAAACCGGACGCGGGAACAGTAGAAGCGACGTACCTCTCTCCCGCACCATCTCGTCGCCTTTTCGTGAGAGACAGTAATACGGGTATGTGTTTTCTTGTTGACTCTGGATCTGATGCCAGTCTGATATCTGCTACCAAACAAGATAAATCACGGCCAGTTCTCCAAACATTTCGTGCCGCTAATGGCACAAAAATTAATGTTTATGGTCGAAAGAGTATTACTCTTAGTTTAGGTTTACGCCGATCGTTTACTTTTTCTTTTTACATTTGTGATATTTCATGTGCTATTTTAGGAGCTGATTTCCTGCATTATTTTAATTTAAAGCTTGATTTACGGAATCACCGTCTTATCGATTCCATCACTCATTTAAACACTCCTGCTAAATTAAGTGTTTGCAATATTTTCTCTGTAAAACCTAATTGTGTTAATAATGTATATAGTAAACTATTGCTTCAATTTCCTGAAATTACAAAATTACCGGACCCTAACCAACCGGTAAAGCACAATACTGTGCATTACATAAACACCAAGGGACCTCCAGTCGCGGCTAAGTCTAGACGGCTAGCTCCAGATCGGCTAAAACTCGCTAAAGCTGAATTTCAGCAGATGCTACAGCTTGGTCACATGAGACCCTCCAAAAGTAACTACTCTTCACCTTTGCACATGGTGCCGAAGAAAGGATCTGTCGATTGGAGACCTGTTGGTGATTATCGTACTCTAAATGCACAAACTATTAAAGAGAAGTATCCTATTCCCTGTATTGCAGATTTCACTGCTGAATTACATGGTAAACAAATCTTCAGTCACATTGACCTGATAAAAGAGTACCACCAAATTCCCATAATCCTGATGATGTACATAAAACTGCGATTTGTACTCCCTTTGGCCTTTTCGAAAGCACGCGCATGCAGTTTGGCCTTTGCAATGCGTCTTCTACCTTTCAATGCTTTATAGATGAAGTAACTCGTGACTTAGGATTTGTTTATGCATTTGTTGATGACTTGCTTGTTGCCTCAGATAATGAAAACGAACATATGCAACACCTTCAGTTGTTGTTTTCCAAACTTAAAGAGTATGGACTATGCATTAATGTTGATAAATGTCAATTTGGGCAAACCACTATTAAATTCTTAGGATTCAAGCTTTCAGCGGAAGGAATTGAACCCCTTCCTGATCGCGTTTCATGCATCCTGGAATTTCCTCAACCGACTACCTTAAGTCAACTACGGCGTTATTTAGGTCTTTTCAATTTTTATCGGCGATGCATTCCCAAAGCTGCCGACATTTTAGCCCCTCTTGTTAAATTCCTTGAAGGACAGAAAAATAGGAAAAAACATCCCCGTTCCAGTGCTAGCAACACTGAGCAATTACAATGGAACGAAGAAACAATTCTCTCCTTCACTGCTTCAAAAGAAGCTATAGCTCAAGCTACACTATTAAGACATCCTGTACCTGGAGCCCAGATAAGTTTATGGGTTGATGCTAGTAATGTCGCGATTGGTGGATCCTTAATGCAGCTCTCAGAAGATCAGTGGGAACCCATAGCGTTCTATTCTTGTAAACTAAATAAGGCTCAGAGAAATTGGTCAACTTACGATCGTGAATTATTTGCTATTTACTCTTGCATAAAAAAATTCAGGCATATGCTAGAAGGTCGCAATTTTGTTATTTATACAGACCAAAAACCCCTAATATTTTCCTTCCAACAAAACCCTAAAAAATGTAGCCCTAGGCAGCTGCACCATTTAGATTATATTTCGCAGTTTTCTGCCGATGTTCGGTACACCAAAGGTTCTGATAACAGCGTGGCTGACGCACTATCTCGCATTGAGATAGACTCAATTTCTCCTAATGTGCTAGACTTTAAAGAGTTTGCCACTGCTCAGACTGTTGATGACGAGCTGAAACAGCTTATCGAATCTGACACCTCCTCTTTAAGATTGAAAAAACACTATTTTCCTCTCGAAGATATATATTTATACTGCGATATGTCACAGACACACCCTCGACCTTTTGTTGCCAAAAGTATGCGACAATCTGTTTTTCAAACCTTGCATTTTTTCTCCCATCCAGGTATATCAGCCTCATTAGATTTAATCTCTAAACGATTCATTTGGCCTGGCATGCGTAAAGACATAAAATCTATGGTTCGCAGTTGTACTAAATGTCAAAAAGCTAAAATCTTTCACCATACCAAATCATCAATTGGCACATTCTCTGATCCTGATGCTCGTTCGCCCACATACATATAGACTTTATTGGACCGCTCCCACCCTCAGATGGCAATCAATATTGTATGACCATCATCGATAGGTTCACGAGATGGCCCGAAGTTATCCCTACACCCGATATGACTGCGGAAATAACTGCTCGAGCATTAGTACAAGGTTGGATCTCCAGATTTGGATCCCCTGTTACTGTAACTACTGATCAGGGTAGAAATTTTGAATCTACTCTCTTCAAAGAACTTACTAACATGTTAGGATGCCACAGAATCCAAGCATCTGCTTACCATCCACAGTCCAACGGTATCATTGAAAGGTTTCATCGTCATCTCAAGAGCTCTCTTAAAGCACACAACCAAACTAAATGGACTGAAATCCTTCCCATAGTCTTACTAGGATTGCGCACTGCTCTCAAAAGTGACATAAAAGCCACCTGTGCCCAGCTTGTTTATGGCACCAATCTCAGACTACCTTCCGATCTCATTACCAGTGATACTGTCAAACAACCCATTACCCTTACCTATGTGTCCGAGTTAATTAAAACAACGAGAACCTTAAATCCTATTGCCACTGCCGTACACGGCAATCCCAAAATTTATGTCAATCCCTCATTGAAAACCTGTTCATATGTATTTTTAAGATCAGATAAAGTCAATCCTCCCTTATCACCTTCTTACACGGGACCACATCTAGTGGTCGACAGAAAGGACAAAACTTTTGTTTTGGAATTAAACGGAAAGCAGAGTACAGTCTATATTGACCGTATCAAACCTTCATATCAACTTTCAGATTCTCTTGAACCTTATGGACCTCAACAGCCAACTGAGCCTATGAATGCTCAAACAACTCCTGTCGAACAGACCACCACCAGATCTGGTCGCAAAGTTCGCTTTCCACAACACCTTGTTTCTGAATATATTGTGTAAAACATTTTGTAATATCAATTGTATATAATCTACCTATCCTTTTATTTCATGTAATGCATATGTAACCTTGTTTATCTCTCTTGTACATCATGCCAATTTCCCTCTAGGCATCATACGAATTTTCAATTGTACTCCAGACTGTTTGTATAATTCTCACTATGTACCTATGTATTAATAACCATATTTCTGTAATCGTGACTACGTCACTGGGGGCATACTCTGTAGTGTTCCCGCTCCAATCTGCGAGAGGCGAACCACGTGACATCACTTCTTTCCCCATTCTTTGGGGAGATGCGCGCCGTCACGCAGAGTCGAGGAGAAAAATCTCTCGCAGGTCGGACGCGCTATGCCGAGCGGCTTACTGAATTGTGTTGTCCGAATAGATGTATGTAAAAAAGCCTTCTGATGGAGTATCTGCTTTGTGTCTAGTTCTATAGAGGCACGACGAATACAACATCGTCGATTCACCTTACCGGGACTATTATAGTTTATTTCCTGATAAAATAAAACTTTTTCTTCCAAAGTAAGCAAGCGTAGTATTTTGAAATTCAACAGAATTGGAGCAGTTTATTTTATACATTTGAAAAAGATTTACCGGACTCTCATTTTAAAATAAGAATTACTACAGTCTGCCTCAGTACTCGTAGCATTTCGACGAGAAACAAATTCTTCGGTATTTGTCATATATGCTGAATTGTGTTCTAAAAGGGTTGAATCACAATTTTGTTCAAAAGTATCACCCTGACAAAGCTCTAGAACGTCGAAATTTGGAATTGCTTAAAGATCAAACGAGTCCCACGTCAGAAACATTTACCGTTGTAAAATGTGTTTTTCATCTCTTTATTACATCAAAACAAAAGTTAGAAATCGCTTAATTGCATTTAATGACATACGTGTGGCTCTTTCGAAAAAAGAGCCTCGTTTTAAAAGGATAATTATGAACAAACAACAACACTGTAGCCATTAAAAATGTAGATAATGTTTTATATGTAATAATATAGTATGTACTGTAAATGTATTATTTATTTTATGGAATAAATAAATTATCTTGCAATAAATGTCTTTTCCTAAATAAAAAATCGATACACATTTTTCAAGGGGATGTGAGAGCTTATTTTCAGTTTCAATGGAAGTGTTGACTATTAATAATTACAAGATAAAAAGAACTTTTTATATACCACGCTTTTAAATTTTCTGTTGAATCATAAAAACTTGACAATTTTATGTATTAATAAATACTTTTTAAATTTTTTTGGGTGAATTATCCCATCAACTTGAAAGAAAATTATCGGTCTGCACTGTGCACAAAATGCAAAGATGTACCGTGCCCCACGCAGTTCTGTACCTCGGAAAAAAACCTTCGCCAAGGGACAGGCTTACGTCGCATTAAGCCGAGTTAGAACCTTGGAAGGACTGCTCATCGAAGAGTTTGACTGCTTCAAACTTATTGTAAAGACCTCTTATTTCGCCAAATCACGATTTTATTATTTTCCTATTTAATTATTTTTCACTTTGTAACGGCTTCCTGTAGTACAGCTGAACACTGCTCGCACAAGAACAGTGTCCTCTGGTGGCAAGCCAGATAAAAATTCAGTAAAAGCCAAGATGGTGACCCTAATGCATAGTTTTGCGTTATTGTCCCATGTTTTTCCAAAAATTTGTGTGTGTACCGTGTGTAACGTACTTTGTTAGTTAATAAATAATTGTTACACTATGTGACACTCTTTCTGAACCATTAACACTCCCCACAATTGGCGACCAACTTTCTAACGTTACTAAATTTTGGGAATGTTCACTTGGCTTATGCTCATTTTTTTTCAGTGAATTTTAGCATCATATCCGCACCTGTAGGCTCGGTATTTTTTTTTGCTTATACTCAACCCAGTGAAGCGAATGTCTGCATTTATCGTCTGGTTCTTCGCGACAACAGATCGTTTGGTCAGATATAAGTATCTTTTGTTTTTTTTGTATATGTATTTTGTAGTATATATGTATAATCATTGAAATCGGTGTTCTAAAGGTAGCCCTAGCTGGTGTTTGAAACCTATAGTAAAGCAATCCTTGCTGTATGAGAACCAACAGCGTTCTAACATTAATTCTGACTGTGTAATGTAGAATTTTGTTTATTCTATAACATTTTGATTATTGTTGTATTTTCTTGTCAAAACCCATGTTTTCAAGTAATATAGGGCTGGAATTTTTTTCTAAAATTTCGTTTTGATTTTGATTTTTGGTTGAATCTATCTTAATGTAAATTCTGTTTTGTTTTCAATACTTAAATTTAAAATTGATTTTGGTTTAGAATTCTTTAATTCTAATTTGGTTTTTTGTTTGAATTCTTTAATTCTAACTTGGTTCTGGTTTTAAATTTAATTTTGGTTAAAATTTTCCTTTTGTTTAAATTTAAGCTTGATTTGAAATTCTTAAGTGTAAATTTTGTTTTGGATTTGAATTTTGAATTTTGATTTTGATTTTGTTTTAATTCTTAGTTACAAACTTTGGAATTAAATTTTGTTAGGTATTTTGTTTAAAATTCTGGTTTTGAAATTCATTTAGAATTTTAGTTGATTCAATACCATTATTGTTTCGATTTTGTAAGAATTCTATTATTACAGGATTGGCATGGTACTGTGTTCAAAACTTAATTGATTTAATTGTGTAAACCTTTCATTGTTGAATAATTTAAAAAAAAATTTTAATTTGAAGAATATTTAGTAACTTTTGTTCAAAATAGAAAGTAAGCATATTGTTTTGTATTCACTCCCTATGTTCTGTTTATGATCTACCGATCTTGTATTACTAATATTTTATTTCAGCTTACACACTTAATCAATAATTGTAACACTGTATACACCAGTTTAATAAGATATTGTTTAGGACTGTTACACCCAATTAGGACCTAATTTTGTCAGGACTCTATATCATAAGAGTTGTCATGGATTTCTCAGTGCCACACTGTTAGGACGGTATTTTTTCGTCCACAAAATTTCGCTGGAACTCTCCTTCTCCCCCTCCGCTCAGGCAACAATGGTTTTTCTCGCGCGTGGAAAGAAGGAGGATCTCAGGAACCTGGCTCAAGATTTTGGAGTCGATGTCGCTTCTGACATAACGGTCATCGAATTGAAGAATTTCATCGTCAAATCTGATCAGTATGATGAAGACTTTGCTAAAGAAAGATTGGCTACTATCATTGAGGATAGAAAAACTGCAGAAGCCCTTGGCCGTGCTGAAAAGAAAATCGAAAGAGAACAAAATCAACGCTTCGAATTAGAAAAGCTGAGACTACAGTTAGAAGCTCGAGAAAAGGAAGAAACAGAGTGACAACATGCCTTCGAATTGGACAAACTACGTTTACAAATCGCCGCTGAAAAGTCCGTACAACCATCTGCCAGTCTCAATAGTGCTATCCCAGCTAATTTTCACTTAAAACATTTAATTCCTAAATTTGATCCAAAAGAGGATGATTTTTCTTTATTCATTAATTTATTTGAAAGACAACTAAAATTTTTGAAAGTAGAGAAGGAAAATTGGGTTGCATATCTCCTTGGAGTGTTGCCCAATGACGTTGCACAACTCATTGCAAGAGAACCTGAAGAAAAAGCTCAAGATTTTGACAACATCAAAAATATGTTATTACACAGATTTAGGCTTAGTGCAGTTAAATTTCGACAGCTGTTTGCCACTCACAGAAAAATTCCTAACAAAACATGGAAATATTTTCATTTTGAGCTTCGAAGTTACTTTGAAAGCTGGTTAACTGAATTAAACATTCAAGATTTAGAAGAATTAAAAAAATTTGATGATACTTGACCAAATGAAGAAACGTGTTCCTCCAGACGTTAAAGATCAATTTTTAGATGTATGGTGTGACTGGATCACCCCTGATGACCTAGTAGAAAAACTGGACACCTATGAAAATTTGCGACCAAGCAAAAAAGAAGTAAAAACACCATTCATTGATGCCAGAAAAACTTCCAGCCAAAACAAAGGGAAGAGCAAAGAACAACTTTTACAAGGAAAGGTCTCCCTACACAAAGTTCTAAATTTGGGAATGACCAACACCCTATGTCCGGGGTCCCCAGTCAAAGTAGGCGGGATCCCAGTTCCAATGACAGAGCTCGTGATAAAAACTCTGAAGGATTTTCAGACAACAGAACCTATTTGTACTGTTATGGCTGTGGCGCCCCAGGCGTCATAAAGTACAAATGTCGCTTATGCATTCCTGTTGCGGAAAAAGACGATTCAATTGCGTTAAGCCTGAACAATTCGAATTTTTACAGTTTTTCAATGGAAAGTAACCCTTCGAGCCTCATTGAAGTTTTCATTTGTAAAGAACGAGCGGCTGTGTGTTCTGATACAGGTGCTACACATTCTGTTGCCGGAGAAAAGTTGTACCATCTTCTCAAAAGTAAAGACATGAAGTTTGAAGATAAAATAATTAATATTACATTAGCCGATGGACATGTTCAAAAAACAGAAATACTTACAACAATAGTAGACATAAGCGTTAAAGGAAAAGTAATCTCAACTGAAGTTATAGAGCTTAAAAATGCAAGGAATAACCGTACTCTTCTCGGCATAGACTTTTTGAAAGCTTCAGGGATCGTCCTAGATCTCCAGCAAAAACACTGGTATTTTTCTGAATCTCTCCAGAAACGTTATAGCTTCGTTGAAACGCCAACAAACATCAATGCTCTTCTAGCAGTACACAATGAATCACATCCCTGTAGACTTCGTGAAAATGAAGGCCTGCATCTTTCTTCTTGCCAACGAGACGAAATGAATATTCTTCTTGAAAAGTACGAAAAATGCTTTCAGCCAGGGGGAGAGCCAACACCTTTCATTGAACACTGCATAAAAACTGAAACCCATTTTCCTGTGGCAGTACCACCTTATCGAATGAATCCTACTAAAAAAGAAATATTGAAGAAAGAAATTGACAAACTCTTGGCTGATGGAATTATCAAAGAATGCGAGTCGCCGTATGCCTCACCAGTGGTTTTAATACCAAAACCTAATGGAACCGTACGCCTGTGTATAGACTATAGAAAACTGAATGCAATCACAGTTGCAGATTCCTCTCCACTTCCTCGGATGGATGACTTGCTACATGAAGGAAAACCTACTGCTTTCATGTCAACCATTGATCTACGTGCAGGATATCGGCAAGTGAAAGTTCATCCTGCTGATCAAGACAAAACAGCTTTTGTGTGTCCCGTTGGTACTTATAAATTTTTACGAATGACTTTCGGACTTAGGAATTCCCCTGCAACATTCCAGAGATTGATAGACCGTTTCCGTAGTGGTCTTGAAGATATATTAACCCTCACCTATATCGACGATATAATTGTTTTGTAGGAATCATTTGAGAAACACATCTCTGATCTTCAATCTGTTTTCGAAAGACTGTTGTTCTTTAAGCTTCATGCAAACAGAGAAAAGTGTCACTTCGTTTCTTCTCGTGTTAAATATTTGGGATTCTGGATTACGCAACATGGTATAGAAGCTGATCCCGAAAAGGTTTCTTCTATCCAAAGAATACCACCACCCAAAAACTTTAAAGAGGTACAATCCTTCCTTCAAACCTCTTCATGATCTCGAAGATACATACAGAATTTTGCAGAAATATCACGACCCCTTAGTGATATAACAAAGAAGAATGTCCAGTGGACATGGGGATCCGATCAGCAAAATGCATTTGAAACGTTAAATAAATGCCTCATAACACCTTCCGTGTTGAAACAAGCTGATGGAACAAAACCTTACATCATTCGCAGAGATGCCAGCAATTATGCTCTTGGTGCTGTTTTACTTCAAGGAGAGACGTCAGATAAACATGTGATCGAGTACACTAGTCTATTACTTACTCAGGCAGAGCGCAACTATTCTACGACGGAGAGGGGAAGCCCTTGCTGTTGTTTGGGCACTGAAGAAATTTCGTGGCTATGTAGAAGGATCAGAAATAACTGTGGCATCCGATCACCAACCTCTGAAATGGCTTCTCAGCCTCAAGTCTCCAACCGGACGACTTGCTCGATGAGCACTCGAAATTCAATCTTTCAACCTGAAAGTACTATACGTCTCTGGGAAAGCAAATGTCCTTGCCGACATGCTCTCACGTCCAGTTTGCGAAGAAGGTTATTCTCCTTGTGAAGTATTGAAAATTGCTATTGCCGACATGCCTACAAGAAGTGTGAAGGATATGCGAGAATCGCAACTTCAAGATGATAATCTGAAGAAAATCATCGAAAGCTTTGAATCTACTCAAAAAATGAAGACTATGCCAACTGGACCGAACGGGGATTTCTGATGAACAACGGAGTCCTGTACCAATACGTCCCAGACTCGGACGCAGAAGAGGCTCAACTAGTGATTCCCGCAGCTGAACGTGAATCCATAATGCAAAAACACCATGATGATCCAATGGCAGGACATTATGGGGAAGAAGGAACATTCCAAAGAATCGCCAAACGTTATTATTGGACTGGTATGAAAAAATACATCTCTGACTATGTTAAGCATTGTCCTGAATGCACTCGTTATAAAGCTTCCAACCAAAAGCCAGCTGGTTTACTTAGAACCCCTGTCTATTCACAACGATTTGAGATACATTTCATAGACCTATTTGGACCATTGCCAAAAACCGATACTAGTAAACAGTGGATTTTCATAGTTGAAGATTGTGCTACGCGATGGATTGAGTTATTCCCTCTAGCTCAAGCTACGACACGCGATTGTGCAACAACTCTGATCGAAGAAGTCTTCATGCGGCATGGTATACCGCGAATAATTATTAGCGACAATGGACCGCAATTCATTAGCTCGGTTCTTCAACAAGTTTGTTTTACCCTAAACATAAGCCAAAACTTAATCCCAGTTTATTGACCTCAATCTAATAGAGACCTAAAACCTCGTCTTGCAAGCTAGTCATTGTAGGTGGTAACCACGACAACTGACATTCGAAATTACCAGTCATTTGTTTTGCCATGAATACAGCTGTGTGTGACACAACGGGCCAAACGTCAGCTTACCTTCATTATGGTAGAGAACTGCGTACTGTGGACGACGTTGTACATAATTTCATGGCTGTCGTCGAAAACAACAACTTTGTACCGGAAATCACTCCTTACCTTAAAAATTTTGCAAGTCTCAATCAGGATATAAGAGAAAGAATAGAACAAAAACAAGATGAACGCAAAAGACAGTACGACAAAAAGCGAAGACAAGTTTTTTATTCGCCTGGTGACAAAGTTTGGGTCAATTTACATCCTCTTAGTAATGCGCAACACAAGAAGACCTCGAAGTTCATGCAAAAGCGTGACGGTCCATACCTGGTCCTCAGCAAGAAAACACCTACATCTTATGTTATCACAAGCCTTGATAATCTGTCTGAACCGATTGCAACGTATCATACGTCCGCTCTCACACCTTCAAAAGAAATTAACACTTCTCCAGTAGCTCCACTCAGAAAGAGAAGTCGCCCACCAAAGGTCACATCGGACTCGCGCAATCCCCTTGCCAAGAAAACCCAAACGCCTCCTCGGAGAGCAAAGACTGCAAGAACTCCCACGTTTCCCAGTGCTGTCTCCTTGCCGGGACGTCGGCGGAGCCAGAGGGGGAGATTGTAAAGGCTTCCTATAGTACAGCTGAACACTGCTCGCCCAAGAACAGTTTCCTCTGGTGGCAAGCCAGAAAGAAACTTCAGTAAAAGCCAAGATGGCGACCCTAATGCATGGTTTTGCGTTATTGTCCCATGTTTTTCCTAAAATTTTTGTGTGTACCGTGTGTAACGTACTTTGTTAGCTAATAAATAATTGTTACACTATGTGACACTCATTCTGAACCATTAGCACTCCCCACAACTTGTATTTTTTTTTTCTCTCCTTTTCTCCCTTAATTGCACAAAACTTCACTTAATTATTCCTTTTCACTTTCTTTTTAAATCCCTTTTTAGTCCTTTCCACTATCCACAAACTTTATAAACAAATAACTGTTATAATTTTTTTTAAATTTTTCGCTCAATATTTTTGTAAACAAACTAAATTCACATGTATTTCATTTTCAAAATCGTCAAACGCCGTTACGCAAAAGTTCAAGCATTGAATTCGATCGAAGAGCCACCTTGCGGATTTTTCAGCTTAAAGATGGCTAAAAGTATTAAAAGAATGCATTGCCATCGTGCTCTGAGCTATTCTAAAAGTTTCAAATGTCTAGCTAGTCGGGAAGTTAGTTAAAAATCGATTGCAAGATTTATACTGGACAAACAAGAAAGCGAGTTAATAAAAACGTGGTAAAAAGGTTAAGAACCACTGCTTTAGGCCATCAACGCCTTTCAGTAGTCAATGAAGTTGATAGAAGTGAGGTTGAAAGCAAATAAATTTTATTTTATTTTATCTAATTATTGTTTTAAGTTATGTCTGTCTAGTTTAGAGATTTTGTGTAAAAAACACAATTTCATCCATTTATAAATTGCCCCGTAAAATGTTAAATTTCTGGTTTTCAGTAACGAAAAGAAAAAACAAAACATTTGTGCTCGAGAAATAAACAGGAAATCCAACGTAAATAAAGCACAAATAGCGGTAAGGTGCAATTTTGCATACGACCGTTTCGGAGCTGCAAAGGAGCTTCTTCATCAGTGCAAAGAACTTAGTGGCAGCTCAAAAAGCTGAAAACTAAGCCAAAAATTGGCTTAGCCAAAAATTGACTTCGGATTCAGTTTTCGGAGTCTTAGCCCACTCTAACTGATTTCAAATTTTAGTGCGGCTGAGCCTGAATTTATTTTTTTCAGTTTGTGTATTTAAAAATAAAAGCGTTTTAAAATGAATATCTATACTGACTTTTAAAGATTCATCGATAAACATCAGTACTGATGAATTTTAATGTATATCTACTCTATATTACATTTGTGAATATTTAAAAAATTTTTAATCTATAATACTGCCTGAATTTTCCACATTATCGTGCGCTACATTCCATTAACGCCAATGGGTGATGACTGAAAGCATACGTGATATTCCGAATTTCTTTCAGACCACTAAAGATTGTACTAAATAATTCTCAGAAAATGCAACAAAGATCAAGAAAACGCGTCCGCGTGTTCTCTTAAGCGTAAACACGAAAGTTAGTACATACACGTTCAGTTTTGCTACTCGTAGTGGACTTTATATATATAAAACAGTTACGTAACTAACTGACTGATTGACTGACTGACATATAACACACAGACCAAACCGCTGGACCTAAGGGGTTGAAATTTTGCATGGCAATTCTTCGTATTGTGTTGGGTTGCACTAAGAAAGATTTTTGAAAAACTCCTCTTAGATTATTTTAAGGTGACTGCCTACGATAAAATTATCATTTTTTGACTATTTTGGTCAATTTCATTTTTTGCAAGAATCATGTAATTCAATCTTTTCTCTTTTCAAAACCGTTTTGATTTTCATTCTACATCAATTAGAAGCAGAGTTATAGCTATTTAAAAAAACATCTTCTGTTACAAAATTGGAGTGACAAACAACTTTAAATGCGTATTTCTCAGAATTATGTTTTTTTAGCACAAATCTCTACTATTATCATGATATCTCACATAATAGTGTATATAATTTGATAATATTTTCAGGAAATCTTTTAGACGCTATTGTTAATGAAATAACGCAGAATAGTTGGTGTATAATAAATAGTTTTTTATTTGGGTCTGTTTTTATAAGGAGAGGAATAACGAATCGGGGTAAATTTTCATATTGGAACATAAAATTGCGTGTATTAATTTTGCATTTCAAAATTTCTCTTAGATCGTAGGTCATTTTGAAGATAACTATCATATGCATCATGTGTGAGAAGGAAATCAAAATATTAGCATTAGAAATTTGTGCAGAGTGATAGGCGTTTTAGCTAAATTTTATTAAAATTTACTACAAATTGACAAATTTATAAGAAAGTATGATATTTACAGGTAAGTTTTTCTCCCTTTTTTTAATTTTTAAGTGCTATTTTACCATAAAAGACCAAAAAATCCTTTAAAAAATTCTTTTTTAAAAAATTGATTCCGAATGTAGGCAGTCACCTTAAATTAAATTTTTAAGCTGTTTTTGTAACTTTTTTTAAGTTTGCATTTAAAATAATAATTTGGGGATTATAAAATTTACATCACGAGAAAGATCATAAAAGTTCCTTTAAAATGAAATCATTTTCGAATCTTTAACGCCCTTTTCTCATTTTTGGTGAATTTTTAAAGATTAATCTATAGAATTTAATTTATTAAATGCTGATCACGTGGTTTCTATTATTTTTGTGGTACTTTAAACTAATTTTGCGTCCCGTGCATAACGACGAAATAGACAATAAAATATTTTTTTTTCTTTCTAATGCATCAGATGATTGGACATTACCCAAAAAAATATTAAAATACAGTAAAAGATATTTTCCTCAAACTGTACTTTATTCTTCAGTATGTTCTATTAGATTTAATTTCAATATTTTCTTCTACATTATTTTGCCTATAAAAATATCCGTTACGATTTTTTTTATGAATATAGCTTTTTTTTTTTTTGGTACATCAATTGCATACATTGATCACTGTATTATATATATATATATATATATATATATATATATATATATATATATATATACACTCATGGACAAAAAAATTAGCACACCAAGAAATAATTGCGGGATAGTAACGAAACTTGCAATGAAGGTACATGTCGGGGAGATATGCAAATGATTAGAAATGCAGCGTGATTGCGCATTACATATAGCCGGTAGAGGGCGTTGAACATCGTACTCTGTGGAGTATAAAACAGGTAACCAAAGCTTGTTTGAGTGTGCTGAATCATTTATAAAGGAAGAGCTGAAATAGACATGCCATTACGCCGTGTTCGAAGACAATATAAGCAGTTGTCGCAGTTTGAGAGGGGGAGAATCGTCGGGATGATGGAAGCTGGGTGGTCCGCTAGGCCAGTAGCTCGTCAATTAGGCCGCTCTGATTGTGTTGTGAGGAGGTGTTCGGACCAGTGGACCCAAGAGATGTCATGTACACTAAGACCAGGCTCAGGACGCCCTCGACAGACCAGTCGTCGAGAAGACCGCCAAATCGTAAGAAATGCACGCGTACAGCCAACTTCTTCATCGGCCGCCATCCAGGCACAGGTAGCACCTTCACTAGGAGCCTCTGTGTCTTCTCGAACCATACGAAGGCGCCTGGCTGAAGGACAGTTGGTATCGCGGCGCCCATTACGTGTGCTGCCCTTGACGCCCACCCATCGACGCCTCCGTTTGGAGTTTTGCCGCGCACGAGGAAACTGGACTGCAGCGGAATGGAACCAGGTCGTCTTTAGCGACGAATCCAGATTCAATCTCGGCAGTGATGAGACTTGTTTTCGTGTGTGGAGAGCCCGTGGTGAACGCTTCAATCCTGCCTTTGCTGTACAGCGACACATCGCTCCCACAGCTGGTGTGATGGTATAGGGTGCCATTGCCTACAATACACGGTCACCCCTAGTATTGTTCCGTGGCACCATGACAGCCCAGCGGTATGTTCATGAAATCCTGCAACCACATGTGTTGCCACTCATGCAACGGCTCCCAGGAGCCATTTTTCAACAAGACAATGCTCGGCCTCATACGGCAAGGGTGTCACAAGACTGTCTCCGCACTGTTACTACCATTCCTTGGCCTGCCCGATCCCCAGATTTGTCTCCAATCGAGCATATCTGGGATCATTTGGGACGACGAGTTAAGCATCCCACGAGTTTGAACGAACTAGAGGCAAGGTTACAGCAAATATGGAACGAAATGTCTCATGACATCATACAGAACTTGTATGACTCAATGCCCGATCGTATCGCATCGTGCATTCGCGCTAGAGGGGGTCCAACGGAGTATTAACTCCTCCGTTCTTTTGCCTTTTTCTCTGAAATAAATTATCCTTTTTCTTTGATTTTCTTATCATTTACTTATATCAAAGTAGTCATTACTTATGTAAAATTTCGTTTCATTTTGACGACTCCTTCTTGGTGAGCTAATTTTTTTGTCCATGAGTGTATATATATATATATATATATATATATATATATATATATATATATATATATATATATATATATATATATACATTGGCATTAATTGCATACATTGACCGTTGTATTTAATTTGAATGTACACCTTAGCGAAGCACGGGTATTCAGCTAGTGCTACATATAAATAGAAAAATCCACAACACTTAAGTACGTTGACAGGTATTTAATATATAGGCAGATCTAAAATTATTTTAAAAATATTTTCTATTTGTTAATAATTTATCCTTATACACCCACTTCAACATAGTACACACAGAGTAGGATTTGTGTTGTCAGATGACATCGACTGATCAAAGATAGAAGCGCAGAATCCCTGATAAGCAGCGCGAGAGGATCCGAGACGTATCCATTACTTCTATTTTTTTTAAATCCTTTTGATAAGAATAAAAAATGGACAGATATAAAATATTTTATTTTAAATTTATTTTACTGAAATTGAGATCTCTTTAGTTGGTTATATCGCTGAAATTTCGCTCATCCTATAATTTTTGAGTTCGCACATACCGATTTATTAGAAGTTCAGAGAGTCGTCTTGGAGACTTTCATCAGTTCATACGGAATGTTTCATTAACAGCATACTTTTGACTTGCATCCCGGTTCATGTAGTATAAAAAGTTTAAATTCTTAATTCTAGATTCTTTAAATTAATTGTAGATAGTAATTCTTATTCTCTTGTACGGAACAATTTAGGAACGATGATAATGCCTGCTTGTATCATCTTATTTTTAGATCTATAAACATTTTTAGAAAGCAAAAGGACTTTCAGATAGTAAATTCAACAATGAACTTAATTACAAAGGTTAGCTGATCATAGTACAAATACAGAGTAAGGAGTTGGGCTAATTTCGTTTAAACCGCCAGAAGAAATGTTAATCATTATACAATTAATGTTTTGCCGTAAAAAGAGCAAAATAAATTCCATCATTTTGGTGTTTCTTTTAAAATTTAAACTGAATTATATCTAAAGGACGTTTGTGCAAAATGTAAATGAAGATGCTTTCTGGCTTGTGTGTGGGTATGCGTGTGTTTAAATATCAAGCTAATGCTAAAAAATTACCTGTAGAATTTGATTCTTTCCTTTATTTGAATTTACTTATACCCTTATGAAAATAGACTCGTTTATTTTTTTCTGTTATATTTCAAAACGTATGTCCCAATATTATTAGATTTGTATGAATATGTTGATCTCGACAGATTTAAATTACACATTTAGAAAAGCAACCAGGGTCACTCAGAAACTCCCCTATACTTGTGTAAGAATGACTTCCAGAGGACCAGGTCAAAAACTGGTAAGCAAACATAAAACCGTATCGTAATATCCTTTACTTCATGATATGAAGTCTCTTTTTGCCAAACCATGGGGAAAAATCTATGCAGTGGCAGTGTTACATCACTAATCTTTTGTCAGTACATTCTCATGGGATACTGTACTTTTGTTTTTTGAGCCTCTTATGATTCGTTAATGCCTTCTTAGGAAGAAACGCGTCATAATCCATCTTTAACAAACCTCATTTGAATCGACAGCGCTTTTGCATACAAACCAAGTGCTCAAACAATTGCATCATAAACTAAATCAACAGGTATCTGTCAGCAAAGCAAACTATTTCTTTATCAAGATCTCAAGAGGTTGTTTACTCTGCTTATGTTATTTCCCCAAGGGAAAATATCTCTGCGATTTCAAACCATAAATGCATTGTCATATTTGAATATAACATGGATTACGTACACTGCTGGCCACCCAAATTACAACACCAAGAAAGACAAGAGATATCACAACAAAATTTATTTTGTAGATAACATGTTGACCAAGTATCAAATGATTAAATTTATAGACTTCTGTGAAGTGTGGTTCCTGTCAAAATCAGTAGCCAGAGTAGCCGCCATTGTTGGAGATCACCGCTGCCACACGACTCGGCATTGATTCAAAGAGACTTTGGATGAGTTCTTGGGGTACAACAGACCAAGCAGCTTCCACACGTTGCCAAAGTTGATCTGCTGTGGCAGCTGGGGATGGAATCTGGGTCAATCGTAGAGCAACCATGGACCACATGTTTTCTATCGGCGAAAGATCCGGAGAGCGAGGCGGCCAGGGAAGCAATTCAATCTGGCGATTGACGGAGAACCGTTGGACAATGCGTGCCACGTGTGGTCGCGCATTATCCTGTTGAAATATGGCTGTGGGCAAGCCCTGACGGTAAGGAAGGACAACTGACTCCAACACCTCGGAGATGTAGCGCCGGCTGTTTAAAGTACCGGCAATGCGTACTAGAGGTGTGCGAGAGTGATATCCAATACCGCCCCATACCATAATACCCGGTGCAGGACCAGTGTGGCGGTGCATAACGCAGCTGTTCAGCATCCTCGCTTCACGGTGTCTCCAGACTCGAATTCGACCATCGTGGTGTTGCAGACAGAAGCGTGACTCGTCAGTAAAGACAATTTCATTCCATTCTGCCGTCCACATCCTTCTGTCATCTCACCATTGGCGGCGGAGACGTCTGTGGTTCTGCGTCAAGGGTAGACAAAGCAATGGACGTCTTGCGTACAGACCACTCTGCTGTAAACAGCGTCGAATGGTACGCGCAGACACTGGATGATGCGTTAGAGACTGCATATGCTGTGCTATGGTTCGTGATGTGACTGAGCGATCCGTCACTGCCATGCGCACAATTTGCCTGTCATCACGTGAAGTGGTGCGCTGAGGTGGATGCGATCGAACACGCCGGTCCGTCGTACCCTCTTGCATCCAACGATCACATATCCGCATTACAGTTGTTTGGTTTCGTCCAACACGACTACCGATTTCCCTGAAAGATAATCCACAATCTCGGTAGGCCACCATCCTTCCTCTGTCGAACTTGGATACTTGATCAAAAGATGATCGCTGTTTTCGACGAGGCATAATTGATCGTTTTTTTTAAAAAACCACAAGAAAAATACAATTGCCGAACTTGAAATCGTCGAAATCTCCAAGCCTTAAATAGCGCTTTGAAATGGCGCCACAAGCGCGCGTGATGTGTGTCTGCGCTGAAATTCTAATCATTTGCATATCTCACCTCCGCTAATGCATGTTGTAAATGTCATGTTATTTGCATGTTTCCTTCAGGGTGTTGCATTTACAGTGCCCAGCAGTGTATATACACATTTTTGGAATAAAGGGAAAAGAACAAAACAAAAATGATCAAATCTGTCAAAATAAAATATTCAAGAAACATCCATATTTTATTTTGAGATATGGTATATTCAATCAAATTGAATTAGTTACAGACAACGTGATAGCAATCAATTTATTTTTATATTTCTTGCTTCCTTCAAAAGATTTGGGTTATTTCGAAGTTAAAACATTTTATTATCATTCAAATACTTTGATATTGACACCTGGATCCTGAATATTTTGAAGTCCCCTAAACCCCAACTTCTTTTCCACTATTCGTGGGAAAGAACCACTTGTAGGCTTCTAGTATACAGATAAATAAATGCATGCACATGTACCTGTTATATCCGTAAATTCCTAAAACTGATTAAAATATAGTCAAAATGAAACGTATTAAAAAAGAATAGTTTCAATTATATCGAATCATTTAGAGTCAGTTCAAGCCAAAGTAGAAATAACAGAACCCCAACACATTACATTAAAAATTGAATAGCATGTCACTAAGCGTAATACAAAAGTTGAGTTGATTAGAATCCGTTTAGTGGAAATAAAAGTTTCATTTATCCACGCACTTCAAAGGAAAGTTTTTACTAAATGTGATGTTTAATAACGGGCATACTAAAGTCGAAAGTAAATTTTTTCTATTGAGTTCTAACTGCCGTGTTGCCTGTCTTGAATTATTTTTCTGGGAGTGATTCGTAGTTTAAATGGGTTAGTACAAGTTATTTTTTTACAAGAAATTATTTGGGTACGTTGTGTTTATTTAATTTGATTGAATACAACCCAAAGTTCTAGACATTGATTGGCAAACGAACAAGTTGAAAGACACCAAAAACTTAACTAAAGAAGAAACTTCTCTTTCAGTAGACTGAACACCATTGATAACAATTAAAGCACACAAATAGTTAAATTTAAATTAAACTTAGTTCACTTACAATTTGTACATTTTTACATATTATTCCAATCATACCTTTCATTGGCACACTTAGCCATATACTAAAATCAGTTTATCGTTATCTTTAACACTAAACCTCAAAACTACTTGACGAGGAAAATAGGGAGCGCACGACACTAACCAAAGCTCAAATACTTATTCAAAATCTATCACCTTTATAAATTCCTCCTACTCTGACCATAGAGAAACTTATTTAAAAATAAAACAAAAAGGGACTGTAGCGTGGAATTTAACGCTACAGTTAATGTGTGCTAATTTTGCCCCAATTTAATCTAGAATTTATTTAATATCAGGAAATACTTTAATTCAGTCACTTTGTCAAGCAATATTTTACTTTAACAGGTGTGTTTCTAAGCCCTTGCTTTCAATTCCGGGTGGTCTTCTTTAACGATATCTTTGCTCATTCATGCACATCTGTGCGTAAATAGAATCATCTCGATATTGTTGAAGAAACCATTACGGTTCTCTTGTTGCAAGGATTTCTTTAAATTACGGTTTCCTGTTTACGGGCTAACTAACAGCGTACCATCTATCAAAATCCCTTTCGAAAGCAGTTAGTCATTTACGCGGCGCTCAAGGTGACGTATCCATAATGTACTCCGTTTCACTTGCCTCCAAAGGCAGTATCGTTAATTGTATCTGTGCAGCTTCTGAGAAAACCGCTTTGGCGATAAATCGCCAAATTTTGGTGAATTTCAAAAGTCGCCAGGTCTCACCTGCTCAGCCAATCACCGCTTTTTAAATTTGACGCGCCTTCACGTCATAGGCAGATGGTTGCAACTTTTCGCCTGTTATCGCCCTTTTAACTTAATCCGCGTCCTGCCTTCACACTAGGTACGCTACGGCGCTTCGCATCTTGGCACAGAACTTTCGTGTAACCCTCGCTCCCACTACTCCTGTCTGAGAAAGAACTTGGATACAGATCACGATTTTTTGCTAGAGATATAGGTCGTGCCTTTTAGAAGCCCCTCCAGAATGTGGCCTTTCTTGCCTAATTCTGTGAGGAGGCTATACCATTATCTTTGTATGTATTTTTATAGACCATGACGGTCATTTGTCTTCTAACTGAATTTACTGTTATGTGAGAACTTAACTGAAGAAGTAACGTTATGTACTGCAGTAATCTTGTACTACGTAAGGCCTAGTAATTAATAGAATAAATTTGTTTCGACCTAGAAAAACTGAGTTAAGTGTAGTTAATTTGTTTGACTTAATATCTTGCCGGGATAGTAGTCGACGGTGGAGCTGTCTGTGGTTATCTGCATTACTTCGCTGCCACTATTTCACGATCAATTATCGGCAAACACGAACTGAAGAGTCCAGACTTCGAATGTATTTATCTTCATTACGTTACTGACTTGTTCGTATATATGGTTTATGGCATTCCTGACAGTACCTGGGGTATTTAATCAGTTCCTTTGAGTTCCAGCTGGAAGATGTCCTAGATGCGGTGGACCTTCATCGAAGCGTTTATGATTCCTTTTTTTGGGAACGATTCACGCTTATTGACTGAGTACATCGTAGATATATTCATCATAGACTTTCGGCCGTCTTTTTCTTGTAAGAACATTGTGTCGTCGAATTTCCGTTACAAACTAGCGTTCCCTTCTTCTTTAGTACAGAATTGTCTCCGTTCCTTTTCCTACCACTAACTATGGTGTAATTCTCCAATATAGGGACTGAGCTAAACAATAACTTGTACCACTAACTCTGTTCTGATGATACTCGCGGATCGTTGATTCCTTTCACTTGTCTCGCTGGGGTTCGTGGGGATACTTCCTTGCATAGGCAGGGGGCCAACACCTCTTGTTTCTCAGGGATCAGTTGTCTATTTGTGCACCAGAACAACCTTTGCACATCCGTCACTTCAGTTGGCGCTGTATTTTTAGAAAATTCGTAGCTGACATTCGCACTCGCTATATTTTATGAGCAAATATGTGGGGAACTTAAAGCTCGACCCAACGCAGGAAAACAGGGAACCTCATCTCTACCCGACAAACAAAAATATCTGGAAACAACGGGGAACCTAAGTTCAATCCCACACGCCACCAAAATCAGAAGACTGAAGAGAAAAACTGGGAACCGTAGCTGAACCCGACAAGCGAAGTCTAAACGGGGAATCGTAGCTCAACCCGACAAGTGAGAGAGAGCCTTAAAATTTTAAACTCCCAAATTTATATTTTTCTTATTCCTTTCTTCTTTCGTGTCTCCTCCTTCTCATAACTTCTCATCCATTCCGGATTCTGCAACCATTTCATTCGCTTGGTCAACTCAAACCTTATTTAATTGGACGCCCCTTCTAACCAGCGTAGGCCCACACGGATCAGCTCACAAACCTCTCACGTCGCTTGCGGTTCTTCGTCCCGCGCCGACTGCTGTAAATCGTTGCACAATGCTTATTGTATTTTAACGTCAACCTCGGCAACAGGCATTGCTTATCTTGTCTCGAAATCAAACCTCCCATGCACCGCCGTCGTAAAATCTATTCATTGACCACATCATACACAAGACCTCTCCGCTCTGTAATTATACCGTCCCGCTTAGCCGGCTTTTCCAATTCTAACAAATGAATGTAATGGTGAAAGCCTTCAATCGACTTAACCTCTTAATATTTTTATGAAATTTTCACATATTCGAAGGCGCATCATTACATCTAACATTTTAACCCTTTCAGGGGCAACAACCTCCCCCGTTTGCACGTTGCAGATTTTTCCCCAAAATTTTTTAACTTGTAGGAATCTTGAAAATTTTTCCAATTAAAGGTTGCAAAATGTTTCTAACTTCTTTAAACTGATAACAGATCGCAGTACTAACCATTTTTCTTCTCATTTAACTGGAATAGATTGAATGCAAAGGGGAAAAAGACTAATTTTAGGCGTTTGCACTGTGCAAACGGCGCCCCTCAAAGGGTTATAAGCAAGAAATAAGAACAGTTATTCTTTCACGTAATCTTGCAAATCGGCATATTTTTCACTAATTAAGGTTTGGTTTGGTGGACTACGGTCAACGTTTTGCTACACTAATTAGACCAGGACCTACAGTTTCAGGTTTTCCATCAATAGGGTTTCGAACACACAAGATCTGAACCAAATGCCAGCGCCCTAGCCCTTCGGCCATCACCTGGCCATTTTCACTAGCTAAAACAGGTAGGAATAAAGTAAGTAGAATTATTAGGCTGGCCACCCTCTTCTATAAGATTTGTGTAACTGTTGGCTAATAACCAACGAAATAAGTACAACTCCCGCTACAGACTCAACTCCTTTTTACAGATGCATAAATATTATGCAATGTGTTGTTTTTAGTCATGCGGGGTCTCAACATATACGGTGATAAGGTGATGTCGAGAATGTAATGACTAGTGACACTACCGAAAATAAAATCGGTTATTTGAGTTGTTGTAGTTACACTAATTATGCTAGTTATGAAGTTACATTATTATATAGTTACACTATTATCAGAATGCGATAATTATCGCATTGTATAGTTTTATGGATTTCGTAAAAATTTAAATGGCAAAATACGTTGCTCGAAATTAAACAACTGAAAAGGTTCCCAAAGGTTATAATTAGGTGTGAAGTAGGTTTGTTAGGCTACGGCCACACGAGCAATTTTTCCCGGTACGGCTTTTCCCCGCGCTTGAAAATCTACACCAGCCTGCCACACGTGCATGTGACATTTTTTCCCGCTGGGTCTTTTCCCTCAGCTTGAAAATCGACACAAACCGGGAGAAAAATAGGTCTCGTTCTATCCTCCAGCGACCGACTTTGAGATCGCGACAGATCGCGCGAGAAAAACTGCTGCGTTTGGCCACCCCTATGTTACAGAAGCTTATTTATATTTTGGTGCTTGTTTTCTCGTTGCGGTTGTGAGGGAAAAATCGCTCGTGTGGCCGTAGCCTTATAGTTGCGAAAGATTGATATGGATATTCCTCCAGACATCAAAAGAGAAATTTTTGGAATAGATAAACTAATTTTATTCTTCAATAAAATGTATTTCTTTCGGACGATTACTTCATTATCTCCGTTGCTGTAAATATCATTATTTTGCTCAATAGTTATACTCGAAATCAATGATTTAAAAATTTATGAGTAACATTTGAAATATTTACCTAAGACCCCCCTTTTACTGATAATTATAATTTACGATCGCAGTTTCCAATGCTGTAGGTGTCCGTATTCAAAGGGTTTAACTGCATTTAATAACAAAATTCTATTCATCCGGGTTTAAAATTGAAGACATCACATTGAAGAGGAATGGGCCACAAATCTAAATCTGAGTTTCTCACCAACATCCAAAACCTTAACATGCAAACAAACTCCTCTAATTTTAAAAATTAAAATTCTCAATCTCAAAAACATTAATGAATAGGAATTCGGAACGTGACATCATCGATTAAAGCTCGAATTTAATTATGCAATGGAATTTAATTATGAACAAGGATTATTGATTTCTTTCCACAAGAGATGGATTGGGGTTAGTTTTGAATAACTATACAACTAACTATCTCTTAAGAATATTTTACAGCCAATTTTTAACATTTGTCTATGCATCTTTAAAGAGGTGTTTTAGTGTAAAAAACAGATGGAACCACGAATATTTCTTATTCAAATTTCTTATATGTCATGCTAGAAAGTGTTAGTTTCCAATTCTAATAATTTCTTTTATAAATTATGATATTTAAATGAGTATTTATGCTGAAGAATGTATTGGACTTTACATACATACATGCATACGCACACACATACACACATACATGAAATCTTTAGATAAATATCATGGGACTCCCTTCATTTAAGATCTTTGAAATTCAATTTGTGAATGATTTTTAAAGTACAAAATGGATACTCAAGTGTTATAATCTTATAGTACTAGAACATTAAATTCTATGGCGCATTTTTTTAGGAAATTTATTAAGCCTCTTGTTATTTATTTACCAAGAAATGAATCTAACATTAATGTTATAATTATCCAACTTATATGTTATACGTTATATTTAGTTTGAAAATGTGATCTTAAATTTAGAACAGATGGAATATTATGTATACAACTGTTCAAATTGCATGAGCATAAAATATTTTTAAGAAACTAAATACACTGGTTGTTTGATAAATCGATGCGAAATCCGAGTAATAGCATCACTGCACTGTTATTGTTAGCACTCACATTTAAAATGATTCAAAAGCACGCATGTCAAATTATAAACAGAATTGGCACTTAGTACGGAACTGACAGCCACATAAGTAGGTGAATTCTTAGTGCTCACAGAATGGATAAAATGAGTTTCACGTGTTGATGAAACATTGCTTTTTAAGAGGCCAAACCGCGGCGTATACTAAATCCAGGCTTGATAAATGTTATGACGTGTCCACACGTTTTCTTCGAAGTATTTATAATTGTTGATTTTAGTTGCGGCCGAATGAGCAGAAGTGACACCGAACGTTTTGGTCGTCCTACTAAGGTCACGTCTCCAGAAATTATTGAAAAAATATCTATTCATAAAAGATTAAAAGTGAGTGAAATTTTTGAGGCTGTTGGCATCTCATCAGATGGCATACATATAATATTAAAAAACTAGTAATTTCTTAATTCAACACTGTTAACATTTAAAAACTATTAATTCCTCACTTTACTATTCAAAATTACATACCCTTTTTTAATCCCTTAAGTTATTTAATTCCCTTTGGGCATTCGCGTTAAATTCCATTATTACAGCCTTAGGCAATATCATTAAAGATGGCTGTCTTTTTTAAGTAAAGGGTCGCGGCGCGGCGTCAGTACAAATTTAAATCAGTTCTGCACATCAACAACAACTTTAAACCAATCAACTTTTAAGACACACCCTTTAATCACGTGATGGACTGAAGTTTATATAAGTGTTGACATCCAGAATTAGAAGGACTCCTGTACTTTCTCTTGCTGCATTCATACCGGCGGAGTCGCCAAAGGAAACAATAAAAATGTTCTCGTAAATTACACGTATTCGTCGTTTAGTCATGAAATGAATTTATTTTCAAGCATAACTGCAACTCCTCACCGTAGCATGGGAGACTAGATATCTTCTGAGCCTGCGATCTGTCTTCCATGTTACATACATATATTTCGCCATGAATATTTGGATATGACGAAGCTGTCAGCAAGGTGGATGCCACGTTTGTTAACAATCGACCTAGTACATGAACAAGTGAACACTTCAAAACACTATTTCAAGCTCTTTCAAAGAAATCCAGATGCATTTTTTCCGTGATTTTGTAGCTGTTGATGAAACAGGGATACTTCATAACTAGCCACAAACGGCAGAACACACAAATCAGTGGGGTAAAGTAACGAAACTTCCTACAGAGAAACCAAAACCTATTCGATCAGCAGGAAAGGTTATGACCGCTGTATTTTGAACCGCCCGTGATATAAGGATTATTCACTTCTTGGAAATGGGCAGAAAAATCGCCAAAGAGTACATGCATCTTTACTGGATCGTTTAAATAGGGAAATTAAGACAAAAAGTCCCCCTTTAGTGATAAATAGATTCTTTGCCATCATGGCAATGCTCCTGCTCTTTCATCAGCGACTACGGCTACAAAACTGTTACGGCGGTGATTCACTTGTAACAAAGCTTTTTAATTTATCAAACGACCTCATGAAGTTTAGGTTTTATATAATAGCTACCTAAATGTGATGTTTTGTCTGACTACAGACACATATATTGTACGTGTTACACATTATATGTTACATGTATTCTATGTGCTAAAAAAAGAGTATTTTATATATATAATACATAAAATATTCATTTTTTAACACATGAAATTTTGTGTTTACTGGTGTATGATCTTAATAAACCAGTATTGTGTTTTTATCATTAAATTTGTCAAATGCCAAAGCTTTTGTATAATATATTATATCTTTGTGAAATACTATAGAGTTTTAAATTCAAACTGATATTATTTTCTTATATAATCTTATTTTCACCTATTCAATAACCATACATTCTTTTAATGTAATAAAATACACATAAATTGACATTCAGCTTTTTGAATAGTCAAATTTAAGTTGAAACTTTATAGCGACGAATACATATCATTAGCTTCAAGCAACAGCCTGTCAGGACTGGGTGTTGAACCTAACTTCACTTTACCGAACCGCCGCTACAAGGGATTCTCACCATCTGCATACCACCCCTAATATGTTATCAAAAAAGGCATTCCTTACCTGAAAATCAAATTTGGCTAGCACTAGAATGAATCGCGGTTCAATTCATTCTAGTACTAGCCAAATTTGATTATCCGGTTGAATCCGGCAATTGTGTTATCCGGTAAAAATCCTAACAGTGCAACCACGCCATGATATAATTCTTCATTTTGGATTGTTTTCCTGCTAAGATTTTCTTCCATTTAAGTTTTCACACACTGGTCAACTAACCATTCATACAATTCAAAATGTACCACCTCGGATGTTTGACTTTATTTCATTTTCATATTTTGTTTCTCTTTAACGAAAGTAATGGGAAAAATAATGTGTGTTATGCATATTTAGGGATGCATATTTCTCATTCATATATAGGGAAAAAATTGTACTAAGCATACATATTTCCGTGTTTTTTATTTTAAAACAAACCATATATAAAAAAATAAAACTGAAAATATTTCCTTGCATTTTGATTTTAAACACATATTTCTATCCTTTTTTAATTTTATCAAGATTTTTTTAAATTGGGAGAAAAATATTTTGGTCTTGTTTTCTTATTTGGCCATTTTTTTTTGTTGAAACAATATTGAGTTAAACAATATTTAAAATCTAGGTAAAGAAAAAATCAATCGAATAAAAAAAGTGTATTTAATTGACCAAAACTTAAACTGAATTGTTCTCAAAAATCCTTTTAGTTAAAAACTTTTATGATAAATTTAATCAGAAAATCTTACAATAATAGAAATAATTATCATTTTTATTTTCATTTTTAAATCTATATATGCACGCATAAAACCCCGTAAAATATACTCAAGAAATGTAGCTTGATTTGGTCCATTATGGAAAATTATACCACTAGCATTACAGCGTGCTTTATACACAGTTTGTCTTTTGAGCACATCAAAATGAAAAGTATAAATAATTATACGCTACACACGCATTATTAAAAATATTTACAGGCAGTGATAAATACTTTTTTAAAAAAATTTGTAATATATTTCGATCGCTTATATATATATATATATATATACAGTCAAACCTCCATATATCGAAGTAGCAAAATGACGGAAAAAAATTCGATTTATAGAAATTTCGATATATAGAATTGATCTTAGTTTTATAATTATCCTAAAACATTAAAATTAAAACTAATTTTCGCATACGAAACTCCATTTCCAATTTATATTTGAATCACTTTAAATGAAAGTTAATAACTGAAAGCTGAATTAATGTGAAAGATTTATTGAGTACTATATACCTTTAAAAAAACAGTAATCAAGACAGTGGTTACAGTGATCACAGTTACATTCTTTAAAAAAAAAACTACGAATATCTTGCTGAACAGCCAGTTTTGCGGAATGTTCATCAAAGAAATGCTCGCATTTATTCAGTCCATTAAAAACTGCATCAGGGACATTTTCTACGAATTGAAGTCCACGAAGTATTGTTTCAAACGCCAAAAATTGGGAGATTTTATTCTAAAATGGAATAAAATCTCCCAATATGTCGTAAAAAAAATTTCGATATATAGAGATTTTTTCGATATATAGAAAAAGTTTTTCTATGTAATGAACATGGATATTTGCTAAGAGTTCGATATATAGAAAATTTCGATATGTGGAAGTTCGATATATGGAGGTTCGATTGTATATATATATATATATATATATATATATATATATACAGGGTGCCCATAATTAAAGTCCCACTTTCAAAAGGCTGCAAAAAAAGAACCACCGGTCAGAATGACTTCAAATTTGAACTGAATATACGAGAAGAAGGGGGAAACGATTTGGCATAAAAAAGTTCCAAAATGTATCAATAGATGGCGCTGTAAGCGGCATAACAAAAGTGGATTCGGCTACAAGTAACAATTTGAATCGAAATAGGACGGCTTTGGCATGAGTTGCACAGTAAACCAACTGTAGTGTTCAATGTGCATGTGTGTTTTGGTCGTTTGACGGAAAAAAAGACTTCCATGTCGGTCAACAGTGGAAAGCCTTAGTGGAAAGCCCATCCACCACGGCAAGGTCATACCACATTGGATGGAAAAAATTGATTTTTAATTGTCCTTGGGTCAAAAACCACATAAAAAGCACATAATGATTCGGTTTTTAAATGTCCTTGGGCCAAAAACAGCATAAAAAGCAACAATGAAAACTCCTGTTAATTATCGCTAGACTTGCGGCAGACAGGTTCAATATGCTTTCCACCATCGTCCGCCACAAGCTGAAAGCGATAAACAGCATGTTCCACAACAGACCGGAGTGTCTCAGGGGTGACGTTGCGAATGTGTTGCGTAATCCATGCCTTCAATTCAGCTAAATTTGCAATCGGGCCACTGTACACAACATTTTTAAGATAATCCCGCAGCCAGAATTAACAAGGATTGAGGTCTGGTGATCTTGGAGGCTAGGCTGTTGGACAATGACGGCTGATTATTTCCGAAATCGATTATTTCCGAGTCGATTATTTCCGAAATGCCTCTTGAGCAGTTGCATGACTGACTTTGCGATGTGCGGAGTAGCGCCATCTTGCATAAAAATGATTCTATCCAGACATGCACGCTGTTGAAGCGTTGGAATGACCTGGCTGCTCAAAAGACTCGCATACAGTTTACCATTCACGGTACAGATAACAGGACCTACAGGACCTATCTCCTCGTAATAAAATGGCCCTACCATACACGATGCCGTCAACCCGCACCACACAGTTACCTTTGGCGAATGCATCGATACTGGTTGAGTTGCGAATGGGTTTTCCTTTGCCCATATCCTGCAATTTTGTGTGTTGACAAACCCGTGGAGGTGGAAAGGGGCTTCATCTGTCCACAAAATGTTCCATGGTCAGTCATTGTCCACTTCCATGCGAGCGAGAAAATCCAGAACAAACCCCTGTCTTCTTGGCAGGTCAGCAAGAAGCAACTCCTGAACATGTGTAATTTTGTATGGATAGCAATGCAGGATATTGCATATAATTTTGTGCACCGTACTCGCAGGCATGTCTAAACATCGGGCAATACCACGTGCACTGCACGTTTGCACACCACTGCTCGTCCCTTCGTCTAATGCTGTGGCCACATCTTCTACTACCACTACTGACGTCGAAGCAATTGATTTTCTCCCTCTGCCAGATTTCACTTCAAAAGAACCTGTTTCTTCAAATTTCTGAATCATATTCTTTAGACCCTTAGCAGAAATCGGACCACAGCCTTTTTTCATTCCCTTTAATGACCGGAATTTTTTTAAAGCTGCAGGCATACAGTCGTCGTTCTTGTAGAAGAGCTTCACCAGAAGAGCGCGATCCTTCATTGAGAGACTCATGACAAGCTACTCAGATACAATATGATGGGAACACCACATATCCCGCGCTTTTATGCCACATGCAATGTGTCGTGCGCATGAGTGTCTTTAAATTAGTTTGCATAGTATGCCGCTTACAGCGCCATCTATTGATACACTTTGGAACTTTTTTTATTATGCTAAATCGTTTCCACATTCTCCCAGTATATTCAGTTCAAATTTGAAGTCATTCTGACCATTGGTTCTTTTTTTGCAGCCTTTTGAAAGTGGGACTTTAATTATGGACACCCTGTATATATATATGTTTAAAACAAAAATCTAAAACAGCGTTCAACTTTGATAACACATGCAGGTTCAAAAAAAAATATTTTTACAGGTAACTAGCGCCACCCAATAGGCATTTCAAAAAAAAACAAGTATACAGTTTTTGAGGAGGATCAAGAGGATTCCAGTATTACGAAGACCTTGTTTAATCTATACCAACATATCGGGAAAGTCTGCCGCAATATGAGCCATTTGTTTCATTCTTCACCAAGATCACTATAACCATTTTTCGGGGATATCACATGGAAAGCCTAGTCGCTATGTCGGGCTTAGTCTAGCTCAATAGGGTCGTCAGTTTGTTTGTCTAATTTTACAAACATTAGCCTCGTTATAGCTGTAGACATAGATAACAAGTTTTGAATGCTGTCATCCATTGTGCTCTATCCTTAGAGCAAAACTTAGCAAATATAATAGAGTAAAGGTATTTATTCCCTATACTGGCAAACTTCACGAAACGGATTATTTGTCATGACGTAAGTAACTGAATATAAGACAAACAATTCAGCTTGGTAAGCAAAATTACTCCCTATTTTTACTGGAGACAAAATTTAACACAGTCATATGTGCGATCAGAAGGATAACCGCTGACTACCATGATAGACAAAATCTTGGTCAATGACTTACGTCAAAATATGTGGGAGAAGAGCATTCTACTGAATTTAATGGCTCCTCCTATCAATGGGTGTTTAGTATACTTTTCATGTGCATTAGGAATAATAATTTTTTAAATAAATTTTAATAGCAATAAAGCATAATAAGGATTACTGTAACGATAAACAAAGAGTATGCAGATAGACATATTGATAGATATGCATATATATTCAGATAGGAAAGAAAATGTTAGCAATTCTCTCTGAGGACTTTATTTTTAAACTTACAAGTTTAAAATCTTAAACTATTTACTGAAATATAACGACAGCTGAAAAGGTTTCGACAGCTCTCCATCGATTAAATTTTAATCGATGGGTAATTAATCGATGGGTATTTTAATCGAGATTAAAACATTGCAATACCCTCGATATAACGACAACGAAATCTACAGGGAAAACGTTAAAGAGACATTCCGCGTTCCTTTCAACAGATACGTGTTCTTTTTCAGGAATTCCCATTGAAACAGAACTTAGGCACAAAATCTTCGATTGTTCTAAATGCATCCTCCCTTATAGCCCCCATATGTGTGCGTGTGGGGAGGGAGGGTATTTGTGACAGTAAAACACCCCTTAACAAAGGATTCCAAACTTTTCCGTATGTTCACTCGAACGTTATTTTCTTTTTCCCTGTCACATAAATGTGAAATAAAAGCAGGAACTATCTTACAGAGAACTATTTGTTGGATAGTTCTATGGCTACTGGGGGGTACAATTTCAGGAGGAAGACGGAAATGTGTTAAGTGCTTGCATTTTACTTGGGATGTCGCTTTATTTAAGACTAAGGCGCGGTGCACACGAGCGATCCGGTGTCGTTGCTCCACCGCAGTTGCGATCAGGAGTACAATAGAGTTTACTAACCTACAACGCCTACGTCCGTGTGAGTCGGTTAGTTCAACTCTATGTACTCCTGATCGCAACTGCGCTGCCGCAACTGCGCTGCCGCAACGACACCGGATCGCTCGTGTGCACCGAGCCTAAGGGCCTGTTCACATAGAATCCTTCAGCTTCAGCGTTACTCGTATTGAAATATAATCAACTAATTACAAACATCCAAACGATTAGCAACGAAATTGTTAACGCCTGTGATTGGTTTAAAATATGCCAATACGGCTAACGCCGACGGATTCTATGTGAACAGGCCCTAAGGATTAAGCACTACTGTTAATCACTGCCCCGTGAGACAAAAAGGTGAAAATGTCAATAACAAAAATCATACAAAAACCTTTTTATTTTTTAATGAAAATTATTCATTTTAAAATTGTTTCTACTACACTGTTCATATTTTATTTGATTCTGCTATTCAAGAGGGATAGTTTCTTAGTGAATATGTTTATATTCTGAAAAAATTGACGTTCTCCTCTCCAAAAATTTTAATTGCGGAATATTCGATCAGCACTACGATTATTTAAAGTAATATCCTTGTGGTGACATTTCCTTAGAGGTCGCTGTAGTTTCTACGATAGAGTCTACGGGATGTTTTATATTAGACTCATATGCCCGTCAATTTAAAAAGCATTTTACTAAACTAGATATTAAGATACATTTTTAATACGTGAATTAAATTCATTTGCATAATAAGAGGCACACAGTTCTACAACTCAACAAGTTGAAGCATGTCAAGAGAGACAACTTAAAAATACACTCTTTGTAAAAGGAGATGCGAGATATTTACTTATCACGATTCTTAGTCTCGTGGAAAGGGACTTTTCAGAAAGAAGAAAAAAAAATATATTTATATACCACTCTCAGCGCTTATGCAACGATTGCATTACCTTTGCTCCTTCTCTAAGTGGAGTTCTTCTATCGGGATCGAAGCAAGAATTCTCATTTAATTAAAAATGCTGTTTTAATTAGCACATCTTACTGAATTTCGAATTTGCGTTGCGCAATACTTCATGCGGCTCAATTATTCGCAGTTAGTTCTATCTTCCTGAATTTTTCTGTCAGTGCATTAAATTAATGGGAAAAAAACATTAATTCTATTCAAGGATAAACAAAGAATGGATTTTCAAGATTAGTACAGAGAATACCTCTAACAACGAATTATTATATTAATTTTAGAATTAATATGATTACGTTTGTTACATCTACTGGAAATGAATTCTTGATGTTGCCTGCGTAAATGCAAAGATAACTGTGTAATACATTAAAATATTCCGGTTTGGTATCTCAAACCACCTATTCTTATTTTTTAACATGTTTAAGTTAATCACCTCAAAGTGATACAACTGTTCAATTTTTCATAATTACTATATTAAGTGAAATAAATTAAAGCATTGCGTTTGTGACTAGATTCCTTCCTACATACATGACAATATATTCCTTATTTGGTTTACGTAATGAACACTTTTTGAATTCCACAATGAATTGAAACTACAATTAAAACTTAATTCATTGTGGAATTGAAGAAGTGTAAATTATCTATTTTGTGATCCACAAGTTTACACTGTAAGAAATGATCTTCCTAATCGAGAGGGTTTGAAGAATACAACGTTGCTTTAAAGCGGGCAGAGGGAGCGAAAAAATGAATAAATAAAACGTTTATCTCTGCCATGAATTCCTAGTAGTATTATTACGCAAACAACATTTTGAATTTAATCACTTCAGCAGATTTACTCCCTATCAACACTAATGGAAGCGCACAAAATAAAAAATTAAAGTTTAGTTTGTTCAGCGTCATTTAAATTAAATAACCGAAGTACTTCAACTTAATATTTTACACATACACTGGATCTATCAATGACAGTTATGTCAGCCAAAAGACATATTTACTGAACAATTATGGGACTGAATTGTGCTAGAGCAAAACAAATGCATAAAACTAAAGCCCGAACAATACTGAATTAATGAATGTTTCTCCTTGAAAAGTTCTTTCCGAATGTTTTCCACGTAGTTCTATTTTTAAACAATTTTGAGTTCCCTCTAATGGTTTTTTCACGTTAATTGAAAGTTCTAAAACCATTTCTAATCGAAAAAGATTACCATCACAAAAGGAAATTATTTACTATCATTCGAACAACACTGAACAGCTTTGAAGGTTGGGGGGGGGGGAGATTTGAAATTATCTAGAATTGTAGATACTTCGTATTACCTTCAGATTGAACAATTTGGAGCCGTCACAGGATGACACCTTGTTTACTCCTTTGTGATAGGTAAAATTTGAAAAATTTTATCCAAATATTTGATACATAGTTTCAAGCATTATGGCAAATTGTCCTGTGAAATTTCCTCCGAATTCGGGGAAAACTGAACAAAAGTTTACTCTTATTTCGGTAATACAGAGGCTGTTCACACATTTTTTAGACGATGTATATTGTATTCACAAAACTAAATTACATAAAATTCTTGTGTTTTAAATGTTCGATTTGACATTCCTTATTCTGAACTATCTTTCGACACCGCAATATCCAGGATAATAATGCCTTTTGAAGTGTCAGAAGAGGTATTCTAACCCATTCCTCCTGAACAGCTTTCCAGAGTCCTGTAAGGGTTTAGGGACGACGTTTGGATAATGCAGATTTTAAAAGTCCGAAAGCACAAAAATCCATAGGTGATACATCGGGAGATTTAGTAGGGATATCAGTGAAGGGTATGGCCTTGATACCAGTCCTTTTTTCAATTTCTTTTAGGAAATTTACAGTGGATTTTGATGTGTGACTGCTAGCTTTGTCCTGATGGAGTCTCACAGATTGATGGCACTGTGGGTAAAGCGATGGTATTTCATCCAGAAAAATTGGCGATAAAATATGTTCCTGATAGTATTTGGAGTTAATCTTGACATTTTTCCACTCTCTTTATTTTTAACTTACCATTATAAGAAAAACCAGCAACAATCATGAATCCCTTAGAAAAACTTTCTTTCGATTGTTTCAACCATGTACTTAAATTTTTTCTCCCCTTTTATGATAATAAATGGCTCTTCTTTTGCTGTAATCATTTAAATACACCCATGATTCATCTATTGTGACAATTGTTTTCCATTTTTCTTTGGATAAGTGTTTCTCATATAGAATTCTGCAGCGTGTCCTGCGTTCAGCGATATGATTTGGAAGAAGACGATGCACATTGCGTTTTTTTCGCTTTCTTAAGATTTAAATCAACGTTTATCATTTTGTTTACAGTGGACACCGAGCGTTTTAATGATTTTAAAACTGTCCTTTGACTAGGTTGATTTTCTTTTAACATTAAACAATGTACCTTTGCAATAGTCGAAAGATGTCCGTTTTTTCTTTGGATACTTGTTTGGAATTTTTGTCCCACTTGAGGCTCCAATTTGACGTTTTTTTCCTTTCTTGTTGACGATATTACCTATCGACACTTTAGATATCACAAAACCATGACTCTCACACCGTTTTTGGATAACGGAGTATGCATATTTCTCTTCGGAAAGAGCATAAATGTAGCCTTCGAGCCACTGCTTTGTTAAAAACGCCATTTTGAATAAAAACAAAACTTTCGAGCCCTAGATGATAATTTTGACTTTTAAAAACCTAGTACAATTGCAATTATTTCTTTTGCAGCAAATGAATTTTTATTACCGCTTACCAAAATCGTCTAAAAAATGTGCGAACAGCCTCTGTATATCGAGAGAGTGATGTACTGTACAATATGTTTCGCTCAAATAATTCCCAAATTAGCAGTTAAAAAAATTTTTATTGGTGATAATATAGATGGAGTAATGTTAATTGTTTTTGTGAAGGGCAGCAGAAACAGATATCCCTCCCAATGCACATACTCTTTGAATTTTCAGTCCCACGTATTTTAAATGGCAGCACTTGGAAGTAGACAAGATGTTTTATCTGCTATTCTTGATCACCAGCGACTTGAAAATACGTCCTCACCAGCCTCAGATGTTTTTTTTTTTTTGGGGGGGGGGGGGGGATTAGGTAAATTGTAGAGTTTCTACGCACCTATCATTTGACTTAAATAATGTAAGATTATATATATATATATACACTAGCCGGGGTTCGCCTGTCTAGCCAGTTGATTTAGGGACCCGCTCCCTTCAACAATCATCATCATAGAATGGAAACACTAAAAAACAACGAATACAGGTATTTCAGTATGCATTTATAAGCATAAATTATTTCAGTATCATGAATGCGTAGGTTTTAGAAAAATGTATTTTCCGCATTTCATTGCTATTGAATTTTATAAAAATGCACACTAAAAAAGTTTCTTACGATCTTATGAATTGCGCAATTTGCATTCTTAAATACTAGAGCATTTTAACTTTTCAAGTATATTACAATTTTCAATCTTGAGTCATCTTTTCCGGGTAATACAAAGTTAGCTTATAATATTTTATCTTAGAAATTGAATCTTTCTGAGTTCAATATAAGTTGAAAAATACTACAACCTTTGTCCAGAAAGTTCGGTGAATGTGTGTATAGTAACAATGTATTGTTGTCTTACATGAAACAGCTGTTACTGTCCTTCGAATTAATCCCCTTAGGCGGTAATGCACATCTGGGAACGGCTGTACAAGTCTTGGAAATTCCTGGCGTAGTCGTCTTTAGGGATGACCTATAGCTGGGTCGTAGCATTACGTTGGATGTCCGAAATGTCCGAAAACCTGTGGCCCTTCGGAGCTGATTTCAATTTGGGTAACAAGAAAAAGTCCAGGGGAGACAATTCTTGGGAATAGGATGGGCGATTCAGGGACACAACTCGCCTGTCGGCCAGAAACTGCTGCACCAGAAAGGCAGTATGTGGCTGGGCAATGTCGGGAAGCAGGGTCCAGTTACCTTGCATGGCGTACTGGGGGCGTACCCGATTGATCCGTTGCAACAGACGTTTCAGTATATCCAAGTATCGGCATTTAACGTGGTGCCCTCAGGTAGGAATTCTTTATGGATGAGACCCTCAGAGTTGAAGAACACCACGAGCATTGATGTGGGATTTCTCACTTCGCACCCTCTTGCTTTTCGGCGACCCTGGACCACACCACTCCATACTCTTGCTGTCTTTAAACCCCGACTTTCACCACGACGCTTGTCGTTGGGGTTGTACTTCAGGCACCAAGTCTCGTCACCCGAGACAATGGTTTTCAGGAATTTTAGGTTTCGATCCGCCATGTAGATGAAGTCACAGGCGTGAAGACGAATTTGCATTTGTTCCGGCGTCAAACTGTGGGACACAAAGGGAGCAAAGCTTGCGTTTACCCAAATCCTAGGTCAGTATGAGG
Source organism: Dolomedes plantarius (assembly GCA_907164885.2). NCBI lineage: Eukaryota > Metazoa > Arthropoda > Arachnida > Araneae > Dolomedidae > Dolomedes > Dolomedes plantarius. Next base: position 98,384,360 of record OU015492.1, on the reverse strand, counting down.
TGGGCCATCTCACAACTAATTATCACTTCCTCCGATAACATTCGCACTGTCACGCGACGATCCTTGGCCAACAATTCCTTCACTTTCTGTACGATGTCCGGGATGCGTGCAGTTGCAGGCTGACCACTTCGAGGGGAGTCTTCAAGGCTGCATCATTTTTCAGTGAAGCGCGACATTTTTAAATCGCTTAAATCATTCAAAAATAATTAATCTTGATTACATTTTATGACCGTAAGCTTTATCCTTACGGTCATAAAATGTAATGTATGTTACGGTCTCTACAGTTTCTACAGATGAATTTTTCCTAATTAAAAAAAGAAATTTATGGATGACCTCAAATTGTGACATTTTTAAAACCCGACGTTTTAATTTTGCTTACTTGTATAAATCAATCAATTTTAGGTTATGAGAATGCGCAACGAGAAAGCTGTTAGGCGGAAAATATTAATACTATTATCAGGCTTCATAATATGTTGATTTTAAAGTTTATTTCATTTTTTATAATTTTAAATTAATTAGTCCTGTAACTTTTTGATCCTACCTTGTATATGCATACGTCTGTACTGTGAATTTTTGATATTACTTAACGAATGTTTGACATCTTCAGATTTTGAAACGTGGCGAAATAAAAATCGATATTATAACTGTTTTATAGTTACCTCAAGAAAGCAATATTTATAAAATATAACGTAAAAATATAATATAATTAAAAAAGTTTGAGAAATTCATAAATATTTCTAATATTACATACTTAAATATCCAGTGAGTTACCTATGTTCGGTTTAGCACCTTTTATTATTAATATATATATATATATATATATATATATATATATATATATATATATATATATATAAATCTTTCAAATTCGCTTGGGATAGGTCTATGAAATATGTATTTTCAGACAAGGATCTTTTTTAAAAGATGATTTAAATGGATTAAATGGCGGACACTGATAGATTTTATTTGAATTACTGTGGCGTATCTCAATTGATGAGTTATTTCCTGAGTACCCACACATCCCAGGAATACTACAAAATAAAATAAGACCGCAGATATATCAGCTTCAAAGTAGCAGAAATATTTCCTTTTCAGAAAATATTTTCAATAAAATCAAGTTATAAATATTTTAAGAGATTTACGTCAAAACAGGGAAAGGGGTTTTATTTCATTTTTCAGAGTTTTATACATTTTTTTTTCAGTTTCAGAAAAAATAGTTCATATATCGGCGTTTACCACCAGATGCGGATCTGCAGATAATACTACTTCCCTTAAAGAAATAATGAGAAAAAATTATGCAGTAATAAAAAGTTTTGATATTCCACAATCATGAAGTTAAAAAGAATTATCTTCCCAAGAATCTCATGTTGTAGAAAATTTCTTTTTAACATTTTAGACCATAATCCAAAAGTGATGATTAGATTTCAATACAAAATGTTTGTCCGGAGATGATTAAAAATGACTTTCTCAAATCTAGAAGTAGGTTTTATCCACGTTCTTGTATGCTAAGTAGTTTTACGAATTATTTATAGCAATATGTAAAGAAGTTTTACGTTTACTGCATTTATTCAAAGCGATGTTGTCTGACATTGGAATGAAATCCTGAAACCCAATTTTCATGAGACTTGAGATAGAAAATGTGTAGACATTTTTGAGAAACTTACTTTTTTTAAAAATAAATCATACCCCTTTGAAATATAAAGAAAACATCATACAACAACAATGAAAATCTCGCATATTTTCTTTGTCAATTTCTTAAATATAGTGTCTTTTTACTAAATTTTGAAGGTCCAGAGTTTTATTTTCTACTATCTTTGGTTTAAAGATATTTTTTCATTGTTACAAAATATCGTGTTTGCTATAAAAATTTTCAGAGCTTTAAGGTATAATTTTGGACTACCTACGCCTTATAAAAAACACAATTTACACTAGTGGAAATTTCTTTCATTTCCAAGTCTTTGAACTACTTGATATTTTATTACTCCGACCTTTCATTAGTTTCTTTTATCTCAAATACGTTCCTATTTTACATATCGTATTTTGCTTGCACATGATATTTGGCTAACAGAGCATGAAAAAATGTTTAAGTTCTTTTTATAAGGAACTTTAAAAAAAACTTATAAAATGGATGATGGGACAGTTTTATTTTTTCTCTGCTTCTTTAGTTTTATCGCGTTTTTCAAATATTAGAATTTTTTTATATGGATACTTTTAAGATGTATGTATACTTATAATACGTTATTTTATGTCTATATATTGATTTCTCCATTAATAACTAGTTTTAAAGCATGTACTCATTGCCATTTTAGACACGAAAAAAACTGAACTTATTTATATTTTACTTTTAATAAAACGTAAAAGTAAAGTAGAAATAAAAACAATATTTATATTTTCTAGTTTTAGAAACTAACCGCCCATTTGGTGTAGTGGCTAGCATTCTGAGCTGCCACGCAGTGGGCTTGGATTCAAATTCCGAATAAGGCTTAGTCGTTTCCGTGTCGTTCCTCTCATAGGGAGCAATACTGGCTTACCTATATGGTGCTCCCAAAATAAAATAGCCAGCAAATCACGGGGAGTAACAAAAGGCGAATGCCCCCCGACAAAGTGCCTCCACATTAGTAAAAATAATAATTATTATTATTATTATTAAATTTGGTTGAAAGTAAGTTAACGTTTGCAAAAACTCAAAATCTTACGACTTTTCTTGGAAAGAGAGGCTAGACAACTCAAAAATTATTTTTGAATTGTACTTTGAAAATAAGCATTAACACTACAAAAACGGAAAATTGTTCTTGGTAAAAAAATACTGAACGCCGTCATTTTGACGGTTAAAAATAAAATCAAGAATTTGAAATATTCAATTTTTTTAAATGTTTAAAAACTTTTAATTTTGAACTTTTCATACCAATATATAATAAATTAGTATATATCTATATATATATAACGCGTAGGTATGCGGCACAAAAATCGACGATATTTCTACACTCCGATTGGCAATGGCTGCAACTACCAGATGTAAACATTAGCGGCTGTCCGCAATTTGCAACCGCGTGTCAACATGAATTTACGCACTGAAATCAGGAATGCTCGAAAGCAAGCTGCACGATCAAGTGAAAATTGGGAACAATCTCAAAAAAGAAAGCGAAGAAGAAATAATTCATTAAGACAGAGGCGTCAAAGAGAGAGCATAAATGATAGCGAGGTTAGGCATAACCGTCGCCGAGATAGCCAGTAATAGTTATTTTTCTACACTTTTTTCAGCACTTGCTGAATTCTTACTCCATTTTATAAGTGAAGAAATTTCTCCAACAATTTATTATTTGATATGATTAAATGTAGATATATGAATTGGGAACAATAGTACATACAGAGAGTGATGTAATCCCCACTATATTTTAGTACTTGCTGAATTTTTACTCTATTTTTTAAGTGAAAATTTTTTTCGCAACAATTTCTTATTTGGTGTAATGATAAAGTGTAAATATCTTAATTTTGAAAATTAGTACATACATAGAGGAATATAGTTTATAAAATAATTGGTGTTGGGTTTCTATTGCGAAATGGAAATTCTCATTTTTTAATCACAATGTTTTAGAATCAGCCTTATAGAGAATCCCTCTTAGCAACTTATATTTATGATGACAGTCAATGGTAACATTCCCTGCATATGTTACTTTCAGTTGAGTTGTTCTTCAAAAGAAAATATAAAACTAAAAGCAACCATGCTGGTCGCGCAGCGGCTAGTTTCGATATATTTTTATGCAGGTATGCCGAGCTGACAACCTGGTATGGTATATCTGTAGAAATATATGCATGGTTTGTGCAGTCCTTATTTTTCAACACCAATATTTCCGAAGAGCCAACATTTATGTTATTTGAGAAAGGGGGAAAAGACAAAAGTAACTAACATTTTTCCGGTAATATTTTAAAGAGTTTTGCCTGTTTTCTATATTGCCGTCAAATTGACGGCTTTCAGTCTTAGTAGGTATACATCACATTTTCTCCCCCTCTTTACTATCGAATATAATTTTGTAAATGCGTGTGCATATTTCGCGTAAAATTAGAGAAAGTCATAAAATTTCAGAAGCCTGAGGACACAAAAACAGACATAGCGCTCAATAGTATGTCCGAAACCATCAAAATGACGGCAGCCGTCTTTCTAGTGTTAATTCAAAAGGCATGTAACAAAATGTCACAATTGCTAGATTTCCTTTTGTCTCTAATTCCAAAATGTCAATACATAAACAGTGCTTCTTTGAAACGAAAATTTATATCAGCATGCCTTTAGCAAACGGAACTTTTATAACAGAGAAAGATTCTTCATCACCAATATTCTCGATCTCTTAATGTTATCTGATACTTACTCACATATATAAGAGATATGTTTAAACTACACTTACACTTATACTCAAGAAGATATACTTATGATGAACTACACTACACTTTGAATCAAGAGGAGTTAAATGCGTGCGTATAGGAAAAACCCCAAAATAGCAATGTTTCAATTTACTGATAAAGAGATTAATTATGTTTTAAAAAAAGTTTCCGTTTCTTTCAACACAGTGAATATAAAAAAATACACGTTAAAGGTTTATAAAAACTTAATGAAAGCTTCAAGGTTCTTTAAAAACCCTAACCAATTTGAACATAGAAAATCCGCAACTTTGTACTTTGCAGAAACATAGAAATTTGTATAGCATCCGAATCCATGACTCAAAATGATGAAAAACTGTAGTCTTAAAAACACATAATAAAGTTTAAAGAGCACTCAAAGTGGAAAAAATAACTGTTTCGGATAGCATAGAAAATGGTCGTTATAAAACATGTGCCATTAAAAGTTTAATTCTGATTTTAAAAGTAAGATTTTATGCTTCAAATAATTAATTTTTTTTTATGATTTGACATCCTTTCAAGCATCGTGAAACAAAACACTATGCTTGAAATGCCTTAAAATTTTCCAAAAATATCTTTAATTCGTATATAAAAGCTTCAGACAATTCGCATGATTGTAGATCTATTAGATCTATTTTCTTTATTGGAAAAGCATAATGGACTGCCATTAGTTTTGAAAGATATTCTTCCCGAAAGTTATTTAACTTTATAGACATTTTAAATAACTGGGTTATAATAATAAACAAGGTTCGATTCCCTAATATAATTCTTTATTTTAATGAAAGAACAAAATAAATATACAATAAAACCTCGTTTATTCGGACTAACTGGGACCATAGGCAATCCGGACTCTCGGAAATCCGGATAATCCAGGTAATATGGGTAATAAGCAAAAATAAGATTCTTAACTAAGCAGAGTTACCGTTTATTACGATAAAAAAACTATGATTTGTAACAAAATTACATAGTATTGATTACAAAACATTCAAAAATAAAAAAATAACTTTTCTGAGTCAGTCCACGTCAACACCCTGGGACACTCTAGTAAAGCTTTCTTAATCTCAACAAAAGCATTTTATTACCATAATTTATTGCACATTGTATGCAAAAACTGTATAATTAATCAAACTAAAATGCGAATATATCGCGTAATTATGGTTACGACAAAGTTAAAAATTAATACCTAATGTGAACATTAAATTAAAAAAAAAAGTCTACAAATCTGATCTGGATTATCCAGAAATCTAGATAAATGAGGTTTTATTGTATATCGCTTTGACTTTCAGTTTTCATGTTTTTGTTTTAGTGTTAATGTTACGGATTAAAAAAAATTAATTAACAGCAATTAAAAAATTAGAAACTGCGTTTCACTCAGTGTTGTACCATGTTTTTGCCATATTCTATTAAAAAATGCTATCAAGAAAATAAATTTAAAATAGTTTGAAAAAATGTTCTATGATCGTGTACAGATATTAGAAATAACAAGCATGAAAATCATTTTATTTATAATCGAGGAAAATGTATTTTCTGACAGTTTTTATTTTAGCAACACAATTTTAAGATAAAACTGTTACTTTACAAATTTTTCAGTATAATAAGGCTGTCTTTTTTTAAAAATGTTTTGGATCCAAGACAATTAACATAATTTTATAATTCCGAATACTGTAGGAAACCATCAGTATGACAACGGATAAAAGTGCAAAATCAAGTATGATTGACTTAATGATAGACAACCTAAACCATTTCTCACTCCTTACTTTATTATTTAGCTAACAATCATCTCTCTAGAGATGATTGGCTGAAATATTGTTTAAAGAAATATTACCATATTACATTAAAATATGTTTAGCATATTGGCCATCACTAACGAACCTAAATTGCTTCAGGTTGTAAGGTATACTGTTATAACATTGATTTTGAAGCTAGTTTTTTTTATTTGCTCTATCTACATAATTAAACCGGTAATTCTTCAATAAACCCTGTACTCTACTCTTGAAAGAAGATTAAGTCAAGTAGGAAATATGACGCAAGCACGAAGGTCGAATCACTTACAGGAGAAAGCAGAGAGAAGGATGCTTCTTTCTTTTTTTTTCTCTATCCAGTGATGTAAGCATTAGATATCAAGGCTTATTTAAGGCTCAGACAAACATTATAGGCCTCCTGCAAATCACTTGAAACGAATAATCAAACATAACTAGGAAATAGGCAGACTTATTTCCAGGAGTAGAAAACAATAAAAAAAGTTAGAGTATTCGGTAAGACATTTCAATTTAATGTTAAAGTATTTAGAGGTGTTATCACCGAGTAGAACGTTATTTAGAAATCTTAATGAACATGAAATCCTCCATTTTTATTTTAAGTTCGCCTGGAAATACAATTTTCTTTCTCGCTAAGTTATCAGTTTAACATTTTACCACTGTAACTTAATCACCTCCACGTCAATTAAGATTCAAGAAATAGAAAATTCTTTACAGGGAATTCAGGGAAAAGATACTAGGGCATATTTCGTATGGCATACATTGACAACAAGTATCAGGAAACGATTCTAGGACATATGCCGCAAATAATATCTAGATTATATAAAAAAATTTGAAGTTTCTGTTGCATATGTCGTATATTCATCCGGGACTGAATGACACGAACCACCAGTAAGTATCTTATGCATTTTTTGGCAATTTAAATAATTTTGGCTTAACTTTTATTTCAAAAGGACTTTATTCTATTAATTAGGTTAAAAAATTGGAATACACGAGCTAATGGTAATATAATGCTCGTATTTGCACCTTTTTTAAATGATAGAAATGAAGATCATTTTTGTAGTTTGTCCCCAGATAAAAATACTTGGGAAAAACGTATTTGTGTGATTCCATAAATTTTACAACTTAGGGTAAAAAAGTTTAAATTATTCATCCTTATTTGATACTTGTACATATAAAATATTTCCATTCATTACGAAGTTTTAACACTTTTACAGAAAAATAAATAAAAAGGAACTGCCTTAAGGGGAAAATTCTCAAAATGTTTCCCCCTTATTTCTTGTTTTTTCTAGCGCATCAATGAATTTATTTTATTAAACATACAAAATCGTAGTAAATTTAAAGAGCAGGTCATTAAAAATTTTCAGGAAATAATTATAATTGAAGCCCGAAGCGTTGAATCAGAAAACGCTGAATCATGAAATCTCCCAAGGGACATTCTTTCATTTTATGAAAACCTCCATTTTTTAACAGCCTCGAGCACGAGACATTTTCGCAAAACATTTTGAAACAAAACTTGAATTATAGTTCCCTATCAGTTCTAAAAACAAAATTTTTCAAGAAAATGTATTCGTTTAAATAAGGCGATCGGGGAAAAACTACATTGGAAATATACATATAACTGCAAATCCAAATGGCTCTAAAAATCACGGCAGCTATACAATAAAATATGTTATCCTTGCGAGTAAACATATGTAATCCCACTGCGTTGGTTATGAAACATTCGCTTATTTTCGAAAATTTATGATGTTTACACTTTCGACGCATTTTATTATTAAAGTAGGGCTTTAAAAAGGAAACTACAGCGTTTCTTCGTAAACGTTTTGCATAAAGTTGGCAATCATGAAAACTGTCCTAAAATCATAGCATTAATTTTAGAGCAATATATCTACCGGATCAGGTTTCTTTTTCCTATATATACTGAGATTAAGTCCTAGATGCAGAAACTTTTTTTAGACGAATGGCAACAAATGAGAGACTTTTATATGGGATTGAGGTGATTTCATAAATTAAAATAATGCGCATGGGATTTTTCTAATATTTATCGTAGTCTCGACTTGCTTTCTCTTGGAAATTCCTCTACGAATAACATTTTCTAAGCAAATACGTATATGGGTTTAATAAAACGACCATAGCCTTTTTACGGAGAACAGCCTTAGAAACATTTTTAGTTATACATGGTTTTCGTAAAACCAATTTTCCATTACTTTCAATTTAATATAGAGGAATCTTTGATTCGAAACTTTGAATGTATATTCTTAATAGCTTGGCATAGGTGATAACTGTGTTTCAGATATAATAAACTTAATATATTTATTTTAAGTGTGCAACAAATGTATGCCATATTTCGCAACAAAAAAGTGTTTCCCACATAAAGAATTTTACAATTTAAAAATATCTTATTATCTTTTTAGAACTGTTGAAAATGAAATGTTTCTTTTGTAGAATCATAACTTCTCCTTTATAAAAACTTTAGACTCATTAATCGATACTTATTTATCTAGAGCCAAAATTAAAAATTATTCTGATAAAAAATCTTCAAATATAAATCATCTTCACATAATGTTGATTATACTTCAAGAAACAGAGCCATTGTATTAAGTTAAAATACAGTCACATAAAACTTAACGGCATTAAGAATAAAGTTATAAGTGTCTAATAAACAAAATAAACAAACTGGTACCAAAACTAAAAAGATGCTATGACGTAAACCGAGCAACATAATACCAGATTTAATTTGTTTCCAGATCTAATCTGGTACAATTTTCCAACGACGTTTCTTTAAATTTTATATTAAGTTCATCATTTTATAAAAAATAGTTTGTTTTAACAGACATAAATATAATTTTTATATAAATTTATATAGAGCCTTTTTTTATCTTCTTTAAAATCGATAAACTTTAAGCTAACCTCCTCTGTCAATAACTATAATGAGAAACTTCAATCTTTGAAAGTTTTTACGATAATAGAAAAATACCAAAATAATGAAAAAAATTATTTACTATTATTTTCATGATTCAGAGTGATTAATACCATGCGTTTAAATTAATGTCATTGTGTTTTTTGTACATACACTCAATAGCTGGAGTTCTTGTTTTTTATCGCTTTATTACCCCAAACTCGGAAGGACATACTTCTAAATTCTTGTTTCACAAAGAAACTGGAGTAAAAAAAAATCGTGTCTTTCAAGTCTCAACTGTTCTTAAATGTTAACATTAACGATTCTGGAATATTTTTTAATGTAATGTTATCTAGTTATAGAGAAAATTGCTATCAGATTTTCCAAAATGCAAAAAGCATATAGAATTAGATTAACCATAAAATTCTTAAATATTAAAAATTATTGAAATATACTTTTAATATAAATTTAAATATCTTCTTTAGGCAATTTACCTACTGTAAGTAAACATGGTCGGTACAGTTTCAAGGCATCGCAGTGGTTTTTCCCTGCTTTCCGTTTTATCGTCTTCTTTCTTTTCACTCTTTTCATCTCCCTCGTTTTGGACACCCTTTTCGGCGGCCAGGGCTTACCACGAAGAGCTAATGTTACCCTAATATTTTACCTTCTATCGGCTGCTAAAGTACCCACGTGTTTTCTGAGTATGGTAATATCTGTACCCCATAAAAGAAGATTCCAGCAATATTATGGAACCAACTCATTACTTTAGCCTTGGCTACTGTGCACAAGTGGTAGGTATCCTATGTATCAAACGACTAAGCAGATTGTGACTTTCGTCAGTGGTTTAGGCTAAGCCAGGGATTCCCAACGGGGTCCAGTTGGACCCCTTGCGGGCGATGGAAGTTTAAAAAGGGTCTATAACATTCCAGGGGTCTATTGAGGTTCGATGATATTTTTTTCTGTTTTAAAATTTAATTTAAATTTTAAGGAATGTAATTATTCGATAGTGATATCCGTTTTAATATGCATAAATACAGATTTGCATAGGGCGGAGTGATCCTCGCATTGTAAAATTGTTTAGTAAAATATATATTTATATAGGTTATGTTAGTTATTGTGACTATACGATGATAAAAAATTTCATGTCAAACTTTAAAAAAATTGTGTCAATACATCAAGTACAACCACCGCATTAATTGAAATCGAATTTGTGTGCAATTACAATCTGTGTTTCTGAAATCTTGTTTATATCTTGTTTCATTTCAAATTACAAATGAAAATAGTACAAAAATAATAAAACATAAACCTAATGAACCATTTTTTCTAATTTTTGTTCATATTCTGAATCAAATTGTTATCTTTAAGTGTTTTATGTGCAATTATTAGTATTATAATTATGTTGTATACTGTATATTATAGAGAAAATATGATGGGGTCGATGAAGAAAATCATTCTTTTAAAAGGGATCGACGTAGGAAAAGTTCGGGAACCCTTGGGCTAAGCAAACGATCACCTATAAAGCACTTTATTTGGGATAAGCATATAGACCACAATGAGCCTTCATGAAGAATCTGGATAGCAGGCCATAGACGTCTTATTTTTACATGTGGGATACAATTCATCTTCTTACTGGGCTCCGTGGGGGGTCGTGGGGTTGGGGTCTGAACATCTAAAACAAAGGTATAATCCCTTTCTTCAGAGATCTGTGTATTGAAGTACAAAGCTGTTCATAATGTAGGCTACAGAAGTAAACATATCAATTGCATCTCTGCTCCTAATTCATAAAGCTTTAAAGACTACTTTAATGGAAAAGGTTGCAAAGAACAGCAAGCAGACAAAACAGAGAAATGTATTTATACTGACGACGAATCTGCCAACTCATGGGTCGATAAACATCACGTGAAGAGTAATGATGGAAACAAGTTGTTTACTTTTTAATTTGTTTAATTTAAGAGGAAATTTTGTCGGAATTTAAACGTTTACATATTTGTGACGTTCAGCGTATAACTATGTAGACAGATTCTTAGACCTTCCTAGCAAAACACCCTAATGAGACATTTGATTCTGTTACGTTTCCACCATACGTGAAGAAGGATTTAGCGATGTCCTGTTCGTCTTTCCGGGTCATATCCCCTGCGCTGCTCAATGTGTCAATGTGTGGGAAATTCAAAGGTGTCTTGTTGTAACACCGTTACCGGTAGTAGTGGTACAGATATCAGCCAGGACATAGACGAGTATAGTAAAACTCGAAAACATGCCAAATACAAGTCTGCTTTCTCTCGTTTTTTCCCCAAATGAGGAAGTAATTGAAGGTTGAAAAAAGTTTCTTATGCTGAAGCCGCAAAACAGTTATTCCCGTGAGCAATTATTCATATTCCCAATACGTACACTTATCGTGAAAAGCTTTCCCACAGTAAGTACAGACAGAAACTTCTTCGCAACTTAATATCCCTAGAAACAATCTTTTGAAAAATCACCAAAGGGGGGCCCCCAGTGAAAGAACTACTAAACCAAGCAATTTGCGCAACGACGTTGTCACACAAAAACCTCCTATAATAATACAACAATAGTCAAGGTCGAACAAGTAGCAATGTACAAAGAGAAAAATGTCTGCAAAGCCTGGGCTTGCAGACATTAGCCCGTTATGGACTTTAATATCACAAAGACGCAATTGAGAGAATTAATGCAGCTCAACAATAAGATAATATAAAAACATTAAACGCATACAGATTATTAATTCTTTTTACTAATATTTAATTTATAGATTAATAACTCAAGCAACATAGGATTGTTTATGTTTAATTGGGATCATTCGTTATATGCATGACAGTCAAATGTTTGATACTTCAAATTTCGTTATCAGATTCTTATTAATGCTGAAGAAATTTGAAAGTCCCAAATCGCTCATTCATTATAGGCAAATGACACCGAGAGTTCTGCTTTTTAGATCTCAAAAGGAAAAAAGATTTTAAAAGTTCAAGATTCAATATTTTTATGGACATACCAAATTTTTTCTTATTACAGATTACAAGATTATTTACCTGGTTTTTGAGGACTATCGTCATCTTTTGCTGCACGAGGGGTTAGTAGATTGAGACCTACAAATAAAGGCGATTCCGATTTGTCTCAATACCCCTTTCATACCTCCAGATATGAACAACCAAACTCTGATACCCTAACAATTTGGCTTTCCTAAATCAATAGGAAATAATTTATGTCTATTCTGATGACTTTTCCTTTGTTAGGGATGAAATGTTTCAATCAAAAAATTTCACAACCACCCAAAACATATAGGGGTTAGCATCACTAGCTTCCACAAAGAGAAACAGGCTTTTAATCCCGGCTTAGCCAGGGACATTCCTGTGTTGGCGTCCGATAGACTGTAGTGTCTTTTCAACTATATGGTATTTCTACAAAAAATTAGCCATATAAACAGCAGAGGAGATGGACAAATGTCTTCAGGGTAAGTACCAGCTGCGTGGGGAAAAAATTCACTCACGAACATATATATATATATATAAACAATTAAAAATGAAAGCGTATCTCTCTTAATTTTCTGTTCTCTGCATTCCTAATAACTTTTACTAATAGTATCAAGAAGAGGAAACCTTAAAATAGCGTGGAGCGAAGGAGAAATGATCTAAACAGTAACACTTTGACAGTAACATTTTATGTTTAATGAACGGTAACTTAATAAACGGTAATTTAATTAACGAAGTTTTATTAATGGTAACTGCCTAAAAGCTTTTGCACAAAGAGTATACCGTCAAACCGACAATTAACTTCTATTTATAATTTAAAAGCTCTTTTTTCATAATAAATTAAAAAATAAAATGATTTTCGTGGATAGATATTATTTTCAAAGTTTCTATATTCAAGAAGATTTTTAAATATTCTCTTCTGAAGACCAAAATTAGAACTTTTTATTAAAAAAACTTTCTTTTAAAAAGGATTTTGATTTTTACAGATGTTTAGTAGAATTAATATATATATATATATATATATATATATATCAAGTCTTAAAGATTTACCTTAAAGTTGAAATCGAATGTCTTTACTTGACTTCATCTTTTATGAATACGTTGTATTCTGTGTTTTGAGGATGTTTATCCATAATCTTACTAAGAGAGATTTTTAAAAAATTCGTCTTTGTTCCTTGATAAATTTTGATTAAATTAAGTTGAAGATATGTATATTTTTTAAAAATATTGAAATATTATCCAATACTTCAGAAGGATAAAATATTTCTGAAACCGTCCCAACGTTAGATTTTTATTTTTTATTTGTCTTTTATACACTATTACATTAGTATCAAATGATATATTATAAAAGTAGTTTGAGGCCAATCATTCATTTTCTAGAATTAAGGGATCAGGAAAACTGAAATATTATAAATTTACTATTATTTTTATAAAGATAGCTAGATTTGTGATGTGTTTCGTAATAATATTTCAAACGTATCTACATTTACCAAAAAATTTCAAACATTAAAAATTTCCGCACTGTAAACTAATAAGAATTGTAGATAAAACAGCCATATTTTACTAAAATTTTTCATAGGTTGTGGATACTTTCTTTTATATATATATATATATGTATATATATATATAGATTGCCTTCATTGGTTTTAGAGTTTTAGAAGTAAAGGAAACTTTACAGTAAAATGCATATTATTAGGATTTGAATTAGGCAGTGTAAAAACAGGGTTACCAATTCGCACAATAGGTTTATGTATATACGTCATAAATGTAATAATTCGAAATGATTACGGCTACCTCTGCTTTCGCATATCAGCCCATATCAAACTGAAGACCAGCACTGCGTAACAATACCTGCAAACTCTGCAAATGGTTTATTTACCGTGTTCGGTCAATGAATAGTATAGGCCTGGGCACCGGACGGACAGAACATATCTTCCGACCAATTTGGGCAACCTGGGGCCCCTCATAAATGTAATAAATTATATAAATGTACTCATAAATGCAATAAATTAAAAATTTATGATTAATGACGACAGGGTTCGTTATTACATTGTCTGCATCAAGACAATACATCCTAAATCAGAGCAAAATAACAATTTATCATGTCTATCGTTTGAAAGGCAAGATAATTTCATATAACTTTATTCAAATAAAAGTAACTATAAAAATACAATTAAATTTATATGAGTCATGAAAAATTTCCACACATGCAATGTGAGACTGCTTATTTTGAGACTTGCATTCTGTAGTGCTCTAATTCAAAGTGTTCGGAATAATGCAAATATAATCTACCCAACCTTTCGGTTTTGCGTTAAAAAAAAGAAAAAAGAAAATCTAAAGTTCTATCGCTCGACAGCAATCCTACCAGTGAACCTCAGGAACCTCATCTTAAGACCGAAATTTACATGAATACAAGCATAACTATACACAGCACATGTCTGTACATAAACATTATCCATGCTTGACTCAACTACTGTGCTATAACATCAAAAAAATTGTTATGTGTATTCTCTATAATTACTTATTCATATTACTATATAATCACAATTTCGCACATTTACCAACAACTAAATAACAAACATTAAACGACTCAATCTTAATCGAGCCCATACTTTTTTTTTTTTTTTTTGGGGGGGGGGGACTTGTGCTAATTGTGTTTATTTTAATATCTACATTTACATGTATACACACATATATACATATACTTATATACACACATATATACATATACTTATATACACACATACATACATATATATATGCCTGTAATTCCTGTCTGTTTAAATTTCTTATTATATCATAAAATAGTACAAAGATTAGAGAATAAGATAATGATCAGCCATAAGGGCCATAACTATTTTCCTTATGGCTCTTCTGCAATCTTATAATAATCATTATAAATCTCATTCTTATCCCAGATATGAATGTTTGTAGGTAAGCATCTGCGTATATTATTAAACTGATTGCATACTAGTATTATACAGTGCTCCACCGACTTTCAGCAACACAAGAGCAAGTGCTACTTTTTCCGTGAAACCTGCTTTGATAACTACCAAACGACCCATGTCCTGTGATTGCCTGATTTACGTAAAAATCTGCACTTAGCCTGTCAGTTTAAACTTGAGGGAAAATTTCTCTTACTCTAGTTCCAACTGTTGTATTGTTCCACCTATCTTGCCAGACGTGTTCCGCCATTTGAAATAATTGTACTTTTACTTGGTTTCTAGTCCATTTAATTTCTTTATTTATTACTTCTAATTTAGTTGCTTCATTTGCAGTCTGATCAACTGCTTCATTTTTATCAATTCCAATATGCGCTTTTATCCAATGTAGTGTGACATTAAGTCCCGTAGTTTTAACTAAATTTTTGATGTTATCTACCATCGCACTTTTAAAACTAAGTGTATTGAACGCCTGTAATGAGTGCCTGTATGAACGCCTGTAACTACGTGAGTCTGATTATATATCAATTGCTTTATGACCTTTTCCAACAGCATCTTCAATAGCCAATTTTATTGCATACAGTTCAGCACTAAAGGAACTCGCATTATCATATAGCCTTTGTTTTATTTCCAATACTTTTAAATCTTTTATATACAAGTCAGTCTCATATTTTATAGGTCTGTCTGCCAATTCGCAATTATTTTTACAAATTTTATATCCATAACTCCTATTTCTTGTTCCTTGTAATATATTTCAAACATTTTGTAGTCAATTTCAGCTCTGAGATCTAATGGCATACATCCTGCCAGTATAGCCAATGCATTCGTTGAAACTGTTTTATAGCATTTTGGAATGCTCAGTAAGAAACGTCTTTGAATTTTATTCAATAAATTGTTTTGTCTTGCTGTATTCTGGAACCAGAATGGAGCCCCATAAAGGATATTTTTCTATTATTACTTTATATATTTCTTTCAATATACTGGGCCTGAAACCTCATGTCTTCTTACTGTACCTTGCCAGAATGTACATCACTCTAAGGTCCTTTTCCTGTACTTCCACAAGATGTTGTATAAAATTTAGGTCTTTATCCAAGAGTATACCCAAATACTTTACTGCTTTACAATATTTAATACCATGTATACCCAATTTGATTGTTGGTTTACATTTGATTTGTTTTTTAAATGTCATTGTCGTGTAGAAACATTTATCCGTGTTAAATTTTTATTTCTTATTATTTGCCCATTCTAGGCACAAGTCTAAGATCTTTGTAGCATATTCAGTAAATTTTGCTGATTGTAATAATCAGATCGTCAGCAAATGCTTGCATTTTAATGTTTGCCTCTTCCCATTCCTTTTGTAACAGCGGGTTAATTACCAGTAGCCAAAGTATGGGTCCCAGGAAAGAACCCTGAGTAACCCCAATATTATAATCCATTAGATCATTATTTCTTAGTTTAATCTTCCTATCTTGCAAGTAGTCAATTATTGTAGTATTATAGAGATTCTTACTTCTTTTAATCTTTTGACAATGCTATTTTTGCGGACTGAATTAAAAGCATTACTTATATCTAAAGTTAGTATACAGGTATGTTGCTGTTTAGCTTTATTATCCTCAATTATACCTTTTAAGTTGTGTAGGGCCGTATTAGTACTTATGTTCCTTCTGAAACCAAATTGGTTATCAGAGATAATTCCATTGCTTTCTAGGTGGTAAACCAGTCTTTTGGTTATTATTTTATCCATCACCTTACCCAATATAGGCAGCAAACAAATTGGTCTATATGAAGATGGGCTCTTTGGATCCCTTCCATCCTTTAAAAAATAAATAACCTTAGTTATTTTCCAAACTGCTAGAAACTTCATTTCCTTCCAGATTTTATTATAGATTTTCCATAAGAAGTTTCTATCTGCTCTATAAATTTCCTCAAAGTGTTTGGAATATGAAAATAGACATATGTATAAATAATCATCAAAATTTGTATGAATTTATCCATTTTCGTAAACATATTGTACATCAAACTTTATGCAATTTGTCGTAGAATACGGTGTTTAAAAACATTTGATCAGATGAAGACTTCAAACTACGAATAGTCTGCTGAAATTCTCACTTCCTAAAATGTTTTTGACTTTCTACAAAAGCTTTCAAATCTTTTCTTTGCTACTGAACCATCCTTTCAGTTGCAACACATAAAGAAAAACATAAATCATATTTCAGTACTTTAGGTTCTACAAAATTATAAGATTCCATATCTAATCGTAGTAACAAAGTCACCCGTTTATTTTCTATACGGAAGAGTAAAACATAAATCATATT
The DNA here is from genome assembly GCA_907164885.2 of Dolomedes plantarius. NCBI lineage: Eukaryota > Metazoa > Arthropoda > Arachnida > Araneae > Dolomedidae > Dolomedes > Dolomedes plantarius. Next base: position 98,367,074 of record OU015492.1, on the reverse strand, counting down.
TTAGTTTTGGGAGATTCCATAAAATAACAAGATCACAAATATTTTTATAGTTATAGAGCCACTCTTTTTTTCTTGCAGTTACAAAAGAGAAAACTATTAATCTTATTAAATCTTTTGACAAGCCGAAAATAATACTTAAAATCTTATCGCAGCTGCAATGCCATTTTTTTATTTGCAATACAAGAAATTAAAATATAAATCATCCAGTTCAATGAGTTGCACTTATCGATGCGTCAAGCAACGATGCATTAAGAGTTACTAAGTGAATATAAGAGTTTGTAAAGGAATTGGATTGAAACATTTTAATGACGGACTCCAATGAGAACTAAATAACTCCTTGAACTTAGAAATGTAGATAGTGAGTGCTATCTTACAATATTTTAGGACTTGGGGTATCCATTATGAAATCCTATGTTGTAGAAGTCATTAAATATCGTCACTTTAATACTTTATTTGTGAAATTATTGCATATTTTACATCCATGTACAACTTTTCTAAACAAAATCACCTTCCAAAAAATACATCTTTCAAAGGGAATCATAGTTTTGTTTCAACATCATTGAGATTATCCCCTGAGGCCTTATTAATCTGACTGTCTTGATTTTACCAGCCGTAATTGGATAAATCTGCAAGTTCGGTGGCCATCTGTAACAAACTAGGAAGGTAGAGAAGTATAATAATTGGGTACCCATAAATGAATACATTGTATACTGTCTGAAACACTATTTCGCAGCTGATAATTAATTTTATGCGTATTGTTGCAAGTAAGGGATTTGAACTCACGACGAAAGAAACCACTTCTCTGAATTCAAGAAAGAATTTCGCTCAGCGAGATACTCCGTAGGTCTTGATAATTGATGAAGTGTTAAGTTTATTACGAGCAAACTTGCCTGCAGTGGCTAAACTATTCTTATATTTCTGCTCAAGGAGCATAATACAGAGGCTGTTCGCACATTTTTTAGAAGATTTTGGTAAGCGGTAATAAAAAATCGTTTGCTGCAAAAGAAATAATTGCAATTGTACTATGTTTTTAAAAATCAAAATTATCGTCTGCGGCAAGTTTTGTTTTTATTCAAAATGACGTTTTTAACAAAGCACTGGTTCGAAGGCTATATTTATGCTCTTTCCGAAGAGAAATATGCATACTCCTTTATCCAAAAAAGATGTGAGAGTCCTGGTTTTGTGATATCTAAAGCATCGATAGGTAATATCGTCAACAAGAAAGGAAAAAAACATCAAGTTGGAGCCTCAAGTGGGACAAAAATTCCAAACAAGTATCCAAGGAAAAAACGGACATCTTCGACTATTGCAAAGGTACGTTGTTTAATGTTAAAAGAAAATCCTCCTAGTCAAAGGACAGTTGCAAAATCATTAAAATGCTCGGTGTCCACTGTAAACAAAATGATAAACGTTGATTTAAATCTTAACAAAGCGAAAACGTGCAATGTGCATCGTCTTCTTCCAAATCAGATCGCTGAACGCAGGACACGCTGCAGAATTCTATATGAGAAACACTTATCCAAAGAAAAATGGAAAACGATTGTCACAATAGATGAATCATGGGTGTATTTAAATTATTGCAACAAAAAAGGAGCCAGTTATTACCATAAAAGGGGAGAAAAAAATTTAAGTACATGGTTCAAAGAATCGAAAGAAAGTTTTTCTAAGGGATTCATGATTGTTGCTGGTTTTTCTTATAAGTTGAAAATAATTAGACTGGAAAATAATGTCAAGATTAACTCCAAATACTATCAGGAACATATTTTATCGCCAATTTTTCTGAATGAAATACCATCGCTTTACCCAAAGTGCCATCAATCTGTGAGACTCCATCAGGACAAAGCTAGCAGTCACACATCAAAATCCACTGTAAATTTCCTAAAAGAAATGGAACAAAAAACTGGTATCAAGGCCATACCCTTCACTGATATCCCTACTAAATCGCCCGATGTATCACCTATGGATTTTTGTGCTTTCGGACTTTTAAAATCTGCATTATCCAAACGTCGTCCCAAAATCCTTACAGGACTCTGGAAAGCTGTTCAGGAGGAATGGGATAGAATACCTCTTCTGACACTTCAAAAGGCATTATTATCCTGGAAATTGCGGTGTCGAAAGATAGTTCAGAATAAGGGATGTCAAATAGAATATTTAAAACACAAGAATTTTATGTAATTTAGTTTTGTGAATACAATATACATCGTCTAAAAAATGTGTGAACAGCCTCTGTATAAGAGGGGCCCAAATGTAAAGCAGACTTTTTGATTTTTTTGTGATGGTTTATTGGTTGGAATATGTGAATATACAAGAAGTTATAGCGATTCCTGAGCTACATATCCGTGACATATAGTGGGCGTGTCGGTTCAAGCAAGTGTTATAGCGCTTAGTAGATTTTTGATACCCTGAGCGAAGAACGTCCGCGGTTGTCTGCGAAATCAGTCTTGAACGACATCACGAACCTCTGAATTGTGAGAAAACCGGTGGCCCTAGAAAGGTCTTTGATAACTGGGCCAAAGATGTAGTCACAGGGGAACAGGTTTGGGTTATGGGGGGGGCGTGGATCTCCCTGCGTAAGCTCCGCAGAAAATCTTGCCCAGGGCAGTCGATTTCAAGGTGATGGTCAAGTGTGCTTGAGCAAGTCTTGCCATGTCTCGTGCTCACAAGTTCTTTCGAAATTTCCTAAACCATCTGAATACTATGTACTGTAACAGACACACACGCGTATACATCACCCACATACGACACAAAATTTTGACTTCACTAACACTTTCTGCCGTCAAAAATTTAATATTAGCTCGGTGGGCCTATTTGAATCGACGTTAATTGTGAATACAATATAGATCATCTAAAAAATGTGTGAACAGCCTCTGTATCTGTGTGATAGTAAAAAACTTCCATTCTTTTATCGCCTCCGATTTTTGGAATGTTAACCATGAGTTTCTTTTTTTCGAGAACCTGTTTTCTTTACAATATCAAATCAGTTTCCAAATTGAATCATATTGAAAATTTCCTCACAACTCGACTAAAAACCCTTTTAGCGACACCAGCGTTGCCTTTCATATTGGTGAAACTTTAAAGCTACCAGGCTTATTTTCCCATCCTCTTTGCTGGTATTTTCAGTTCATTTTTATGTTTGTTATGTATCCTTGCACCATGGTTTCTGCTCCTTTCTTATATAGAATGGAAGCTACTCTCTATGTTTGCTTGGGCTTACTGTGTTGGCGATCTCTTAATCTGCTCCAGAGGAACAAAGTTGAAATTCGAAATGAGATTTATTCATAGTTATCTATAGTGGGAATCCTAAGGTTTATTCCACTTTCCTCTCAATGTTGTATAGGATGAGTGAAGTAGTGGCCATTTCCACCTTAGTCAAGATTGCTGAGTTCCCTGTAGTTGTCAGAGCCGTGAAGGGTGTGAGCTAAGTTTTCAGATTAGAATGTACTGTAAATAAGATTCATTATTAAAGTCCAATATATATCTAGGATAAGAGAAGATTCCTAATTACCGTCGAAGAGAAGAGAATCGTGGTTTAAAAATCCACCATTCTCCTCTGTACTATGTGATTACCATTCAATTGCAGGTCATTGGAAAGGTAAAAGAGAGTAAATACTTGCAACAAACATGAAACAGTCCATTATTTCTGTGTTCATATGGCTAAATATTATAAATGACTTTCTTAAAAAATTGATTTTTCACATTCTGGATTCTCGTTCGCCGATATTTTCTATTTTCTGTAACTACTGTAAGTAATAGCCAAATATTTTTCTAAAACATTGGTATCACATTTGCTCATGTAAAACAAATTACTGGCTTTTCATGACATCTTGAATCTTAGAATTGCTGTCACGTAAATTAAAAAAAGGGACTTATAACATTTTGCCATCTGAGCACATATTTTACTTGAACTGACGATTCACGTTTTACCACATATCTGTAAACTATAACACATCCTTTAAAACCCAGATGACAAAACACCAGTTGTTTTATTTTCCCATTTTAAAACATTTTCTCACCCATCTCATAGCTTGGATTAAATAAATTGCAGTTAAGTGTATGTCATGCGAGTATTTTAATATTCATTAAGGATTATGCTGCTTTTAACACTGAGATAACACGATTACTTTTTCTCAAACTGATAGGAAGGTTAGTTATAAAATCCCAAACTCTCAAATGAATGGGAAAAATTGCAGCTGAATAGGATATTTGGAAATCCGACTCTACACACTAAGGAACGGGGATTATTTATTCTAACTAGAGTACGAGATGTAGGGCTAATTATGCATGGGTTTGTTTACATTATAGATTCATACTACTTTTTGATGAAATAAAAGATACAAGAACTTCATAATGCTTTCTTCTGATAGTCAGTGGTATGAACTAAGATGGAAGTTAAGTTTTATTGAATGAGTTTAAAAATTATTTTTTAATGAAATTGGTCCTTCCTATAATGTTGAATTGAAAGAAATAACATTACTTAATGGGCTATATAAAAAATAATTTAACCCAAACCTCTAATAAACTTACTCTAAAAACTATTACATAACAACTTAATGTCACTCTGAATTAACTTACTAGAATCCTCAAACTGTTTTTTACCATTTTGACTTGACAGTATATATAAATTAATTACTTTTCCATTTAAAACATTTTAGTTTAATGTCATATGTACTTTACGATAGCATTATAACACAGATGATTTTGACACCAGATATTTAAAGCTATCAGTGTTTGTTAACATGGGAAATCGATATTCGATATCTGTAAAAGATAAACCTTTGTAAAGAGGGCAGAGGATTAAATGATTGCGTATTTTTTAATCATAAGTTCCCCATTTTATACATCATTAATATCCTACCACTTTCCTCAAAGGTCTTACTACGTAGATTCGTCACAAGGGTATTTCCCCCCAAAAAAGGATAGTATGCATAAAAAAAAGATATATCGAAGCAAGGCATCAGTGATGAAAAAATATGTAAAAATAATTATCATTTTTGAAATTTAGGTACCTCTTATCTGTAATGGAACTGAAAAAAATGCAAGAAGACTACATCGAGATTCTAAGCTATATATTTTTAGACCCCTCCTGTAATTATATAATAGGTTTTTTTTCTCTTTTGAACAGAATATCCCCATTGTTTATTCTATTATTTCCTTTACATTTTGATTGAAATTTTTGTTCGAGACAGAAAAGAAAGACTTCCTATAGAAAAGAAAGTTTTCCTAAGATTTAAAGTTTTAAAAGTTAATAGACCTATTCAGTAAACTAAAACCACTTTACAAAGATAATAGGTAAGGAAGGGAAAAATGTTACTTTTCTTATCACAAATTCTAGACAATTCACAGAAATCATTATATTAGGTTTGGTGACAGGTAGTTTCAACTACTTGGAACAACGATCAAATAGCTTGGTCTCCAATATCATGATTTAAAGCTGACAGAATGATGCTCTGTTAGTAAAAATATATTTAGAACTTGACTTCAAATGAAAGTTTAAAATTAAGTACAATGAATAAATATGGGTAAATAAGGCTCAAGAAGGATGGAAAATGCAAACATTATTTCAAAGTACTACATAAGAGGAGTTTTGAAAGCTCTTCCACAAGATAGTAGATGTGTGGTATACCAAAAGTGCCTCCATGAGCCACAACTAGAGAAAGTAAAGTGAAAGATTATCGTAATAGAAACATGTACTCTTAAGTGATGACAGAAAGGAAAGAAGTTTAAAGTTAAAATGTTAGGAATTACGAAGATGGGAATCATGCAGTTACTCTAACGAAAAAATAGAGGTTAAATGTGGTACTTCTGACCGTATAAAATTTACTCAGTTATTGGAGCCCAAAATATAATTCGACGGCAGACTATGGAGACTGAGTTTGTTTCAGTGAAACGCTTATTACCAGTATAATATATAGGAGATGGTCCTCAAGGGTATTTTACGCAATGTTGTTCTGAGATAAAGAGCATTATGGAGATAAAATTTGTGCTCAGTATATCTCCAACGTCTAGTGAAGATGACATTAGTCCGTGACATGAAGATGACATGGATTGTCATGAAGTTAAGACTACAAGGCTAAAATAGGCACCGGGTGATTAAATGGCGGCCAGTGGAGAATTACCTCCCTAATTTGCTCTCAAGTGAAGGAGGCAACACAAGCTCCTTAATGCAGAGAAGTCACTGAGGATTTGAAAAAGGATCAATCCGATTTCAATCCGATTAAAATAAATGTAATGACAGGATCATAATGTGCTTAGTATAGATTAGGAAACTTATCTTAATAATTTAGAACCATCAACTACAAAATGAAATTAAGCCTTGGATGTTTGAACCATCAAAATTTAAAGATAAAAAAATATGTTCTCATGAAAGGACGTGATCCCAAAACCATATAAATGTGCATTTGAAAGAAGGCGTTGAAAACAATGATCATTTTTCTCAAATATACTTTGCATCTGAATGTGTGTTAACAATGATAGAGATATTATGGATGGTGACGGTAATATTAGCAATATTATAAGATCAGAGACTTTTGAGTTAAATGTTTTTCAGAATGTATGCGGAATAAATAGAAGTAAGTACACTAATAATGCATACATATGAAAATCGACAACCTCAAACTTATGAGCATTTAAAATACTTATTTTGAGTGGAAATGGAGACTTTTCAAACTATGCAACATAGAAATATTTCACTGGAATAGACTGATACGAAATTTTAACAATACAAAGATATTTCAAGACAGCCGGAGATGCTGCTGATAGGTACGGTTAATGCAGTCTACTCGAATTACGTGTAAAAATTCCAGTTTAAAAAGGTTTATTGGTTAGCTGATGAACACAAAGTTATCATTTGCTCTAATTTACTGTTTTAAATTTCAATTCGGGTTCAAAAGATACTGTGAGATAAATTGAAGATCCCCTCAGGATATATCTTTAATTATTGTTAACTGGCCTATTAGTACAATCATGAAGTAAAATGAAAACACTAACTTATTTTAATTATATGTATGTAAATTCCATTATATTTCAACGTATTTTAACTATCATATTCAGGTAAGTTCCAATATATAAGGATGGCCCAAATGAAAGTAAGACTTTTGTTCTAACATCAATGGTTAATACCATGAGGTTTGAATTTGCGCCAGTAGATGATGTTGTACGTTACGAAACAAAGTTGCTGTCGTCAGAAAGTGTTTAAGCAACGTGACTATATACGGGCTTGACATCGATTCATCCAAATAGGCCCACCGAGCTAATATTAAATTTTTGACGGCAGAAAGTGTTAGTGAAGTCAAAATTTTGTGTCGTATGTGGGATGTGTATACGCGTGTGTGTCTGTTACAGTACATAGTATTCAGATGGTTTAGGAAATTTCGAAAGAACGTGTGAGCACGAGACATAGCAAGACTTGCTCAAGCACACTTGACCATCACCTTGAAATCGACTGCCCTGGGCAAGATTTTCTGTGGAGCTTACGCAGGGAGATCCACGCCCCCCCATAGCCCCAACCTGTTCCCCTGTGACTACATCTTTGGCCCACTTATCAAAGACCTTTCTAGGGCCACCGGTTTTCTAACAATTCAGAGGTTCGTGATGTCGTTCAAGACTGATTTCGCAGACAACCGCGGACGTTCTTCGCACAGGGTATCAAAAATCTACTAAGCGCTATAACACTTGCTTGAACCGACACGCCCACTATATGTCACGGATATGTAGCTCAGGAATCGCTATAACTTCTTGTATATTCACATATTCCAACCAATAAACCATCACAAAAAAATCAAAAAGTCTGCTTTACATTTGGGCCCGTCTTATACAGAGGCTGTTCACACATTTTTTAGACGATGTATATTGTATTCACAAAAATAAACTACATAAAATTCTTGTGTTTTGAATGTTCTATTTGACATCCCTTATTCTGAACTATCTTTCGACACCGCAATTTCCAGGATAATAATGCCTTTTGAAGTGTCAGAAGAGGTATTCTATCCCATTCCTCCTGAACAGCTTTCCAGACTCATGTAAGGGTTTTCGAACGACGTTTGGATAATGCATATTTTAGAAGTCCGAAAGCACAAAAATCCATAGGTGATACATCGGGAGATTTAGTAGGGATATCAGTGAAGGGTATGGCCTTGATACCAGTCCTTTTTTCAATTTCTTTTAGGAAATTTACAGTGGATTTTGATGTGTGACTGCTAGCTTTGTCCTGATGGAGTCTCACAGATTGATGGCACTGTGGGTAAAGCCATGGTATTTCATTCAGAAAAATTGGCGATAAAATAATTCCTTATAGTATTTGGAGTTAATCTTGACATTTTTTTCCACTCTCTTTATTTTTAACTTGCCATTATAAGAAAATCCAGCAACAATAATGAATCCCTTACAAAACCTTTCTTTCGATTCTTTGAACCATGTACTTACCTTTTTTCTCCCCTTTTATGATAATAAATGGCTCTTTTTTTGTTGCAATCATTTAAACACACCCATTATTCATCTATTGTGACAATTGTTTTCCATTTTTCTTTGGATAAGTGTTTCTGGATAAGATTCTTTTGATAAGTGCTTTCAGCGATATGATTTGGAAGAAGACGATGCACATTGCGTTTTTTCGCTTTCTTAAGATTTAAATCAACGTTTATCATTTTGTTTACAGTGGATACCGAACATTTTAATGATTTTGCAACTGTCCTTTGACTAGGGGGATTTTCTTTTAACATTAAACAACGTACCTTTGCAATAGTCGAAGATGTCCGTTTTTTTCTTGGATACTTGTTTGGGATTTTTGTCCCACTTGAGGCTCCAATTTCACGTTTTTTTCCTTTCTTGTTGACGATATTACCTATCGACTCTTTAGATATCACAAAACCATGACTCTCACATCGTTTTTGGGTAACGGAGTATGCATATTTCTCTTCGGAAAGAGCATAAATGTAGCCTTCGAACCACTGCTTTGTTAAAAACGCCATTTTGAATAAAAACAAAACTTTAAAGCCGCAGATGATAATTTTGACTTTTAAAAACATAGTACAATTGAAATTATTTCTTTTGCAGCAAACGATTTTTTATTACCGCTTACCAAAATCGTCTAAAAAATGTGCGAACAGCCTCTGTATATGTAATAAAAAAAAGAGGTTTTAGTTATATATCTAATTTCTAATATGTATCATGCCTTGAAGATCATACTCTCATACAACAGGGAGAGGTTATTGGTTATCTTGGTCTATCCCCTATTATACCCACATGGATTCAACCACTTCTGGTATCTAAATGTAATTGCGCCAAGAGTACGTTGATCTGCGTTGTGATTGCTGAAGCAACAAACTATGTTGTAACGTGAGCCATTTTTTAATGGGATAACGCTTCAACTTAAATGTTCGACAATATGTTTTCTTCTCTTATAGATTTTTTTTGTCACTAAGCTTTCCTATAGCTCATTATGTACGGGATATTTTTGACTTAAAACTGTGATAATCAAGCAATTTGGATAAATTCGGTAAATTAGATAGAAAATTATTGTTAAAATTATTAAAAGATGAGATCCAACGACTGGCAGTTACGAACGCTCTCTAAATTTAAGCCTCAGTGTCTTCCACAGGCAGCTTTAAATTGTATTTAAATTTCCATTGATGTTCTATCTTTAATAAATAAATAACTTTATGACTTGGAAATTGTAATCATTACTTGTCTTTTTAACTTATTTGGTAGGCAAGTTTACATAAGGTAAAAAATGCCTTCTTCTCGACGGCGTTTTTATTTCCTTGGAGGTTTTATGGAATTGAGGACTACAAGGAATTTTTAAATACAGTGGAATCTCGATCGATCGTTTTCTCGTATATATCGTTTATTTCACCCAGTCCCGAATGAATTCCATAGAAAACAAGCAAAAAATACCGCATGGATCGTTCCTCGATCCATCGTTTTCCCGCAATATTCGTTCAGAATATCGCAGCTTTACATTAATTTATCAGATCGGTCGTTTTTTCATAATAACTGAATCTGAAATATAAATGTCTGGATTGAGCTAGAATGACGCTCTAATTAAACAATGAGCAGAACATTTGAGATGCACGATCTCGTATTTTTGTTCTCTCTTGTTCAGCCTGGTTTCGCTTTATTGTACCACTCCTATTATTTGTTCGTCGTTGGTGTTCCTTAATTCTTTAGCCCCTGGAGTACCCTATTTTCGGCAACTCATTCCAAATTCACCGACTATTCAACATTTCTGTTCTTATCAGCAATGGCTCACAGTCAGCTTTTTTGTTGTCCTTAGGATGGAGACACCCTGGTGTTTGGTCTAGTGTGTGAGAAGTTTCTGATTACTGCAGTTCTACACTGGCCGATGAGTGTTTCACCCGGAAACAGAACTTCCTGGTGGTCTTATGTCGGACCCAATCCAGTGCAATGGAATGGTTCTAGTTACAAACGATTCACGGCTGCCGTTTCTTTATACTCTCACACAATAACCGATACCGAAAAGAATGCAATTTGCAACACAAAAAAATATTGTTTACTTGGAGAGAAAACCGACAAAAAACAAACAATGATTAAGTACTTTTATTTGAATCAAAATTCATGTGTATCTACGTGTATTTCTATTTTTATTATTACTATCTTGGATTTCAGTACAACTTTGTAATTTTATCTTCAGTTACACTACGGGTATGTATGCATTTATGAATGTGAGTAAATATATGTTAGGGATATCAAACTTTAAGGTATGTTAATACTTTTTTGTATGTTCCCGCAGCTATCGTTTTCCCGCATCCATCGTTTAGTTCAGTCGGTCCCTTCGAAAACGATAGAAAGCGAGTCCACTGTACTATCCATAAATAAGAAAAAAAAGCCAGCGTAATTAAAGTCATCCTCAGTAAAGATGCATACCGAGGAAAAAAAAGATATTCAGACACACAAAATTAATTTTTTTTATGCTATTATGTATCATCCTTTTAAAAACTTCAAAAAGATTGTTAATTCTAACCAAGTGAAATTTAAAACTCCCATGATTCATCAATCAAATTTTTTATGCATTTTTTAAGGAGCATTTTATATTCTTATTAGGAGCGAGAGCTATAGCAGTTTTTGTGAATCATCTTTCTTCCAAGTAGTAATATGATTGATGTTGAAAACAGTACCCTTACTTGAGAAGTATAAAATTTAGTTCTTTAAAATGCTAGACTTGTAATATATTGCTTCTTAGAATATATATCAATGTCTTCTTTTTTATCGGTAGTGTGTATGAAGCATATGCTCAAAGCTGGGCTTGTTCTCGACAAATCCTTAGACAAATGCCCGTACTAGTGTGATAAATCGTGTTCCATACTGAATTCTGTACGTAACTGAAATAAATACATATTTGTATTTAATCAAACTATTTTTAATTCAATTTATAGGTATTCCGTAGCTTTTACATTATATTGGTCTCTTAGAACCACATGCTTACAATATTTTAAAGGAATGTGCGAGTTTAACTTCCTCAAAATATTTGATAGGAAACTTCTTATTTTACTTAATTTAAGGTGTCTCATTCCCGTAATTATTTCTTAAACTGTCAAATATCATTTAAGCCGAAAGACTTACCTCTGCCGACATCGGTGACGTCATTATCAATATCGACACCTGAATTGAAAATGACGTCATAATTTGTTACTTGTATTTGAATCTCTTGTTTAAATGTGGTTTAAACTATGCGTATGTAATACGCAAATGTGAACATGTGTATTTAACTGTAATTTGAAATGTGTAATATGCAAATGCATTTATAGTTCAGATCTAGTTGTATAGACCGGTTGTTCGCTATGTTCACTGCTCGCTGTATTCACTGTTTAATGGAAGAGAGATGCTTCAATAATATGTGTTTTTAATTAAGGTACCTTTTTTTTTATCTTAGACGTTATTTATCTAGTGATGACACACTCTACTAATGCAAGATGGGACATCTTAAATCTTATTTCCATTGCAATATTCATATCACTTACTGATGTAGTTACACACCAAATATTTTAAAGATGAAAAATTGTTTAATTTTAGAAGACCACAATAGCATTTACCTAACTTGAGAAGAAGTTGTACGTAATAATATAGGTTACATAATAAGGCTCTATAATGGTCCAAAGTTTTCTAATTGATAACTAGGGTCTTCGCCCCTAGGCTCGCTACGCTCGCTCCTCTGATAGGACTAAAAACGAAATACATAGGGGTGATTCTCGGGCAATGTAACAGCTTCCATCCATTTACTGTTGTCACCCTTATGCTAAGGACTTTTCATCACTGTTGAATTATCAGCTTAAAAATTCAATTAAAAATCGAAATTTTAAGTTTGAGACTTGAAATGAGGTTTATATGAATAAAAAAGCTTTCAGCTTCCATATGATCTAAATATTTTCTTTGTAAGATAAAAACTCGAAGACCATCGATAATACATCCACATATGGGACGATATTTCTTGAAAAACTGTGTTCCATTTTTTTATGAAAATATTAGTCTGTTTTAAAATATTTTTAAACAAATGAGGTCTAGTTTGAAATAGAAATGTCTGTAGTCTTAGATTATAAAAAGATCAAAATTCTACGATCATTTTAAGCCGAGTTATCGTAATCTGAAAATGAAAAAGTCAATATTTTCCCACAAAACATAAAATTAAAAAAAACTTAAAGTCCGACGAAGATGAGACATGTCTTACTTTAGTCCCCCCATTTTTCTTCATCCATTGGTATCGCTCTCGACCCCATACTCCCAGCAGTCTCGGAGGAGATAGCGTGACAAGCTTTTGACAGCGGCGGCAGCGGGAGTTACTTTTTTTTAGAATAGAGTTATATAATGAAAACTTTCAACTTCGAAATAAAGTTATGGTAATGTACATTCCGTATTTCTCTGATGTCTGGTGAAACCTTCGACTATTACTAGCATTTCTATATTTATAAATTTATGGCTGATTATTTTCCACTGTATAGATACCTGTATCGTATGTTAGAGGAAGGTCAAGATAATGAATTCATTAATTTTCACTTTGACAAGATAACAATGGAATTTATTAACAAAACAATTGTATACATCTGACTAATGGATTTCATACTTGCACTCATTTACTTCTCGTAAATAGGACCAAATAAATATTCTAAAGACCAGGGATTTGTGAGTAAGGCTTTATATCAGTGTACAATGAACTAGTATACGATCATTATCAATAAAATAAAATTAAAATACAAATGACTTCAACTAATAATATTATTTTCTATGATAAAGTTACACATTCTGCGCGTTTTTTTTAAATTACTAACACCAGTTTTATGTGCTCAAATTTATACAGGGGTAAATCCCTTCTTTTTATTTCAAAAGGCTTAATCATGATCTCGAAAATTTCTCTCTACATTTTCAAACATTCATATCAAAAAACGTTTCATGGCATTTAGTTTTAACAAAATAATATTGATTTCCTTTTATAAACGTTATGAGAAACTGATGAAAACATGTTATAAAATAAACTATGAATGGGTTACATTATTTTTTAAACTGCATCCTAAAGGTCTTTTAATCATTCCAGTACACTTCAAAAAATATTTTGGGAGACCCTCTAATTTTATGATTGAGTTGTTAATAAAATATACAATTTTAAATTTATGATTAATTTTTATTATAAAATTTTTACTTAGATCGATAAACTTAATTTCAAAGCAACAAAACTTTTTTAAAAAGATAATTACATAGATCTATATGGATGTGTGAAAATTATTTTCTGAATTTAGTTCTGTAATAAATTATGTTTCTTTGTAACTAGATTCACAAAGCCTGGTTTAGTTTTTGATTTTCGATTAATATTCAACATTTAGTATCATTTTTTGTCTATTTTATACACACATATATATATATATATATATATATATATATATATATATATATATATAGATAAATATATATATATACAGTCGAACCTCCATATATCGAAGTAGCAAAATGCTGGAAAAAAATTCGATATATAGAAATTTCGATAGATAGAATTGATCTTAATTTTATCATAATTCTCCTAAAACATTAAAAGTAAAGCTAATTTTCGAATACGAAACTCCAATTCTAATTTATACGTGAATCACATTAAATGAAAGTCAATAACTAAAAAATGAATTAATATGAAAGATTTATTGAATACTACATACCTTTAAAAAAACCAATCCAGACAATGGTTACAGTGATCACAGTTACATTCTTTAAAAAAAAACTACGAATATCTTCCTGAACAGCCAGTTTTGCGGAAAGTTCAAAGAAATGCTCGCATTTATTCAGTCCACTAAAAACTTCATCAGGGACATTTTCCGCGAATTGAAGTCCACGACGTATTGTTTCAAACGCCAAAAATTGGGAGATTTTATCCTAAAGTGGAGTAAAATCTCCCAATATGTCGTGAAAAAAAATTTCGATATATAGAGACTTTTTCGATATATAGAAACAGTTTTCCTATGTAATGAACATGGAGATTTGCTAAGAGTTCGATATATAGAAAATTTCGATATGGGGAAGTTCGATATATGGAGGTTCAACTGTAATATATATATATATATAGTATATATATATATATATATATATATATATATATATATATATATATATATATATATATATATATATATATATATATATATATAAATATATATATATATATTTATGTATATATATGTATATATATATATATATATATATATATATATATATATATATATATGTGTGTGTGTGTGTGTGAATGTGTGTGTGTGTGTGTGTGTGTGTGTATGTGTGTATGTATGTGTGTGTGTTTGTTTGTTTGTTTGTTGGAATGTGTATTTGTTTCATGCCCTAAAAACAATTTAAGACCAATACGTTCAATTTCACATGTAGTTTCTCAATTATTCACAAGACAAAGGAAACTTCGTAGATACCATTAGATAGAAAAAAAACGTTTAATATTTATGCGGTGACAAATTTTAACGGAATTAAAGAAACTGAACATATATATATATATATATATATATATATATATATATATATATATATATATATATATATATATATATATATATATATATATATATATATATACTGCTGGCCATAAAAATAGCAACACAGGGAAGGAAGGCAAATAACAAAACTTTACTTATTGTACGTATACAGCATAGCAGGATGAGAACATGATTAAATTTATAGGCAGTTTGGGGGTATACAAGGTCCGAAATTAGTACACACAGCTGTCGCCTCTGGCAGCTAAAACAGCTCTAACCCTATTAGGCATCATGTCGAACTGGGCTTAGATGACAGATACGGGCAAGTCATTTCAAGCTGCTTCAAGTGTATGCAACACTTCATCAACCGAAGTGGCTGTAGAGCGGTGGCGGCCCAGTCTCTAAACAACCCATGACGAGACGTTTTCAATGGATGAGAGATCTGGAGAGCGTGATGGCCAGGGCAACAGTAAAACACCCTCTGTGTCGAGGTCGGTCAGGACATGACATGCAACATGCGGTCTTGTGTTATCTTGTTGAAAGATGGTGTTTCCAAAGCTTCGAAGATAGGGCCCGGCCACCGGCCTTAAGATCTGAGAAATGTAACACTCTCTGTTCAAATTACCGACGGCGCGAACAAGATGTGTTATGTCGTGTACCCAATGGTTGCTTATACCATCACACCAGGTGCAGGGCCCGTATGACGATGTCGAATGCAAGCAGCCCACGTGCGTTCACCTAGGTGCCTGAAGTCACGGATGCGTCCATCATGATGCTGCACGCAGAACTGGAACTCGTCTGAAAAGACGACGTGGTGCTACTCCTGTAACCATTTTTATCGTTGGCCGTACGACTGTCATCGCTGCAGTTTCTCTATGCTGCAGTTTCAAGGGAAGCCACAGTAATGGTCGCCATGCAGACAGTCCGTGCTGCTCCAGATGTCATCGTACTATCCGTGAGGTTACTTGACGTACTGCAAAAAGCCCATTTCCTGACTCAAGGTCCGTGATGTGGCTGTACGATCCTGAAAGGCCGATCTGACAACATGTCTGTTCTCTCAGGCGTTACTGGCTGGAGGCCATTGAGATCCTGCATGGCGTTCAGTATGACCCTTCTGACCCCATCGAATCCATATTCGCATAACAGTCGTTGGATTCCGACCAATGCGAATAGCAATATTGTGAAACGATAAACAGCACTCTCGATAGGCCATGATCCTGCCGCTATCGAATTATGACATGTGCTGCAGCTGTTTCTCCTTCTTATACGAGGCATAACACGATATTCTCGCAAACAATCAATATTCAAATGGGATTTCCGAATGAGAAACCCGCTGCGTAACTATCCTTTTATACAGATATGCTGTTTCTTCTTCCTGCGTCGTTCTATTGCTTTTAAATGCTAATCAGTTGCATATCTCGGCATCCTCTTCAGTTCATGCGAATTTGACGTTTGTATCATCCCTCCTTCATGGTATCGCAATTCTAATAGCCAGCATTGTATATACAGGTGGTAATCAAAATAATGGGAACACTATAAAACATCATGAAAACCTTTATTAATACGGCGAATGAGCCCCTTTGTCATGTAATACCAGCTGATTCACCTTGGAATTGGATTATACAAGTCATAAATAGTGGTTAAGAATATATTATACCATTTTATCAGGAAAAAATAATGAAAGTTTCTGTAGAGATTCTGTGGTGGATATCTATACCTGGCTCTTATACAGATCGCTTATACAGATCACGGTGGTTGGATGATATATAGTAGGGGAGATTGTACAGCCAAGATAAGATATTTGACTTCTCGTTCATGCTCTTCAAACCAATACTTGATAGATTTAGCTGTATCTAATGGGGGATTATCATCCTGGAGAACGCCATCTCCTGCAAGAAATAATGATTGCACCATAGTATGGATTAGTGAGCTAAAATTTCAACATAGTCCTTCCCATTCAATCTCCCTTTTAGAGTTACAATAGGGCCTGAAGAAAACCATAAGAGGTCATCCCAAACCTTAATATATCTACCTCCATGTTTGACATCTGGCATGAGACAGCCAGAATCTTACGCTTTTTTAGGTGTTCTCCAGACATACGCACTTCTTGTTGCCAGGAACGATGTGAACAATGATTCGTCGGACCAAATGCCGTTTTTCGACATATTACTCGACCAGGATTTGTGCTCGTGGTACCAGTATGGACGATATTTTGTATTGGCATCTATTAGAAGTAGTTTGGGAATAGCTACTCTTCCGTAAATTGGGAAGTTCATTTGAGAAGTTCCCTTCTACCTCTAATGCTTGATAAAGGAACATGCAGATGCAGATTGAGCTCTTCAGTCATTTTGTTTGCAGTTGTTTTCTTTCTTCATGTCACAATCCTCTTCAATACCTCGTCCGTCTCATTCACTCAGCTATTCCTTTCGACCACTATTCTGTTTGGCAAAAGATGTTTTTCCGTGCATTCTGTATGCTATCATGACTTTCGATACCATAGCTCGAAAAACACTTATTAACCTGGGGGTTGCAGTAACAGATACTCCAATTTAAACGCGCTCCAACAATTTGCCCTTTTCTCAAGGTCTGCAAGATTTGACATTTAACGCTGTTTCCCCCCAAAAGCACGATGCCTTTAGCTTCATTACTGCTACCTGATAGTAGAACAATACATACACTATATTATATAAAAAAATACCGATGGCCAGACTCGTTCTTTAAGGAATACGAAGCACATTCATAAACACCACGATTATTGATAGGTGTTTCCATTATTTTGATAACCACTTGTATATCGGTTAAAGTTCCACTATTAATTGCAATGACGCCGTTACTTTTCTTCAATCAATATCGTATCTTCTCTCATGTATTAGCGTAATTATCTTTGATGCCATGTAACTTTCAAACACCTCTTCTTACAGCACCGCAAGAAGCAGTTTTTTCTCTGAGGCTCCTTACAATGTGGAATTAACATTTTATACCTTTTTGAACTATGCAAAATTCATACAATGCTTTCAAACACTATTTAAAGTTCATTGAGGAAGCAGTGAATTGAATTCTTTGTACAAAATGCAGAGTCTCATTCGAAATCTAGAGAAGGTTCACAATAATACAATTAAAGGGTGACATGATCCGTGTATAAAGCATGAATGTGATATGTTACATCGGTCTAACAATTATGTCTATCCCTTTATATATATTAAAGCATCGATTTATGAGACTGTCACTCTAAGTTTCATTCGAATATAAATAACATAAAAATTGGACAATACTTGGAATTAAATGCAGCTTATCACATAAAAGATTAATTCTAGAATCTTATTGTATCTTATGATATCCAACAAGACCATGATAATCTTTAATAAAAATCCGATAGGCACTTATCTCTACAACACTGGCCCATCAACACCAGAAAGTCTTGCTGGCCCCCATATTTCGTGAGCCAGCATTGCCCCCTGGGGACAACACGGAAACGTCCAAGCATTATTCAGGATTTGAACCCAAGCCCACTGTGCGGAAGCTCACGACGCTAACCATGTGGGCAGAGGACCATAGTATTGTAATTATCGCAAAACGGTTACTACACAGTACGAGTGGCTTGTTTAGGTTGGTTGGTTGGTTAAAAGCTCTGCGATAATCTTGTGCTAGTCAAGGAGCTCCTGCTTTAATCGTATGATTGATTTTTTTCCCAAGGAGGGCGGTACTTTATACCGAAGACATTCGTGCATCCACCGCGATTTGTTGGCAACTTTATGTGAACAACGAATAGATGAACCAACACTCCCATATTACATGAAGTAAAAGTGTAATTCTCACCGGTGATATTTGAAAATCCCATAGTCTCCAGTCTACAAAGCGTTTATAGAGTTTAAGCTCAAAAAGTATCCATAACAATACCAAAAAAGAATATACTGTGAAATTTTCGTTGCCCTACCATTCCTTGTCATTCTAGTTATTCCATCACGGTTGCTATACAGCGCAATTAGCTTTTTTAGTTTGTTAGCTGGTTAATTGGTTGAAAAGCTGTGGTCATGTTGATTTACTAGAGGAGTAGCTGTTTTCCCTCAACGCAGCAGGCACTTTATCCTGAGAGAATTTTCATCCATCCATCGCATATTGCTGGCTACATTACTATAAGAGCACTGTACAGGTGAACTAAAACTCCTTAAATGCATGGAGTAAATGTTAGATATTCTCTACATTTAATATTCTCTACTGATTCGAGTAAAATTTTTTTAATCATATAGTTAGCGGTAACAGAAAGTTCATTGAGATCAAGAAGGTCAAATAGTCTGAATTACTATATCACAGAAAGATACACGACGGAATTTCCCTTATTCAAGTAAAATTGAAAACAAATACATTAAAGTGTCGAGAGATGTATTTAAGGTTATTGATGACAAATTTCACGAGTGCAAAAAATGTTGCGGGAATTTTGTAGTCTTTCACGAAATTATTCCGAAACTTAATTGATTTGGCTCGGTGCACGCGACGATCCGGTGTCTTTGCGGCACCGCAGTTGCGATCAGGAGTACAATAGAGTTGAACTAACCGACGACTCCTACGTCCGTGTGAGTCGGTTATTTCAGCTCTATGTACTCCTGATCGCAACTGCGGTGCCGCAACGACACCGGATCGCTCGTGTGCACCGAGCCTTTATCTAAAAATACTCCTCGCTCTTTAGAAATCTGCAGATTAAATTTCCGCATAACTTACTTTGATATTTTCCTGCGGACCTTGTAGGAAACACGGTTCTAACAGCTCGTTTCTCACAATTCGGGTGAATAAATTGGAAAGAATAGAAAATTGATACGTGTTCCTAGAAATAGAGAAAATTTCTACGAACTTCTACTTAAAATAGCTAATATAAGAATATATATACTCGGATCAAGTTAAACACCAGAATAGGATTTCTAGCAATTCTATAGTTTTGAAGAAGAGTGTTTGTTACATGATATTAGATTATTTTATGTTAAAAAATCTTGTCCTGTGTGATATTAGATTATTTTGTGTTTAAATTTCTACAGTTTAAAAAATCAGCTGTAGAACAATCAGATGTACAAATGTGACAAGTGCCCTGGATTTGATATTTTAGGAATGGATTTAATGATAAAGACAACTCGAGTGAAAGCCTCTATGCTAAAAGTAACAAGTATGATTTCCCGAATATTATAATTCATTAACTTTTTAAAATATATGACAATGCTAAATTTACCATTTTGAAATTTAATAAGGTATTTAATCTATACTGAAGAGACAAAAAACTGGTACAGGCGTGCGTATGAAAATAACGGAGATATGCAACCAGAGTAAGGCGATGCGGTCGGCAGTTCCTATATAAGACAACAGGTGTCTGGCGAAGCTGTTAGATCGGTTCCTGCTCCTACAATAGTAGGTTATCACGATTCATGTGTCTTTTAACGTGGCGTTTTAGCTCCCTTTACACGTACGCTCTTGGAGTGCTTGGAGCGTACGGGATTGCGCGCGGGAAAACTTGCAGTACGCTCAAAAGCAGCTTTCCCTTCCTGTCCGACACCTTCACACGTGCACTCAATCTCTCAGGATCGTAGTTTCAAGCGGGAAAGAGAGTACATGTAAATGGTGCTATTGTCGGCGCTCGAGAGAGGCGATATAGCATCTCCGAGGTAGCGGTGCAATTTGGATTTTCGCTCACGACCGTTTCACGAGTGTACCGTGAATATCAGGTATCCGGAAAACCATCAAATCTCCGACAGTGGTGCGGCTGGAAAAAGACTTTGAAAGAACGATACCGTCGACGACTGACGAGAATATTTAACCGGGATAGACGTGCAACACTTCCTCAGATTGCTGAGGTATTTCAGTGCTGGGGCATCAACAAGTGTCAGCGTGCGAACTGTTCAACGGACCGTCATTGATATGGACTTAC
The DNA here is from genome assembly GCA_907164885.2 of Dolomedes plantarius. NCBI lineage: Eukaryota > Metazoa > Arthropoda > Arachnida > Araneae > Dolomedidae > Dolomedes > Dolomedes plantarius. Next base: position 98,346,200 of record OU015492.1, on the reverse strand, counting down.
GAAGTCGCAGGCCCATTCGTGTAGCGTTGGTGACTGTAGAGCACAAAAATTTACGCCTCGCCTGGGCCCGCCAACACCTCCATTGGACTGTTGATGACTGGAAACACGTTGCCTGGTCTGACTAGTCTCGTTTCTAATTGTATCCGGCGGATGGACATGTACGGGTATGGAGACAACCTCATGAAACCATGGACCGTACATTAGGGTGGAGCGAAAAATTTTTTTTTTCTTTCCTGTATCCCCAATGATTGATCCATGGACCAAGATGCAAAAGTGCAAAATTTCAACCTGTTTTGAAAATATCTTCAGGTGACGCACTAGAATTGAAGTTTTGTAAAGTAGTATAAAAAGGCGACATTTAAAAATGTAATAAAACTCCTTTAAACATTTTTGTTATGCAAACATATATTAAAAAGCATTTATGTAATAGACGTTTTCTTTAAAATGTTTAAGTGTCATTTTCAGAAGTTTTTTTTTTTCTTTTTCGTGAAAATATTTAGAATTTGTCTCAAAAAGTGTCAATTCTTGCCTAGATTTTATCTTGGTTCTTGCATAAACGCCTCTTCCCTCTGAACCACAAACAGATAACGCAGCCTCTTATGCTAGCTTTACACACTGTTCTACAGCCTGTGTGTGAAAGGGAACTTCTCAAAATACAGGAAATTTTCTCCTGAAGAAATCAGTCTTTATTTCTGTATCAATGTATTTCATTGTCATTGGTGGTACGGTAACATTTTCTTTCCACCAATCGTTTCCATCAAATCGTAATAATGTGACGCTCTGATCTGAAGTTGGGGAAGCTGAAACTCACATACTTTTCTGCCTTAAGTCTGTTCTCTCGCTTTTAATATTCTTCGAAGAGCTAGTTCTTTTATATGTTACTCCTCGTCCTGTAACATAGCTAGCAACAAATTTTCTGGGTGTGCAAAGAATGAATTTCGTTGAATAGTTCTTAATACAATAATCTTCAGCTCGTCTTGCATATACAAAGATCTTCCAACCCTATTAAAAACGTAGATAGGCCTATATTTACAAGACGGTTTAGTAGATGTCAAACCATGTTGGTGCGTACACTTTCATAATAAAATTGACAAGTTCTTTCAGATTGACCGACTTAAGTTTTATCTTTATGGACGTCAATATAAAGCGAGGATATAGGTTGTTGACCACTTAACCGTTGCAGGTTTTGGCATACTTTTCGACTCTCGTGACGTAATTTATGTCGATCTATTACTTTTGATGAGTTGTCACTACTGATAATATTTAACTCCAGCATTGCAGCGTTTACCTCGCAGCGATGATGAGATTTACATTCTTATGGTAAAAGAACGAGCAATATCTCGCACCAAATAATTCATACAGTCTTGAACATTCACTGATATATATATATATATATATATATATATATATATATATATATATGATTAAATAATATATTTATTCTTCCTCTGTGCCTTTCAAATCATCGATAATGTGTTATCATAACGCAATTTAGGGTTGCAAAAGAAGTATATATCTCAGGTTTTCAACCTGTAGGGTACGGGCCCCAAAGGGGTCACTAAGTCTTTACCAGGAGATCTTTACCGTAGTTTCAGCTGTGCAATTTTTTTTAAATCAGAAATTTTGCCGTTAAGATTTCCAACACTAATTTTTGTTTCTATAGCTACATTGTAATAATGCGCTGTTAACTGCATCACTGTTTCTAGACAAATGAAAGGAAGTGATTAATTTCCACCCCGACGAATTATTGCTCAACATGAAGGGCCATTTTGTTTACACATTTTGAATATTTTAAAATGTTTAATTATTTGCTAGTGGACTTTCTAAAATTTCAGTTTTTTTTTTCTTTTGACCTTTTGAAGTTTGCTCCCTGATACAAATACGATCTATACATTCAATGTTAGGCTGTAATTACAACTTGAAAAATCTCTGTTAATGTATTCTCTTTAACATATTAAAATATGTTTTAATGCATATGTATCGGGAAGTGTGTGTATGTGTGTGTGTGTGTGTGTTGGGGTGAGAATGCTACTTAGCTCCAGGAAAAAGGAAGAGAAAGGAAGAGACGACTTAGAAAAAGGAAGTTACGACCCGAATAAGGTTGGATATCATAGGTTAAAATATTTTTATTTCATATTCTAAAACACGATAAATTCGATATTACTTTCTTTTATGAAAACATAACTATAAGGAACATCTTATAAACTTACCATTAAGGTTTATGCCGAAGTATTAAAAAATTACTTAAAAATCTTCAGTTTTACACCTCTTTCCGTCTATGGGCTTCAGCTGTTTGACCTATCCATCTATCCATCTATATAAATAAAGCAATTCCTATGTCGTGTCACAATTCCGGGTGGACCGGGCTACCATTATAAAATTCGGCCATATTTGAAAATTCCAAAATCAATGTGTTTATTTCACGAAAGTACATAAATGTTACATATTTGTAAAGAGATTTAAAAACTGATAATTTTTTCTGCGTACACGTATTCTGTTACTTTAATAGTTTTAGAGATATTTCAATTCAAATGCATACTCCACCGATACAAACGTGGGTTTTCTTTTTATTCATGCGTGTAACATTTCACATGCTTTTTTTCTTATGTTATTTATACTGTGTTTAGTTTTTAAATTGATTTTGGTTAACAATTATTCCATAATTTGACATTTTTACTTTACAGCTTGTAGTGGTACAGTTTGCAAAATGTTTTTATGTATTACTGCCGAAAGAAATTGTTTTAAAGTTTTACATGAATCTTAAAGTAAATTAATATACATAATTAACTGCCATTAACTATTAGTACTACACTTTTAAAATTCAATAATTAACTTTTTAATTAAAGTTTAGTTTAAAATTCAATAATTAACTTAGTATTAAATTTATAAAGTTTATTAGTTTACCTAGATAAAGTTTTTTGCCTAAATGTTTTTGTGCGGGTTTATCATTATTTATCGTGTATATGACCTCAACATCCAATAATTTCAAAATAAAAAGAACTTTTTATATACCATGATTTTAAATTTTCTGTTGAATCATATAAACTTGACAATTCTATGTATTAATAAATACTTTTTGAAAATTTTTTGATGAATTATCCCATCAACTTGAAAGAAAATGAAGTTAATTGGAAGTTAAATTGCGTTTAACTTTCCGTTCCCGTCCTGTGCGATAGATGGTTGCACCAGTTTTCAAAACAAAATTAACTGAAAATGTATTCAATTCTGCTGCTTAAATATGGCTAAAAGTATTAAAACAATGCATTGTCATGATGTTCTGAGTTATTCTAAAAGTTTCAAATGCCTAGCTAGTCGAGAAGTTAGTTAAAAATCGATTGCAAGATTTGTACTGGACAAACACACACACACACACAAGCAAGCAAACAAGAAAGCGAGTTAATTAAAACATCTAAATAAAATGGATGTGCTCCCCTGAAATATTAAGAAATTTAAATTCATTAATTTCTTGAAAAACAAGCTTTTTAATGCTCATTTGTTTAAATAAACTATAATTATAAAAAGTATTTAAATTTTATATTGCTCGAGTCTCAAGAGGTTAATTCTGTTCCGTTAGAATTCAATTCCAGACTGGCACATGAAAATTTATATTTTTGTAATGCAGGTATGCTCATATCATACCAGGTGGTGGTGGGTGTTAATACGAATAACAAATTTTTCTTTTTGTGGGGTGGGGGGAGACTGCAAATTAATAGCGCCTCTTATGAAAATTCTCACTCTCACTGAATCAATTCAAAGCCGTCTGTCTGGTAGACGGATGGCCTGAGCGTAGCTGGTCGAAGCCCGGGCTTCGCCCGGCTAGTACTCAATAATTACACGGTCCATACACTAAATTATTGAACCTTACAAATCTCTGATTTATATTGAGTTTTTCTGCTGAATACTATCTTTACCTTACAACTGGTGTTGGATCTAATTAGCGTGTAATTACGTAGACAGGATGTTTTTCAGGTATTCTAGCAAATTTTTGATTTCCTGAGTTATGTTTCTACATTAATTGATAAATCTTAAACATATTGGCTACAATCAAAAGCACCTCATTCTCAATGAAAATAGTTTTGAACAATGAACAGATCTAAAATACAGAATATGGTGAACGATTTCACGGGAAATAAACTTTTGTGTTAAATCCAGTGTCTATATTTTTACTCTACTTACATACTTTACATTTAAAATGGGTAGGAAGCATATGTTTTAAAGTCATAGGTTTTATAGTAATACCAAATCACCATTTGTATAGTTTAAAGTAATACAGTATTGTTTTTAGTTCTTAACCCCTCTTTTAACCACATTTTGTAGTTGCCATTTTCTCGGCAACCACTTTTCACGAAACCTGTCACGTTCCTAAATCAAGGAAGATTTTGTCATAGCTATTCTAGTTTAGAAGTAAGACGTAGCTAAGCTTCTAACTATTTATTCAAGAACGCTGAAGGTCAAGAGAGAATCTATCATCTATACAATAGGGTTCAGAAAGGAATCAAGTTTTTCTTGATGGTGCATTGTCACGTGTAGAAAAGAAGCAATCAAACGGAAAAGCGCCGGAATGAAGCAGTATAAGTTAAATTTTGGATACATTAGTTATATAATCTTTGGAGTATTATATCTTTCAGGGTGACTTTCCACATTTGTTGTTCATCCTACTTTTAGTAGTATGTTCAAGAGAAATAATGAATCTTTAGTTTGTCATTTGATATAATTTTTTTTTCTTATCACAGATAAGTGTACAGCCTCTATATAACTTACTTTAGGTTACAGTTTCACATTTTTTTACAAAATCAATGGGTGATTTTTATAAACTTGGACAGTTGTAAGGAAGATACAATCTAATTCGCTTTTCCTTGCAAATTTTTTTTTGTTTAGCATTACTTACGAATATTTAAGCAAGGTAAAAAAGTAATGTTAAGTTTCTAGAGTCAAAATTTAAGGCGTACTTTGATAAAAGAAAAGATGATATGTAAACAAAAATTAAGGCAAATTTTGGACTACATATGCAAAGGAAATATCACCAAAACTTATAATTATGCTCCACTTAGGAAGCTTCTTGTCTCTCATCATACTAGCGCACTTGAGAACTTTACTCAGGAATTTGTAAGTACCACTGTATAGTCTTCATTAAATGTAAATGTTGCCTGTAGTATAAAGTAGCTACGTATTCTGAAAAGTGAGTAAAATCTTTCAATATAAGACAATGTTCCTTAAGATCAGGCTTGGGCTTGAGAAAAACTAAAATCAAGCAATGTATAAAAACATTAATCTGCCGAGATGAAATCTAATTTCAAAGATCTAACGCGAGTTTTACCAAGAATTTGGTTTATCTTTTCAGCGACATCAGTATATCTTTCATCATATTTAATTCTGGTATGATTTAAGTCAGAGGTTTATAAAGAGAGGGAATAGTGTTTGCTCTTTAGAATGAGTTAATTTATGTGTTCAGGAAAATCACCAGTTCATTGATAAACTCAACGTATTAAGACAAAGTTTCACATGAGTTTATATAAGTTTAAGTAAATAAGGTAAATAGACCTAAAGCGAGTGAAACGAATCAAGAAATAATAAACCTTTAAATATTTACTACAAGTTTTCGTAAATTAAGCTAATTCGAATGTCAAAAGCAAATTTACCTTTTGCCCTCGGGAGTAGAGTAATATAATACCTAGGCAGCTTTCCTAGGCAGACAAAATGCCTCCCAGGGAGTGCTGCCATTCAACACCAGTGAAACTGTAAAATGCAAAATTTCCAACACGAGAAGCATAAAAGAATTGAAATGATGCTAGAATAGAAACTCAAAATCATAGAAGGGGCCCAGGAATAGAAGACAAAATATAAAAGAAATGTAAAAATATATGCCCTTCTTTTTATAGTTTAGGCGTCATTTTACGTGCTTTGACTTTCTACAAAGGCGTTCTATTAGTCTGCATTTGAGAAAAACACCTAAATTTGCATTTGAAATTCAAATAAACTTTCAATAAAGTAATTTCTAATGAATATCTCTAATGAATATCTCTTAATAAATTTCTATTCCCTAAGCTACAATTGTTTTCCAATCCAAAATATTAAAAAATTTACTTTTTATAAGGAGTTGGTTTTTCTATTAGCTTTGTCTCAATTTAAGACAGTGAACAGTGAAGGACCTTTAAACATGTACAATTTTCGAGAGTAAGGATTTTGAAAATATTATACTAATCCCTTAAATTGAGTTTTTCCGATGGAAAACATGAAAACACACAACTGAGATAAAATTTATTATAAAAAATGGGGGACATTATTCTGCATGGTTTTGTTTTCATTCTAATCACGACAATATCCAACATATTTTATTAACTAAAAACGTGTTTTAAGTTGTTTACGATAACACAAGCCATTCAATAAAGATGTCAAAATTAATTATGATTAACAAGGGATATGCGGTTGTTTTTTTATATTCACTTGAGAATTTGAGAGCTATCTGCAAAAGAAAAAAAATTTCATTGATTAAGAACGCGTAATGGTGTGGTTAAGGAATAATCGATGATTGATAACATAAAAAGCAGTCATGAGAGGTTTTTTTGTCGGCTAAGAAATAGTTCAGCTTCCCGTTCTTAAATATTAAAAAGGTTTATCGAGTTTTGAAGGAGGGGAAAAGCCTGATCTGATGTTTTCTAGAAGAAATTTTAAAGAGTAAACTTTTGAGAGAAAAAGCTTTATATACAGCTTACAGCATTTCATAAAATAAAGATATCAGCATTATATATAAAAAAAGTTTCTGTGTATTTAAAAATGCAAGGGCATTTAAATATAAAAAAATCATCGCATTTTACGCTTTTCTCAATTATAATAGCTTAGATATTTTTCTTAACTATTTCTTGGGCCATGGGAATCCGGCTTTCCACCTAATGTCTCACAGCTACATTAAGAGGATGTGTAAGTCCCAACAATATTTTCTGTTAGAGCTAAAATACCGATATTAAAATAGTTCCCGTTTCAATTATATCTTCAAGAAATGCTGAAACAGCCATGCACAATTTTGTCTCGCAAGTTGTTACTCTATAGGCTTTGACCTGAAAATTCTTATTTTTCAACTATAGATGCAAGTATGTGGGTTGTTTTATTCTTTACAGTTTATTTTTACATAAAAAATCTATACATTAATTATACAGATTAGCTAACGAGTAGGGGAGACCTGTGTACCTAAGGTCACCTTTTTTCAATGAACAAAAACAGACCCACTAACCTGTTTAAAATTGTGAAACTGATATGTACACATTGTTATACTAATTACCATCCTATTGGGATTAATATAGATACTCAAAATAATAAATTCTGTGAAATAGAAGGTTTTTTAAGAAACTTCACAAATGGCCCTAGGTACAAGACAGCATTGTACCTAGGGCCAGTAGCTGGTGTACATAGGGCCATTCCCTAAAAGTTTGTTTTCTATTCATTAGAATGATACTTAACATATACATATGAATTTTATAACAGAAACAATATCAGGTAATACATTGATTTATCATATAGTAACTATTTAAATTGCAATGTACCAAATTATTAGTGAATTACAAGTATTTTCATAATGATTCATCATTCTTCAGATGAAGTTGCCCCTATTTGAAACACGGGTTTTTTCACAATTTTTCTTTTTCTTTTGGCCATTCAATTTGTTCTTCAATTTCTTTCTTTTTTGGAGTGTCTGTCAGGATTCTACATCTCCCTGGTTTTTCGGTGGCCTCTTTTGGATGTACGAGGTTTTGCTTTTGAAAAAGGTCGTACCTGTTCAGGCTTTACAAATGAAATGGAGTTAGATGCACGAAGCTCACAAAATTCAGCAGAACATGAAATGGAGTTTGATGTCGAAGGCTCTGAAAATTCTGCAGGACGTGAAACTGAATTTGATACAGAAACTTCCAGTTCCATCATTGTTGACTCACTTTCTTCCTCGGGAAAATTGCTATTTTGGCAATTTATGGATGTATCTGGTCTGTCGGTCACACTTGAAGTCAAATGTTCATAATCAGTGAATATGTTTGGATTCACTGGTCATACACCATACACACGAAAGCCTGCTAGAATGTTTACTGGAGTAAAGGCTAAACGATATGATTTGCCAACATTCTCTGCAACTTCATAAATGGTGATTGGTTTCCCAGGGTTTGTGAGCGTCCAATTACTACACGCAGTACTGTAGTATTTCTTAAAGGGTCCAAACATGCCTCTATCCAAAGGTTGATGCTTATGGCTGGTATGTGGAGGAAAAGTAAGCATAACTATGCCATGTTCTTTAGCCAAAGTTATTGCTTCAATACTGACGTGGCTTTTGTGGTTGTCCAAGAGTAACAAGACTTTTTGATCCTCTGTACATTTGACGTGGTGAATAAAATGCTTAAAAAATTCAACAAATTTTTTGACATTTGATCAGCCACTAAAATCTGCTGTTCCCACGGTTCCTGGAGGTGCACCTTTAAGCATGTGGTTTTTGAAGTTCACTCTTTTAAAAATCAATATAGGGGGTACGGAATTTCCTATTGCATTTACACTGCAAATAATAGTTATATTAGTTCCTCGGTCACCAAAAGTCTTACTGCCAACCAGTTTCTTGCCTTTTTGGGCTATAACCTTGGCCAGTGTGTACACTGTCGTAATGCCCGTTTCGTCCACATTATAGATGGATTAAGGCAAAAATTTATAGTTTGCTAATACCTCCTGATACTTTTCAAAAAAAGTATTAACATTTGTTTTATTGAAACTTGTTGCTCTTGATTAACTTGTGGCTTGGGGCTTTCTTAGTGACAGAACCTTATTTCTTTTGATAAAATCATTGAACAACACTAATCACCAGCTTCACCATTTGCATCCCAGGACTTTGGATTTTTTTATTTGCTTTTGTGTACTCAAAAGCAAGCTTTTTAACCTGTTGTTTTGACAACCCGTAATGCATATTTCCTGCAACGACAAGGTACTAAACAAGGACACTCTCTTCATCGTTAGAGAATACTATACAAACAGCACATGGGTTAGAATATGAACAATTTAATTATGTATTTTCAGCATTAGTCTTCGTACAAAAGTCAACGTGTTTTTGCAGTGTTGTTTTGCTTACTCCAAACTGTCGTGCTACAGTCCGAGCTGGAACTTCATCAATCAAAACTGCTTCTGAAGCTGCAGTTACATTATATGCACTAGGTTTTGACCGCTTTATTCCATCAGGATTTCTAGGCATCTAAAGAAATAATTAGGAATTTGCAATTACCCTACTGGTAAATTAGGAATTTGTGGTATGTAAATAGGATAAAGGTTGAAAATTTAATTAAAATATCGTATAAACCTTATTTAGAATTATACTATTGTTTTAATAAATATATTTTTAATAGATTCTTATGTATATATAAACAAATTAATAATCGTGAATAATAATAATACAGAGGCTGTTCGCACATGTTTTAGACGATTTTGGTAAGCGGTAATAAAAAATCGTTTGCTGCAAAAGAAATAATTGCAATTGTACTATGTTTTTAAAAGTCAAAATTATCGTCTACGGCTTGAAAGTTTTGTTTTTATTCAAAATGGCGTTTTTAACAAAGCAGTGGTTCGAAGGCTACATTTATGCTCTTTCCGAAGAGAAATATGCATACTCCGTTATCCAAAAAAGATGTGAGAGTCATGGCTTTGTGATAAATAAAGCGTCGATAGGTAATATCGTCAACAGGAAAGGAAAAAAAAACGTCAAATTGGAGCCTCAAGTGGGACAAAAATTCCAAACAAGTATCCAAGGAAAAAACGGACTATTGCAAAGGTACGTTGATTAATGTTAAAAAAAATCCCCCTAGTCAAAGGACAGTTGCAAAATCATTAAAATGTTCGGTATCCACTGTAAACAAAATGATAAACGTTGATTTAAATCTTAAGAAAGCGAAAAAACGCAATGTGCAGCGTCTTCTTCCAAATCATATCGCGGAACGCAGGACACGCTGCAGAATTCTATATGAGAAACACTTATCCAAAGAAAAATGGAAAATAATTGTCACAATAGATGAATCACAGGTGTATTTAAAAGATTGCAACAAAAAAAAGAGCCATTTATTATCATAAAAGGGGAGAAAAAAAATTTAAGTACATGGTTCAAAGAATCGAAAGAAAGTTTTTCTAAGGGATTCATGATTGTTGCTGGTTATTCTTATAATGGCAAGTCAAAAATAAAGAGAGTGGAAAAAAATGTCAAGATTGAGTCCAAATACTATCAGGAACATATTTTATCGCCAATTTTTCTGAATGAAATACCATCGCTTTACCCTCAGTGCCATCAATCTGCAAGACTCCATCAGGACAAAGCTAGCAGTCACACATCAAAATCCACTGTAAATTTCCTAAAATAAATGGAATAAAAAACTGGTATCAAGGCCATACCCTTCACTGATATCCCTACTAAATCTCCTGATGTATCACCTATGGATTTTTGTGCTTTCGTACTTTTAAAATCTGCATTATCCAAACGTCGTCCCAAAACCCTTACAGGACTCTGGAAAGCTGTTCAGGAGGAATGGGATAGAATACCTCTTCTGACACTTCAAAAGACATTATTATCCTGGAAATCGCGGTGTCGAAAGATAGTTCAGAATAAGGGATGTCAAATAGAACATTTAAAACACAAGAATTTTATATAATTTAGTTTTGTGAATACAATATACATCGTCTAAAAAATGTGTGAACAGCCTCTGTAGTAGCAAACATATTTTTTGTAAGTCATTTTGCAAGCACATTGAGAGTTCCAGAACAAAATATATAATACCCCTTCTATTTGAATAACATCCAATAAAAACAAACTTAACTAAAACAAATTTGTTCAGATTTTTCCTCCATTTATTACAAAAACTTTTTCAATAAAATAACAAATACAGAATATGATTACAATTTTACCTAGGGCCATGGCCCTAGGTACAAGGCAACTATGTGACCCTAGGTACAAGAGTAGGTAATTTCATACAAAATGTCTTCCACGGAAAAACCCACATGGAGAGGGGACTTATTTAATACCTCATTTAGTATCTAATGGTACAAACAAAATTATGTACTAGAATTGAAAGAAAAGCATTTGACTTACCTTTGTAAAGCAATAAAAGAGATGAGCTGCAAAATTTTACTTCAGACCATCCAAAAAAGTTTTCACTTATAACTTGCCACAGCTTTCTCCTCCAAGATTTCTAATCCTTCCAAGATCTGCTAAAATAGCAATTACTGTTACCACACACCCTGAGTTATAAAACCTAGAACTAAATATTATTCAAATAAAGTGGGGTGGCCCTAGGTACTTGATGGCCCTAGGTACACAGGTCTCCCCTAAATATTTATAAGAGTAATATATTAGTCAGCAAATGGGCAATGGGAAGAATACTTCCCACTTCCATAATCTTTTATATGCAAAAAATTTTTAAAAATGTTATCTGAAAACCCACGGTCTTGTTACGAAGAATCGCTAAAAATTACAAAGCAATTCCTTAAAGAAAAAACTGGCCCTCGAAAGGGTTTAGTCAGTTATGTTTTATTGATCTATGATAACAATTTACCTGTTATGCCTTTGTTTCTTTTTCACTATCATATCATAAATGCTACTTTTATGTTTCTTTTTTTTATTAAATAATTAAACGATCTACGCATTAAACTTTTCTTGGTGATAGAACGATTATTCAATTGATTGCCGAGAAGACTTCAAAATGACTTAACTGCATAAAAGCAACAATTGTGTGACTTCATCTATTCTAAAAAAAATTTAGCTGTTTTCCCATAAAATGCTATAAATTTTGAAAAGGTCCCGTTACAAAGGTTTCGTATTAAACGATAAGTGGAAGGCTACGTTCGTCAGGGAGTTAAAATAAAGATTATGAATCTATATAAAGACACACGACGACAAATAATTATATAGTGTTTAGAGTTAAAAGTCAATACCATATTTCAGTTGCTAAGGCGACATTATGGCATAATAAATTTCAGTAAAAATTCTGAAACCTGTTTTAAGGATAAGATTTATATTTCCGAGCTGTTTAATATCATTGACAAAAGTGGATAAAATTCTCTAATTTAATACACTACTACATTTCTTTGCATTACATATTACTTTCTATAAACCAAGTACATAAATATGACTAAATTTTGCAGTACGACATAAAGATAATATCGTTAGCGCTATTCAAACTAGTTTAAATATTTGTCACACTTCCATTCACTTATTAAATTTGTACATCATTAAGTAAATGATCATCTCACAGTGTCAGGAACATGTGCCGCAATGAGAAGTTTAAAAATATACTTATTTTGTATTTACATATAGTATTGTTCTAAATTATTATAAAATATAAAATACAATCTGAAAACCCGCACTTCGCTACGGAGTACATTCAAATTAAATACAACGGTCAATGTATGCAATTAATGTAAAAAAAAATAAATATGTAAAAAAAAAATTTATAAAAAATCGTAAGGGATATTTTTATATACAAAATAATGTAGAAGAAAATATTCGGATTAAATCTAATAGGACATACCAAAGAATATAGTACAGTTAATACAATACATATCTTTTACTGTATTTTAATATTTTTTGGGATAATGTCCAATCGTTTGCCGCATTAGCAAGCAAAAATATATTTTTTTGTCTATTTTGCTGTTATGAACGTGACGATAAATTTATTTAAAGTACCGGAAAAAGAAATCACGTGATCAGCATTTAAGAAATTAAATTCTAAAAATTAATCTTTTAAAATTCACCAAAAATGAAGTAAAAATTCGAAAAAGATTTTATTTTAAAGGAAATTTTATGATCTTTCTCGTGATATAAATTTTATAACCGTCATTATATTATTTTAAATGCAAACTTAAAAAAAGTTACAAAAACAGCTTAAAAATTTAATTTAAAAAAATCTAGGAAGAATGTTTCAAAAATCTTTCTTAGAGCACCCATACACTTTACGAAGAATCGCCATGCAAAATTTTAGACCTTTAAGTCCAGCGGTTTGGTCTGTGTTACGGAAGTCAGTTACGGAACTGTTTTATATATATATAGATTATAAAATGGTTAATTTGGGTGGTGGTTAATGGTTAATTTTTAATGGTTAAATGGCAGTGGCGTTTTTGATATTTTACAGGCAAAATATCAAAATTGGTACACCAGGTGCACATATCTTCTTCGCTTTCTTTTGTTTCAAAAAAGAAATGTTTTTTATAAATGTAACAACTTCTTCAGGCGTAAATCAGATCTCGAATTTTTTCAACTGGAAAACTGCCAAAAATTGTAATGGTCTAAAATCATCCTTTATGTCTCATAACTTACACACAGACAAAAAAATAATTACTAGATCGATAAATATATTGCATCTATAGTTGTGATTTCAAGAAAAACAAACTTACCTCACAAGCTTTTACATCTTATACAAAAATAGCACAAAATTATTTCAACTGTTTATTTGATATAATTCATATATGCACCAATCCCCTCATAAAATATCCTCAGCTTTTAATGTAGAAGAGAACAGAAACTGAAAAAATTACGTGACACTTTAAAATGTTACAAACTATTTCTTTTCCGCAAAACGTAATATTTCAACAGTTCACAAAACATATTTCATTTCAGCTTTATGTCATACGCTAAATCATATGAGAAACTAATAAAAAATTAGATAATATAATAGAACTCAAACAAAGACGCCAGTGAAATAAACACAATTCGTTTAGAGAACGTCTATTTTATTTATCTGTCCCAGGAATAAAGATATACAAAACTGAGACTTATTAGTTTTAAATTTATGTATCTATTTCATACAAACTACATATTTATAAAACTAGTTAAGTTATAAACTATAATATTATATCATTGAAGATATGTCATAAATTTACGATATGTGATAAAATGTACACATGTTTGAATATCTCACGGGAAACTGACATTTGGAAAGCTTGAATTAATATGTAAAACTATATTATATATATATATATATATATATATATATATATATATATATATATATATATATATATATATATATATATATATATATATATATATATATATATATATATATATATATATTTATATATATTATATATTATATTATATATTATATTATATATTTTATATATATATATAATCATACTCAGAGAGTGAGTGTCTACGTACCAGGGACCCTACTACGCCCCGCAGACATTGCAAAATAAATTGCAATTACTTCTGCAGTACCGGCTTATAATGAAATCTAACATTTTTTGCTTGAATAAAAGTAAGACATTTCCTAATTGTAAAAATTCATTCTTTTAAGCAAAAGACTGCTAGGCAACATCGGAAAACTTTAAGTTGCTTCGGAGGAAGACAAGCCTCGTTGTAAAAAGTAAATTAGCTTAGTTATAATATTATGCATAGTTAAAATACGCTCCGAACTGCATACAAATTTTAAAAAAATCATAAATCAATGTTACATTCTAGTATTAAAATGCTTTTTTGATACAAAATAACATAAATATAACCGGGTTTATCTTTTTCAAAAATTGCTAATCGGGTGTTTGGGGGAAATCCTGATTTCTCCTAGAATGTATTTATATCACTAAAGTGATTGCATATTCACTAAACTGATTGAATATTGTTCGTTTCCTGAGATAGAAAACATGCTAGTAACTTTTACATCAAACCTAAGTCTTCTGTCGGTTATTTGCTTCTTATTACCTATCCATTTATTTTATTTAATGAACACTAAGTCTTAAGGTATCAGATAGATCATCATTGTTTTTAATTATTTGTTATGTACAGGACTTCTGTTTCCCCATAAATAGATTCTTTCTTTAATTCAAATTTCAGTTATTTTTTAGATCTACTATACCATCACCTGGGAAATGCTTTTCTTAACAGTTTACATCTTAAAGAAAAACTTAAAAGCAATTTCATCTATGCAAAAATCCTGGTTGTCCTTTCAACATCACTACTTGATACGATATTAATATTTAGGATATCTTTCTCAATGGCATTTCTAGAATTGCTTCTCAGCTCAATTTCACCTTATTACATCTCTGTTCGAATCTTTAGAAGTTTGTAGTTTGAGTATATATGAATTGAAAAATTCAAGTGTAATAGGCACTATAGAGTAAATAACTCCAAATTCCGAGTGATGCTTTATATTCTATGTCAACTTTTAAAAGAACCGTAGACTAATCCCCAGGAAGAACAGAGTACTAAATGGAAATCGATGAGACTTTTCGCATTATGTTGTGCAACAAATTTATTTCAAACCCTTTTCTGCCTGACGATACAGAATAAATTTCTCTTATAATCTAAGAAATTTCTTAAAGGTATTTGCTTAGATTATTGAAAAATGTTAAATTTGAAAGATTATAGTTATTGTACGATACACATTATCTAACAAGAAGTAAAAGATCTAAACAATATTTATTTTCTAACAGTTTCAGTTATAAAAGAAATCAATCGATTATTCAGTTCTTCATAAATTATTGATTACCCATTTGAGAAAACCTCTTATTATACAGGAGATCATCAAAATTAGCAGAACAGCCGCTTAAAAAAAGCAAGCGAGCTGCAAATGAATGATGACATCATCGGAGACCGAGGTATGTACCCATTTGCAGTCTATTCGACATTAGAAGTATACAAAACCTTCTTGGCAGACTACATGCATCCTATGGTGCAGGCGTTATTTCCTAATGACGTCTATGTTTCTACGACAATAAATTACCCGTGTATTGAGCGATACGTGTCAGCATGTTTTTAGATCATAAAGATGAAGCACAGAATCTAACCTGGCCACCTCAACCGCCTAACCTTAACTTCATTGAACATTTCAGGGAACATTTGGAGAGAAAAGCTCGATCAAGTTCTCCCCTCTTACAACACTGGAACATTTAGAATATATGTTGAAGGGTGAGTGGTACCAAATTTCAATATTTTTGTACAAGACTTACGTCACTCTATCCCATGTCAAATTCATACTGTTTTGTAAGCTGAATGTTGGCTTTCAGTTTATTAATAAATAATTTTACATAAATGATCAATGTTCCCATTATTTTGATAATTCCCTGAATAGTCTGGAAATTAACTAATATCCTACATAATTAGCCTAAATCTAGAACAAAAAATGTTATTTCTTTTCATTGTCAATCTTAGTATAATGCTCCCTTTTAAAACTTGTAAATAACCTAGTTTATTAAATTTGATAATTAACTTATTTAACCTGCTTCCCATGGTAAATTATAGACCACATCAAACCCAATCTGTTTACTATCAAATTATTTAACAAATCAAATTCTTTAGAATGATATTTACATTCTTATGGTAAAAGAACGAGCAATATTTCACATGAAAAAATTCATACAGTCTTGAACATTCACTGATATACAACCTCTGACAATAAAGTTCGGTGAATGAAGTCAGAACGGCCGATCTGGCAACATTGGAGAAACAAAACGGTGCACATGCGTAGCGATAGGTGTTGACCATCTGCCCCCACCGTTGTTCAGTTGAGCCTCGTTTGTGTCCCGTGTAAGACTTGTTTTACAAAGTGCTTGTTTAGTGCGTTTGTTCCATACGACAAATCGTTACCTAGAATTTAGAGATGACCCTTCAGCATTCATCGTCGTTCCCTCAGGTATAAATTCCTTGTGGATAATGCCTTGACTATCAAAAAAGGTGATGACCATCGTTTTGATGGGTAATTTTTCTGCTTTGAACTTTTTCCGACTAGGTGATGCAGGAGAACGCCATTCCATGCTTTGCCGTTTCGTTTCAGGGTCGTACCTGAGACACCAGGACTCATCCTCAGTGACAATACAGTTCAAGAAGTTTGGTGTCGCATCCGCCGTTTCGACAAAATCCTGTGAAGCCTCTAAACGTGCCTGCTTGTGATCGTCATCCAAGTGATGTGGCACAAGACGACAACACGTTTTTCTCATCCCTAAATTCTGGGTAACGATTTGTCGCACGGAACAAACGCACTAAACAAGCACTTTGTAAAACAAGTCTTACACGGGACACAAACGACGCTCAACTGAACAACGGTGGGGGCAGATGGTGAACACCTACCGCTACGCAGGTGCACCTTTTTATTTCTCCAATGTTGCCAGATCGGCCGTTCTGACTTCATTCACCGAACTTTATTGTCAGAGGTTGTATATATGATTAAATGATATACATGTTCAGCATTGATTCCCCTATCTGCCAAAAGATGGCTGCACATTTAAAATTGTTTTGTTTGATTGTATGTTTAAAAATAATATATATTGTATTTTAGAATTAATAGCTTAAAGATTAATATTTAAATTGGTAAATTACTTTCTAGATTTATAAGAATTTTTGGAATAATTTATTTAAACATTTATTACTTTAAAACTTAATATAACTTTTATTATTTATTGTAAAAAATGAGCGATGCATGCTGGGTAATTTTGAATGCGGTTTGATTTTTTGAGTTGTTCTATGATTTTTGATGGAATTTTCTCTTGAAAACGCTGTTGCTATTTATTGTTATTCTATTCACTCTATTTTTTGAGAAATTCCAATTATTTATTTAAAAATCGGAACATCCAGGTTAACTGCTAAAATCACATTATTGCATTTTATTCTAAAACATATTTATAGCAAATAACTATGGATTTCCGAATATTCAACCACACCATTTTTGGTAAGCAAATTCTGTTTATTATTAGAAAAATAAATTCCCATTGCATCGCAGTTATACTATTATAAATTTCATTAAAAAAATAAATCTGTTTTAACTAATTGAAAAGTTTTGTGTATTGTTCTTTTCTCTATTCTTTGTCAGTTATCTATTTTTCTCTGTTCTTAAATATTGTTCTTTTTATTTTATTTTCTATATTAAATATTCTTAATGATCGTACAAAGTTGGTCCGTCAGAGCTGGAGAATGCCTGGTGGTTTAATAACCAGTGTGTTCTTTTAATTCGAACTGCGTAGATTTAATCGTCGGTTTTAATCTTCATTTTTTTTTTCGCTTCGTTTTTTGGCGTCTTTTTTTTTGGCGTCGTTTTTTTTGGCTGAGTTCAAGATGCCAGTTTAATCTTCGTTTTCATCGTAGTTTTTGGTGTCGTTTTTTTTTTGGCTTCGTTTTTGGCTGAGTTCAAATTGCCGATTTAATCTTCGTTTTCCATCTGAATTTTTTGGCGTCGTTTATTGGCTTCGTTTTTTGGAATCGTTTTTGGCTGAATTCAAAATGCCAACAAAATCAAAGCGGAGTACTGCAGAGGGTAAATTTCATTTAACTATTAAGGAAATAGATAGGAATTGTAAAAGAGTAGATGAGTTAATTTCTGATGAAAGTAAATATTCGTTGCTAAAAGAAATTAAAGCTGAATTAACTAATTTAAATAAAAATTTGGAAACACGCTTTTATGAACTCGTAGATGATAGTGATATATTTTATGATGCATATGTAACTGCTAAAGATAGGGTACTACCTGCTTCAGCAAAGATTCAGGAATACGTAGAAAACCATGACGCATGTAATAAAACGTGATTTTCTGATTCATCATCTAAAGAAAAGGCTGGAAGCAATTTAAATTTTCCGAAATTTGAATTGCAGCCGTTCTTTATCCCGCTAGATGAATGGTTATCTTTCAAGGAAATTTTCCTTTCTGCTATTGATAGCAATAAAAGCCTTACGGATTTACAAAAATTTCAATATGTTGCAAGCTCATGTAAATCCGAAGCAGCGAAACTCTTAAAAGGTTATCCCGTGTCAGGAGATTACTATAAGCAAGCTTGGGATGCTCTGTCATTAAGATATGATAACAAAAGAGCGTTGTTATATAACTAGTTGAATAAATTGTTTAATGTTAAAGTTCAAAAAGTGAGTACTTACAAATCTATTTTGTATGTTCTGGACACGAACAATGAATCGGTGCGTCATCTTGAAATCTTGGGATTTGAGATAAACTCACTAGTGGAATTGATTTTTATTTGTATCATTCAAGATAAGTTGGATGATAATTTACACACTCAGTGGGAGCTAACGTTGGATAGCCAATCACTTCCTAAGTTGACTGAATTGACTTCCTTCTTGGAAAAACAAGCTAGAAGCATTCAGAACATAAAAGAAACAAATGCGAAAGATTCAAAATCAAATTCTACTCCTAAACGGCAAATGTCCAACAAAACTCTAGTGAATAATTCTTTAGTGAATAATAACGCTAAAATTGTAAGGCCTCAAATTTATTGTTTAATTTGTAAACAAATGCACCCGATTCATAAATGTCCAGAATTTAACAAAATGTCTGTTGATATGCGATGGGAATTTATAAGAAATAATAAGATTTGTGTGAATTGCTTTCGCAATAATCATTTTGTTAATAATTGTATAAGTTCGGCACGGTGCCAACAGTGTTCTAAGAAGCACCATAGTCTTCTTCATTACAGTACAAAAAATCAAAATTCAGATGATAAACAAATTGCGCGTGATGTTACAAATGAAACAACTTGTCTTGCTAATAGCAGTTATTCTACAAAAACTTTATTAAGCACTGTTCTAATACAAATCCGATCTAATGAAGGTCAATGGATAAATTGTCGTGCATTAATAGACAGTGTCTCTCAGAGATGCCTCAAATAAAATTAGAGGCATCAACAATAACATTGCAGAGACTTCGCTTAAAGAAGTCAAGGTAAAGGTGAAACCTCACTTTAATTATGAACAATTTGAAATAGACGCCTTAGTCGTCGAGAAAATCATTATGAATCTACCGAACTTTTATTTATCTCAAACCATGTGGCCTCATTTAGAAGGCTTAAATTTGGCAGATCCGCAATTCAACATCACCAAACCTATTGATGTCCTTATTGGTGCGGATTTATACATTAGTCTAATTTCGGGAGAAGCAATAATCGGCCCTAAAGGGACTCCAAGTGCAATAAATTCTAGATTGGGGTGGCTCCTTTCGGGTCCCATTTATTCTGAAAATGCGCAGTCATTTGTCGTTAATTGCCATGCTGTTATAGACTCTGAACTCAACTCATCGCTTCAAAAATTCTGGCAAGTGAAGTCTGTTCCAGAGTAATTTACCAAAGATTCTTGTGAGGACAGTTACGTGAAAAATGTCAGTCGCGACTTCTCTGGGCGATACATCGTGGACTTACCGTTTACATCTGAACCCACACTAAGTGAAACAAAATTTCAAGCCTTCAAGAGATTCCTTTTTTTTTTTTGGAATTTAAATTTCGTAAAGATTTCAATTACAAAACACAATATGCAGAGTTTATAAGTGAATATCTCTCATTAAATCATATGGAGCTGGTTCCCGCTTCAGAGGAAAATACAGGCAAATATTATCTTCCTCATTTCGGAGTTTTGAGAGAGGATAGTACAACTACAAAATTACGCGTAGATTTTTATGCCTCTTCAAAGGACTCAAAAGGCCGTTCTCTCAACGATTTCCTCGAGATTGGTCCAAAACTTCTTCCAGAACTATTAAATATTTTAATACAATTTCGGTCCTTTAAAGTGGGCTTCTCAGCCGATATTGAAAAAATGTTTCGGCAAATTTTAGTGAATCCAAAGCACACAGACTACCAACGTATTTTGTGGCGATTCAAAGAATCACAGCCTATTTCTACATATAGGTTACTGACCGTAACTTATGGAACTGCCTCAGCGCCTTTCCTCGCTATTAGAACCTTGCGGAAATTGGCTGAAGACAACAAAAATCAGTTCCCTGAAGTCTTCAAGGTGATAACTGAAAACTTCTTTATGAACGATCTCCTTTGTGGTGCCCAGTCCCTAGAAAATGCAAGGAATCTCATCTCTAACTTAAATGAAGTCATGGAGAGTGGTGGATTTTCCCTAAGGAAATGGTCTTCAAATATGCCAGATGTCATTTCAGCCCTACCCAAAGAAAAGCGATACAACAATTCAAATATCGAAATTCAAGAAGACGAGACGGTGAAGTTATTGGGTTTAGTCTGGAATACGGCCAGTGACATGCTCCAGCTGAAAATCACCCAGCTGTCCAATGTCCACACAAAACGAGAACTGTTGTCTGTTGTGGCACGTATATTCGATCCTTTGGGAATTTTATCTCCTACTACAATTTTCTTGAAAGTAATGATGCAAGATCTTTGGAGAGAAATATGTGGTTGGGATGACCAGATCCCAAGCCAACTTCTGCATTCATGGCATAAATTTCACTCTCAAATCGAAATTTTGAAGGACGTTAAAATACCCAGATTCATAAACACAGTCCACAATACAGATCAACTAATTCAACTGCATGGTTTCTGCGACGATTCGGGTAAGGCCTATGCTGCTGTAATATATCTTAAAGTAATTTCAGACACTGGTGAAATCTCAGTCTGCTTTGTCGCTGCAAAGACTAGAGTAAATCCCATCAAACCAATAACGTTGCCATGAATCGAGCTCTGTTCAGCTCTTCTACTTGCTCAATTGTACTGTGCTGTCTTGGAATCTCTACCCATCACAGTTCATGACATCTATCTTTGGACAGATTCTCAAATTTCTTTGAGCTGAATTTATGCTCCTCCTTCAAATGGAAGCCAGTTTGTTTTAAATCGTGCGAACAAAATTAAAAGTCTTGCTCCAGAGGCTAAGTGGCATCATATTTCTGGAAATATGAATTCCGCGGACTGTGCATCCAGAGGCATCCTACCTGCACAACTGCTAACACATAAACTTTGGTGGAGTGATCCCTCTTGGCTGAAGGAGCCTCAAACCATTACACATTTTGTGATAGAACCCACTCCTCCTTCGAAATATACCGAAATATACCGATAATTATACCGAATCAGAAAGTGCCATTCAAGTAACAAATGTCACCAATATTGCTGAATTTTTGCTGAAGTTTTCATCCTTTATGAAACTATCCGGAGTTATGGCATGGTGTAAGCGATTCATAAACAATTCAAACCCTTCTAATGACAAATTCTCAGGATGTCTAACTTCAAAGGAGATTTCACAATCTATTAATAATATCCTAAAAATCATCCAACATCATGAATATTCGAAAGAAGTAAATCTTCTCAAACAGAACAAACCATTGCCCACAAATCATAAATTTCTATCCCTGAACGTTTTTCTTGATTCTGATGATATAATTCGTGTTGGTGGACGCCTCTCACGGCATCAATCCTTGACATTCGATCATAAGCACCCCATGCTATTACCAAAACACCATGCTTTCACGAGAATGCTCATTAGGCATTTTCACGAGAAAAATTTGCATGCGGGTGCGCAATTAGTGCTCTCATTACTCCAACAAAAATATTGGTTTTTGAGCGGAAGGTCTATTGTTCGCCTCGAAATCAACAAATGCCTTACATTCAAAAAACTTAAGGCAAGGTCATGCCAACAACTAATGAGAAACTTGCCTGTGGACAGAAATACTCAAGTACGACCTTTCTCAAAGGTGGGCATCGATTTCGCTGGACCCTTCTTAACCAGGCCAAACGCCGCTAGGAGTAAACTGAGAATCAAATCATACATTAGTGTTTTCATTTGTATGTGTACGAAGGCAGTACACATTGAAGTGGTGACTGATCTATCTTCCCAGGCACTTCTCGCCGCTCTACGACGATTCATTGGACGTCGTGGCCTTCCTACTGATATCTACTCAGATAACAGAAGGAATTTTGTGGGTGTCTCCAAATATTTAAAGGAGATCTTTGCAATTATTCGACAGAGAGAAATCCAGGATTTCATTTCTAGCAATTCTATTACTTGGCATTTTATCCCTCCCTATTCCCCTCATTTTGGTGGCATATGGGAAGCGGCAGTAAAACTGACTAAAAATCATCTACTAAAAGTGAGTAAATCCAGTATTCTCACCTTTGAGTTATTGTATACACTCATGTGCCAGATAGAGGCTTGTATAAATTCGAGGCCTCTAACTCCACTCTCTGCTGATCCATCAGACATCCGGGCTTTAACTCCTGGACATTTCATAGTCGGTGCCCCCCTATTAGAGATTCCAGATTCATCGGAGTCTGCAAATCTTCCCTTGAGTGCCAGGTGGAGTTTAATTCAAAAACAGAGGCAGCAGTTCTGGGAAATATGGTCCCGAGACTATCTGCATTATCTACAACAACGACCAAAGTGGACAGTACTCCAACCAAATCTACAAGTTGGAGACTTAGTCATAGTACATGATAGTTCCTGTCCTCCAATGCTATGGAAACTAGGCCGAATTACCAAGACTCATCCCGGTTCAGACAATCTCATTAGAGTGGTTTCCATCCGAACTCAAAACGGGGAAATTAAACGTCCCATTTCCATGGTGACACTACTAAATTCTGACAATTAAACTTTCCTGGGGGGCGGAGAATGTTCAGCATTGCTTCACCTATCTGCCAAAAGATGGCAGGACATTTAAAATTGTTTGTTTAATTGTTTAAAAATTATATATTTTATTTTAGAATTAACAGCTTAAAAATTAATATTTAAATTCGTAAATTACTTTCTAGATTTATAAGAATTTTTGGAATAATTTATTTAAACATTTATTACTTTAAAACTTAATAGAACT
Source organism: Dolomedes plantarius (assembly GCA_907164885.2). NCBI lineage: Eukaryota > Metazoa > Arthropoda > Arachnida > Araneae > Dolomedidae > Dolomedes > Dolomedes plantarius. The sequence continues at coordinate 98,322,675 of OU015492.1, read as the reverse complement.
TTTATTATTTATTGTAAAAAATGAGCGATGCATGCTGGGTAATTTTGAATGCGGTTTGATTTTTTGAGTTGTTCTATGATTTTTGATGGAATTTTCTCTTGAAAACGCTGTTGCTATTTATTCTATTGTTATTCTATTCACTCTATTTTTTGAGAAATTCCAATTATTTATTTAAAAATCGGAACATCCAGGTTAACTGCTAAAATCACATTATTGCATTTTATTCTAAAACATATTTATAGCAAATAACTATGGATTTCCGAATATTCAACCACACCATTTTTGGTAAGTAAATTCTGTTTATTATTAGAAAAATAAATTCCAATTGCATAGCAGTTATATTATTATAAATTTCATTAAAAAAATAAATCTGTTTTAACTAATTGAAAAGTTTTGTGTATTGTTCTTTTCTCTATTCTTTATGTCAGTTATCTATTTTTCTCTATTCTTAAATATTGTTCTTTTTATTTTATTTTCTATATTAAATATTCTTAATGATCGTACAATACATATTTATTTCATTTACTCGTGTTTTGCTATGATTTTTCACCTTAAATCTTGCATATCTTTAGATTGATATCTTGATGTCGATGATATTATTTGAGCAACTCGAAATTCTTTTCAAAAAATTTAAAATTCAAAATTTAAAGCATGAGTTGTTTTTATATATCTCTACCAAACCATAATAGCCCAGTTAGCATAATTTGTTTCACTTTTGTAAACAGAAAGATTTCGAAAAGGATTTGCAAGTAGAATTTATAAAACTATTATGAGAAGAATAACCAATCTCTCTAAAAGACAAATAACTTTTTTCAAGGTAATTTCAGATTCAGGGAAAACGTTTTCAGAACTTTTACTCAGAATCAATAACCATGAAAACTGTTTAGGGAAAGTAGAACAAAGGAACACATTACGAAATTTTATACGATTCTCACGGAAAGAATTGTAGATACAAACTTTCAGAGATGACAAATAGGGAAAATTTCCATTCCAATGTGAATAAATCTAAAATACAGATGCACATTAGATCACGTACAGACAATCTAGTACAAAGATGCATCTGGCGACACAATCATAGAAGAAACGTGCGGTTTCTGTTATTTTGATTGTAGAAACATATTTTAAGCCAAAGAAATAAAAAATGGTTTTTTTTATAATTTTGCGTGTAGGAACCCCTTAAAATCATAATCAATTTACATAACTATGCATTATTGCCCGAAACACCTCAATAATATAGTGTCAAATGTAGATGTTAAACTAACGTACCTTACTACAAAATTGGTATTTTCAATCATTTATTCGGTATAAAAAATACTTAACGTACACGCCCTTAATGGTTTAATGTATCAGATCTGTTATTTCCGAGAAAGTGCAATAGAACTATTACAATGAGGAATCGTGTCACTTGAAAACTTTATTCAATATCGTTTTTAGTGACAGGAAAATTTTATTTTTGCTACATTCTTTGGGTGACTGAGATAAATTATTTTGTGTTTTAATGGAGAGATATTTCAACGGAAATGTTCTATATTTTTAGACATTCTAAAACACTAATCAAAAGTATTGCCCACTAATATACTGAAATTTCAAATTGTTGGTAAATCTTATCCTCCAGTGTACTTTGCCACAGCATATTGATTTCACCATGTTAGAAATAGAACGTTTCTCCCTATATCACTTTAGCTGTATGCTAATTTCTATTTATTTTCACTATAGCATTCAAATTATTTTTTTTCTTTCGTGCCGAAGTGCCGATTGGTCGAAGTGTTTTTAATTGCAAATTTTTGTAACCTAAATAAAGTTGTATATAAGACACGCTTTGTTAGCTTTCGGGTGCGTGGGACTTGTGTATCGCTACTAAGATGTAAACGCTGTTAATGTATTGCGTGAGTATATACCAGTCTTATTTAATGTTAATAAATTGTATGTTTTTAAATTTTGTAGAATTGTCCTCTAATTTTATACCACCTAAAGAATGCATTAACTGATCAAAGAATCTAATGCTGGGTAATTATTACACCAATTAACTAGAAATGCTTTATATATTTCTGTATTTGAAACAGAGTTTTGCTACATTCAATAGCGCCCTTCACACGTACGCTCTTTCGCGGGTGCTTGAAGAGTACGGGACTGCGCGCGGGAAAACTTGCAGTACGCTCCAAAGCAGCTTTCCCTTCCTCTCCGACACCTTCACACGTGCACTCCATCGAGCGGGATTGTGGTTTCACACGGGAAAGAGCGTACGTGCAAATGGCGCTTTTGTTTCTTACTTGTCGGAAATCGTCTTAAAACGGCCACCAATTAAGGGCGCCACCAATTAAGGCGAGAGTTCTGTTCACGTCGCCAATTACCCACATCTCCCGCAATCATATTTCTGTAATCTGTTATCATTGTTACATCGCTTTGGAATGTTGAATGCTTTCTGCACCTTATCGAATTATTGCCGGTTGCGTGCGTTCAGTACTATCTTGAATATTTCAACAGTCCACTAAAATTATTATTTTTTTACTGTGGACTTTATATTCACGAATCACACCAGTGCACCCATTACTTATCAAATAAATATAAAATTAATAAAAAAAGAATTTTCAAAATTCTGGACGTAAATTAAAAAAAGATAAGTATTTTCACAATACGTACTTAAAAACTGTTTCATCATTTCACATTGTTTGCTAACAACAGAAAATATATCATAATACGCATATCTAAGGAGGGTTATATACTTTGTATAGGGATACAGAAAATACCTAGAATAACGGAATCTAATTTATTGCTTCATCTGCTCAATAATCTAACACATATACGATAAAAAAAATGCCCTCATTTAACATCTTTATCTATTTCAAATAAAATTGACTCTTTCCGTATGTTTGTGACCACGAACTATTCCATAGCACAAAAAATCGTTTCTATTAAATTAGGATTAGACTACCCTAAGTTTAAAAAATACATTACCGCCAACTTTTTTTCACTCTTAATCAAAAATGTAAACGTAAAGTGTCTCGATTTATTTTAAAAACCAATATTACAGACATAATCACAGGATTTTTTTTCTAATTCAAAGAACGGGTAAGAACTAACAGAGCGACTTAAATGGTTTTAATGACTTCAAAAGACAGTTCTTGGGAAAAAATCAATTATAGTACTTAAACGAAGCTTTTGATTAACTTTCTATTTTCCAAAAAACAAGATGTTCATCGATTTGAAATGATAGTGCTAAATTAAATGTTCTTTATCTCCTAGAGTAAATTAGAAAATTCCCATTAGAGTTACTAAAGACAGCCATTCGGGTGACAGTTAAAAAAATACGGGTAAAATTTTTTTTCGGAGAGAGAGGGTAATTGTTTGTTTTACTAACCATTACAAAAGGCGATTGTCTATATATATAAAAGCCAAATACCATTCACTCACTGACTCATTTCTGAATCTCTGGAACTATAAATCGGTGGAAGCTGAAATTTTTCATTTTTTTCTTTCTCTTAGTCTCTATGTGCTAATTAAGGAAGCTTTTTAAAAAATGAAATCTTTCTGGAAGTTACAAGGGGCTTAAACCTCCAAAATTAAAATTAAAATTCTAAAACCCGTATTTAATGTCGATTCTCAACCGAACTAAAAATACGACTCTAGAACGTAAGCATACCGAATTTCATCAAAATAAACCCAAAATGGACGGAGCTAGAAATTTTGAAATTTCGATTTTTTACAAACGTCTTCAAATGCGTTACGTTTTGCCATTTGTCCGAGATTTTGTATGAATTGGAAAACCTTCTCCATCTTTACCCCAGATAATCAAAGGTGTACTATATTCTCTGGATAAAACATGAAGCGTTTAAAGAAATTGTACTTTTTAAGTTTGAAAATTATTTTAAGTTTGAAATTTCATTCAAGTTGCATTCAAATGATGAAATCATCGCTATAAAGACTGTGATAGCGAGATTGATTTCGATGAGTCATACACAAACATGCTAAAACCTGCAAACCAAGCTCGCAGACCATAGGACCATAGGAAATGGGTCGCAACTGCAATTCCTGGGACACGCCCTCAATTGCAGAAGCTCGCAGAGGTTATCGTGTTAGTTCATATTCCTTCTCTTCGAACTACCGCGCAGCTGTACACATTACGTTGACTGTATGTTGACTATTTTGTGACATTTTAAGCTGTTACATTTTTCACTTTATTTAGTAATCTTCACTATTTTTATCGAAATATAGACCATCCGATCTGTACCTTAGATAAGAAACACATTGTCGACTGTGTTCCTTAGTGTGTAGTGGTACCTCACTATGTTGTACCGATCTGAAGTGACGGCACGTGTCTGTTCTCCCAGTGATACCTACTTATTGTGCAAGCAGCATTTTCAAAGTTTTAGGTAACCTTTGTTAAATTATATGGGGAACTCCTCTGAGGAATTACAGCACTTTACAAATAAGGATAATTAAATTAAATTAACCAAATTTCATAATTCATGATACTGATGTAATCCGTAGCGAAATATGGGTGCTCAGCTGTAATGATATAATAGCTGTAAACTAGAACATGGTATATAAAATTCTATTAAAGGAGGTAATGCATATTCACAGAGCAATTTTAAATTTCTTTTATGTGACACAATGCGCTGCATATGTTGGCCTCTCATACGTCTTAAAATCCCTAAATTATAGGGAACTATTAAAATGATGAAAATGCATCCTGTACGTAACATTTTACATCTGGAAGTAAATATTTTAATACCCCGAGCGTGTCTCACTAACATTTGTTTACGATTTTAACGTAGTTAATTTAATTATGTAAAACAATTTGCTTAAATGCTTTTGAAATAATTAACATATAAAAGTACAAATTTATGAAAATTTTAAAACCTGCCCGCTTTGCATTTAAACATGTGTTTGTACACACAGACAAAAAAAAGATAAAAGAACATAAACTCATATTTGTCTCTGCATGTAATGTGAAAACAAACAGTAAAAAATCGTTTATTTCATAACGTAGAGTTTAATACCTGCAAAAACAATTAAATCAATGTATTGCATGCTTAGAAGGTGGTTTAATCCATAAGGATATTTAAATTTTCCACGAATGCAAAACACGCAAGCATTTTTAAGTTTGCTGTGCGTTCTCGGGAAACGTAGAAATAAAATTTAGTTGATTAGTTTATTTAGAGAGAAACGATCATCTTTTGCATTACAAGATCTTTACTGGCTGGGCACTACACGTTAAGCTGATTCTGAAAGGCTAAAAATGTCTGTGTCATCCGATGGATTCGAACCTGAAGACTAGTCTAGTACCAAAGTATTTCGGTCATTGTCCGGCAAACAACGTTGAGAAATTGATATTCTTAATTTGCAATGATGCAGAATAATTTCTTTAAAAAAATTAATGTTTGGCACTTTAGTCAAAAAAATTGGTTGGCCACATACACTCAAATTTATGATACACATTAAATGCATATTCCGCATCTATTTTCGAGCAAGATTTGTATGCGGTTTTCCTAACTCAATTTCATAAATTTCATAATTACTTTTCAGTAGATCCGTCTCACGTGGGTTTCTTTGGTAACAATCGGGCCGACAGTCTGGCAAATACGGGCTGTTTAGAAAATTCTCTACTGTTTGAAGATCTGACTGCGTCGAAAGTTCAATCGATTTCTAAGACCCGGTTTTACAGTTTTGGGGAAGAACCTCCTGTTCTTCATTGGTATCCGGCCAAAAGCTCTGGTCTGACCTTGCTCTTCAGTGGTCCGAGACCGCATCAGACTGCCCCTGGCACGTTTACGGAGTGGGTATATTAAAATAGGGATTTTCAAAGTTCGCTTGCCACACCAGTAAATTCGCAAAGTTGTGCAGGCCGCACATCTGTGAAATAAGTAGTTTGGCAGGAGAAAAAATGTGTTATTTGCAAACGATCTTCAGCCTTTGAGATGATTGCTTGATTTGCTTTTTATAGCATGATGATGAAGGATTAATTTCTTCAAAACATATTACTGAAGTTTTGTGTGTAAGGTGTGTTTTAAAATGTATTTTGTACATTTATAACCATTATTAATTAAAAGTTTTTATTTATTTCTACAAACAAAAAATGATAGTTGAATCAATATATTTTGTACTTTATATTGCATGAAACAGAATAAATGCAGGAAGACAAAACGCACGTGAGGTTCCGGAAAGAAAGAGCCTTGGCATGCTGCTTTTTTTGTTCATTTCGTCTTAAGATTCTGAATATAATTACCAGTTTATTATTTTGATAGGCCTATGTGCCTTTTACCCGTGCATTCTTGATTTTTTTGTGTGAGAGAATTTGACGTTCTAAGGTGTGTTTTTCTTCAAATTTATAACCACCTTTCGTTTTGCCAGGGCCCGCAAGCCACGGATTAAAGACCCCTATACTAAAAGTATGATGCGCTTTGAGAATTCTTTAAAGGTCATTCCTCTTCGTCTCTGTTCTGACACTCCTTCTCATACTGTAGACCAGGGATTTCCAACGGGGTTCAGGTGGACCCCTTGAGGTCGATGGAAGTACAAAAAGGGTCTATAGTATTCCAGGGATGTATTGGGGATCTATGTTATTTTTTTCTGTTTTAAAATTTATTTTTTTAAGAATGCAATTATTAGAAAATAATATCCGTTTAAATACGTATAAATACAGATTTGCATAAGGCGGAGTGATCCATGCTTCTAAAGTCGAATATCATGATGCTTTTGTATATACCTCGAATGCCGCCGTCGACTTTTATTTGTGTACCAACACTAGGCAGAACTGGGGAAATCCGCTGGACCTTAAACAGCAGATTGGTCCTCCCGATTCAACCATGAGAAGCAGTTTTGTTTTTCCTCTTGGCGATGTTTGTGCAATTGCAATCTGTGTTTATGAAATCTTGTTTATACTTCTGAAATTAAAAATGAAACTGGTAAAAAAATAATAAAACATAAACCTGATAAACAACTTTTTCTAATTTTTTGTTCATATTCATTATCAAATTGTTCTCTTAAGTGTTTATGTACAATTATTAGCATTATAATTATGTTGTATGCTGTATATTATAGAGAAAAATGTGAAGGGATCGATGAAGAAAATAATTCTTTTAAAAGGGTATATGGTTCTGTTTCTTATGTACCCTGTGGATCCTCTAACGGTTCAGGCACACTATAAAGTAATAGGCATAAATATAAATAATTCCTTTATTTTCTACGTAGAGGTAGACTAACATAGACCGACTTGGGGCTTCAAATAATAACACAACAGTACCGCAACTTGCGGTACTAAGAAACTGAACATTAGAGTCGTAATGAACCCTTTCAGGCAGAATATACGTTCACTAGCAATACCCGTAACCATCGGACTCTGAACTAACTATGGAAATCGTGCAGCCACCTAGGCTAAATACTAATACGTGCTCTATCAGTTAAATACCGCTATCACCTTCAATCTAGCTTTTCTCGACTCTTTCGTATCTCTACTAATAGCGTAAGGTACTACCGTACAAATCTCCACTCCCTTCTTGGGCTCTTGCCAACTCAGCGTGTGTCACTTAAATAGACCAGACACCTTCTCCGAACTCACTTCGACTGGCCTGCACTGCACAGATACCAGAAATTTGCATCTGAGCAACACGCGAACCCTACAAGGGGTCGATGTAAGAAAAAGGTTGGGAACCCTGCTGTAGACCGTTTGGAAATGCCTGTCAGCATGCTTGCTGGGGATCATGAAGCTGATGCTGCTCATTTGTTCATTCGACAGAGTCTGATGTGCCTTTCGTAGCATTTTCTAGACCAGAGGGCTTAGCAGCAACAACAATACAAGCAATTTGAATTCATCAACGGAAATATGTACTATTGACGCTAGCTCTGATTATGACATCGAATAAATGCGAAAACTGGCATCTGATAAACACAAGTAACTATAACACTTCTTTTAGGAGTTCACAGAATTACTGTAAATTACTACTATTAATTTTGCAAAAATATTGCACAGAACATTTTTTATCATACGATGTAATATAGAATAGCTCTAAGAACAGAATCCCAAGAAACTAGCTGTCTTTTAGTGCATATTTTTAAAGATGCTATGCATTTCATATGAATGAGAGTTATAATCTTGTTGAAACGCGTTATACCAGATACTGAATTCCGTAATCTTGGTTTCCCTCTAATGTCTTTTAAAATGGCATACACTATTTAATTAGTGTATGAGTGTTTAAATACTTTTGGGTGAAGTTCAAAACTTATTTATTTCACCCGGCCAATTCTAATTCCTCCTGAAAATACGAAGACAGAGTCAAATAAAATACTCTTACTATTTGATATAAAAAAAATCTGCGTAATTCGGCTCTAAACTGCCATCGCCAGATAAAATATGACAACCATTTGCAGCGATCTCTGCAATGTTAAAAATATGTGCTGAGAGAGCAAGTTTGTATCCTCCTTTTTAAGAACCAGTTGCCAAGCAACAAAATAAAAAGAAAGTTGTCTTGGAGAAAAATAGCGTACCAAAAAGTGCAATTGAGAATGCTACCCGAGAGGGAAAATGATAAAGGAGAAAGAAAATCAGAAATTTGCAAACCGTACCCTTCGAGTGGAATTGTCCATAGTGTGGAATTGTCCATTATTCACTTTCTACAGTGATAGTTCCTTAAAAATGTTCCTAGACTAATCAAATTCATTCATTCGAATAGTCATGTATATGAAGAACAAATTATTTGAGATGAGGGGAAATCGATGATTCCCAGATTTCTTGATTTGGAACTTATCTTTGTTGCACTGAGAATGTATTTAATTTAACTTTTTCCCAACCTAAAATCTTCTTAACAACAGATTTTTTCTTCAAACACTATATAATGGAATCTGTTTGGTTGTTGAAAATCATAGTTTCAGAAGCGTATGCAATTTTGTTTTACAGCCTGAGGAATATAGCCTAGCTTAATAGGTATACGTATATTCTTCTTAAAACCTTTCATTTTCTTTTCGTTGATACTTGCCAAAAAACCGCTGAGTACGCTCTTTCTCTCTCCAGTACGAAAAGCAATATTAAATAGGTATCCTCTGTAATATGTACCGCTTTCATTTATGATTACGCAGGAACCAAGAGTTCTAAAATAAATAAATATAAATTTATTCTAATTCTTAAAGACAACATGCTGTCGAGAAAAAATGGAATTATCTACACGAAACTAAGCAGAATTTTATATGTGGGATGTCTGAAAACCAATTTTATGTCTACCTATGGGAGCGAATGAAACTATTTTCAGTTAAATAAAGATAAAACTCTAGGAAATATCTCAACAAATAGCTTTATTCAAGTAATACTAAAATAAATGAGTTGCGATAGAAAAAAATTCTGTTATTTATAAGAAAAAACATCGACAAGCTCAAATTAACAGAAAATGAACTTATGCTAGAACAGACAGTTAAAATTTTTCATTATTCACTACAAATAAGCAATCAAAGTTTTATTCATGTATTTCAAAGAATGATATTTCATGAATTTCAAAATTTCCCTCTGTAGAAAGCCTATACGGATTACTCCACAAAACAGTTAAGCTACTAATTGCACATAATACAATCAATCACTGGTAACGAAATCCTCATTTTAGTAATTGTTACAGCGTGCGATTTGTTGCTCTGATTCCGAAAAAGAAAGTCCGGTTTTGAAATTTACGAATGTAATTTTGTATTGCTTATTCACAGATAAACGTTTCAGTGGTTTTTCTTTGTCATTCAGGCGTAATGTTTCTTCTCATTTCAGTTCAAATATTTCTATTTTAACGTTTCAAGCTATCTTAAATCCATACACATTTTATAACCACAAATCTGTTTCACTTATTAGTTGTTTTAGATGTTTATGTAAATATGATAACATAATACAAGATGGTTATATTGCATGTTAATAAGTAATTGAAAATGCTTGGGACATCTAAATATAATTAATTTATGCACATTATGTTATGAAAGGGAAGAACTACATTCTTATATTATTGAGAGAAGTTTTATTTTCCACTAGCCGGGCTTTGCCTAGCTACGCTCAAGCCATCCGTGTAACATATTTATGTACTTCGGGCCCCACAAAAAAAAGCCTACAAATGTATTAAATTCAAGTGAATAAATTCCTTTCAATTTTCATTCCCGTCGCTGCCGACAGATGGCAGCACCACTGCACCAGATGATTTGGTTTCTCAGCAGTGAGTGATTTTAGAATGAAAATATCTCTAAAACTATTGAATTAACAGAATAAGTGTACGCAGAAAAAATTATCAGTTTTCGAAGCTCTTTCCAAATATTTAACATTTATGTACTTTCATGAGAAAAAAAAATTACACCGTTTCCTGTATATTTGTCGGCCATTTTTTTTTTCGAGGATCGGTGCCCGCCCGGATCAGTTACGGTCACGTGATCTCTCGACTTCCACTTTTGTCTTTATTAGTATAGATATATGAATCTTAAAAATGAATTGGTAAAGATCAAAACCACATCTACATGCACAGCAAAGAAATGGTACTCCCCGTCTTATTTGGATTTTTTTACTTCCATTTGTGAACTTTTTTGAAAGAGCCTCTCACCACCTTTTTCTACTATTACATATTTCCAGAGGATAATACCATTCTTAGACAAAAATATTGTGTACCGAATTAAATTTTATTTTTCTTTCGTTTCTAAATCACACGTTTCATAAATAATTATTTGCATCAAATATTTTCCATTTCGTTTTTATTTCAAAGTAACTCTAAATTTCCAAACCGAATGTTCTTATCGAAGGAAGAAGATACACTTTCACTTAAGACACTTATCAGTGATCATCATTTTGTAATTTGTAAATATTTTACCTATATTACATTCATAACTTCGTTAAGATTGTAATGTCGGTACAATCTTAAGCGATTCTAAAGGATCGGATTTTAAATTAAATTTTATAGATATTAGACGTCATTTAATGATAGGGTGTGGTACATATTAACGTTAGTTATCTATATATATATATATATATATAAATGGATGTATGCGTATATGTTCCAGTATCACTCTGGAACGATACTTACAATCTGGAACTTACAATCTGGGAAAAAAAGCTGGGGGGAAGACACCAATAGCACGCCTAGTGGGGAGGGGGGACATGTAAAAATAATTGAAAATGACTTATATTAGTGTAGACCCATAGTTTTCGTGGTCGCTGAGATGAACAGTGACACTCCCGATGCCGATAAGTGCAAGTTCACCCCCCCCCCCAACCAGCATTGGAGGGAAGAAGAAGGGAAAAATAAAATGTCCAAAATGACCGCGATTAGAGTCGAATCCATAGTTTTCGGGTTCGCTGAGATGAATAGGGGAAACTAAAAATGTTGTTTATAATCAAGTTTTAAGAAATTAATATTATAGTGAATTTGTAATTTTAATTTATAATTTTATACAGTACATATACTTTTAAATACCTGTAAATAAAATCACTTAGATTTTACACTACAAGTAGAATTCATTCCTTTTCCTGTCTAAAACAAATTGGGATAAATAAATACCCGGGAACGCCGGAAAAGCAGCTAGTAAATAATAAATGTCAGGTTGACCTGCTTATACTTAATTCAAAAATTTATTCTTTAAAATAAAATTGCCTCGTAAATATAATTCATAAAACGGGGCCATCGGCAAGATCTTTGAAAACTGCTTCAGTTGAAAGGTAGATTCACGATAACATAAAATAACCTCCACGTGGGCCTGTGATATATACAGGACTTGATTAATCAAAACCTAGACTATGGGCTGTAAAGAATGATGATTAGTCAATATGATTAGTCAATGGCAGGATGGTCATAAAAATCATGTTTACAGTGTTAACATAACAATATTTTCCCACAGGAACTTCGTACAGGAACATGTGTTGTAAATTGAAATTATATAGTACATTGTATTTGTTTTTGGCCTACTGGTAGCGCCACCTGGTTGCTTCGCGGTTCGCGCGAAGTGTGTGTATAGTTAGTTGGTGTTGTACTCTTGAACGTGAATAAAGCCTGACGCTTGAAATCTTGGATAATATTTCTTGAATCTTGGATTATATTTCTTCATGGTGATTTTCTACAACATGCATGGAAGCTTGACGTGTCTGCATCGGAGATGACATCCGATAAATCCAGACGGTATGGTGTATTCGACAGTCTCCTTCCACGCCAGAACCCTCAAAGGGTTCTGGCGTGGAAGGAGATCGATACTCGCTGTACTCACACTTATTTTCCATGTGGTACCCAAGGGTTAGAGTGCAATTGTACCACAGGGTGTCTCAGTTCACTCCTAACGCACAACTAACGGCCAAAACAGACGCCCAAAGTAGTGATGGGAATGTGATTACTTTATATGACTTCTTTAGTTGATGTGTTTAGATGTGCTCTTTGAAAATCGTAATGATAAAATCGTTACCAAAGCTGATTTATATGTGGACAAGTGTACTAGATGACACATATGGGGAGTTTAAAAACCTTCAAATTCAAACTTAAACGGGACACACATCCAAGTAATAGAAAAACGTTAGGTTATTCAATATAACTAAAAGCAAATAAAGCTTAATTTATAGCTATTTATAGCAAGCACCTTAAGGTTTTACTATTCCGTGGATTTATTTACTAGTTTGGAGGCTATAATTCCTATCATAATACACAGTGAGAGGTTGTAGATGGGTTCCTAGCATTTAAAGTTTGTATATATATTTTTTCTTTTTCTATATTCACTTGAAATGACCAAAAACGAACAGTGACGTTTTATTGTAATCGTAATACAAGAGCTCTAATTTCCCGTCTATACAACAGATATAAATAGAACATCTACATACTGAAGGAGTATAAGATCATAGCGTTAGCTTATATGTGAATTCTCGAAAACATTGTTGCCTTCTATAGAGGAAAATTATAATATCTGGAGCCCGAGATTCGACAAGATTTGAGATTCTGCTAAGTTGCTACAAGAGGATAAACCTATCCTTTAGGACGAAATTATGGAAGATCGTAGAATATCTTTGGTTTGGTTGAGAACCTGAGAACTTAAACTGCTTGTCCGGCCATGTCCTTCCGTTCATTCGGCATCATGTTCGTTGTTGGGTTTTTTCAACAACACTTTTGCATTTCAGTAAATAATTTTTCATTATTAAATAACTTTTGCTGTTAAACTGACTTAAGAGAGATCGAGACTTAGTCAAGGAAGCAGTAATCTCCTATTAGCAAGAAACCTGCAACGTGATATTTACTATGGTTTGGCAATATATGTAATTGCAAGAATAGTACATTATTTATATCCAAAAAGGATATAAAGAAATTTTCAAGTCTTTTCAAAATTTCATGATTTGGGGGTGACGGTTGGATTCAACTAACTATAGTCTGGAAGTGAAGAAAAACCAACAAAAAATTTAGGATATTTTTTAAATTATAAATTTTTTATACTTTAAATACACAGCAATGTACTTTAATCAAGTATTGAAATTAGAAGTATAATTAAAGCTCTGTAAATGAGTTTGAAACTTAAAAGCTTTATTTAATGATCGAAACAAAGAAAGAATAAAACACAAACGACCCCAAGAATTTATAAGCAATATCATCCATCATCCGCAAATAAAAAAGTTAATGGTCATTTAGTTTAGTACTTAATATTCCGGAAAAAGTAATTAACTATGAAAATATTCAGAAATAGATTTTGATTGCATTTTCAAATAGTTCGTTTCGTGGTTGAACTCAATAAGTTTTCTTTTTTTAGTGTAACACAACGAACAAGTAAAAATTATTTATAACAGCATTTAATTATAGCTATGAAAAAGTTTATGAAACTTTTTTCCCAGAAATTAATGATTTTTTTTAAATTTAGATTTTCTTTTTACGAATTTTAAGAATATTGTATGTTTTATACGAAATTTTACAGATGGACATTTTTGGCAGGACGTATATAACTGTCAAGGAATATATTCTAAAATATTATGTCTCTAAGACGAGAACTCGCTTTCGAAAATCATTTTATTAACATTAATATTCAGCGCAATATAATAATAACAGCACAGTGTCCACTTAAAAATATCTTTCTCTGAAGGCATCTTTCCTTCAACCATGGAATCACTTTTTACATACAAATACATATTAGAAATAATATCAAATTGCTCAGTCACTCAGTTCCCCTCTAAACAAGCATGAAAGAGTTGTTTCTTTTGCAAAATTATTTCCCTAGCTATTACTTAATAAAAGTATAGAACATTCTAAGCTCCATTAAATGTCTGATACTTATGAGCCTTAAGAAATTATAAGTTATGAGAGAACAAAGCGGTAATTTTACCATTTATTTTAGCAGTATATTATAGTTATTATTGAATAAACTTTACGACACTTAAGTGTAGAATCTAACCATACCTAATAAAATTAAACCCTCTTTAGAACAGTGTTATTTATTCGAAAAAATATTACTTTATACTTAGCTCTGTTAATCTCATTCCTAGCATTCAAATCAATTTTCCGTATTTATTGTCAATAAATATGAGACATTATTCATGGAATGCCCTTTGAAAACTTTCAAAAAGAATTTAACATTTACTATGCTTCCTAACACTTGAATGAAACATTAATAAATTTTGCTCAAAGAAGAAAATTTCGCAATGCGTTTATTTTCCTAGCAAAACACTCGCGAAAATAGCAATTGATTAATTTCAATGCAAATAACAGAAATAAAGTTTGGTGAAACGCTTTTCTGTGTGTCTGGTTGTATTCGTGAAAACCTTTTTCTGGATCGAGAAAATAATTCGTAAACTATAATTTATTATCTTCTTTCTGTTTTTCGCCAATGCATAAATTTTTCGTGCTATTAGAATCCATTGTGGGAGATGAAATATTTCAGAGAAGTCTTTATAAAATATTCCCCTTTATTTTTGTATCTTCTTTTAGAAAGAATTGCTTGTTTTAACGATATGGTGGGCGTTATCTCTTCAGTTTGTTTTTAGCAAATACAGTATGTTTGCTTACTTTCTTCTGTTACAACTGAAATAAATGAAGAAAAATGGGATAGTTATACTTAACAACATGAACTCGAAGTTTAACTACGTAACCAAGACGGAGGGTTAAAAATTAAGTGTATCAAAATGTATGTATCCTCAATCCTTTCAAGTTAGAAATATTTATTGTTTTTATAAATCCGTTATTAAGTACTCAACCTGTAAAGAGTAAAGTCAATATACCTTTATTGTTAACGAAATGTTCCCGTTAGTGTAATTTATATAAATCACTCTGAAACATTTATGCCCTTACAATGATGAAATGATCAGTCTTTATAACGAGATTCATCCAATATATTCCATCAAAAAAGGAAATAATACCTCTAATGCAAAGCATTAAACAGAAACGTTAAAGAGAAAGATAATCGTTTTATGTGCTTAACTACAACATAAAATATATTTGAATTTCGATGGAGAATTATCTATCTTCATAGATTGCAAAATTTTACAAAAAAATACCTTCAGATAAAAAGTGTTAAACCACCAGTATGAATAGAGTTAAGGGATCTCCTCTTTTTAATTATTTTTCTTTTGTTCTTTTTGCCATTTTTTTATTCCAGAGAACTTGATAAATTCTTTTACAAAGTAAACAGAAGTTGCATTTATTATAACATTTATTTTTTGCGTTAAAAAGTCTTTGTCAGGTCATTCTTTTCTATTTTATTTTATTTCACTTTGAAATTTTTTAACAAAGTTTAAAGTTAGATTTTATGCATTAAGAAGATTAACTGGCAAATTAATTTCAATATAAAGGACTTACTCTTCTAAGAAAAAATTTTAAAATGTAACATTTAGTTTTTTAGGGGGATTGGCATGTAGTTTAAGTAGCGTATACTGTATTTTAGCAAATAGTGTCAGAGAATTTTATTGTTTTGTTGTTTGACGTTGATAAGGATAAGAGAATTCTTCATTGGAAATATTTCTCTATGATTAAGTGTTTTACAGTGATGTTCCCTCTTCCAAGTGAGGTTTAATTATAAAACCGACGGAAATGCTTTAAAGCTAAATTTTAAAAATTACAAAGGTTTCAACTCAATACACGCTTTTAGTTTTTCTTGAAGGAAAATTAAAGTGTACTTTAGAGAAGATCATTAAGTAAAATTTCCAGAATCTTCTCGGTCTAGAAGCACCGGTTCCTTAAATATGATTATTCTCTCCCGAATTCCATTTAATTAAAATATCTTCCTTGAATATGAAATTAAGCTGAACAGGAAACTTTGCCAGGGAGCAATTTTGAAATATTAATTCTCTTGAAAGCAAAAACACGGAGAAATATTTTTAGCCTAAATCTCCGAAATACCGTAAACACCTATAACATCGAAATACTAACAAGTACAAAATCACAAGCACGCACATTCGGTTTTGATTAAGAAATAATAAAAGTAAATTACATTAGAATTTCATCCGTACTCTCCATTAAATTTCTTAAGCAGTGCATTAATACGTATTTTTGGTTTAATGATGCCTTGCAAGCGAAATTTTAAACATACTTGTTTCGCAAATTATTCTAAATATTTCTTCAAATACTTTTCGCAGAAGGATATTTTCATAGTAAACATTTAAGTAAATAAATAATATATATATTTGTGTGTGTGTGTGTATGTGTGTAAGTAATGACAGGAGCACTGGTTAAACTAA
Organism: Dolomedes plantarius; assembly: GCA_907164885.2. Lineage (NCBI taxonomy): Eukaryota > Metazoa > Arthropoda > Arachnida > Araneae > Dolomedidae > Dolomedes > Dolomedes plantarius. Next base: position 98,306,045 of record OU015492.1, on the reverse strand, counting down.
TTGGGGTAACTAAGATAATAACATTCGGGAAATCATAAAATTTGCCGGTTTTCAAAGAATAGTTAACGAAAAAATGACAATACATGACGACACCAGACGGGGGGTTCTGGATTGAAAACACGTACGATGTGTTTTCAAAACAGCTTGCGACAGATACCAGGCGATTCTGATTCCCCGGTAATAAGATTGTGAGTAATCGCTGACGAATAGCCACGCACTTTGGTAGCGTGAAACTTACCACGGGATTTTAGTAGTAGAGCAGAACGAGTAGAGATCGAAAGCGAAAGGACGCGTATTTTTGCGGATGAGAGGTTGAGGTTTTGCGGGAGATATCGAGATGAACTTGCTGGAACTTAAATGATATTAATCTGGATTTAATAAATATCTTAGCTCCAATTATGATATGACGTACTCCTGTGCTGGACTGACTTTTTCGGCGATAACTACGGACTGAAATTCGATATGGATTTATTTAATAATTTTAGGATGTCACGAAGAAGCATTATATATATATATATATATATAACGAAGAACTGAAACATCATCTAAAGCACTTAATTAGAATTATACAATCTTTATAAATGTAAGGCCCTAAGTCACACAGGTAGCACAAATATTTTGTTAAAATATTCGACACCTCCATTTAAATTATTTTTATCCTATATCAATAGATTCCTCAAAATATTTTTCACATACAAGTCTCACTAGCAATCTCATACTAATTTTTTTTTTCCAGTTAAACTAAACTACCACCTCCTAATTTCCACTCCCACTATTCATAAGTCATAAAGCATCCAAACTAAAGCCAATACTCTCCTCCAAAATGAAGATTAATATATATTTTTATTAAAAATTTCTATACATTAATAACTATTCATATTCCAAGAGCTGGAATTAAATTATCCTCCTCGTGTTGTGAACTAACTCTTGTGCGTTAATAAACAAATTCCTATGATGACAATAGTTTATGTTCATTTGTGAATCCTCAAAATACTCCACCAATATCCTTTCCTATTCCTCGACTTAGAGCTCTTTTTGACAACGTTGCTCGTTTAACAAAGGTTTTTAGAAATAGACGATCATTCGCTGTAATTGATAGATTCCACTTGGAGGGAACCTTTTATGGTAAATATGAAAGATGATTACAAATATTTATAACTCGTTAACACCATCTCTTATTTTAAATACACTTCCATAATTATTTCTCTGCTCACTAGTAGGAACTACTTATTCTTTCTCTCAAATATGACACCATTGACTTCCGATCTGGCTGCCAAGGCAAAATTAAAAAAATAATAAATAATACTTATGTTGTGTAAATTTGTCTATATGCTTAACTTCCCTTTTAAACAAACAAGTATTTGTTAATATTGATTTAATGCAGTTAAAAATAATTTCCCGTTGCGCAATTTCCTTTCAATAGGAAAAAAAGTGTTATTTTAAACTTAATTAGTGTTTCATAAAAGATAGATAAAATATTTGTCATTTAATCAAATATTTTATCATTGCGTAAAGTAAATCAGCTTTGTTTATTTTAACATGAATATACATCTTATGTAAGAAATTTTTTATTTAACATTTGAGTGACGTTAAAAAATAAATTTTAAATATTTAACGGATCTTCAATGAATAACACAAAGAAACCGGAGAATGGTTAAAGGAACTTTAAAATATCCTAATAAAAACTGTAATGTCATCATCCATCATTCTAACAATTATGAGCAGTTACAAAATCATTGTAGCACTACATTAAACATTCCACTCTAAATCAATTAACACTGAAATAAAGTTAAAAAAATGGTAATTGCATTTTTAGGCGCTTTAGCTTTAGGTTGCACTAATCTGATCTTCTCTTAATTTTGTCTCTTCTCGCAAATATCAATTAAAGGGGAAAGTTTTTGCTATTAAGGATTTATTTTTCAGAATGAATATTTAAATATTTATGTCAAGAGACTGATAAACCGGTTATGCTTTTCGGTAAGTTGCAAATCGTCATATATATATATATATATATATATATATATATATATATATATATATATATATATATATATATATATATATATATATATATATATATATATATATATATATATATATAGTGTAGTTCACTGTGATAAAATCAAATCATTAAATCACAGTCTATCACATTATTCATACTTTCTGTCGGATGGTTTCAATAGTGTGTTCTTTGAAAAACAAGCATCAAATAAAGCTATAATACAATCTTTACCCCAAATTTGCAGGCGTGTTCAGGTAAAACAAAGGATAAGTACATGTTTTAAGTAATGTGTAGCGATTTAATTTCACCAAAATAATTTCTCTAGCTGACCTTTTCTCTCTATTTAATGGATATAAAAAATTACTTTAATATCATTAATGTTTAAAATTAAAGTATAAGTCAAGATCATAAATTTAAAAGATCTAAAGAATCTTTAATCAGTCTCCCCAAAAATATCGTAAAAGAACAAGAAAAATATTAAAAAATTTTAATCAATTCTTATCACATTGAATAACAAATGATAATAATGATAATAGCAATAATATTATAATATATGTATGCATGCATACGTGTATGCATGTATATACAAGAGAGTTATCTTCAACGCCACAGTGGTGACGCCATGAACAGTGTAAAATTCAAATGATAAATTTTAAACTACGCACATACACTAAACAGAAAAAATGCGTGAAATGAGGGTACTGAATTAATTTTAACACTAGAACCGCGGGACTTTCGGTATACCTAGAACCGCGGAGCGGGTCATTTTGACCCTAGATTGTAAATTTATAAATTATGCACAAGCGCTTAATTTATTTAACTAAAACATTTTATTTTTTAAATAATAATCAATATTTCTCAGAATTTATATTAAATAATTTATATAAATCAAGAGAAATTAACTTAATTTTTACAAAATTGTATTATTTAAAATTTTATGTCCTTGAGTATAATAACATGTCTCTTAAAAAAATATGACATTTCCTAATTTCAATGGAAAAACAGAGTATCTCTTTTGAATATGTTTAGACATAATTTCAAAAAATTAAAAATTAAAAATTTTATCAGTTACTAAAAATTTTATCAGTACTTAGTTTTACAGATTATAAAATCCAATTTATTGCATTCATTTTGTACAAAACTGATTAATAAGTTTTGTACATTTTTCACAGATGGGTGCTTTACATTTTGAACAGATATCTAGAGTTTTATTTTCACATTTCAAAATGTGACATCGGACTCGCTTACGCTCAATTTTTGGTTGTCCATTGTTTTCATTGGTTGCTTCACATGCTCTTTTTGCCACCTTTTTATGTCGGAAGAGAACAAACTTTTCTCGCAATTCTTCAACCAAGTCTTGAATGAATTGCCGTCTAGTAATAGATTTTCCAGTTGCAGCTTTATATAAAACCCAGGCATTGATTGCAGCAAGGTCCGAAATATTACGAAAAAACCTGCACCGGCCACCTACGTGAAGCAGACTTGACTGTAAATTTCCTTGCCATTTGTTCAATCACGTCCACACCGTATTTAGTTGATTTCTAGAAAGCGATTGTATCAGGTAGTTTTTTGGGTTATCCGCAATTTCTACGTTTGGATAGAGACTACTTAGCAAGAAAACGTTTTTATCTTTTTTACCTTGATAAACAGTTAGACTCATGTCTTTATGGGTTAGTACCGTAGTCGAATACAATGTGGATTTTAACATTTTTACAGAGACTAGTATTTCTCTTCATGAGCGTTTTACAGTCCCCACAAGGCTAGTGTTTTTGGATTTCAATGCCTCTGCAAGCTTCAGTGTCGTGAAATAGTTGTTCGTAGTGACATTTCTACCTTTGTTCTCATATGGACTTATTAGTCGCAGCACTACATGTTCAGAAAGAGAAACGTGGGATGGACTTTTGTTATCTTTTCCAACATACGGGAATCCATTTATCAGATATTTTGAGTCAAATCTGCAGCCAACCAGAACTTGATTCCACACTTATCTGGTTTGTTTGGCATGTATTGGATAAACCTACACCTAGCTTTTGTAGGAAATAACTGTTCATCTAGAGTTACATTAGGACCTGATGTATAGTTAGTCTTTCAATTTTCCCTGAAACGATTCCAAATATCCGAAATAAGGGCAAATTTGTCTGTCTCTAGACGCTTTGATATTGTTTATTTTATGTAGAAGCGTAAAAATCCCATTATTTCACGAAATTGGTCTCTTGACATTGTATTTTGGAAAAATGGTGGTCCTCAGTTCTTTGACCACAAGCTATCCAGTTCAAGTCCTTTTGCACAATATATACCACGTGCATATAAAATTTATATAAAAGCATCTATTTCTTCTAATGTTATATTCCATTCTCCTTTCTGAATCTGCCGATGAGCTTCATCTTCAGTACATTTCTTTATGTGTTTCAATATCCATTCATCTATAAAAAGTCTCCAAGCACTTGAAGGACTGTTGTCGGTAACATTGCGTTTAGCATGTGGTGTTGGGCCCCCAACTTCTTTCAAAATATTACACTTTGATTTTCTTCCTCTATCGTTTGTTCCTAATTGAGCGGCATTCCAAATTGTCCCATCTTTGCCATCTTCATTATTTCCAACTTTGAATGTTATTGTTGATTTCTTTTTCAAATTTCTTTGCGTGTGTGTATCTTTTCTTGGAATGTTTTATTTTTATTTTTTATCAGATAAATGATCATCAGTATTGCGATGAGGACCAGGGATTGTTAGAGCATTGCCAGAGTCATCTTCACTTTAATTTTCTTCCTCCGAATCCAAATTTTATTCATTAGCAGGCAGGTATTCATCCTCACTGCTCAAAATCGAATCTTGAGAAACCCTTTTCCGAACCTTCTGAATCCTTTTCAGATAATTGTTTTAGATATTCTAAAGCTTCCTGAACAGCAAGATTACGGCGTCGTGACGTAGTTTTTATACATATACTAATTACAGAATAAAAACAACTTCAAAAAGTCTTCTAAATATTCCCAGTAATTTTTCACTGCATTCGAACGTAGTTCGTGTTTCAAACCTAATATAATGACCTTGACTGAAAAACCTTCACTATTCCCCCTTCTGATACAGTCCATTTAAGGAATTCTAGGGTGGGGTAGAAGTATTTTACAGTTACAGTTCGAAAAATTGCATCTGTTTTTCGTTAGTTGCGCATTAAAATTTCTTACGGGTCAAATTGTCCCGCTCCGCGGTTCTAGGTATAAGTGTTAATAATCGGAAAAATATTTATGTTACGAATTTTTAAATTTGGTAAATTGTTGTTCACCTTAAAATATTGAAAGTCATTAAAGGAATTGTTTTTTCAATCGATACTTTTCGCGTGGTGATAAATTAAACATCGTTTTGGGTCAAATTGACCCGCTCCGCGGTTCTAGTGTTAAAGGAGTTTCTTCAAGTATTATACAGTTATGAGATTAAATGCTTTAAGATCTTAGGTTCTGTGAAAGACAAAAAATTGTTATGGAATTCGGAATTAGATACTAATCGTTTCTTGGACACGTATTATTGACGATAGCATTATACCCAAAATATGAATTTTCTGGTTTTAATAGCAACCGGTCAGGTTTATTTCACGAAACAACAGCTTCTATGTTTAAAAGTAAATGAAATAAAGTGACAGTTCAAAATATACGGTTCCGGAAACGTAATGTGAGATTTTGTCTCTATATTAGTCCATATGTCTCGGAACTAAAGCAAACATTTTCTTTCTCTCCAAAATCTCAAGGGTTAATATCCTCTGTGGCACAATTTATCAATAAAACCATTCTTTCATACTCAAAGAAAGAACAAAATAGAAGAAGAATATTTAGGGAACTTATAGGGTTTTATATCGAATTTTTTTATAAAAGATCGGAAGGATCTTACTTCGAATAAATTCAATTATTTAAAGGTAAAATATTAAAAATCTGGAGATTTACATTGACATGTAAATCTCATCATGATCTCTTGACTGATGGGTATGCTGGAATGCTTGCTCATGTTTGCGTAAAGTAGGCTCTCTAAAAAGGGGGAGTTTTATCATATTCAAGCTATAAATATTTTACACCATAATTTATACGATAAGTGTTTTAGTTCTTTCTGATATGAGTTAGATTGTCTGATTGTTAATTATCAATAGTAAAATTTAAGAGAAGTTCTGCGTTTGAAATTTTAATTTTAGAATACGGATAGTCTATGGCATAGTGCGTACCCCGTAAAAGGGATCTTGATACATTTTTGTAAACTGGCTAGAGATATTCCTGTTTTTATTTTAACTATTTTTGCCATATGTCACAATACACATGTTTTCAGGCTCACGAAAAATCCTAAGATTCTAAACTTTAGTATAGCCCTCGAAACTGTCTAACAAAGATTCTAAACCTTCGAAAAATTATTCTTAAAGTTTGAATTTTACAGCTTTTCCATTTCCAAAATTCACAATTAGTTATTCACCCTCACAGCAACAGCTTATTGGATTACACTCTTTTGTGTCTAAGGTAGCAACGCAGGGTTATTATGTATCGAATTTTAAACTTTCTTTTAAAGAATGTTCTATAGATACTTTTGTGACTTTTCGACTTGTAATAAGGGGGGATTATTAATCCCACAGGTATTCAGAAATCGATCCATGAGGAAAATTTAAGGCAGTTTAGTTCATTTTACTCTGCACTACACTGCGCAAGCACCGTCTGCTCCCTTCAGTTCTGGCGCTACCCCAAACTGTTTGGCTCTTTCCTCCGTTCTTTCTAATGACCTTAATTTTTGGGATAGTATTACGGGCTAACTCTTTAACTGATTACAATAATCACATGGTCGTTCAAGTATCGAATAAAGTATGTCAATGATAAAACGTCTACAACAGTATCATACTGTCTAGATTCAGTAGTTCATATCTATTTCCATTTCTTTTTTTAACTCCCTGGGAACTACGTTATAACACAAACCTCCCCATTTTGAATGCTCCACTGTTTTTCTGTTTAACAATAAAATGATGTGAGCAACCTGAGATGGAGTAGACAAAAAGGAATTATCTTTCATGTGCTTCAGGCTCACGTAAGAAGATTCCTCTTTATACTTCCGCATAAAAAACAAAATAGACTATTAAATACGACTAAAAACTGATTTACTGGCCGATCCATTCACAAATACAAACATATTATACAAGAGTAGAAATTCAGGAGTAAAGAAAACAAATTTTCCATCCTGCTGCGAACTCAAACTACTCACGTTGCTTTGTGAGTCTATGGTCAGTCCTGGGCCCTATGGTCTCAATCCTGGGGTCCGGAAATAAGCAATCCTCAGTATCATGAAATAGATCTCAGCTTAGATAACCACCTAATAACAAGCGGTTTTTTTCCGTTTTTCCCCATAATTTCAAGTTCTCAAGTTTTGATTTTTTATTAATATTTTTCGACAAACTGCCTTGCTCTTTCTCCTTAACAGTTTCTTCTATTCTACAAAGTTAACTAGTCACCAAAAAGGGATTCCATAGTTGGTTTGTCAATGAAATTAGGTCTGATTTGGTTAACAACATTGGCAAACTTTAATAACTTATTTACTTTCAATAATTATTTCCCTTATTAAGGTTACATTGGTGTAAGATGTGGCAGTGAAAAGAAAATGAGTTCTTGGGGTATAGTATAATAATCAATATACTATTAATAATGATAATGATAATTATGATTTTTTGAATTCATTGCTTAACTTGATTAAGATTGTGGTTAGTACATTGCGTTATTCGTTGTGATTCCTAAATGATGGAAACAACTCTGGTTTGAACTGACAAATTAATTTATTGAGTATTAAACACATAAATAATACGATACAATACTACTAAATATTTCATCCTTCATTTACACATTACTCACAACTTCATTACTACTAAGTTAATTCACTACGACTAATATATTTAATTCATTCACTTATTATGATAACATTTTATAAACATAATCACTCATATAACCATGTTCCATTACTACCAATATTTACTCATATATAAGCATAACATCATATTCATTAAATTGTTTTTTACGAATTATCGGCCATCTCCTTAACATTTTATACTAAAATAACATCCTCATCGCGCTCTATATTAGTTATTAAGGCTACACACTGAGAAGAAATGACGGTAATATAAAAAGGAAACGCAAAAGTCGGTACCTCGAAAGATAACTGTTGGATCACTATGATGGGCAGCTGGCACTCGTAAGGACGAACTTCGTTGTATTATCATCGCACGGGAACTAAGACACTCTCTTCGTCTGGTACAAGGCTCCTTCAAACGTGGCAGACACTCTTCACAGTTAACTGGGGCACTCTGATCACAGGTTATATGGCTCCTTCACTCATTGCAAGCCCTCGGCACGGGACACTGGGGCGCTCTCTTCCTAGGTAATAGAGCTCCTTTGCATGGGCCATGACTTATATTTATATCATCGGGGGTTCTTTGTACATATTCATCGGAATGACACTACTACTTTTTTTAAACTTCTAACTCACTCACTTTCTTATGTGCCTCCCTATATTATTTCATATTATTTTGTCTTATTAATGCTGACTCCGCCTCTTACAATTTCCATTGGTCATATTATTACCATGCCATAGCCATTCGTCCGTGGCTGTCTCTTCTGAATCCTCTTTTCACCAATGCGCATCGAGGGCGGGATTTATATAATTCTCCCCCTAACTTAATTTTTTCCCATGCTTCGGCATCAAGCAGGGTGACCTTTTTTATAACCATCATAAATTTAGTCTTCCCCTTCTTTTCTTCTATTCGTTGCAACTCACTCTCTTGAACTTTTATCTTATACTTCTTGCTACAAGCACAATCTATATATATTTTTTTTTCGAATGCGGAGGCACTTGTCGTGAGACATTCGCCTATACCACGCCGCAATTTTACTGCCAATTTTATTGTGGGGGCACCATATAGGCGGACAGCATTACCCCCTATGAAGGGACGACACGAACGGAGGCATATTTCGTGGCGCGACGCCAGGATTCGATCTGAGTACCCTCAGCACCGCAAACCAGCGCGCTGTACCACTGGGCCGCCACAAGCCCAATCTATATATTTAGTTTCGCTATATTGTTGGCTTTCTCCCCTTTTCTTTTATTGCCCGTCATTTGCCATGTTTCTTTCTTACATTTAGCAATTATTTTACTTCGTCCCGTAATTTTCACTTCTCCTGCCCCTGGCCGTGACACGATTGTCATGTCCCTATGACATTCACCCCCTCTCTCTCAAAAAATGACTGACGTCTCTCTTCCTCCTCTCACCATTTATTACTTCAATCTTCGGCTTCCGTTCATATCACCGTTGTACCTCTCACCTTTTCCGTTCTCCCTCTTACCCCTATCATTAGCTTCTCATCGTAACCTCAGCAGCACATATCATCTACCTTTATATGATTCCTAATTGCATCGACAACATTGTCATTTAATTAATTATCTACATCACTCATGGTTCAGTTAGTGACTTCACCTCTTCAATCTCGCTAACCATCCTTAGGTTTAACATAATATTACAGCATATTCTTACCATTAGGGATTAACCTTCTAAGTACCAAAGTCTTAGTATAAACAATTACCATCATAATAACGTACACACATCAAAATAACACCAAATAATAATTATCAAGTAAATTTACTTATGACCATATTATACGACCAATATTATACGACATTAACAATATTATACAACTTATATTCATACACACTTCATAATAATTGCAAAATAATAATTAGCATGCAAAGAAAAATAATGACCTAAAAGAAAAAATACGTTCATCATACACTAAATTTTTGAACAAGTATCAACTTCGTTGCTCAATAAGAATTTTACTTCTGAAAATTATATTATGACGTTTGCATAGATTGTTCATTTCCATATTCTTAAGATTGTCTGTATGATAAAATCTCTGATGATTTTTTTCAACGTAGTATTTCTCAACAGTCTCAATATCTTTTGTTATTTATGAAGATATATTTCCTCCACATTTGTCGCCAATGTTCATAACTATCCGCACATAATGGAAAGTCTATAATCTTTTACCATGTGTTCATTTTGCACATACGGATAACATTTCCAATTCATATTTTGTTACACATCATTGCCTCTCAAGAATCACATAATGCTAATAATTCGTCAAAATACCTACTAATTTAATTAGTATTGCAAAGACATGCTAATTGTATTATTCATTTAATTCCTCTGTCTTTTTTACCTGTCAACTTTGTTTGTCCACAACACCACATTAAATCTCACCTATTTTTCCCTTTCTTTATTTTGTGTGTCAAATTTGTTCAGGACCACATATTGCGTGTGTCCCTTTAAATGTGGTCTGGGACGTGTTCCAAACATCGCACTGAGATTCGAGTTTCGTTCGGCTCCCCCCAAAAAACCAGTTTTCTACCGCTATTTATTTTCACTCGCTATTCATGACGTATTTAACGTTCGTAAATATTGCTAATGACTACCCTCGCTGAATCTCACCTTTTGTGCGAACTGCGGTATGTTTTTTATCTTCATGAACCTAGTTTCCGTTCTCTAAATTGGCAATACTTCCTCTCATTTTCGGCGCTCTTGTTTAAACCACATGGTCGCGTCTTTATTACATGCTCGCGTTTGGCGTTCTACAATCATTCTGCATCGAGCTCAAAGCGTAACTATATTCGAAATTTTTGTTTCTCATATTATTTTTAATGTCGCTTTTTATCCATACATTTACTTATTATATTTGACATTCACCTTATAATGTGTTCTAATTGTTGTTTTTGCTATGTAACTCACATTGTGTATTGTATTAAATCATCTCTCGCATAATCTAACTTGCTGGATATTAACTAATATCTTGCATTATTCTATTATATCTATACTTTTATTATTTATTTTATTATCATCATTTTTTATTTGTTAATTAACCAATTAATTAGTTAATCAATCAATTAATTTTTTCTTTATTTTTTAAACTACTAATTGCCATTCAATCAATGCCGTGAACTCTTCCTTCCTTGTGAATATTTGACCCTCAGCATGATTTAATTATTTAGCTAAACTCTTTGCTGGATATTTAATTTCGTTGATTATTAATGTTGTTTATTTTATTTTATTTTATTTTATTTTATTTTATTTTTTTATTGATTCATTAAGGTCTATGCCATTTATTTAATTAGATTGTCATTCATATTTATGTAACTATCCTTATTGTTTTGTTACCGCTGACCATTCATGCTTAATTGATTCGTATTTTACTATTTTCATCCACTTCCCTCGTCACCTAAATTAACTTGATATCGGATGGTTATAACTTCTGCATTATTACTATTATATTTTCTTCACCTACTTGACAATCATCATTCGTCACTTCAATCTATTTTCCACTTCCACAGGTACGTATTTAAATTTTTATTGGTTATTTATTTTACTATTCACCTTTATGACACACCTAACACAATTTGTTGTACATATCATACTATACATCCTATATCGCTCTTATGTTCTTTGATTTGTTAATATTTTATCGTGTCGTATAGTAACTTATTATCTTATATTATTCTTTTCATACTTCACCTATTATTATTTTATTGTTATTGCCTCTTAACTACGTTATTTACTCTTTACCCGTGCTTCATTTGCTTTGGGAATACCTTGTCTTCTAATTCATTGTACCATATTATTCACTCACTGCTCCAAATATTTATTTATTTATTTTGTTTAATTGCGCAACTTATCATCTCAATCTTATTTCCTACGAATCTTAATTTATTGGCGTGTATCTTCATGATTGATCTGAGATTTTTCAATTGATTGTATTAATCCGTTACTGTTATGGAAGACTTTAATTATTTCGACTGGCATTAATTCGCATTTTTCCTTCCACGTATTGAATTACTGTACTTATTACTTGTGACACATTCATGCATGCCCAACTTGCTCGATTTTTTTATTTATCTATTTATTTATTTATTTTTAAATTTATTTGCTTATTAATATTATTATCATTATTAATTATTTATTTATTATGTCACCAATTAATTCATGAATTTATTTATTTAATTATATGGAAACCACGCGTGCTTTCTGTAATTTGTTTAAATTGCTCTTTATAACCACCCTTGGATTGCTTAAATATCTTAATAACACGTTTTGATCGCTGAAAATTCGTACTATTTCAAACATTCCCGTCAATTCTGCCTTCAAAGCCCTAAGAGACATTAAATTACGTAACGTTGCTAAATCTCCAACTCTCCAATAATTATTATTATAATAATGCTTATATAGTACCTGATTTCTAAACTTTCCCGTTGTCCTTCTCTCGTATTGATTGTGTCGCAAATTTACTCTATTTCTCCGATCGTAATACTTATATTGAGCGAAATCGCTATTTCGACCGCAATATTTTTGTCTATCGCTTTTAATTACTTGTTAATAATCATGATAATCATTTGCCACCACGATGGTACCCATGTAAACCGTGTTGGTCTCATTTATCGGAAAATTTTGTTGCCTTATATCCTGTACATCATCTGGACTCTCAATTTTCGCTTGTTTTGATTTCGTATAATAATTATCCTGCCGTTACTGCCCTTTTGCACGCTTCTGTGGTCTATTTTCACCATCTCTACTTTTTTAAATTGTTTAAATATGACGCATTCCTTAATATCATGATCACCCTGCTCGCATACATTGCATAATTTTATTTGTTTAACCTTCGTTATCGTATCTAATTCTTCCCTTAACTTTTTATTTTCGCGACATTGAATGTGGACATCTTGTTGCGCCGCTATTAATTGTGATTGCAATTCTGTATTTTCGGATACTAATTCTTGTAATTTTAATTGCTGATCGTTTTGATTGTCTGTGACTTCCGCCAATTCATTTTTTAACATCTGTATCATCGATTTTAATTTTAGTATTTCATTTGCTTGTTCTTCGATTATCAAACGGTTTATTACCATTTCATTATCGTCAATCTCCATAAATAGAAGACCGTCTAATTCACTTGCTTTCTGTACGGCTTCGGTAAAATTTTGTATATTTAACATTAGGAGTTCACGTCTAATATCCTTATGTATCACTTGTAAAAATTTCGCTACCTTCATTTGATTTCCTAAATCATGTTGTGCATTTTCAAGACCCAAATTTTCGATCGTGGCATTCTCAATGCGTAGAGCTAAGTGTCTAATATTTTCACCGGGCGTGTGTGTAATATTGTCTAATGCTCTAAGTTGTTGTGTCGGCAACATTGTAATTTTAAATCTATCCATTATCAACTTTTCGATCTCCTCTGTACTCTCAGAATCTCAAAGTTTTATGTGATTAATTGCGTAATTCGTTTAAATTTGCATTTAATTAATATAGCTAACTGCCTATCAGTCCAATTTGCTATCTCTGCAATCTCCCGCGCAAATTTAAATTTCAAATTAATATCATCATTTTCAATTTCTCTTTTTGTAATAAATGTATAAATTCCACGTTGGCTAAACCACCCTTTTGCTCGCTAGGCGCTTCAATTTGCAAATGTGAGTCCTCCTGGCTAACTTTCTTATTTCTTCTCCGTTTTCCCATCTTTACTCTAAAATTGCTGTTAATGTAAATGTTTTATTTTCGCGATTACCTCACAACTCTTTAAATTTCCTATCGTGCGCTTTCCATGCTGCTTTATTCACTCTTAACAATGCCCCGTTGCAATTTCTTATTTTGCGTACTTATTCTTCTATCACACTACCGTAACATCTCTAAAATTTCACTTTGCTACTAACTGAACACCCTTCTATATACTATGTCAGAACTAACGTTTCTTTCTCTCTATCATTATATTCTTACACACTCTTTATGACTTTCCTACCTAACATTCCAACCCTTCAACTTATTATTCCACTCATAGTACTCATTCCTACATTCTATATTGATAGCGCCTAAATACTAGTGTCACCCAAACTTCAAAATTTTATCGTTCATTAAAATTTCATTCCGCACATCTGACCATAGTTAACCATCTTTCATTTAAATTACTTCTACTCTCAATATTTTATGGAATTATCTTATTTTAATTTGCCCAATTTACGATGTCTTTGCAACACATTCGCGACACAATTCTACCTATCTCTGAATTTATCATCACAATTAATTTCACACACTTCATATAACTCATAATTCGTTTACACATTCTAACTCAATATTTAAAAATTTAATATTATCAAATAAACTCAATATTAACTTAAACTGTCAAATATTAACTCAAATATTATCAACTATTCAATACCACATTTCTAATCATTCAAAATACCTCTTTAAATGCAACAAATTAATTCATCAATTCAACCAGAGTTACCGAAACACCTCCCATAAGTTTCGTTACACATCACCAAATGTGGCAGTGAAAAGAAAATGAGTTCTTGGGATATAGTATAATAATAAATATACTATTAATAATGATAATGATAATTATGATTTTTTGAATTCATTGCTTAAGCATGATTAAGACTGTGGTTAGTACATTGCATTGTTCGTTGTGATTCCCAAATGATGGAAACAACTCTGGTTTGAACTGACAAATTAATTTATTGAGTATTAAACACATAAATAATACGACACAATATTACTAAATATTTCATCCTTCATTTACACATTACTCACAACTTCATTACTACTAAGTTAATTCATTACGACTCATATATTTAATTCATTCACTTATTATGATAACATTTTATAAACATAATCACTCATATAACCATGCTCCATTACTACCAATATTTAATCATATATAAGCATAACATCATATTAATTAAATTGTTTTTTACGAATTATCGGCCATCTCCTTAACATTTTATACTAAAATAACATCCTCATCGCGCTCTATATTAGTTATTAAGGCTACACACTGAGAAGAAATGACGGTAATATAAAAAGGAAACGCAAAAGTCGGTACCTCGAAAGATAACTGTTGGATCACTATGATGGGCAGCTGGCACTCGTAAGGACGAACTTCGTTGTATTATCATCGCACGGGAACTAAGGCGCTCTCTTCCTAGGTAATAGGGCTCCTTTGCATGGGCCACGACTAATATTTCTATTATCGGGGGTTCTTCGTACATATTCATCGGATTGACACTACTACTTTTTTTAAACTTCTAACTCACTCACTTTCTTATGGGCCTCCCTATATTATTTCATATTATTTTGTCTTATTAATGCTGACTCCGCCTCTTACAATTTCCATTGGTCATATTATTACCATGCCATCGCCATTCGTCCGTGGCTACCTCTTCTCAATCCTCTTTTCACCAATGCGCATCGAGGGCGGGATTTATATAATTCTCCCTCTAACTTTTTCCCATGCTTCTGCATCAAGCAGGGTGGCCTATTTTATAGCCATCATAAATTTAGTCTTCCACGTCTTCTTTTCTTCTATTCGTTGCAATTCACTCTCTTGAACATTTATCTTATACATCTTGCTACAAGCACAATCTATATGCACTGCTGGCCACCCAAATTGCAACACGAAGAAAGACAAGAGATATCACAACAAAATTTATTTTGTAGATAACATGTTGACCAAGTATCAAATGATTAAATTTATAGACTTCTGTGAAGTGTGGTTCCTGCCAAAATCAGTAGCCAGAGTAGCCGCCATTGTTGGAGATCACCGCTGCCACACGCTTCGGCATTCATTCAAAGAGACTTTGGATGAGTTCTTGGGGTACAGCAGACCAAGCAGCTTCCACATGTTGCCAAAGTTGATCTGCTGTGGCAGCTGGGGATGGAATCTGGG
This sequence comes from Dolomedes plantarius, assembly GCA_907164885.2. NCBI lineage: Eukaryota > Metazoa > Arthropoda > Arachnida > Araneae > Dolomedidae > Dolomedes > Dolomedes plantarius. The sequence goes on along the minus strand of OU015492.1, from coordinate 98,290,274 downwards.
TCAATCGTAGAGCAACCATGGACCACATGTTTTCTATCGGCGAAAGATCCGGAGAGCGAGGCGACCAGGGAAGCAATTCAATCTGGCGATTGACGAAGAACCGTTGGACAATGCGTGACACTTGTGGTCGCGCATTATCCTGTTGAAATATGGCTGTGGGAAGTCTTGAAGGTAAGGAAGGACAACTGGCTCCACAACCTCGGAGATGTAGCGCTGGCTGTTTAAAATACCGGCAATGCGTACTAGAGGTGTGCGAGAGTGATATCCAATACTGCCCCATACCATAATACCCGGTGCAGGACCAGTGTGGCGGTGCATAACGCAGCTGTTCAGCATCCTCTCTTCACGGTGTCTCCAGACTCGAATGCGACCATCGTGGTTTTGCAGACAGAAGCGTGACTCGTCAGTAAAGACAATTTCATTACATTCTGCCGTCCACATCCTTCTGTCATCGCACCATTGGCGGCGGAGACGTCTGTGGTTCTGCGTCAAGGGTAGACAAAACAATGGACGTCTTGCGGACAGACCACTCTGCTGTAAACGGCGTCGAATGGTACGCGCAGACACTGGATGATGCGTTACAGACTGCATGTGCTGTGCTATGGTTCGTGATGTGACTGAGCGATCCGTCACTGCCATGCGCACAATTTGCCTGTCATCACGTGAAGTGGTGCGCTGAGGTGGATGCGATCGAACACGCCGGTCCGTCGAACCCTCCTGCATCCAACGATCACATATCCGCATTACAGTTGTTTGGTTTCGTCCAACACGACTACCGATTTCCCTGAAAGATAATCCACAATCTCGGTAGGCCACTATCCTTCCTCTGTCGAACTCGGATACTTGATCAAAAGATGATCGCTGTTTTCGACGAGGCATAATTGATCGTTTTTTTTAAAAACCACAAGAAAAACACAATTGCCGAACTTGAAATCGTCGAAATCTCCAAGCCTTAAATAGCGCTTTGAAGTGGCGCCACAGGAGCGCGTGATGTGCGTCTGCGTGAAATTCTAATCATTTGCATATCTCACCTCCGCTAATGCATGTTCGAAATTTCATGTTATTTGCATGTTTCCTTCAGGGTGTTGCATTTACAGTGGCCATCAGTGTATTTACTTTCGCTATATTGTTAGCTTTCTCCCCTTCTCTTTTATTGCCCGTCATTTGCCATGTTTCTTTCTTACATTTAGCAATTATTTTACTTCGTCCCGTAATTTTCACTTCTCCTGCCCCTGGCCGTGACACTATTGTCATGTCCCTATTACTTAAGACCAACTCACATCTCCTTTTTAATTTTCTGTATGCTTTGAGTTAGTGACTCCTTTAAATTTCAAGAAAAAAATGTCTTTAACTCCCTAATCTTGTTCAAAAAGAAACGAAACATTCTTTCTGATGCGAGTACATTAGATTTCCTGTTGTTAGACCTCCTCAATTATATCCCAAACTATTGCAACTGTCGTTTATAATGCACCTAGCTATTTATCCAAAACTAGTTGCAAAAATATTTTCTCCTGTTTACATATACTTGTAAGATTGCCCTCTAATGAAAATTTATGGAAGAATGTTCTAGAAGAATATTTTATTGATCATGAGTGGCAGAAAGATTGCGTTGCCAATCTCAAACGAATCTAGTGAAACATCAATCTATGAAGGATTACTAATAGAACTTGCAATTTCTTAATCAACAACAATGTTCATATCTTATTCTTAATCTACAAGTATATGGCCATCTTACTCAGCATCTCATTTTTGTACTTCAAGAAATATGAAATCACTGACTTTTCTGACCGTCGATACAACACGATATTGTTGAAGGAATATTTTAATCCTAGCCGTCCACATGGTGTAGTGGTTCGCGTTCTGAGCTGCCTCACAGTGGGCTTGAGTTCAAATCCCGAATAAGGCTTGGTTGTTTCCTTGTCGTCCCCTTCATAGGGAGCAATGAAGGCTCGCCTAAACGGTGCCCCCATAATAAAGTGGCAAATAAATCGCGGTGAATAACTAAAGGCGAATGTCTCACGACAAAGTGCCTTAGACAAAAGTGCATTAGACAAAAAAAATCTGAATGAGAATAATTGTCTCAGAAGGAAAATAAAATAAAAACAAGCGTTATGTATAATAACTACATAAGCATGTCGTCAGAATTCTAAAGCACATGTGTTGTAAACCTGTTTAGACGAAGTAAATAGAATATTTTGACCACGAGTTGTGAGATTACTTCGAAATCTAGAAGAGAAAGAAAGGTCAAACACTATTGATTTTTACAGTTTTACCGCAAAGTTGGTGCCAAAGTATATTCACAGTGATTGCCAGACTTTACCATTCTTCTTCTTCTTCTTCAGTTCTACAGCCTAGGGCAGGCCAAGACCTTCCCAAGAAGTTTCCGCCATCTTGGTCTATTAGACGCCATGACTCTCCAGTTTGTGGTGCCAACAGTTTTTAGGTCTTTTTCGACGGTGTCCAGCCATCGAGTAAGAGGGCGACCTCTTTTCCTAACTCCGTCTGGTTTAGTGAACGTTATCTTTTTTGTCGGATTATCATCTTCAGATCGATAAATATGTCCCAGACACCGGATGCGGTTGACTTTAATAACATGAACTATGTCCGGTTGTTTATATTTTCTGTAGATCTCATGGTTGAAAAGGGTACGCCATTTATTGTCCTCATAAACTGCTCCAAAGATTCTTCTAAGTATTTTTCTCTCGAAAATCATTAGCCTATTTTCATCTGATTTATTGAGGGGCCAGCACTCACTACCATACAAGTTCACAGGCTTTAGGAGGGGTTTGTCGATATTGATTTTTGTTTTTTGTCGGATGAGTGTGCTTTTAAGTTGGCTTTTTAATCCAAAATAGCACTTGTTTGCCATTACAAGTCGGTTATTAATTTCAGAGCTAATGTCATTTTCCCTTTTAATTATACTTCCAAGATATTTAAATTCGTCGACAGCTTCAAATGTATGTTCATTAAATTGTAGTGGAGCTGTCGTGGAATACCTTTTACCTATCTCCATGTATTTGGTTTTATCTGCGTTAATAGAAAGGCCCATTTCCTTAACTGCGGCTTCAAGGACGGCGAAGGCCTCTGCCACTGATTGTGTGGATCTTCCTATAATATCTATATCGTCTGCATATGCTAGAATTTGGAGGGATCTTTGGAAGATAGTGCTTCTTACATTGATTCCAGACGTTCTGATGACTTTTTCGAGAGCAATGTTAAATAATATGCAGGAAAATGAATCTCCCTGCCTTTGTCGGTGTAGAAATGTTCAGAAAGTTCATACTTTAACTTGACTCTGCACTTGACTCTTCTGAGTGTTGCCTTTGTCAAGTTTACAAGTTTTATTCGGATTCCGAGTTCCACCATCTCTTCATATAACTTTTCTCTTTTAATGTTATCATATGCTGCTTTAAAATCAATAAAAAGGTGGAAAGTATTGATTTTAAATTCTTTTGTTTTCTCAATTATTTGCCTAAGAATATGGATTTGATCGATGGTGGACCTTCCTCTTTGGAAACCACACTGGTAGTTCCCAACAGCTTTCTCCACGTGTGGTAATAGTCTTTTATACAGCACATTAGAGAATATTTTAAATGCTGTGTTCAGTAGGGTGATCCCCCTGTAATTACCACAATTCAATTTGTCTCCTTTTTTAAATATTGGGCAGATAGATCCATCATCCCATTCAATGGGCCTTTGTTCTACTTCCTAAATCCTACAAATAATGGCATGGATTGCCTTGATCTGTTCTGGCACCTTCATTTTTAAAAGCTCGGCTTTTATTCCATCTGGTCCAGCAGATCTGTTATTGTTCAGTCTCCCGATCGCATATTCAATTTCATCCAGGGAAGGTAGATCAGATTCTCCCACCTGGTCACAGCCTACATCATATGAGGCACCAACATCCAGGTTTGGAGTTTTATTGCCGTCCAGTAGATCCTTAAAATGTTCTCTCCATCTCTCAAGTATCTCGGTTTGTTCACCTGCAAGGTCTCCGTTCTTTTTTCTACAAGTAGTTACACTTAGATTGAACTCCTTTCTGATATTGTTAATTAGTTGGTAGTATTTCCTTGCTTCTTTCTGCGTTTTAAGTGTTTCAATTTGTGCAAATTGATCCTCCATAAAACTTTTCTTTTTCTTTTTGTGTACTCTCTTCTCCTGTCTTCTCAACTCCCTATATCTCTCTTCTGTATTCCTAGTGCGGTGTCCTTGGATCATTGCACTATATGCTTTGTTCTTCGTCATCGTAACTTCCATGCATTCGGAATCATACCATTCTTTTTGTTTGTTCTTTCTCTCTTCGGGCAGGATTTCTTCTGCTATCTCAATAAAGGTTAGATTAAGGTTTTTCCAGCCGTTTTCCCTCTCTCCATATTTCCTCTCCTTTAGTTTGAAGCTTAGATTTCAGAGTTGATTTGTATTTTTCCTGAACATGTTTTTTCTTCAGCTCCTCAACATCGAACTTTTTATGTTTGTTTTCTTTCCTCTTATAAAAAGTTTTATTTAGTTTATACCTCATTTTGGCAATCACGAATAAGTGATCAGAACCTATGTTTGAGCCTCTTTGACTGCGCACATCAAGCAGACTGCTCATATGTCTTAGATCGATAAGAACATGATCTATCTGATTATGAGTATTTCCATCTGGGGACTTCCAGGTGGCGACTTTACCATTAATTTAACGAATAATTTTTCATTGAAAAAGAGAAATGTGGCACTGACAACTCTCCCGTTACTCAATACGAAATAATGCAGACGGTCAAAAAGAACAAGTACTTTGAAATTCTTATCGAAAGAATTTCTAGCTCTTGTTGAATTATTTTATTTTCATCAGCTCTCCCAAGTATCTGAAACATCTTACAGCAAAAGATTAGAGTATCAAATCTTATTTAGCAGGAAGTTAATCTGAAACTGAGGAGGAAAGTTTTTTTTCACTGCTAAAAAGAATAAATTTTCTGTAAAGACGTTTACGTGTAAAAATGTTAAGAAAAAATATATAAAATACTGTTTTAGCAATTTTTGTTAAAACTTTCAACACACGAGGAAACTTTGATGAAGAGGAATCTTCTAGCCACTTTGAAATAATTTTACTCCCTCTCAAAAAAATTCGGAAATGTATAGGATATAACATAGTATATTCTACTTACGAACAGATGAGTTGACCCAAGCTCCCCCCCCCCTGGCGATGTCGTGCTCATTTTAAGTAATACTCATTACATTCTACATGAGATATTACAGAAAAATGTCGGGATTAAAACAGGATATGAAGTATTTAATAACACTCGTAACTAATGAAAATAAATCTTTATGTATTGAAAATTCCGTGCAAATATCCTTCAAACTTTCATTAAAGTTTTGGGAGGATAAGGTTATTTTTAAAATTTTCCTAGCTCCAGCTAAGAATATTGTAAAATTACATATTATTTATTGATATGACTTTTATTTTCTTTATTAGTAAAACTGGCATTATTCATATTTGTCTTATCAATTTAGAAAGAATTCTTTTTACAAGGAAGGAATATGACAGCTCCCCCTACCCACTCTATATGTTCTCATGGAAACGCTAGTCACTTAAGATATTGAACAACCGTGGATCAGTCTGTTAAGACTAGAAAGCAAGCTGTTTGCTCTTCAGAAATAAAATTACCTGTATTTTTTTCCCCAGTAGAAGCATCGACAAATCTTGCGAAATATTGATAATTGACTTTAAATTTTACATAACTTCGTATTGTCTGGTCTTCGTTAGCCTTGTACCAGTTGCTAACCTTGAATTTAAACCACTCTTAGATCAGCTAACATAACATGGAAAACTACAAATCTGTCCAACGAGTACGTAATGGACGTATTTATTGCAGGCAGACTACGTTTAGGAGAAAAGATCTTGTTCTCATATAACTGCTCACTTCACCACCACTGAAATTAACATCTTGACTGATGACTTAATATCTTGCAAGGTTAATCACAGGTTTTTGCTCTCCCTGGTTTGCAAGAGCAAGTTCATATTGCATTAAACAATGGGAAAAACATACATCAAACTATGAAGTCTTGTTTTAAGTCTGATTAAACACCCAATGTATAATACAACGAAGAGAAAGACTTCACCTTCTCTGAAGTAATTTCTAATATACACTGGTGAAATAAATTAAGAGAATTTGCATATCTTATCGAATTTCATGAAAAGAACTGAACTGAATGTAAAACCACCGCTTCTAGACAAAAATGCAAATCTTGTACGTCAAATACGTAAGCGTACACGTGTGTGCAGGTGGAGTTAGTAGAGAAACAGGCTTTATAAGCGCGCGTAAGTTAAGACGCATTTCGCTAGCACACCTCGGCGAATTCCTTGGTGTTATATTGCAGCAATCAGTTAATTTCAAAATGTAACAGTAAAAATGAGTAACATCCAACGTTTAGATGATGGAATGAGGTGGTGAATTGTGGGGAGGCTAGAATCAGGCCAATCTCAAGTCCAAATTTGTAGAGAGTTCAATTTAACGTCCAGCGTCGTGTGTAACTTATGGAAACAGTTCCAGGATACCGGATCCATCAAGAGAAAGCCTGGGCAAGGTTGTCCAAGAGCCACGACGGCCAGAGAAGATCGCCATTTGTCGATTACAGCGAGGCGTAACAGGACTGCTACAGCTTTTCAGCTCTCTCGTGATTTGTATGCAGACACAGGAACCCGTGTATCAAGGGTGACTGTTTCCAAAAGACTTCATGAGAGAGGGTTGTTTGCAAGAAGACCTGCTGTTTGCGTCCCGTTCACTCCTACGAACAGGACAATCCGTTTATCATGATGCAGAGAGCATAGATATTGGAGTATGGATCAATGGGCGACCGTTCTCTTCACTGATGAGTCCCGATTCAGTCTAAACACCGATTCTCGCCATACGTTCATATGGAGAGAACCAGGGACCCGCTACCTACCCTCCAATGTCCGCGAAATCGATCATTATGGCGGAGGAGGTTTAATGGTCTGGGCAGGCATCATGTTGGATTGGCCGCACACCTCTCCATGTCTTTGAAAGAGGCACTGTGACTGGTGTGAGGTATAGGGATGAGGTCTTGGAGCCCTATGTTCGCCTTTTCAGGGATGCAGTTGGCCCTGAGTTCATTTTAATGGACGATAACGCGAGGCCACATAGAGCTCTTCTGTTCGACGGATTTCTAGAGAGTGAGGATATTCGCCGAATGGATTAGCCAGCCAGATCTCCAGACCTTAACCCTATAGATTATGTCTTGGACGCTCTGAGGAGGTCAATTGCAACTCGCAACCCCCCTCCGAGAACCATCCAGGGAATGAAAACAGCGTTGCTGAACGAGTGGGACCAATTGCCACGGGAAATGATAAACTGCCTTATTTTAAGTATGAACTCACGCTACGAGACCTGTATATCTGTAAGAGGGGACCATACCCCCTATTAATCCATCTATTAACCAATTTTTTTGTTTATTTTGCAACCGCTGTTTCATACCTTCCGACTCCAACGAGTGTGACGCACGATCATGCGTGTATTACAATTATTGAATAGTTATTTGTTTTGTATTGTATCAATGTATGTCCATATCAAATTTCATTAAAATCGGTACAGTAGTTCTAGAGATAATCGACCAATTCAGCAAATTCTCTTAATTTCTTACACCAGTGTATATACTAATAATTTTTATACTAGAATGTATATTTTTGGTGTATATATTTGTGAAAAATAGTATTGCTTAAAATCACATTAACGAATTAATGAAACAGGATGGAAGAGGAAAACACTTGAGATAAAAAATGCAAGACTAAGTGAGTAATGTCCTTTACAATGAACGAAAACAACTGGCTATATGTATCTAAAGTTACGATTGAAAGCTTCCTTTCTAAAGATTTATCAGGTTTCATTGGTGCTATAGATCAGCATATCTGTTCAAAAAACAGATGCATTCGATTCCTGAGCCTGTCAGGTTTTCATGGTTGAGAGCCCTGCTTCATAGAATAAATTATTAAATTTATGAACTCTTAATCAAATTCAAGGCGTGTATGGTAATTCATTTCTCTACGTCTCCCAGAGAGTGAAACAATTATGTTTTAGGGGTCTAAAACCTTTGATAGTTATTAGGTAGCAAAGTTTAGTAGTTGGATACGCGTAAATGTTATTGGATATAGCGCCGTAGTAGTGTCACCAGGAGGGCGAAAGAGCTGTTTGTGGGGCAAGAGAAACTGACTCTATACTGAAAGATGTTAGAGTCCTTAAGCATTTAGTAGTTAGAAGGAGCAAAGTAAATTAGTAGTGTAAGGACTTTGTGTCGTGTTGCTACATCCAGCTTTAGTTGGTTGGGCGTGTATCGTAAATTATTTAGGGTTAGTACTTATATTTTTAAAAATGGATTCGTTGGGTGCGTTGTGTTATAAATTATTTTTTTGAATAGTACCCAAAGCTTTGGATGTCAAATTTGGCAAACGAACAACTGTTTTGCCAGGACCAAGCAATTAAACTATTCTCATTTTGAAATCGGGTAATTTAACGCCAAAACCTTCAATTAGACAAACTAGTAGATTTTAAAATTAAAAAAAAACTTAGTTTATTTACATATGCTAAATATTTACAAGTACAGAAAATCTTTCATTTTCAAAATTAATGCACAATATACTTATCTCTCACAAATGTATTCACTACTGCTTTGCAAAAGTTAGGGAGCGACCCTAGCAAAAATCACAGAAACTTATATATGACTTTAACACTAAACACTATCTCACTTAACTCTCAGCCCTTACAATAAATTAAATTTACCTAGCTCAAACTGGAACTGAACAGATCAAAATTAGATTCAACACTCACCCCAAATTCACTTCATCTAGTTATTTGCTATTTTGGTCTGCTCGCCTCGCCGAGGGTTCGGGGTCAGACTGCTTCACTGGGCATGGGGGCGGTCACTATTTCTTTCAAGATGGGGATCACTTCTCGTAGTTGCACTGGATGTTGGTCTCTCCTTGTCGTGTAACCTCACTATTTCTTTCGAGACGGGGATCACTTCTCGTCGTGGCACTGGATGTTGGTCTCTCCTTCACCTTAAATTCTGACCATGCGCTTTGGCCTTCGCTGGATCTCTTTGTCTTTACGGCAATTCAAATGCGGGCCTCTCTATGTCACTTAGCCGACGCAGTCGTTTTCTAAAAGTTATTTCATTAATATGGGGAGTTCTTCTCTCCACCCAAACAGTCGCCGGAAACGGGTTTATGTGGAACCCTCAGGTCCCCTTAAAATAACTTTAAAGTAGTGCTGGAGATGGGGAACCTACAGATTCCCCGATGAAGACTCTTCTCTTTTTTTATCTTTTCAAAGATCTGCTCTATATATTTTATTTTCATCCCCTCTCTCACCAATGACTCCACACTCTCATAAACTTCTCGAGCCATTCCGAACACAGGAATATTTTCATTCGCTTTTCTTCCCCTCTCACTTTCTTATTGGCTTCTGAACCCAATAACACTACGCCCTCACTGCCTGCCCTTGTAACCACCCAAGTTTTCCACGTGGTTATTTTACAAACCATACTGCCATAAATCTAACATAAAGGGCTTTTGTAACATAACGTCACCTTTCGGTTCCAGTCATATTATCTGTGTCTCAATCTCAGACCTCCACATAATCAAACCTCATAAAACTGTCTTGCAACGGGCTACGTCCTAAATAACGCCTCTCTACCCTATAATTATCTGTCGGCGTTAAATTCGATCCCGACTTCTATCACAAACATGTAATAAAGCCAGTTTTTTTATTTAAAGCGCTTTACTACACTTTGCCTTAAATAAAAGACTGCAAGCATTTTTGTATTTAATGCTTAAATTGTATTTCTCGGTTTATTTATATATATATATATAAGATTAAATTCGGGGGTTCACGGTAACGACGAGAAAGGTCACACTTGAGTTGTCACTGCACTCATTCAAGTCTATCTAGGCCCGACAATATCTCCTTGTCTCCGGCTCCAGCGTCACTTTGTTCAAGCTTAATCTCTCGAATCACTGACATCAAATCTTACGCATGTTAGGCAACTTTATATACCTTCGCTGAACGTTCACGAGAGGTCTGGAAAATGCCGCCTTTCTTTATTCAGTTACGTTCCCAGACGACTAGGCACTTCCGTGCGGCCACTTCCTTTTGGTAGCTGACGAACTGTTCCACGAGCTGTCGGTAGCACTTCCGGTCTTTATGTCGCCAAGACTGTCTCCAACCGTCCAAATCTATTATGTGCAGAAACCGCGCGTTGGTTGGTCTTCGCGGAATTTCCCGAAGCAAATAATTCGCTATTGTACGGGAGTCGTTAAAGTACGGATGCGTAAATGCTGTTGGATCCATTCTGGCGCTGTAAGAGTGTCATCTGTAGTGTAAAACAGATATGTTTGTGAAGTAAAAAAGGATAGTTATATGGGAACAGAGTTGGTTATTGAGATACGCGAAAGGCTTTTGATCTGCTTTTGCGTCTTGGTAATCGAAAAATGGCCTGCAAATGAAATCAAACTACTTATTGTTTTTAGAAATAACTGACTCGTCACCAGCCCTGCCTTTCTTTTACTCTAGAGTCGTAGCAACTTCCCATAAACTCTCTAAAAGTAGCATAATGGGAATGGAGCCCCTTGACAACCAACAGAAAACAACAAAATTTCCCAAGGTTAAGAGAAAATATGGGGAGAAAAGAAATATACAATAAAAGAAGTCAAATAGTATGAACTAAGGAAAAATAATTAGACGTGACTGTACTGCCGAATCAGTTGCTAGTCCAGTTGATAGGGAAAGGAAACTATTGAACAAAACAACTTATTCAGTAGTTAACGAAAAAATGAATTCGAAATCAGGGAAAATCAATTGAAATGGATAATACACAAGTCAAAACATAATATTAAAAAGAGAATTAAAAAAAGTGAACCATACAATACAATTTTTCCCTTTATAACAAAGAAAAATGAATCATGTAATGGAAATAGGAAATTTATCTCCTGCTTACATATGAGAAAAGGAACAGAAAGAATCATAATCCTCTAGCAATCTCCATCCCATCATCTAAAAATGCTTCAAGGAAATTGAATTTCTAGTAACCGAATGAATAAACGTCAGAATTTCGACACTTTGACAAGAGAGGGAGATTTGGGGAAAGGTTTTTTCTTTTACTGAGAGAGTTAGCAGAGAAAAGTTCTAACATATCAAGAACAGTTTGAATACTATCCATTGATAAATCTCATAGAAAGAGTGCAAAGAGTCTAGACAAGACGTTTACCAATATAACGTTTACCAATATTATTCCATTCTGTGTAATTGTACATCTAGAAATTATTAATAATACTAAATATTTAAAAATATTAAAGTAACTGTAAAAATACCCTATAAAGTTACCTTAAATTAACTTTTTAATTATTAAGTAAATTCACGACAGGTATAAATGTCATGATACTTTAAAAATTTTAGTGATGCTTTACTTTCCTTCATATGAAGGACTTATTGAAGTAATTACTGCAGGAGACACAGCAAAAGTTATAAATTATCTGGCTGGTTGGTTGGTTCGTTGTTTGGGGTTTAATGGAGCAAGGTCCATAGAGGACATGCTGCTCCAAACACATGGTAAAACCCGAAAAGCATTACATAAATCAGCACTTTAAATAGTAAAAACCAGTGAAAGTCAGAAAGGTAAAAGTAAGATCATTTAAAACAGAGATAGACAAAAGTTGATAGGAACAATGATAGGATAAGTGATAAAAATAATTTAAAAACAATGGTAAAAAGAGTAATAAGAACAATTAAGGTAAAAGCACTGATATTTAGATGGTGATAAAACCTGTCAAAAATAGCAAATATTAACGACAGTCTCGCATACAGGTGATAAATAATACAGATATATACTACAGGTAAAAAATGTTGTCATATAATTCAGATACTAAAACCTGTCATAATACAGGCAAAAAAAAATAGTCATATAAAAGGACAAGATAACAGTAATATAAAACAATACAGTTTAAATATGGTTTGAGCAATAAAATACAAAAGTCATAAAAATGCAAGTGATTCTAAAAGAAAAAACACCAAACTTCTGGACAGGGAAACCCCCATCCAGGTTAGAGTCAAGAACTAGAAAAAGACAAAGGAAAAGAAGGAGAGACCGAGTGACCTCTCCTCTCAGGTTGAGAGACAACAGCTGGAATGTCACAAGATTCTATCTCATCGGTATCAGAGATACCGGAAGTGTAGATCTCTATCATGTCGTGAGAGCAGTCTTGAATATCTGTTTTCTAAGGGGACTCGGTACCCTTTGAAGGAATATTTTTGCAGAAGTATATTTACCTATAGTTTACACATATTATTACAGGTAATACTTAAACAAACTGATTTTAACAAGAATAAAAATTATTTTGTGGGTAAAAATTGAGTAATTTAAATTATTTTTTAAAAATTAAAGAATTTTTAAAATTGGTCTTCTCCTTTAGTTCTCAAAATTCTAACATGATTTTTTTTATTAGAAGTTTATGATATTATACTTTATAGTTTTAAGGATCTATTTTACATATAATGAATTAGTTTCTGAGAAAAAAAATAAAATGTACAAGTGTAGGCAAAAATCAGCAAAAACATGGTTTCCTCAACATTTCAATTTTTCTTTTTTTTTCTTTTCATTATATTGTAAAATACCTTCCTAGTTTTATTAAATACATTATATTAAACATACAAAAAAATAATGGAGTCATTTGACATATATTTGTAGACGTAGTCGTGTTTTAAACACAGTAAAACGTCAAAAACAGCAAACTGAGAAAAATCCATTTAAAGATTTAAGCACTGAAAAAACTATATATACCTATTCCAGTTTCGGTAATATTAATGTCGTTATGATGCTACTTATATATCTTTAAAATTATAGCAATTTTCATTGAATAGGTGAACATCTAGTTATAATTAGAGGCTTTTATTAAAAACTTATCCAAACAGAAATAATGAGAGAACTGGTGAAAAAATGGGAATAACAATTTGAATATCTTTCTTAGAGTGCTTTTAAATATTTATAAATGTTATTATAAGACAATTGTAATAAAGATTTATAGCATAAATTAATAGTTTCGTTAAGAATTTTAAAATTTAAGTTGCAATGGTTTATCAACAGAGTACACAAACCTCGGTCATAACACTTGACGATTTTAAAAACATCCTGCTAATTATGTAACACCGCCTGTCTTTCTGGATAACTGTTCTCTTTTACGAATAGCATTTTTTATAATTTACGGGTAAGTTGGTACTTTGCATTATTATGCCTTTTCCGAAACAAAAATTTTCGTGAATGCAATACAACACCCAATTTTTCTTGGAATGACCTGTATTCATTCCTAGTGTCTTTTGTACTTGTCTTATTGTATGCATTGTACCCGTATTAAATTCGCGAACTGCTGTTGTTACAGAGTTTTACACGTTGTTTATTAACAAATATTTCTGTAGGGAACTTTGCCCAAATCACACTGTGTAAACTGTCATCAGTATTTTGAGTTCCACAACGTACACATATTTCCAGAAGTTCGCTAGATGAAAGCCGTTGACATACCGGTAGAATTTTTGGAAGAAATACCTCATTTATTGAGGTCCCTACTCTTATTTTGTGACTACCTGGGTTATCCCAGGGGTTATTTGTAATTTAGGGAGGAAATTTTAGAGTAAAAGGAATGTAAATACTAAAGTGGGCGTGGCATTTAAACGGCTGAAGAGATAATTCAAGGTATTTTTGATACACTTACAATTGTCAGATCATCTCAAAACTTTGTACCAATAGACCAGAGGTGACAAAGTATTTTTTTAACAAAAAATTGAAAAATCGATATTTTCATCAATAGAAGGGTACCAAGTCCCCTTAAATACTTAGGATCTTATGGTTTGTTTGATATAACAGGTTTATTGCATTGTTCGAAGAACTATTTCCGTTTTCTTATGTCTCTGGTATTTAACGGGTGGTAGAGCGCAAATGGTTCTATTTCTATTGGGTTCTATTTGAAGATATTCAGTAGTTCGGGATGGTTTTCTTTTACTCGATGAGGAAACGGATTGAATTGATGTCTGCTAAGATTGTGACACGGATAGCGGAGGGGTCAGAGGCTTTGGTGGTATTTTGTTTTTTTAATAGAGAACCGGATAGGGGTGACTTCAGCTAAGATTGACTTTCAGCTGACGAGCAGGACACAGATTTCAGCTTAACTGGGCTGGGTTCAGTTTGTGTGCCGACAGAAGATACTTGTTGGGGGACGCCGCTGCAGCATACGATAATCCAACAGTCGGAGTTCGAGTTTCGATTATCCATCGTGCTTCGGGGTAAGACATTTTATTTGTCACCTTTAAAGTCTGAATCTCTTTTTCCTTCAACCATTTCGAACACGACCTAGAGTATGCCGGATGACTATCATCACAGTTAACACACTTAAAGTTCGTCAAGCAGCTATTGTTATCTTGATCCGCTTGCGCACAACGAGCACAAGTAAGGGATCCACGGCATGCATCCTGAGAGTGACCGAATCGTTGGCATTTAAAACAGCGCAGCGGATTCGGTACGTAGGGCCTTACTGGACAGCGTAAGTAGGCGGCTTCAATATGTGATGGGAGATCTGGGGAGTTGAAGGTTAGAATTAGATGCTTCGTAGGAAGCACCTTTTCGTCCCGGAGTATGGTGATTCGGCATACATTTACAACATTTTCATCCCTTAAATTTTCTAAAACTTTCGGCTCAGAGATATTAATGAGTTCTTATTCGCAGACCACTCCTCTTGATGAGTTCAGGTTCTTATGTGGTGAGACTTTCACAGAAAATAAACCAAAAGTAGTGATATAACGAAGAATTTCGTTATATTCCTTTTAGGTTACTAAATTAACGTTAAATCTTAGTTAAATTAAATAAATACCTCAATTTGCTAGTTTTCCTAATAGTCACTTGCTTACTTTAACTTGGTTAAAGTGTTTGAAAAATAGCACAATTTAATTTTTTTGTTGGTCCCCCCAAAGTGTGGGAATCTCGCTGGTTATCTTTAAGCTTAAGCTATTTTTGTGTTCTGGGAACATTATTTACAATCGCCACATCTGGGAAAATAGCCCATTAAAATCAGTCCGTTTCTTTTGAAAATGACCTGTGGATCTTTAGAATTGGATTCCTTTTATGTATCGGCTAGGTTTCTAAAAAGAGCGGATATTTAAGACTTCCGGCAGTACGCTTAAATTGCACTGTTATTGCTATTTAAAGCCGCCGTTAATTTAAAGCCATTCATCAATTTAAATTTGCCGATCGACTGTCACCTTGTTAAACACCGACAGTCTTATCCATCTGTTAAAAAGCTTCCGGGCACTTGCTAGCCGTGGGAATCTGACCACGTGGGTAGGAAAGGACGCGTTCTAGTTCTCTCCTTTTCTCTTCCAATTAAAAATTGCGCCTCCTACGTCACTTGAAGGCTTCACCAATAGGGTGTTTGCTCCATTCGCGCTCTGTGCCGTTGGCGTTTGTATTGTTCCGTTTTTTGGCGATAAATCGCTCTACCCTGTTCTACCGGCTAATTGTACGGGAGGGGCAAAAAAACTCCGCCGATCCTGTACGCTGTCTCTCAGCTACTTTTCCCTACGTTTGCGTGGCTTGGCGATTTTTTTCTAGTGTTCCGGTAACCCTTCTCCCCTGTCTTCTCCTGCTTCCTCGGTGGAAAAAATTCAGAGTGAGCCATATTTTCCTAAGACAGAAGTTTTCTTTAAAATTGTATACGTTTAAGCACCCCTTCAGTTCTTGGCCCTGGCCTCGACTGTATCGGGGGGCTATTTTTATTATACCATTTTTGCTGTTTCACTTTAGACCTGAACGGTCATCCAACATAGAAGCTCCTGTAAACTGTGAGTTTCCTTTTTTGGTATTATGTATTCAAGAACCGGCTCAATGCTTCATGAAGAATAAATTTTTTTAATCATTACAACAGACTTGCAACTTATTTTAGTCCTTTTTTTCAACTTTCCTTGAACGACCATCAAGATGGCGTTGCAGTGAAGATTCCTGAGGTTTCGACAACGTTAGTTTTGTACTACGCTGTACAACTTGCTTCTGATAGTTTAAGAATCAACTCGCCCTGATAATTCTTCATTTTTGGTGTTGATGATCAACTTGCTGCTGATATTCAATCCAGAATTCCGGTGTTTTTTTTGTTTTTTTTTAATATCCTGCAGATGGTGTGCTTCTCCGGACTGCCGCCGTTCTACAACACTTTTTTTTCAGGTTTGTCGTAGCGAACTTTTGTTGATACTCTTTTTAACAGACTTTCATCATCACAGTGAACTCTGATTAATATTGCATCAATACACAGAACTCTGTATCTTCATTGTGTACGAAATAGTTTCATCAGCACAGAACTGTTTGATTATTTAGTGTTCATAAGAGCACTTCCAGATATCCCAGCAACATCTTCAAGATAGAATGGTGCCACAAGACCAGTCACTGCTCCTCTGGATGGTAACTAAATTTTTTTTATATTTGATATTTTATGCAAGCACAAATTTTTTTCTTATATATATATATATTGTTGTATCATACCACATATTGCAGTATTTAAGTGTGTAGTACCATAATTTTTCTTCTCATTATTTAAAAATATTTTTCTCGCATCAATTGTTAAGTGTTATTTTGTTAGTTAATAATGGCTACTAAGACCAATTTTCAATGTAATGTTACTTCATATGATGGAGATCCTGATCTGCTTGAATTCTTTTTCGACCAGCTAAACGATATAAGAATCTTAAACAGGTGGTCAGATCAGCAAATTCTTACCTTATTAAAATCAAAACTTATTGGCAATGCTCTCAAGTTTTTCATTAGTTCAGCGGATGCTAAAAATTGCACGACGCTTGAGCAGATGAAACAAGTTTTCAGTGATTTTTTCCAACCAGCCAACACCCATTCATTACGTGTGGCTGTTAACAACATAAAACTAATGCCTGGTGAGACGGTTAAAAATTTAGCGCATCGCTTAGATAACCGAGTTAGAAAGGTGCATCCTTCAATAACCGAAAACATTCAATTAGATTCTATAAAATTTAACCATTTACTCAACGCCCTACCTGCCAGCCATAACTAAAGATTTCAGAGAGTGGTCTGGACTCGTTTGATGAAGCCATTAAGAAAGCCCAGTTATTACAGGACATTCAGATCCAGTCTGAAGTTCTCATTCCATCCACATCTTCTCAGCCATCATACTCTGAATTAATTGCTGAGGTTAATTCCTTAAAATCACAAGTGGTTGAATTAAAAAAATCCCACTTTGCTTGCTAATGACTCTAATAATAATACTAACGTTAACAATAGAAATTTTAGGTCAAATAGACCAGTCCCTCACAGACCACACTCTAAAGCCGGCCACTCACGTAGACCTCCGTCATCTGTGATGACGGGCTTTTGGTATCTGAGGCACCAAAAGTCTCCATCAGTGGGGTGTCTTGGTGAGACGTCAGATGATAAAAATGTTGTGTCTGGAATTTCAGTCCAGACCGAATTCCTGGCCCCAGAAGTCTCTGTGAGTGGGGTACTGTACGCTAGATACCAGACGCCTGAAGGTTAGCCAGCAGTTTACCGCATGTTTTCGAACATAATGGAAGCTGAAAAATTATTCTTTAATCCCGAATTTTTAATATCGTTTATTGAACTGTATAGAAAATTACCGTGCCTATGGAAGGTTAAATCAGAAGATTATTCCAATAATATTTTACGGCAAGAGGCATGGGAAGATTTAGCGAAGTTTTCCCAAAAAATCAATCCAAGTGCGGATATATCTTGGGTTAAAAAAAAGGTGCACTCCATGAGGGGATCATTCCGCAAAGAAATGAAAAAAATTGCGGCGTCTTCCAAGAGCGGGGCAGGTACGGAGGAGTTATATAAACCCAAGTTGTGGTACTAGGAGCACCTACTATTTACGAGAAGCGAGGAAACTATAAGGCAATCTTCAAGTAACGTTGAAGACATGAATGAAGATTTGATAAACGATTCTTCTTCTGTTCCCGTAGAATGTGCAATTCCAGGAGAAAACCCAACTAATGTCACAGAAAACGTAATATTTCCAATAATTATTTTTAATACAGTTTTTTATCATGGTTAGTCAGGCACTTTTATGAATAAACAATTTTTCACACAAATAAGTAAATAAACAAAATTAAACTTATTACAAAATGTCATTTATTTCAAATTTTTCTAAATATTTAATTTTTTTGTAATTTTTGTAATATTATTTGTTTAAAAGCAGAGAGACCACCTTTGCTCTCACAAAAATGCACTGATTTTACTACCAAGCTTAATGTGTTGTCAAACAGTTAATTTGTAATTAATTTAAACCAATTTTTTAGAGTGAAATGTACAAAGCTTTATCTAATAGAAAACAAAAGCAGAATTATTGGGAGATTATTAGAAATTATTTTATATAAAACAAAAGTTAATGTTTTATGAATAATGAATACACTGCGTGCAGATTTTTTTTAAATATGAGATATATATGTTTAAATTATTTGTATTGCATTCTATCCGTAGGTAATATTTTAATTACACCTAAAATAACTACCCTATTTCACATAAATATATTTTAAAACATTCACATAAATATATATTTATAATATATATTTTAAATATATATTATTCACATAAATATATATTTAAAAGCATCGTAATGTACAAGAAATATCATAAAATGTTTTTTTTTTAAAATGCTGTAAAATTTAATATTATGTACTTACGTAAATTTAGGTGGAAGAATTATATAAACATACTAGAGATCTTGTATACAAAATGTTTAGCAATTTGTGACCATTAGTTTTGAAGAAATAGTGGCGCACAAGTTTGAAAAATTAAGTTTTCAGAAAAAGCCATTTACAGTTTAATTTTTCTAAAAAT
This sequence comes from Dolomedes plantarius, assembly GCA_907164885.2. Classification (NCBI taxonomy): domain Eukaryota; kingdom Metazoa; phylum Arthropoda; class Arachnida; order Araneae; family Dolomedidae; genus Dolomedes; species Dolomedes plantarius. The sequence continues at coordinate 98,271,371 of OU015492.1, read as the reverse complement.
CACTGTACTATTAGCTTTATACATTTGGCCATAAAATCGGTTCTAATTGTAGTATCGACTTCATTTTTTTTTAAGATTCTTACATTCCATTCTTCAAAATTAAATATAAATAACAATTTAGATATATAATTGAATAATGAAGAGGTAGTATGTGATTTGGAGAGCCAGGTGGAATAATAACTGATGCAATACGACAATTATTATTATGAGTAAACATCTTATTTTTTATTTATTAAATGTATTATATAATAAAAGAAAAGTAAAGAAAATGGTATAATTTTATAAATTGTATTAAATCATGAAGTTTTGCCAACTCACTGTGCCGATGTTATTAAAACAACATCGAAACTGAGCTAAATCGGGCATCACGAATGGGCGAAGGCAGGTGGACGAGACGGAAAATATCCGGCGCCTCAGACACCGAGAGTCCCCGTGAGTGGCTGATGCCAGGTATCCGAGGCGCGAAAATTCCCGCCGTCCCAGATGACGGAAGTCTACGTGAGTGGCCGGCTTTACAACTTTTTAGAAATAATCCTTGAGGAGAAATATGATATGTCATTTTTGTGGAAAACAAACCACCTCATGAAAATTGTTATCAATTTAAAACATGCTGTCTGCAAGATCTGTTGAACACAAATTCTGTGAATAATGGTAGAGGTCGTGTAAGACCCAATACTTATTTTAATCGCATAGGGAATCGCATAACTTGAACCCTCGTACAAATGCTTATGGTACCTGCTAATGACCAAAATAATAGATTTAAACTAGGAATGGAATTTCTCAATACTGAGATGAAAATAGTCCATGCCTAATAATGATAATGTCTACTCTCAGTACCTTTTTGAGGATGATTTCCCTCATGTCCTTAAATATTAATGATAATAATTCTTTCTTTTCCTTGCCTTTGGTGTACACACATTTAATCGTAACAAATTAATTACTTTGGTGTACTCAGGGTCCAGTCTATCACTTTTTCGATGAAACTATTTTTCAATTAATTAAGTCCTCAATGCAAGTATAGTTAATTTCTCGAGCAGTAACTATTAAAACTCTAAATTCAACTTAAAGATACTCTGCTTGTGTTGAATTATCTTTAAAATTTTCCAGGAAAGTCATTTAAACATACATTTTCTTAACTGATTTATCTTCTTCTAATTTAATATTTAATTGGCTATGACTTTCTTAATAAATTTTATGTAATTATGGACCACAACATTAATGCCTTAAAAATCAACGGGGGAAACTATCCTATTTATTCAAAATTCTTTTGACAATTCTTGTCTACTTAATTCTACAGCTACTGTCTCTCCTATTCTTAATGCTCCTAATTATGTTGCCTGTAATAATGCAATTAATGATAATATTATTGGACAACCTACTAATTTTGTGTGTGATACTACACCTGAGTGTCTTGTCAACCAAGGAAATAATTTAAGCAATTTTTCATATGATAATGATACTATTATTTCTAATGCCATGTGTTTTAATATACAGAATAACCATTTAAATCATGACAAAGTTTTTACATGTGATGCCAATGATAATTTAAGTGATATGTCATTTTGTGTTGTACTATTATGTGAGAAGGTAAAATTGGAAAGTAATCCTAGCAAGTATGTTAAAGTTAAAATTAATGCAAATTTTGATGAGTGTATGTTCATACCTGAGGATAAAAACCAATTGATTTGCCATCCATCGTTACATGTACTTGATCCTACTCAGGACTCTACTTTAAATCAATTCTACATATTTTGGGAAAATAAGCATGATATGCAAGTTCATTTGAATAAAGGTTCTGTGATAGGTCATGTTTTTCAGTTCGACTTAATCGACAAACCTAATGTTAACTCTCCTGATGAAACTGATTCTAATTTTGATTTTAATTCTTCCTTTGATAATACTGAGCACCTTGCTAATTTCATTACTGCCACTCCTGATATTTTGCAGAAGAGAAAGGAAATGCTTTCTTCATCTGATTTCAAATTTCAACACCTACTAATGAACAAAAGCACAATTTTTGCAAGTTTTATTGACTAATTATGCTGCCTTTTCCTAAGGATCTGTCCACTTTGGGACATACTGACAGAGTTAAACCCATATTTCCCTCAATCAAAATTTCCCCAATTAGGACTCTTCCTTTTCCCTATTCCACAAACTTTACAGCAAACTGCTTTGGAACAACTCAATGAGATGCAGTGTGCTGGTAAAATTGAGAGAGGTAATGTGTGAAATGGGCATGTCCTATGCTTATGGTAAGAAGAAATCTCGTTGATTCCATCTGCCCCACCAACTTTTAGGCTTGCGTTTAGATCTTCGGTTACTAAATTCTGTGATAAAATCATCCTCCTACCCCCTCCCCAAAATATCAACAATAATTTCCAACTTATCTAAATTTAAATACTTCTCCACCCTTGAATTCGGAACGCCTATTGGCAAATAGATCTTCCTAAAGATCTCCAAAAAATTGTCGCTTTTACTACTTCCTTCCGCTTCATATTTTTCTAAACGTGTTCCTTTTGGTCTTAAGACAGCGGCAAGTACCTTTCAAAATTTAATCGATAATATGCTGGAACAGGTAAACCTGCCAGGTCTTTTTGCTTACCAAGACGATCTTGTTATTGGTACTAATTCTTTTGAAGAGTCTATTTCAGAAAATTTCTAAATTACTACAGGTTGTTTCAAACATTCAATCTCACTCTTTTCTCCTCATAAGTGCTCATTTCACAATACCACTATTGATTTTCTAGGATTTAAAATTAAAGATAATACTATATTCCCTATTGATAACAACTTACCAAAATCGCTGCTTTTCTGTTCCTAATTCCAAAGCGACAGGTCAGAAAGATTTTAGGAGTGTGTGGTTTTTATCGCACATTAATTCCAAATTTTGCAGCTCTCACTCAACCATTAATCGACATTACTTCATCAACAGTAAAAATTTGTTTATGGTCTGCTTATCTTCAAGAATGTGTTTAACAACTCAATCAATATTCTTTTCAAAAACCTTTTGTAAAATTACCCCATGTGGGATCAGGATTTCTATTTAAATACTGATTGCTGCTAATGTTTGCTATTTCTGGTATCTTAATGCAAAAATTTATGATGAGCCAACTGTTACCCCATTTCATATATAGCAAATCACTTAAATTTGGTCAGAGAAATTTACTCTACATTAAAAAAAAGAACTGTTTGCACTATATCAATCTATTATAGCATTTAAATATTACTTGTATAATAGAAATTTCACTACTTTAACTGATAGTAAACCTCTAATTAACTACAAGCATTCTTCGTCTCCTACTGACATAGTTACCAGATTGGTTACCTCGAGATGAGTGAATATTCAATTACTTATCAGCATATGCCTGGAAAACTTAATGTGTTAACTTATTATTTTTCTCAGCCTTGACTGTGAACCTCCATCTCAAAATTTGTTAACTAATCCTAATATTGTTGATAGTATGATATTTACCTATTACTTCTGTAAATGCAATTAGTACTGACCCTATTCAAAATTCTCCAGCTTCTCCCATCATAATGATCCTCCCCTTGAAAATTTCCACTTCCACATTTTTGGCAGAACAGAGTAGGGATTCTAAATTAACCAAAATTATTAATTATCTAATCAACCCCACTCTGCTAATATCCTTCCTCAAAAATTTACTGGATTTCTATATTCTGATCGCCTATCAAATTATTATGCTGGGGGATAAAATCCAAAATTAATACTAATTCCGCATATATTGTGGTTCCTCAATCATTAAAAAGTTACGATACTCAAAATTGGTCATGTGTCTCATTTTGGCATTGAGAAGAACATATGATTTGTAAAAGCTCGCTATATTTGGGCAGGGTATGTATGTTGAGTACGGTGAGATTTTGTAAAATCATGTCACCTTTGTTCTATTAATAAGCCCTCACAACCATCGTATCAGCACCCGTTCAGCTAATCCCATTCCCACTTTACCTAATGAGGCAGTGTCTAGGACATTCTTGTCCACTGAAAAATAACGTCTGTATGTTTTGACACATTATTGATCTTTTTCGAGGCATTTAGGAGCTTTTTCTCTTGTCAAAATTACAATGGAGGCAGTCCACCGAGTGTCTTTAGCTTATAGTTTGTAAATTTGGCAGACCTGCATTATACTAACTGACCTGGGTACTCAATTCACTTCAGATAGTTTACTACCTTACTAAGACCATTGGTACAAATTGAATCACACTACGGTGGGTAATCCAAAATCGAATGCTATTTGTGAAAGACTAACCCTTTCTACAAAATCAACTATTAATGTTTGTTACACAAAAGTTTCCTTTAAACATGCTGTATTAATCCATCAGCAATCTGTACAATGCTTCTCCCACTCTTCGACTGACTTTTCTCCCTGTTTATGACATTTGTGGAAGAGAGATTGCACTTATATTTGATAATTTTAATTATAAAATATCTGTGGTACAATTAGACAAACCTTCAATTTCTCACATTTGTTTAAAAATATGTCTGATATACAAAATATAGTGTATAAAAATTTAATGATAAAACGCCTGATTCAAAATACTAAGCAACATCAACAGGCAAAATTACGTGAAACTTTCTCCAGGTGATATTGTATATGTGAAATCTAAAGACAGATATAATAAGAAATTTTCTGGTCCTTTTGAAGTGGTTAAACGTCACTCTGTAGTAACTTATTCTCATAAGGTTACTGTCTAATTCTCGTCGCTCTATCAGTAAAATCCATATTGACCGTTTGCACTATGCTCCAGCAAGAAAACTTCATCTCAGGGATTCCCCTGATACCCCTTAATGTGTTGCCCAACCCCCTCCTACTCAGCAAAATTAGATATTTCTTAAGATCTACAGTTTTACAGTGAGTTTTTTTTTTGGTAATATGTTAGAACTGTAACAGCTAACATATATCTTTTCTTTCCTTTCAATGCTGGCGTTGCTTAGGAAAAAAATTTTCTCCCACTGTATTTTCTGTTTCCTTTAGTATATATTTATTTTACTTCATTATTCAAAATTTCATAATCTTCTGTAAATCTACAATGATACTTTAAAATTAGAAGAACTCATAAACTGTAATTTACTTAATTGAGTGCAAATTTAATTGATAAACTTTAAGATAATGAATTTCTTCATAAAATTGTTAACTTCAACTTGACTTTAATAAGGATATCTGGTTTCTTTCTCACCTGTCTGTCAAATGATGACATCTGTTGCAAAGCACGTGTACAATTCACTGCAAATAATCTACAACTTATGAATGTTCACCATTAATGTAATTATCTAATGTATTTGGTTATTTCACTTATTACATATCTTATCACTTACAGTGTGATCATATTGCATACTTTACTTCAGTCGTTCATTTTTTTCTTATTACTTAGAACATATTTATTTGTTTCTATGTATACATATATTTTTTGGTTTGTAATGGTTTCATATGGTATTGGTATGAGTAGGCATTGAGAGTAAACATTAATAGTAGCATTGATACTAATCATTAATAGTAAATATTGACAGTAGGCATTGAAAACAATAAATATTGAAAGTAAACATTGATAGTAAACATGGATATTAAAGATTGGTAGTAAATATTGATAATAGAATTGATACTAAATATTGATAGTAGGAATTGGAAACTTTATCATTGACAGTTATTCATTGACAATTTTATATTAGTATTTTCATTATTTTCACTGTCACGTTTTTATTGTATTGTCACATAAATGTATTTTACTGTATATTAATATTGACACTTCATGGTTTATGTGCTCAGGTGATATGTTTATCTATAGATATATTATTTGATGTGAAATTTATTCATTCTATTTGATTGTTTGATGAATTTATATAATAGCAAAACATTTTTACCAACTACTTCTATATACACAAACTTTAGTGTAACATTTAATCCTCTTAGGATTTTCATGCGTTAAACATTCCATCCAAACGCACAATTGAAATATGAACTTATTTACTTCATTTTTTTATGTTATTTTTCTTTGTATTACCTCATCTTGTCCATTTTGACAATTTGTATTATTACCAATTATGACTATCCTAGACTTCATGTTCACTACTACTTTCCTTTTTATATTTTTATTGTAGTTATTTCCATAGCCCTAATTTTTTTTTGGCAATTTAGTGAGATGTACTCTAGTTCTTCAAACCACTTTCATTTTCAATTTTTTATTATTTTTTTCATTTTCACTTTTCCCCTAGAGTAATATTGCTACTTTGTTGTTTTCCTTTTTTTGTAAAATTAAATTTCCACACACAAGATAGAACGTCACCGACCTTCTTGGGACAGTCTCATGTACTTTCTTGTGGCCGAGGAAATGTATGTGATTCCAGCTCTGTTTGTATGTTGGATGATCTTTTGATCAAATTTAATTTTATTTTATCCATTCACTTGAAGTTAGGAATTTACTAAAGGCTAGGTGTCCTAGTCAATTCTTCCTTTTTGCACAGCTTCCCCCATGAGTGGAGTCCTGTCTTGGTGCATACTTTTCTTAGGCCTCAGGTGTCATAATCCTTCGCGGAAACATTACTGATCCTAAAGTAACTCATTTTGACTTTTTTTTTGTTGTTGTTATTCTTTGTACCCCACTGCATGAAACTGACAGTTTGTGGTTACACTTTATGCATCCAATTAATTATTTTTTTTTAGCTCACACTTTTTGTAAAGCATGCATGTCCATAAACAACTGTGTTTATGTTGTATTCAGAACCAAAGGGCCTGAGTCAGAGCCAAATAGCCTGATAAATAATTTTGTTGAGTGACATTTTTCATTACCCTTTTATGGTGTGTTTTTATTATTGATTAAGTAGCTTGCAAGATTCGAAGTCCCATATCTCTGGTAGATTAAGTTGTAAAGGTCCTCTTAGAATCATTCGGTTTGTTTCGTGGGATCTCTTGTTAGCTCAAGTTACGAGAATTATATTTATGTTAAGTCACTCTGTGTGAAGCACTATGGATGCATATAAATACTATGATGCATATAAATCAATATAATGCATATAATAATATGATGCATATAATGTATTATAGTGATTGTATTTTGAATATATGGGTTACAACATTTTGAATTTAAGTTTTCAAGAACCATGATTATAGGCAAGTGTCCCTTTAAGAACACATATAAATATCTCAAGATTGTATACATAATTTTTTCATGTTACATTATTCTTTTGCTACCAAAAGGAATTTTTTTTCACTTATGCACGAATGTAAATAGATTTATTGTGAATTTAACTATCAACAATTAGTGAAAGTACTCATCATTATATTATTGAATTGTACTACCATCATCTTTTGCTGTAGGTAAATCAGGTATGATCCTTTATTTTCCATTTATACTATGTGTTATGATACTTTATTTTTTTTCATATGTACTGTGTTTGTTACCCACATCAAAGTGGAAGTTTGTCAAAATTTTTTCCATCCTTGAACAGGAGGGAGTGTCTATAACGAAGAATTTCGTTATATTCCTTTTAGGTTACTAAATTAACATTAAATCTTAGTTAAATTAATTAAATACCTCAATTTGCTAGTTTTCCTAATAGTCACTTGCTTACTTTAACTTGGTTAAAGTGTTTGAAAAATAGCACAATTTAATTTTTTTGTTGGTCCCCCCAAAGTGTGGGAATCTCGCTGGTTATCTTTAAGCTTAAGCTATTTTTGTGTTCTGGGAACACTATTACAATCGCCACATCTGGTAAAATAGCCCATTAAAATCAGTCCGTTTCTTTTGAAAATGCCCTGTGGATCTTTAGAATTGGATTCCTTTTATGTATCGGCTAGGTTTAAATTGCACTGTTATTGCTATTTAAAGCCGCCGTTAATTTAAAGCCATTCATCAATTTAAATTTGCCGATCGACTGTCACCTTGTTAAACACCGACAGTCTTATCCATCTGTTAAAAAGCTTCCGGGCACTTGCTAGCCGTGGGAATCTGACCACGTGGGTAGGAGAGGACGCGTTCTAGTTCTCTCCTTCTCTCTCCCAAATAAAAATTGCGCCTCCTACGTCACTTGAAGGCTTGACCAATAGGGTGTTTGCTCTATTCGCGCTCTCCGCCGTTGGCGTTTGTATTGTTCCGTTTTTTGGCGATAAATCGCTGTACCCTGTTCTACCGGCTAATCGTACGGGAGGAGCAAAAAAACTCCGCCGATCCTGTACGCTGTCTCTCAGCTACTTTTCCCTACGTTTGCGTGGCTTGGCGATTTTTTTCTAGTGTTCCGGTAACCCTTCTCCCCTGTCTTCTCCTGCTTCCTCGGTGGAAAAAATTCAGAGTGAGCCATATTTTCCTAAGACAGAAGTTTTCTTTAAAATTGTATACGTTTAAGCACCCCTTCAGTTCTTGGCCCTGGCCTCGACTGTATCGGGGGGCTATTTTTATTATACCATTTTTGCTGTTTCACTTTAGACCTGAACGGTCATCCAACATAGAAGCTCCTGTAAACTGTGAGTTTCCTTTTTTGGTATTATGTATTCAAGAACCGGCTCAATGCTTCATGAAGAATAAATTTTTTTAATCATTACAACAGACTTGGAACTTATTTTAGTCCTTTTTTTCAACTTTCCTTGAACGACCATCAAGATGGCGTTGCAGTGAAGATTCCTGAGGTTTCGACAACGTTAGTTTTGTACTACGCTGTACAACTTGCTTCTGATAGTTTAAGAATCAACTCGCCCTGATAATTCTTCATTTTTGGTGCTGATGGTCAACTTGCTGCTGATATTCAATCCAGAACTCCGGTGTTTTTTTTTGTTTTTTTTTTTAATATCCTGCAGATGGTGTGCTTCTCCGGACTGCCGCCGTTCTACAACACTTTTTTTTTTCAGGTTTCTCGTAGCGAACTTTTGTTGATACTCTTTTTAACAGACTTTCATCATCACAGTGAACTCTGATTAATATTGCATCAATACACAGAACTCTGTATCTTCATTATGTACGAAATAGTTTCATCAGCACAGAACTGTTTGATTATTTAGTGTTCATAAGAGCACTTCCAGATATCCCAGCAACATCTTCAAGATAAGTGTATTTGGACAAAATTTTCGATTGTTGTGCCGAAAACACCTCAATCATCAGGTTTTCGGATGGCAGTTTTCGTATTGAAAGGTACTTCTATAATTGACTGAACAGTTTTCTAGATAAACAAGGAGACATATTTTTAAAGGAATTATCGGTAGGTTTCACGATTAAGAATTTATTAAATTTAATATTTGCGTACATTTATTGCGTAGTTTTTTTCTGAATAAGTAGTTTTCTCCTAATTTTATTTCTGAATGAAATATGAGAATAAACATGATAGAAGAAATGTAAATGCACGTAATAACTCTATTGATTATTGCAAAATTAATGCTTTGCAGTCAATAAAACGGTCTATTCATAATCACAAACTTAAAAGGTCTGTATTTCCTATAGATACGATCTCCTGCTGGGAAGTTTTGAACCTTTCATGTTATCGATATAGTTCGATAAATAAAAATGTCAAACTAAAATATCATTTTAATAACTTAAAAAAACACGAGGTAAGCATCCTTCAGAGCTCTCAAGCTATGACATTTAAGTTTGCGATACTATGTTTTGATTCTTCCTCGACGTATCAATTCCCTGAATATTCTAAACAACATCCTGTCTTTTCTAAATGTAAATGAAACAGATGCGCACATATCTTCCTTAGTTTGTCAAATTTACACTCCTATCTGATTATGAATATATAATTTCAAAAGCATAAATCTGACACCTTTGTTTTAACTTGTGGCTACAAGCTCAAATTCATATACCGAGAGATAATTTCACCTGAAGAGCTCTAGAAAAATTATCCTCATGTCGTTTTAAAAGAGAAACCAAAATACTGAAGACGAAAATTAGCTTATCAGAAAAATAGTGTATTTTATATAACTAAGCGCAGTTAAGAACGAATTAAGTATAACGTCTCTGACGAAGCATTAACTCTTACCATGGCATTTTAGTGTATGAATTCTAACTCACGTTTAATGGTGCCTGCCTGCTAGATCACCTCTTGATCACAAGCACGAATCTGCGGAGTTATAACACAATCGGAATAACTTACATTGAATATTTGACAGACGAGTCGTAGGGGCGAGATCTAGGAGAAAGCGTATAAGTCTACCAGTTACCTCCAAATATTGCTCAAAAAACCTTTGAGTGAAATATTTCCTATTTATGCACTGCGCACGCAATCGCCTTTATTTGAATCGAAACCCTCAAAATAGTTTTTGTTTTTCACCATGTAAGCTTGTTGCAGGAAACTCATATGTTATTAAAGCTGATAATTTATAGCTGATATTTTATTTTCTTCTATCCTACATTTTCTCAAAATTCCTTTTTAAGAAATTCATTCTTTATCATAATTGAAATGTTTATACGGCTGATAAAACATAACGCTTTAAAGAATTGCCAGTAGCGTGTATGTAGCTTCACTGACTTGCTAACGGAAGAAACTTCATGAAATTTTTTCCAGAAACTTTTGGAAATCACGGGGCAAAAAGGGGCATCAGGCTTGGAAACAAATGGCCAAGATGTTCAAAATTCGGAATGTTTTTAAATTGAAGTCATGTATAAAGTTCAGTAGTTAAGTATTGCTGGTTCGTAATTTGGAACTGCTTATTTAATAAGTTTTACCCCTTTTGAATGTTAAATTATAGTAACTGTTAACTACCTTCATGAATTTCCACCTCACAATGTAAAGAGAAGGTTCTCACTGTAGCATTACAATCTAAGTGGGGGGTGAAGAGAGGAATTAGCTAATTACACGGAAATAGACAGATTTATACGAAAAAAAGTAGACAACATTGTACTCTTAAACAGTTCCTTCAGAACAGTGGAAGGTCCGAAAGACTGAATAAATTATTTAATTTTCTCAAACTCCAAAGGTTAAGCAAACTATACATCAAAAATTTGGGTTATTGCTTTACATGCAATCCTCAATGTCTGTAATATGAAGATTTTCTAAAAACAAATTTAGTGCTGTTTTTTTCTCTTTTGTTTAAAATAAAATTTATATACTTTTATTTAGAAATTAACCCAGAAATCCATAATGATTAACTTACACAACAATGTTTGGAAAACTTTACTGTATTCCTAAATAAGTTAATCTTAATTTATAAACAACTTTTAGAAAATATAGGGATTTGAAACTAATTATTGAAGTTAAGTTAGTTTGAAATGGTCCCCGTGAAACTTTTAATAGTGTAATGTTATTCACTAATAAAAGTGAACAGCACATATTTAAATACCTTAATTGAAATGTAAAATTAATTTCAAGATTACTCGGCTTCAGAATTACTCGAACTTTTGTACTAAGCCTGTCTGTTTCTCAAGAGATCCAAAATCATTGAAAATTTCTGATAAGGAATTAATGGGGTAAAATAAGAAAGCAAATGTATTAGTTGACTAGGCTGAAACCTTTTGAACAGCGGGGAACTAGATTGACAAATTGAAAACAAGCCTTTTCTCTAAGAGAGTCGTTTCGTAAGTCCATGAATAAATAATGAAAACGGTTCTCTCATGATCGGATAGAGGATTATGAATTCTATGAGAAAATAGTGAATAAACAGACATACAGAATTGTGTTAGTTTGTGCATTTGCGTGTCAGTGCTGTCACGTTTATCAAGATTTAACATGTTTGTAATTGAGGATCATTTTAGTGCGCACTTATATTTTTACCAACATGTTTTTCCTAACTTACATATCAATTTATGTATTTAATTAGCTTCTATCCAGCTGTAACCCGTTTCTTCTCGAAATAGTACATTTGCAATAACTCTTTGTTTGTCTCGAACGTCTCGCAGATTTCGAGACCATTCTAGGTCAGTCCTAAAGAACTCTATACACTGAGTACTCAAATCAACTTAAATGGCATTGACCAATTGCCCATTTAAGTATATTGAAGTCATGTACAAGGGTCGTTTTATAATTCCATGCAAAACTAATGAAAACCACGTTCTGAAAAAGCTTTTTTCCCTACACAATCACCTTTAAAGCCATACATTTGGTTCTAGGAATTTCAAACTTTCTTAATCTCCTCCATAAAGTAAGACTTGTCCGACTCTGCAAAATAAGTGTTTGTTTCACTAACCACTTCGGAATTTGATGCTAATTTACACATTGCAAGAATATTTTTCCCTATTTAGGAGTAAAAAGTAGTCTAAAGGAGCAAGATCTGTGGAATACAGAGGGATGGGGAACTTATGCTCCTTCGACCACAGCGAAAATCAACAAACCATTTTTAAATCATTGTAAGGAAAGATGCAGTATCGCCATAATTTTTATAATGTAGATTACTTTTTAGGAGGCAAGACGGTGGAAAAAACTTGTTTTTCTCTACTGTGTGAGCAATAAGAAGAGTTGAAAGACTAAAATGACTTTCAATAACAGAAAGAGAGCTAAATGTGTTTATAAGGGGACATGCGTGGTTTTGAAGCATGTTAAATGGGAGAGTCCCAACAATATCAGTACAGTGAAGCCATATCGCAGATTTTGTACTCGGATTTATCAACCTTCTTAGTACAGGAAAGACAAAGTACGTTAGAGATGATCATATGACATCGTGTGTTTATATACCCAAGACAGCTTATATCAGGCCAGTGCCGTATTTATTATAGTGATCTAAAGCCTATTTTTTACCTTTTACATAAGGTAGAGAGAGTTTAAAAAGTAGCCAAAATTTATACATTTTTGTCAATAAATCAGTTTCTCAGGCTTAAATAATGCTGAAAAGAAAACCATCCGACTCATTTGAATTACAATAAGTCATTCAGATAATTTAACGGTTACTCCATATATTCGCTTAATCTGTATTCGTTATTTCTTCGCAGAATAGAAAAAATTAGGAAGGGATATATTATCTTGCTTATCATTGGTTCAACTCTGTAATGCGACAGAAGAGCAGACTGTTCTAAAGCTATGTCCACACTTTTGCGCTTTCGGGTTCGATTTTGCTTCCGACTTGAGGTTCGTCTTCCCTTTCGACTTGCTTTTAGCCCATGCTTCCCGGCATGCCTCTAGGCGCATTCGATTTGTTGTCCACACTTGTTCGACAGTTCATGCCTCACGAGATGGAAGAGTCGGACGGTTACTGCTGCTTCGTTTCTTGTGATTTCGCAGAGTTTATAAGGTGATCACTATTTTTGCGTAAAGCAACAAGTATAGATTACAGTTTTGGTTCGGTGCTCTGTATATAAATATGTATAATCCCTCTACTTGCATATTTATCATTCATATATATATATATATATATATATATATATATATATATATATATATATATATATATATATATATATACACACAGTCGGACCTCTATTTAACAAAGTCGCTAAATTCCCCAAAAAAGTTCGTTATATGGAAAATTCGTTAAATAGAGATTTACCTTTTAACATACGTTAAACTACACAAAACAGATTTTAAATTCATAAACACTAAATACAGTCGAACCCCGTTATAGCGAACTTCAAGGGACCAAAGGTTTTGTTCGCTTTATCCGGTGGTTCGCTACATCCGAACCGTTAAGAAAAATGTTAGAGTTCACAAAATGTATATCTCATTAGTTGCTATGTGTATTCAATAATGATGTATTGAAAAATGATAAAATCTATTAAAAATTGATTATTAATGATTCACTGCTTTGATACAGAAATAATCGGTAATCTTCTGCTGACGTGACGTCGATTTCAAAACCATTTTATGAATTTCTTTGTCCAATACATCAAATGGCTTCAACACTCTTTCTTCCACTGTTTGTGTAGGCAATAACTTATTAATAACACTCATAGCTGCTGTAGAAACTTAGATGGTGGGGATTTCGTCATTTATGTGCCCCTCTTCATCAGCATCAGACGCATAATCTTCGATTTCAGAATGATTTATTTTAATTTCTTCCACAATATATTCATCAGTCGCATTTTCACATGTAATGACTTTATCATCACATGTTTTTAACAATTGCATGTCACAATCTCTGAATGATGAAATTTTGTGTTTTCTGTCCACATCGCGATAGCTAAATCTTCATCATCTTCTTCTTCAACATTCTTTGCTTCTTCAACATTCGTTGTATCTTTAACATTCTTAAAATTTTAAAAAATAAAAAAAAATTCAGTAGTCGACTGAAATAAAGGTTCGTTATAGCTGATTCTTAAGATTTCTCAGGTTCGCTATAAAAGGATAAATTAGCATTAAATACAATAGGAAAACGGCGGGACCAAAATTTTCGTTCGTTATATCCGGGAGTTCGTTATATACCGGGTTCGCTATAACGGGGTTCGACTGTACTATTAATAAAAGTAATTTATCGCACCTTTATTTTGTAAATTAATGTCTATTTGTTTTATATATCTTATCCATCAAACAGAAATGTGAAAGGAAAACAAGAATAAAACAAAACATTTTCCGGGAATACACTGTATTTTCAATTTAAAAAAATTATATTAAAATTAATGAATTTTAATGAAATTATCGCATTCAATAAAACAAGTAATTTTATGCATACATTACCACATGCGTCCTTAAATTTAATTACTGATAAAGTCTGTTAATTTTGTCTGAGTTTTTTGTTTGAAAAAGCGTTTTCTCTCATAATATTTCACTCATCTTTGAAATGCACCAAAAACCCCTTCAGGCGTATTTTCTCCAAACTGCAATCCGCGTCGGAATGTGTTAAAAGAAAGAATAAGTTTGAAATGTTCAGAAATATTTTGAGAAATATGGAGAAAAAAACATTGGATCACAAGAAAAAGTTCGTTAAATAGAGAATGCACTTCGCTATTTGGAGGTTATTTTACGAAGAAATTCGCAAAATGTTCTTGGTTCCAAGGAAAAGTTCGCAAAATAGAGGTTCGTTAAATAGAGGTCCGACTGTATATATATATATATATATATATATATATATATATGTGTGTGTGTATATATATATATATATGTGTGTGTGTGTCTGTGCACGTGCAGGGGAAAATGATCTAAATGAGAAGACTAAAAAATAAATTTAAACAATATTCTTTATGTAATACCTCATTAATCGATTAGAGATGTTTTTTCTTATACACATAGGTTCTACATCAATGTAGTTTGATAGAGAAATTAATAACTGGTGATACGGAATATAGAACAGACCTGTTTTTATATATGCCAAGTTATTAGAAATAGAACTTCAATTTATAGCTTTGTTTATGAAGTAATAAAACCAAACAAATACTAAGAATAGAAAACGGTAGAATATTGCTCGTTATTAAGATTTTATCTCTTAAATATATAGTGTAAAATTACACTGGTATATTAATTTATTTCTGAATAAAAGGAATATTTATATTACTTTTGAAGTATACAGAATATTCAAGAAAAATCATTAGCTAATCATACTATAGAGGGAGAGAGAGAGAGAGTAAGAGTAAGTAACCTCTTTAATATAAAGTAAAGAATTAAACCGAGACATTTACTTCTTTTCTGAGCAAAGCGGGCCATGAAGAATTACTTTTGAATTTTCATATATAATAAAAAAAATTTCAACATATGTAAGAAGTTAAGAAGTATATTTTGTTATTAATGAAAATCGTTCATTTTTCTTTAACATGGGGTTAAATGAAGAACACGACGAGAAAACCATGACGGACTAAAACATGCCTACATTTAAAATGTGTCGATAATATTTAGCTTCAAATGAAAATGATACATGCAGAATCATACGCATTTGGATGTAAGCAATGCATGACATGGGGGGGGGGGGGGAATTACCTCACGCAAAACGCGAATTCAGGTTGTAACCTGCTTTCATAATACTAAAACATCTATTTTTTTTTTTCAAAGTGAGTTTTTAATTTCTATGGTAAGCTATGGGGAATTTTTTATTCAGTATTTTTATAATAGCAAATTAGCTGATGCATATTTTTGAAATCTTCTCCCTGTATTTCAAAAAGAAAATTTCAATTATATAGTGCAAGTTTTCAAATTTTTTTTTTCAATTTTCTTTGTTTAAAAATACATTTAGTTTTTATTTTAAAACAATACACATTAATTATTATTAAATAATTATTTTAAATGTATTAAATGCATTACTAATTTTATTTGTGTATGCGGAGTTGTTGACATCCCACAATGCCGGTAAATTTCTGTAATCATCAATAAAATTTAAAATTTCTTCCGAAGACTGTGACATTCTGAACGCTGGCTTGAAAACTGCCTTGTATAATAGAAAATCGCATAGAATTCAGCATGAAAATCCACTTGGGTTGGATACAATTGCGATGTCGTATGCTCTATCGCGGCGCATACGCTGTCCTGGAATTTGCAGGTGGTGAAGCATCGCTCTGAGCATGCTTCACATTTCTCTCTCCGTGCTACATGTTGAAACCGAAATCGAACCCGAAAGCGCAAAAGTGTGGACTTCTTCTCTATAGCTTAACCAGTAGCCATATCTATCAACCATTTTCTTAAGCTTCGCTCATCCAAAAAAATTCTCTCAATCGCATATTCTCCAGAAAAACTTAAGCAAGTCGAATAAAATAATGTATATTCGGAACATCAAATCCCGTCCTTCTTTTGGTTTAAAAACCATATTAAATTGTGATGCGTAGAATATAAAAAAAAACATTCATTTTTTAGAATCTACCAATCACACAATTTTATTATTCTTATAACTTTTTCATTAAATCTATTTAACACTCAACGACTATAAATATCAACAAAAGACTTTCGAATTAAAGTTGTGCAATCCTTCCGTTTTGAAATACTTTGTGCAAATCTTAATACATTGTAGTTATAAACACATTAAATTGGAATCGATATCAGCATATGTTTCAAAGTCACCGCTACAGAATTTAATTGTGCCAAGGCTTTGACACATTTCAGAATTGAATACGCTTGGCGTCTACCTACATCGTTAGCAACAAACATACCTGAAGACGAAGCTAATTATATTAGAGTAAATTGAATCATTTCACTATACGATCGGTCCTTTGTCGTTTACATAAGTTCAGTTGATTTTGAAATCAAATTAGGGAAAATAAACTCGAAATCAACAGTTAACTCCCAGTTTAAATTTAGTCCCTCTAGGTTTGTTTATGATTCTTACCATGCGTCCCTCATCAGTCACTATAGCTGCAGCTAGCGTTTATACGCAAAGCAGATTATCCTAAAATAGACGCAGCAGAATCTGCCAAACTCATTAGTTTTGATAGGAGAGGAAAATTAACAAATAATGATTCAGTTAATTTGTTAAGACGTGGTCTCCGACCGGAATTGATGATATTCTTTTGTTTCAACATTGAAGTCTAAGGTAATAGTTATGAATTGTATCTTGTGATTTTAAGGGGGTCCAGTACACAAAATTCTTCAAATTTTCAAAAATTTATTTATTGCATTAGAAATTCTTGTGTTCTTTTCCGCTTAAAACGAGACGTTTAAATCATGTTTCTATCTTAATTAGAACAGGACATATTTTTTTCTTTTACAACATTCTAATAGCAGCTAATCGCTGTTTAAACCTGTAAGTTCGTTTTTCTGCATGATGGTTTTTTTTTCACTATTTCTCGTTTTTAAATTGTTTTAAGTCAAGAACCGTTAAAGATAAATGATTCAGGAATAATTGTCAGAGAATGGAAATACTAAAAAACAACGAATAAAGGTATTTAAATTTTGTGGATACCCATCCCACGTCCTGCAAACAGTCGCAAGCAGAAAAAAAATCCTTTTCCTCCCCCCCCGGCGAGCCGGCGTTGCCCGGGATTTTAAGAATGTTTGTTAACCCAAATCAATTTAAAAACTAAACACAGTATACATTACATAGTAAAAAATAGCATGTGAAATGTTATACACATGAATAAAAAGAAAACCCAATATAAAAATATATAAATTTATAATAAACTCCTCAGAATTCAGCTACATATTGCCTTTTATCATTGGAGCAAAAAAGGCTGAAATGTAAAACATTAAATGTATACATTCATAATAAACCACTATAAAAAATGGGTGAAATCATTTTCTCACACCATCAACCTATAAGTAATAAAAGATAGTAATAATTTATAAATAAATAAATTTATAATATATGAATAAATAAATTTATAATATATAAATTAATTAATTAATTAATATAAAGATATGTATTATAAATATAATATAAATTTCAAACGATTCTTGAAGTCAGGTAACTTTCAAGAACAGCAGAACACTGTTTCAGAGTTTTAACCTTTGTTACCACTCTCTGCTTCTATTTAAAGTAAAAAAAATTCAAGAATTCAGTACGAAAATAACGCTCGAGCATGAAGTATTTATTTTGATAAAGATACATTTCCCTTTTGAATAAAGACATTTACTGAACAAATGAACTTCTAAAATGAAAAGGGCAACGAAGATCGTTTGTGTACAATCGTGAATTTGAGTTTTGGTATGATTAATAACTTTACTAATTATTGACCAATTTTAATTATTTTAGGCTTTTAGTGACCACCTGAGGGTTGGTAAGAAGAATTTTGAATTTGATTTTACATTCTTTTAAACTTTTTGGACCTCTATTCTCTGTTACGGCTAATTTTTGTGGGTGAATAACAAATCACAAAACTGTGCTTAATGTTTAGAATGATTCTTTTTAGATAAGATATACTAATTTTCATGCTTTTAAAAGTATATCGTGAATTTTAAATTAAGAACAATATAAATTACAGTGTACTAAGCATTCTGAAGTACAAACACAATATGTAATATACCAAATTACCAAATTTCAGAAAGTAAACAATCGCAAGTTAGCGAGACACATAGGGGTGATTCCAGGAAATGTAACAGTTTCCATTTACTGCTGTCACCGTTCAAAATTGTTGGTTTTTTATTAATTAAAAATTATTATCATTTTAAAGCTTCCAAACTTATTTTAGAATTATCCTAGGGCTTCAAAACATAAGTATACGAAGTTTCAACCAGATTCCTCAAGAAATGTAGTTTTGTATACGATATACATACATACAAAGTACATACATAGACACACTTTGCTTTATTTATATAGATAAGTCAAGAACCGTTAAAGATAAATGATTCAAACTTAGAACATGTCTTTTTCAACTATTTTACTTTAATTTTGATTCAGAAAATTTGAAAAAATATTTCCTTTTGAAAATATTTTTTAAAAATAGGTTACATCATTCTCTTAAACTTTTTATCTAAATATTTAAAATTAATATATAAATTAATATTTTAAAAAATGCTGAATCATAATGAAAACATTTCTGCTTAATTAAAGGGAAAAAATTTTAATTTGACAAGTAATATTTCGAGTTATAACGATTTTAAATTACACCACTTTTCATAAAAATTATACTTAAACTAGCTGAAAACCCGCACTTCGCTACGGAGTACATTCAAATTAAATGCAACGGTCAATGTACAGATGGAGTACAAAATAATACAAACACCTGGGAAAAAGTATGACGTATTTCACACCTGCAGTACAGCCACGCCACCTGCAACAGAAGTCTGCCACCTAGTGAGCGTGAAGAGGAAGTTTATCGGTCTCTCAACAGCAGTCACCTACGTTGCATGCTTCTATCGAACTGCCTGTGATAATTTGAAATGTCAGACCTGTCAGAGTTCCAAAGAGGAATGATAGTTGGAGCGCGTTTAAGTGGAGCATCGCTTGCGGAAACAGCAAACCTTTTGGGGTTTGCAAGGAGTACGGTATCAGCCGTTATGACAGCGTACACGAAAGAGGGTAAGACGACGTCTTCAAAGCACAACAGTGGCCGAAAGTCCAAGCTTGCTGATAGGGATAGACGGGTCTTGAAGCGCATAGTAGCCCGAAAGCACAAGCAATCGTTATCCGAGATAACATCCGAAATGAACAGTCATCTCCAGGACCCCGTTTCAACAAAAACTGTCAAAAGGGAACTTCATGCTGCGAACATTTATGGCAGGGTGGCAATTCGTAAACCCTTGGTGACAGCAACTAATGCTTTCAAGCGACGCCAATGGTGCAGAGATCACAAAGGCTGGTCCCCACAGCAGCGGCAACAGGTAATATGGTCAGATGAATCGTCATTCACCCTATTTCAGACGACCGGACGCGCTTATGTCTGGAGAGCACACAAGGAAGCGTTTCATCCTGAACGCCTCTTGCCGACTGTGAAGCATGGGGGTGGCTCCATTATGGTATGGGGAGCGATATCTTGGCGCGGTCTTGGGTCACTTATTATTCTGCATGGGAGGATCAAATCCAATCACTATCTAAGCGTTCTCTGGGATCATGTCCATCCTTTTGTCCAGACTGTATTCCCTGGAGAGCGACCGCTTTTTATAGACGACAACGCACCTATCCACACTGCTAGGTGTGTTCAAGAATGGTTCGAAAAGCATGACCATGCAGTTGAACATCTCGCAAGGCCCCCTCAGTCTCCATACTTGAATATTATTGAACATTTATGGCAATATTTGGATTCCAAACTTCGTTCCCGATTTCCACCTCCATCATGACTTTCGGAATTAGAGACCGCTCTGCAGGAGGAATGGCTTAATATTCCTTTAAATATTGTCCATGACCTTTATGCATCTATCCCACGTCGCATTAAATCTGTACTTCAGTCAAGGGTGGTCCAATCCCCTATTAATAAAGATTTTCCATTATTTCACAGGTGTTCGTATTATTTTGTCCACCATCTGTATGCAATTAATGCCAAAAAAATAAGTATATATATATATATATATATATATATATATATATGTGACATTTCACCCCTGATTCCATAACACACACAGTAAGCAAGACGAGGCAGAGTTCTATAAAATTGCAGTTCTTTATTTCACAGTAGTTGGGAACGGATATCAGAGCGCCCTTCTAGCATGACGCTGAACATACAAGTGCTTACAAAGACAGACAATCGCAGACTGCCTGCTCTCTTAGTCAGGGGCTGTACCAAAGTCAGCGACTGTTTACATGAACACAGATGTTTTTCGTGGGTGGTATACTACT
The DNA here is from genome assembly GCA_907164885.2 of Dolomedes plantarius. Taxonomy (NCBI): domain Eukaryota; kingdom Metazoa; phylum Arthropoda; class Arachnida; order Araneae; family Dolomedidae; genus Dolomedes; species Dolomedes plantarius. Next base: position 98,250,381 of record OU015492.1, on the reverse strand, counting down.
ATAAGAAGCACATTGGGTGCGCTTTATCTTTATGATATTGTTTGACACTTTTGATCCTTTATCTCTGGCACCTGCAGCCATTATCGCTGAGATATTGTGAACTGCGGATTTTAGATGACTAGAGACGGGGTTTGGGTTACTCCTTCTGGGCGGCATGGCTAATAATCCTATCAACTGAAAAGAATTTATTGTGTTATTTTCCCCACTGGAATTTGCAGATGTTCACTTGCTTTTGGGTGGGCTATTTCTTAGAGGAAGGGTCCTCTCTTAACAGATGTCGGACCCGAATTACAGAAATAGACGAGATTCAACTTATAATGTCAAGATTCAACTTATAATGTCACATCCCCCCTCCCAAGAGGCTATCATCCTATGCCTGCATAGGGTGAGAGACACCTGAGTGTGAGTATGTTGGGACCTCACCTAATTCACTCTGCAAGATCAACATTATAAGTTTTACTACTTCAATTTTTAAGTTAAGTCATAATCGATATAAAACTCTTGATCTGCAGTATCAAGCTCTTTATATCGACATACGTTAGCTGGAATTATAAATCTTTCCGTATCTCTGGAGAAGTTCTCCACCTATCTAAATTCCTCCATCTCCAGTCATCGTGTTCAATACCATAACAATACAATTACTCGGCCTCAAATTAATAGGTGCGCAATTACAACAATAGTCTAATAGTAATTAAAAAGTACATAATTATAACAATATTAGTGGGAGAATAAAATAATAAGGTAATATACTAGTATAGCCATGAAAATAATAACATAGAAATGGCAAGTGATATGGCATAATTGAATCTCTCTGCAAATACATCAATAGTCTGGTAATAATTATGAATAAAATAAGGTATAAGATAATATAATGGTATAGCCATGAAAAGAATAACATAGAAATGGTAATGGATATGGCTTAATTGAATCTCCATGCAGATACATTATACCGAAAATCAGTTCTAATTCAATAGTAATCTACATGAAATCATACACAAAAACAATTCAATTCTGATACTTGTAAATCAATGCTAAATCAATACACAGAAATGATACATTAAATACTTCAATTCAGGTAAACGTAACTCAACATTAATTAAATAGGAAAACATATTGACAATCACGCACTAAATTAGTTCAATTCAGAAAAATATAACTCAATACTATTTACACTTCTAGAGCACTGGTTTACTCGGATAATAATTACTATTTATACAATCACAATAATGCCAGTATGATCATAAAATAGATAATATGATAATAGTGCGTAATAATGAAAAAGAAATAACAGGTGATATAATATAATAAAATCCTTACTAAGACACAAATATATCATATGAACACAATGCTTTTTACAATTATTAGATTATTCATCTCTTTCATTCCACTTAAATTCTCTCATGTTTTTTAATTCACTATATTCTTTAATACAGGGGAATAACTTCTATTTTTCTTAATCTCAAGATCTCTTTCCTATACTCTTTTAGATCTCTACATTGAGCGAAAATTAATCCTTTCACCCTTCTAGTATTCATCTCTCTCAAGCTCAATTTTTCAATTACCTTATCCTTCAAACCTAACTGTAGTGTTCTGACTTATGATGACATCTGCTAATCAGAGTACTAATTTCTCATGATAGCTTGTCTTTGAATAAGCCTGTCCTATTTAAATGAATTTAAGATTCTACTGAAAGGTACAAATTTCCTCCTTCCATTTTTTTCCCTTAACTTCATAATTTAAAAATAATAAAATAATTCTGACAACTTCAGCTAGTTTGGTTAAGGTATAATTATTATTCGTCTCTTTTTACACACTCAAAGGAATCGGGGACTCGCTCTTTCACCTCCCCCTCTAAAACACTACTCTTCGTTTGACCTACTTCTGTTGGGTGGGGTCAGGGTTCACACTGTTACTCCTAGCACGCTCGGGTTGTTTATCCGCTATCAGCTGTTTGGCGACTGGGGTTTCTTTTCGCCTCTCTAGGTTGTTTATCTGCTATCAGCTGTTGGGCGACTGGGGTTTCGTTCCTTCACACAATTCAAAATTCTGTGCTGAATTAAAATATCGTAGCCTAGATGCATGAATTACGTCGACGTCTGTTTTCGTCAGTGGGTTTCGCTTATTAATTTCATATGTCACATCGGATAATTGTTTTGTGATTGTAAAAGGCCCCTCGTACGCTTGGGTTAGTTTGCGGGTGTTGGGGTAATGAAATGTGTCTATCATGACGGTATCACCTACTTTAAACGGGGAGTTTTTGAATTTTTTATCATACTGTACCTTGTTTTTCTGATGGTCAATGATAGTTTTTTCGTATGCAATCTCTCTCGCTCTATCTAAATCTGGGTAAATCTTAGTTTCAGCTAATGGAGAAATGTATGGGGAACATCCATATAATAGATATATTGGAGGGAATGAGGTAACTTGATGAGGGGTATTATTGTAATCTACGGTAACCTGTTCTAGAACTTTCGGCCAGGGTGTTTTCTGTGTATCCCCATTAATTTTACAGCGCATTCTTTGCATAATGGTGGCTCCTACTCTCTCCTGTTTCCCATTGCTTTCAGGCCTATGAGAGGCGGTCAAAATTTGTGATATATTATGGTTTTTTAAGAAGTGTTTAAACTTGGTTGATGTGAATGCGGCGTTTCTGTCACTTAATAATTTCTTTGGTTTGTTAATCTGAAAAATTTGTTTTAAGCAATTAATGTATGTGTCTGTAGTTGAGGTGGTACTTGCGAATGTCCAGATGTATCTTGTGCTATGGTCCATTACACAATGTAGATATTTTTTCCTTGAATTATAATATCCTAGACCTCCGATAGTGTCAATAGACATTAATTCGAACGGTAGCTTTGCGGGAGGTAAAGCCTGTAATAATCCAAATCTCTTTTGATGTGATTTTTTGTTTAGCTGACATATTTCACTATATTTTACATAATTCGCTATGTCAATAATAATAGTATCCCAATAATAAATAGGTGACAATATTTGTATCATTTTTTGGATCCCAGGATGGCCAAATTGAAGATGTGCTGCTGTCAATAATTTCAACCGTAATGAAGTAGGAATAAATATTTTTGTCAAACCCTTTTTCTGGATAGTCACTACATTATCTCTTTTCTGAAATCTCGGATTATGGGTATTGTCTGCCTGTTGGTGTTCTTCTATTTCGTCTAATGTTATCAAATTGATTTGTTGTTGGACAAAGTGGGAAATCGGCTGTCTACTCAAAAAATCTGCTTCGTGATTGGTCGAACCCTTCTTATATTTTATGTCGTAGTCGTACATTGATAACTTTAGGGACCAGCGGAATAATCTTCCTGTTAAGTGTTTAATGGATTTCAGCCATACTAAGGCGGCATGGTCCGTGAAAATGGTGAATCTAGTTCCGTGCAGATAGCAGTGAAATTTCTCAACAGAGTCAACAATCGCGAGACATTCAAGTTCCGAAGCACTGTAGTTCTTTTCGTATGGTCTTAAACCTCGTGAATGATATGCTACAGGGTGTAGTGTTCCATCAGGGTACTCCTGTTTTAGGACACATCCTATCCCCTCTCCTGAAGCATCCACAAATAATTTACAAGGGTAATTTGGATTATGTATGGTTAGAATCGGTTTGGAAATTAGTGACATTTTAAGTGTTTCGTACGCTTGTTGACGTTCGTCGTTCCAGTCCCATTTAACGTTCTTTTTTAATAACTCATTTAGGGGTTTTCTCAATTTAGCGTAATTTTTGATAAATTTGTTGTATACATTGACACTCCCTAAAAATCCTTGGAGTTGTTTTACGTTTTTTGGTGGAATTAATTTCTTGATAGTTTCTATGTTTGAATTATTTGGCGACATCGTACCCTCTCCAATCTCATATCCTAAAAAGGATATTTTCTTTTGCGCTAATTGGCACTTTGATAACTTTAATTTAAGATTTTCTTGGACACAGATCTGGAATATTGCTCGGAGATGCTCTAAATGTTCTTCCATAGTATTTGAGAAAATGATTAAATCATCAAAGTAGTTCAGTGCGAAGTTAACTCTATGTTTGTTTAATATATGTCGCATGGTTCTTTGAAAAATCGCGGGAGAATTTTTAAACCCATAAGGCAATACCTGAAATTGATATAACCCATAGTTGCAGGTGAAGGCTAATTTTTCTTGACTCCCCTCCTCTAAAGGAATGTGCCAGTAGGCTGAAGCAATATCTAGTGAGGAAAATATCCTAGCTGTACTCAATTGGTCCAAAAGGTGATCAATTCGGGGTATTGGCTCTCTGTCCGTTTTACATATCTCATTTAGTTTTCGGAAATCTATACATAGTCGGGTTTTTCCTTCTCCTCTCTTGTGGGCCAGGGTGACGGGGCTACTGTAAGGTCCATGTGAGGGTTTGATTATTTTATGTTTTAACAATTCGTCGATTTGGGTCTTAATTTCTAAATTGTCTTTTTGCGACGCTCTATAGGGCCTCAAAGCTATAGGTAATTCTGATGTGGTAATAATTCTAGCAGGCTCCATATTTACTCTCCCAATATCATATTTACTTTTAGCAAAAATACCAATAAACGATGACAATAGAGGAATGAGCTCCGACGATAGATTCATGTTAGCAAATTCAGGTAATTTATCCTGAATGGCAATCTGAGTCTTAGAGTCTTCAGTCAAATCAAGTGTCTTCCTGATTTGCAGAGACGTTTTTGGATGCTCATGTTCTCCATTGCCATTCGTTAGCATTATATCATCACAATTATTTTCAATACGACCATAATATAATTTAGTACAGTTATTATCATCAGGATATTCATTTATCAATTTACTCGACTTACATATATCATCACAATTATTTTCAATACGACCATAATAAAATTTAGCACAGTTATTTTCATCAGGATATTCATTTATCAATTTACTCGACTTACATATATCATCACACTCACTTATAACAGAACTATAATACTTTTTAGCACAAATCATATCATTAGAATTTTTAGTTACTCCCTTACTTGGGTTATATTGGTTATCTACAATTTTATTAGAATTATAAAAATATTTCGTCTCTATGAATATGGTACTCTCGACATCCTCCTGACTCTCATTGTTATTATTATTCTTATTTTTTATATTAGAATTGAGATGATATGAAACATTATGATAACAACTCGATAATTTGTTAAGAGTAATATCTAGATTATCCTGATATACACTACAATCACTTAATTTAATATTCAAGTTAAATAATTTCATATGTGGCAAAGATAATAAGATGTAATTCAAATGGGTATCTATAACATACACTTCAATAGTTTTGGTTAGATCACCTATCGTAGCTTCTACACTGATAATTTTAACAATAACAATCTTACCTTGCGTTTGTTGCACTGTTTGCGGTTCCATGGGTCTTTCTTTATAGGTAAGTCCAGGTAGCCAAGATTTTGGCATGATTGTCACATTTGAACCTGCATCCAATAAACACGGAAAGTTCTTACTGTTTGATACTCGCAACATAGTCTTTAAGATTTGTCCGTTATCATCACTATGGTGGTTGACTGTCCGTTGCCTGGGAGGTGTCATTAGATGTCAGGTGGATCTGCACATCCTCTCCAAATGTCCGGTCTTTCCGCATCTGTAACATAACCTTTGTGTATTATCTCGAGTTGATAATCTATTTAATTGTGGCGGTCGTGGGGATGAGTAGTTATTAGGTGTGTAGTTGTTAGGTGTAGTCTGACTCCAAGGTCTCGTTCCATTTTCTTCAGCTCTCGGGGAATAACGAGGTGGCTTCTTCCAGTTTTGCGCCAAAACATTCTTTGGTTTAAAAACCTCAGCAGTTGGGTTCAGGAACGTCGGAGGTTTTAGATTTTCTCGAATTCTTAGTTCCTCATCTATAAAATCCAGCATTTCTTCGGTTTTTCGATTTTTCTGCCCTTTGCTTCTCTCGTATAATAGGAGAATTTCCTCCGGGAAAATAGTCCTGATCTTTGCATTTATTACTTCATTGTCCTGGTTCACTTCTAAGTTCTTTAAGCTGCGTAGGTGTGTATATAATTCCGTGATGCTTGTTCTCAGGGCGGGAAGGTCGTTGGAATCTTTTATCGGGCGGATGGCTAATATTTTTTGAATGTGGTAATCAATAGTTCTATCGGTATTCTCGTATCTCTTCTTTAATATTTGTATTATATCCGGGTAGTTTTCAGCTGTCACTGCGAATCCGGCTATTGTTTTGGCTGCCTCTCCATCCAAAAGAGAGATTAAATAATTCAATTTTTCCACTCGGGATAATTCTTTCCGGTTGTTGATGGTGGATTCAAATGTTTGCCAAAACGACATCCAAGTGGTTATGTCTCCGTGAAATTTTTTTAGTTCTATTTTTGGCAATTTTGCGGTGATGGGTTTCGTATCTTTAGTAGAGAGATTGTCAGTTGATTTGTCTTCCAGGACTTCCTTCTCTTGTGTTATTTCAATAATCCTATGTATGGTTTCAAGTATTTTAGTTTGATAGGTCTCTGAGCTTTCCATATCCGTATCTAGTTCTCCTTCTTCCGTTATCATGTCTGCAACGTTTTTATCCAAATCATATAATTCTTTCCGCTTCATTTCCAGTTGATCCTTTAGTGCATGTAATTTACTTTTATATCCTGGCTGTTGTTGAATTTCTTCGAATTGTTTAATTAGTCGAGAAACAGAGCCCCTCTGAGCTTTTCTTGTTCTCTTCAGAACTTCCATCTTTTAAAAAACGAAACTGTCTTTCAACTATATTATCAGTGAGCTATCACCGCATTCTCTAACGTGGGTGACACATGATACCCTGCTCGGTTCGGTGTGGGGAATTGGGAAGCAAGGCTCGTCCGCCATGTTTGTCCTTCTTGTCTTCTATTGCTTTAAAAATGCATATAAGTCCATTTAATCAATTTGATTTCTTCTTATTAAAATCCATTAGGTTTCCTTCGAAAAGTAGCAATCCTGTCGGCTTGTGACATTTCACCCCTGATTCCATAACACACACAGTAAGCAAGACGAGGCAGAGTTCTATAAAATTGCAGTTCTTTATTTCACAGTAGTTGGGAACGGATATCAGAGCGCCCTTCTAGCATGACGCTGAACATACAAGTGCTTACAAAGACAGACAATCGCAGACTGCCTGCTCTCTTAGTCAGGGGCTGTACCAAAGTCAGCGACTGTTTACATGAACACAGATGTTTTTCGTGGGTGGTATACTACTATAAGAAGCACATTGGGTGCGCTTTATCTTTATGATATTGTTTGACACTTTTGATCCTTTATCTCTGGCACCTGCAGCCATTATCGCTGAGATATTGTGAACTGCGGATTTTAGATGACTAGAGACGGGGTTTGGGTTACTCCTTCTGGGCGGCATGGCTAATAATCCTATCAACTGAAAAGAATTTATTGTGTTATTTTCCCCACTGGAATTTGCAGATGTTCACTTGCTTTTGGGTGGGCTATTTCTTAGAGGAAGGGTCCTCTCTTAACAGATGTCGGACCCGAATTATAGAAATAGACGAGATTCAACTTATAATGTCAAGATTCAACTTATAATGTCACATATATATATAATAAATACGACGATCAATGTATACAATTGATGTAAAAAAAATACATTTATAAAAAAGTCGTAAGGGATATTTTTTAGACAAAATAATGTAGAAGAAAATATTCAAATTAAATCTCATACGACATAGTACAGTTAATATAGTACACTTTGAGGAACATATCTTTTACTGTATTTTAATATTTTTTTAGATAATTTCCAATCGTCTGCCGCATTATCAAGAAAAGAAAAATATTTTTTTGTCTTTTTAGTTATTATGCACGTGACGATAAATTTATTTATTGTACCAGAAAAAGAAATCACGTGATCAGCATTTAATAAATTAAATTCTAAAAATTAATCTTTAAAAATTCCCCAAAAATCCGAAAATGGACGGAAAGATTCGAAAGAGTTTTCATTTTTAAAGGAATTTTTATGATCTTTCTCTTGATATAAATTTTATAACCCTCAAATTATTATTTTAAATGCATACCTAATAAAAGTTACTAAAGCAGCTTAAAAATTTAATTTTTAAAAAATCTAAGAAGAATTTTTCAAAAATCTTTCTTAGTGCACCCCTACACTATAAGATGAATCGCCATACAAAATTTCAGCCTTTTAGGTCCAGCGGTTTGGTCTGTGCGTTGTATGTCAGTCAGTGAGTGAGTCAGTTACGCAACTGTTTTAGATTACAAGCCGAAATCCCGCACTTCGCTACGGAGTACATTCAAAGTAAAAATAACGGTCAATGTATGCAATTAATGCCAATATATGTATATATATATAGGATGGCAAGATGTCTAGGGGAATGATAATGCAAATTTTTGCACAAACAAGTATTTATTATTCTTGGGACGTGACAATTACACGGGACATTTACAACACAGTTATAGGGACATTCAGAATTAAAATAAGCGCACTTTTCACCATTCAATACAAATCAATTCGATGCGTGGGCAGTCTCGCGGAGATGACCTAACTCGTCACTCCCTACGATCGCTCTCCTGTTTTTCTCTTCCCGCACGTTTTACCTTGCCGCGCAAACCTCAGCGACATCTAGTAGCCATTCTGCACAACGTAGCTATTCCGCAATCTTCTGGTACGGTCTGCCTCATTCCTATAGCGCTCGTCTATCCTGACTAGCAGTGTCCTCACTGCTGCAACAGCCTAGGATCTAAAATACACGAACTAAAAAAACAAAAACACATAGATTAGTATACAGTTTACAAACATTAAATTCTGGCCAAAACATTTATATAAGTCAACATTTGGTCCAGGGCTTCATTTGGTCCGCTGATGAAGATGTAACATTTGGTCCCTCATGATCTCCAATTTTGGCGACATCGTAGCGATCATGGTATTTAACTTTAGTAACACGGTAGGGTCCAAAATATTTCGGTCGGAGTTTCAGCTTGCTACCAAACTGAGTTCTCATAATTGCCACCAGTTCTCCTTGCTTGTACTGATAAGCTTCCTTGCGTTTTCTATTGTAAGTCTTACGATTCTCCTCTTGAATTTTTAAAATATTCTGCTTAGCGTCTTTCCTAATGCTATCACGATGTTGATTAAATTGGCCTTGACTTTCTTCCACGAGCAAATTTCTTATAAGGGCATCCTCGGGATTTTTCATTCTGATTCCTATGAGTAATTCAAACGGTGAGTACTTAGTACTACGTGACGTACTGCAGTTTAACACTCTTTGCACTGAGTCAACATGTTTAAACCACTTCGCGGGATCATTTAAGGACATCTTTGTTAATACCGGGATAAGGGTTCTATGTATTCTTTCCACTTGACCATTTGCTCTTGGCACTCCCGCAGTTATTTGTTCATGATGGATATTCTCTTTAGTGCAGTATTCTTCGAATTCGTTGGATCTGAAAGCTCCTTCTCGATCACTGATTATGGTCGAAGGATTCCCGAAGGTTTTCTGCTGTAGCTTTAGTCTTTCGATGGCTTCTTGCGCTGTGGTACTTTTAGTTGGATATAGCCATGTGAATTTTGTAAATGCATCTACGACCGTGAAAATGTGATTGTAATTCTTATTGGTTGTTGGCAGTGGTCCAATGAAATCCACATGATATGTTGATAATGGCGAATCTTCCTTAGGAATAGGATGTAACAGTCCTTCTCCTTTCCCAGTCTTCTTATTTACCACTATGCATTCAACACAGTTTCTTATCACATTCTCAACACACTTTCTCATGTTTGGGAAATAAAAATTGCGTTTCACCAAGTCTTCAGTTTTTACAGCAGCAAAATGTCCAAACGAATGTGCATGCTTCACAACGTCCACTTGCATCATTTCAGGTACTACCAGTAACTCTTCATCATCAGCAATTTTATACAAGACATTATTATTCAAGATAAATTCGGAGGTTTTGCCTGCCTGTAACAGTTTCTTGATGGTTTTGATCTATTCGTCACTTTCTTGAGCATTAACAATTTTGTAAGTCAATTCATCACTATTCACAAGCATAACAGGGAATCTGCTCAATGCATCAATGTGTTGCATTTGTTTTCCAGGGCGATGTACTACTTCATATTGGAACTCTTGCATGAATAATGACCATCTGGCAACTTTTGGTGTAAGTTCCTTTTTATCTAGGGTTTTTGCAAATGCCGCACAATCAGTGAAAATTTTGAATTTGGCTCCCAATAAATAATTTCGAAATCTTTTTAAAGCCTCGATAATCGCAAGCACTTCAAGTTCATAGCTACACAATTTTTCTTTCTGGATAGAGGTTTTTTTGCTCATATACTGAATTGCATAATAGCGCCCATCATCACTCTGCTGGAAAAGTATTGCCCCTAACCCAAGTTTACTTGCGTCCGTGTGTAATTCCAATTTCTGCCCTTCTCTGTAAAGGTGTAACAGGGGTTCATTAGACAGCGCGTCCTTAAGTTTTTGAAAGGCTATTTTCTGTTCAAAGCCAAATTCGAAAGGTTTTGAGGCTCGTAATAAATCACTAAGTGGTCTTGCTATAATGGCATATGAAGGTATGTATTTTCGAAAATATCCTGTCAACCCCAGGAAACTCTGTACTTCTTTGGCATTTTTGGGTTCAGCAAAACAACGAACTGCTGCAGTCTTCTCTAATGACGGTCGGATGGTACCATTTTCAATGATGTGGCCTAAAAAATTGATTTTCCTCTGCAAAAATCGAAACTTCTTAAGGTTCAGCTCAAGACCATACTTGGAAGCTGTTTCTAACACCCGACTTAATTTTTTATGCGCTTCATTTTCATTGATAGCTGGGATTATGATATCGTCTAAATAAATGACTAAAGTCCCGTCTCTCAATAGGTCTCTGAACACGTAATTAATGTATCTTTGAAAGTAATTGCTGCTAATGGACAAACCAAACGGTACTCTTAGGAATTCATACTGGCCTGACTCTGTTACAAACGCAGTGTATTTTCTACTTGCTTCATCCACTTCTACATGGAAGAAAGCATTTTTCAAATCGAGAGTGGTGAACACCCTTCCACTTTCTAGCTTATCTAGTACTTCCTCAATAACAGGTAGCGGATATCTGTCTCTAACTATTCGCTTATTCAAAGCTCTGTAGTCAATGCACAAACGCATCGTATCATCCTTCTTTCTACACACCACAACAGGCGAAGCAAAATCAGAGCAACTCTCCCTAATTATCCCTTGCTCTAACCAATCGTTTATTTGCTTTTCGACTTCTCTCTTTTCAGGAAGCGACAACCTGCGTGATCTTTGACAAATGGGTCTTTCATCGGTTAGAATTATTTTCATTTTCAAAGCAGTAGTTTCTGTTTTGTTTGGCTCATAATTTTGAACAAGCGCATGAATTTCGTTTCTCAATTTATAGTCAGTAATGTGTGACAGGTCAAAAGGGCAATCATCATACGATTCGGATACTCTCACTAAGAACGAAGCTGATGAATCGTTGTTTACATTCGCGCTCTCTAAATGTTTTCTAGTTTTCACTCTTGTCTCGCTCGTAGGCGCCACCGCCTCCTCTGGTTTCAATAACATGTCGTAAATTTTCGCTGGCAAAATAACTTCCGCAACAATTTCAGAGCTTGCAGCCAAGACTTCTCGTGCTTTCCCCCCCTCGCGTAGCGAAATGCGAAACTTGTAAACATTGGCCATCCGGCGCTCACCGAACACACTTGTCAAAACAATCTGAGAATGAATTGGCTTTGCAGCCGAAACAAAATTCTTGTTTACGATTATCGAACTCGCACCACTGTCTACCGTGGCGACTAAGGGTTTTCCGTCTATAAACACATCGACGTACTGTAGCTCACTGAATAAATAGTCATTTTGAGTTGGGATAGAAGTTGAAACGTGATTGATGCCGTACTTTTGGTCACTCTTGTTTTCTGCATTCGACAATTTCTTTGTACAGTTTCTAGCAAAATGCGGCCCCCCCACAAATATAACAAGATATAGGTTCTCTACTAGAAAATTTTTGATTTTGTCTCTGAAACTGCCTCGGGGAATGGTTTCCATATTCAATTTTTGTACGATCTTTGTTAGCGTCACTTTCATTCCTAGAACGAACACTCGAATAGTTCCGCGTTTCATGCAAAGTTTTATTTTTAGAAACAAAAAAAACATCACAAGTCTTTCCAAGCTGTTCAGGCGTCAGCCACGAGTCGGCCTGTGTGATTTTAATGTGAGAAGCTGTTTCTTGATCTAGTGTGTCTAAAAATTTATCGCTCACCATTAGGTCAAAAAGTTTTTTAAAATCAGAAACATTACGGATTTTGAGATAATATTGGAACATTGCACTTAAGCGTGTTGCAAACTGAACATGCGTCTCATTCACCTGCCTTCTAGCTCTTCTAAAATTAAGTAGACACTCTTGAGCCGTGGGTTGAAATTCTTTCATGATTAAAGATTTAACTAACTCATAGTTATTCATTTCATCATCTTTAACGTATAGTAAAATGCTATGGGCCTTCTCTCCGAGAATATTTATAAGAATTTCGGATTTCAATTTCTCTGGGACATCCTTAACTTTAAACGCTCGTTCCAATGATTGGAAAAAAAGGCTAAAATTTTCCGCTTTTGTCGGCAACTGTATTGTTAGCGTTTTTACACTTTTAATCAAATTTTCAAGATCACAAACCTCAGGATTTGATACATCTTGAGCTGCTTCTGCTTTCGATTTGCAAAGTTCTACCTCTCGTTCTATACGTTGGAGCTTTAATTTTTCTAATTCTAGTTTTGAGTTGGTTAGCTGCAGTTCAAGCTCAGCTTTTGGCTGTCGATCCTCAATTATTCGGTTAAGAAGATTCATTACAAATTCTGGGTCATCTTGGAATGCTTTAGATTTCTCTAGTTTATTTTTTAACTCTATAATCGTTTCTTTTGCAGTGCACTGCTCACCAATTTCAGTAAGAACATTCACTATGTCCTCTTTGCTCGTATTCTTGTTATAATTAATAGTAGTAGACATTTTTCATAAATCTTTTTCTCAGCAATAGAGTTATAAAAAGAAGATATACTACCTTTTCTCGCAGGACTCTTGCATCAGTAATTGCTGTCGCATCAGTAGTTAACTTCACAGTGTATCCAAAATATCAAGAGTAACAAAATAAATCCAAATTGTCCTCAAAATTGTCCTCAAAATAAATCCAAATTGTCCTCAAAGTCCATCCGGGGCGATCCCCCAAGTTTATAGGATGGCAAGATGTCTAGGGGAATGATAATGCAAATTTTTGCACAAACAAGTATTTATTATTCTTGGGACGTGACAATTACAAGGGACATTTACAACACAGTTATAGGGACATTCAGAATTAAAATAAGCGCACTTTTCACCATTCAATACAAATAAATTCGATGCGTGGGCAGTCTCGCGGAGATGACCTAACTCGTCACTCCCTACGATCGCTTTCCTGTTTTTCTCTTCCCGCACGTTTTACCTTGCCGCGCAAACCTCAGCGACATCTAGTAGCCTATTCCGCAATCTTCTGGTAATTCTTATTCCGCAACGTATCTATTCCGCAATCTTCTGGTACGGTCTGCCTCATTCCTATATATATATATATATATATATATATATATATATATATATATATATACAGTGGCTCCCAAAAGTGTTCGTACACTTACGAATTTCAATGAAATAGGGGTCTATCCATCGATTAAAATGAATATTTCAGAATGGGTATTTAATAATAAGATCTATAATCTATTCTTAACAAAACTATATGAAATATTTTGAAAACATACTAAAACTTCATTTTTAAGAAACCAGTAATCAAAAAGTAACAAAAACTTTATCTCACAAAAGTCATCGTACACTGAAATATTTTCGGATAAATTCATAATTAAAATTATCATCTGGCGCTTTATTTTTATTTTTGAATTGTGGTGGCATGTAAAATATCGTTTAGCTTTAATTTTTGCTTGCCTACTTCGTAATTTTCTATTTATTATTTAAAAATGGCTCGTAGTCGTAAAGAAACAACAAACAGCATTCGAAAATTGATTATTTTTCATCATAGTAGTGGTAAATCAGTTCGGAATATTGCTAAATTACTTAATTTATTCCTTTCTACTGTGCAGTATGTGAAAAACGCTTAAAAGAAGAAAATCGGATCGAAAACAAGTTAAGAAAAGGCCGTACGGCAAAGTTAACAAAACGTGATCAAAGATTTATAATTAGAAAATTTGTGAAAAATTCACGTTTGAGTGCCATAAAAGTTTCTGCAGAATTCAATGAAACATTTTCTACTTCAATTTCACCTGAAAAATTTTGACGAGTTCTCAAAACAGCTGGATTACATGGGCGTTCTGCCCATAGAAAATTTTTTGTAAGTGAGAAAAACAGAAAGTTTAGGCTTCCCTTCGCACTATCAATGATAAATAAGCCTCGAACCTATTGGAATAATGTCTTATTTGCCGATGAACATTTTCGGTGCTGATGGGCGTATAATTGTATGGAGAAGAAAAAAATGAGGAACTTAATTCCAAGAACTTAGTAGGAACAGTTAAGCATGCCGGTGGAGGTATCCCTGTGTGGGGGTGCATGTCAACATCAGGACTAGGAAATTTGGTATTTATTGATGGCATAATGAATCATGCTGTTAATAATGGCATGATTCATTATGCCATCATTATGATTCATTATGCCATGGTATTTATTGATGGCATAATGAATCATGCTGTTTTTATAAATATTTTAAGAGACAATTTTAAATTATCAGCTCAAAATTTGGGTATTGGAAACAAATTTGTTTTTTATCAAAATAACGATCCTAAGCACACGGCTCTCAACGTTCGCATCTGGTGTCTCTATAATTGTCCACAAGTTTTGAAAACACCACCTCAATCGCCAGATTTAAACCCAATAGAACATATTTGGAGAGAACTGGAGGTTCGAGCACGAAAACACGACATTCACACGAAAAGCGAACTAAAAACAATTATGATGGAAGAATGGATGAACATTGATGCAAAAATTACAAAAGAACTAAAGCAATCTATTCCCAGACGTTTAAAAGCTGTTGTGGATGCTAAAGGATATCCTACTAAATATTAATTTAACGAAAAATTAGAATATTTACTAATATGTAGAGATTTTTTACAAGTGTACGATGACTTTTGTGAGATAAAGTTTTTGTTACTTTTGGATTATTGGTTTCTTAAAAATAAAGTTTTACTATGTTTTCAAAATATTTCATGTAGTTTTGTTAATAATAGATTATAGATCTTATTATTAAATACCCATTCTGAAATATTCATTTTAATCAATGGATTGACCCCTATTTCATTGAAAATCGTAAGTGTACGAACACTTTTGGGAGCCACTGTATATACAAATATATATAAATATATATATATATATATATATATATATATATATATATATATATATATATATATATATTTATTTAGAAAAAAATCGTAAGGGATATTTTTATAGATAAAATAATGTAGAAGAAGATATTCAAATCAAATCTAATATAAAGAATACTAAAGAATATAGTACAGTTAATTTAGTACAGTTTGTAGAACATTTCTTTTACTGTATTTAAATATTTTTTGGGTAATGTCCAATCGTCTGCCCCATTATCAAGAAGAAAAAAATATTTTTTTTTCTATTTAGTTTTTGTGCACGTGACGATAAATTTATTTAAAGTACCAGAAAAAGAAGTCACGTGATTAACATTTAATAAATTAACTTCAAAAAATTAATCTTTAAAAATTCACCAAAATTCAGGAAATGGAGCTAAAGATTCGAAAGAGATTTCATTTTAAAGGAATTTGTATGATCTTTCTCGTGATATAAATTTTACAACCCTCAAATTATTATTTTAAATGCAAACTTAAAAAAAATAAAAAAAGCAGCTTAAAAATTTAATTTTAAAAAATCTAAGAAGAATTTTTCAAAAATCTTTCTTAGTGCGCCCCTACACTATGGGAAGAATCGCCATGCAAAATTTCAGCCCTTTAGGTCCAGCGGTTTGGTCTGTGCGTTGTATGTCAGTCAGTGAGTCAGTTACGGAACTGTTTTATATACAGTGGCTCCCTAAAGTGTTCGTTCACTTACGAATTTCAATGAAATAGGGGTCTATCCATTAATTAAAATGAATATTTCAGAATGGGTATTTAATAATAAGATGTATAATCTATTCTTAACAAAACTACATGAAATATTTTGAAAACATAGTAAAATTTTATTTTTAAGAAACCAGTAATCTAAAAAGTAACAAAAACTTTATCTCACAAAAGTCATCGTACACTGAAATATTTTCGGATAAATTCATAATTAAAATTATCGTCTGGCACTTCATTTTTATGTTTTGAATTTTTATGTTATTTTTATGTTTTTATGTGGCACTTAAAATATCGTTTGGCTTTAATTTTTTTTTGCATACTCCGTAATATTCTATTTATCATTTAAAAATGGCTCGTAATCGTAAAAAAACAACAAACAGCATTCGAAAATTGATTATTTTTCATCATAGTAGTGGTAAATCAGTTCGGAATATTGCTAAATTACTTAATATATCCAATTCTACTGTGCAGTATGTGAAAAAATACTTTAAAGAAGAAAATTGGATCGAAAACAAGGTAAGAAAAGGCCGTCCGGCAATTTTTTTGTGGATGACAAAAACAGAAAGTTTAGGCTTCCCTTCGCACTATCAATGATAAATAAGCCCCAAACCTATTGGAATAATGTCTTATTTGCCGATTAACATTTTTGGTGCTGATGGGAGTATAATTGTATGGAGAAGAAAAAATGAGGAACTTAATCCGAAGAACTTAGTAGGAACAGTTAAGCATTCCGGTGGAGGTATCCTTGTGTGGGAGTGCATGTCAGCATCAGGTTCTAGGAAATTTTGTATTTATTGATGGCATAATGAATCATGCTGTTTTTATAAATATTTTAAGAGACAATTTTAAATTATCAGCTCAAAATTTGGGTATTGGAAACAACTTTGTTTTTTATCAAAACAACGATCCTAAGCACACGGCTCTCAACGTTCGCATCTGGTGTCCCTATAATTGTCCACAAGTTTTGAAAACACCACCTCAATCACCAGATTTAAACCCAATAGAACATATTTGGAGAGAACTGGAGGTTCGAGCACGAAAACACGACATTCACACGAAAAACGAACTAAAAACAATTATGATGGAAGAATGGATGAACATTGATGCAAAAATTACAAAAGAACTAAAGCAATCTATTCCCAGACGTTTAAAAGCTGTTGTGGATGCTAAAGAATATCCTACTAAATATTAATTTAACGAATAATTAGAATAATTTCTAATATGTAGAGATTTTTTAGTTCCTCATTTCTTCTTCTCCTTACAATTATACGCCCATCGGAACCAAATATGTTAAACTGGCTTTCATCGCAAATAAGACATTATTCCAATACGTTTGGGGCTTATTTATCATTGATAGTGCGAAGGAAAGCCTAAGCTTTCTGATTTTCTCAATCACAAAAATTTTTTCTACGGTCAGAACACCCATGTAATCCAGCTGCTCTGAGAACTCGTCGAACAGTTTCAGGTGAAATTGAAGTAGAAAATGTTTCATTAAATTCTGCAGAAACTTTTACAGCACTCAAACGTGTATTTTTCACAAATTTTCTGATTATATATATCTGATCAAGTTTTGTTCGCTTTGCCGGGCGACCTTTTCTTACCTTGTTTTCGATACGATTGTCTTCTTTAAAGCGTTTTATCACATACTGCAGAGTAAAATGGGATAAATTAAGTAATTTAACAATATTTCGAACTGATTTACCACTACTATGATGAAAAATAATCAATTTTCGAATGCTGTTTGTTGTTTCTTTACGACTGCGAGCCATTTTTAAATAATAAGTAGAATATTACGGAGTAGGCAAGCAAAAATCAAAGCCAAACGATATTTAAAATGCCACCACAATTGAAAAATAAAAATAAAGCGCCAGACGATAATTTTAATTATGAATTTATCCGAAAATATTTCAGTGTACGATGACTTTTGTGAGATAAAATTTTTGTTACTTTTGGATTATTGGTTTCTTAAAAATAAAGTTTTACTATGTTTTCAAAATATTTCATGAAGTTTTGTTAAGAATAGATTATAGATCTTATTATTAAATACCCATTCTGAAATATTCATTTTAATTAATGAATAGACCCCTATTTCATTGAAAATCGTAAGTGTACGAACACTTTTGGGAGCCACTGTATATATATATATATATATATATATATATATATATATATATATATATATATATATATATATATATATATATATTTATTTATTTATTTATTTATTTATTTATTTATTTATTTATAAAAAATTGTAAGGGATATTTTTATAGACAAAATAATGTAAAAGAAAATATTAAAATTAAATCTAATATAAAAAATGCTAAAAAATATTGTACTCTTAATGTAGTAGAGTTTGTAGAACATTTCTTTTACTGAATTTTAATTTTTTTGGTTAATGTCCAATCGTCTGCCGCATTATCAAGAAAAAATATTTTTTTCTGTCTATTTAGTTTTTATGCACGTGACGATAAACTTATTTAAAGTACCAGAAAAAGAAATCACGTGATAAACATTTCGTAAATTAAATTCTAAAAATTAATCTTTAAAAATTCTCAAAAAATCAGAAAATTTAGGTAAATATTCGAAAAAGATCTCATTTTAAAGGAATTTTTATGATCTTTCTCGTGGTATAAATTTTATAACGCTCAATTTATTATTTTAAATGCAAACTTAAAAAAAGTTACTAAAACAGCTTAGAAATTTAATTTAAAAAAAATTAAGAAGAAGTTTTCAAATATATTTCTTACTGCACCCCTACACTATAAGAAGAATCCCCATGCAAAATTTCAGCCCTTTAGGTCCAGCGGTTTGGTCTGTGCGTTGTATGTCAGTCAGTGAATGAGTCAGTTACGGAACTGTTTTATATATACAGATTAAGAAATGTGCGGATATATTATTTACTAATGAAAACCCGTACTTCGCTACGGAGTACATTCAAATTTAATACAACGGTCAATGTATGCAATTCATGCCAAATATATATATATATATATATATATATATATATATATATATATATATATATATATATATATATATATATATATATATATATATATAAGAAAATCGTAAAGGATAATTTTATAGATAAAATAATGCAGAAGAAAATATTCAAATTAAATCTAATATAAAGAATACTAAAGAATATAACACGTAATATAGTACAGTTTGTAGAACATTTCTTCTACTGTATTTTAATATTTTTTGGATAATGTCCAATCGTCTGCCACATTAGCAAGGAAAAAAATATTTTTTGTTTATTTAGTTGTTATGCACTTGACGATAAATTTATTTAAAGTAACAGAAAAAGAAATCACGTGATCAGCATTTAATAAATTAAATTCTAAAAATTAATCTTTAAAAATTCCCCAAAAATCAGGAAATGGAGGTAAAGATTCGAAAAAAATTTCATTTTAAAGGAATTTTTATGATCTTTCTCGTGATATAAATTTTATAACCCTCAATGTATTATTTTAAATGCAAACGTAAAAAAAGAAAAAAAACAGCTTAAAAATTTATTTTTAAAATATCTAAGAAGAATTTTGTAAAAAATCTCTCTTAGTGCACCCCTACACTATAAGAAGAATCGTCATGCAAAATTTCAGCCCTTTAGATCTAGCGGTTTGGTCTGTGCGTTGTATGTCAGTCTGTGAATGAGTCAGTTACGGAACTGTTATATATATATAGATTATTATATTATTTATATTATCATTTATATTGTTATATTTATTTATATTATTTATATATTATTTCTTTATATTTAAATTATTAATAAATTTTTAAATATTATTATTAATATTTAAAAAAATTTTAAAACTTTTTGAGAAGTTCTGTGATGTGATTTTGTTTATAAATTATATGGTTAACCATCATAAAATAATTCAAAATTTTAACTCGATGAATAAAAAAATTTTAAAATGTGTCCCGGACACCCTTAATTTCGATATTCTCAGAATAATCCAACTTTTCTGCATCTATATATTCATTTGAGGCATTAAATTACACAAAACTGGTGACTTTGTACAATAAGTGTGTTTGAAATGCATTTTAGAAGTAAGCGGATAAACATTCAATATAAATAAGCAAAATAAAAAAATTTATTTAATATTTTTAATTTTAATAAAAACGAATAATTTAAAAATTTCTAAAATTTAAAAGCTCATCACTTTTAATCATTAAAATTCTGTTCTCTTTCAATTTTTGAATTAATTGGTAACATAAGTATGTCCTTCAAAAGCATGACTGATAATCAGTTTTATTGATTTAGCAATATTTAACTCGTTGACTAATTTATCAACCGTAAGCCTTGTCTGTACAAATTGATTCATAAACATTTTGCCCATTAAAAAATATTTTTGAGAACAGAATGTTCTTTCAATATAAAATAAGGGTATGAAACAAATTTCTGTCCCTACAGTGATGTGAGTGAAACAAAAAAACAAATCCCATGCAGTTACGGTCTAACAATATTGACACATTTGAAACTTTCCAATAAAGCTTAACATTGAGTCAAACAGACTGGTGATTATATTCAAAATAATTCTATTGATGTTAGAGCTTTAGGCGCAGTCAAAACAAATTAGCTTTTGTTATCAGGGAAATTAGAGACTCAATTTTCCTCAATATTATTTTCTTTGTTACAGCTCTTAAAAGTATATAATACAACCAGTATGTTTCAAGGTGAGACAATACTTTTATCCTATATTGAATATGCGCATATTTCTGCAATTATGTACTTTAAGTTATTTTAAAAAGAAATTTTTAATGAACTATCATAATTAAATTACGTCTGAAATTTCTCTATGAAATTTGGGTAATGTTTCTTTATTATATTTTCATTAACTGTCTTCAAGATTTTTGGATTTGAACAAACGATTTTGGAATTTATTTAACCAAGCAAAAATATTCTGAAAAATTTATTTTTTGCCCTTTAAAGTTATTAAAAGTTTTATAAATATAATTTTATGAATCACCAAGACAAACTGTTTTAAAAACTTATCCACGCACAAAAGTTTAAAAATTATTCGAGTAAAGTATTAGTCCAGCAGTTATATCAAAGTCTCAATAGGCTTAACATTTTGAATTTTTTAAATTTTTAAAAGAAAATTTTAAATTAACCGAGCATTTTTTAAATGTATTGTTATTTAAAACGCTTATGAAAAAGTATGAAACATTAAAACACAGGAAAAACTATTACAAAATGTAAAGAAAAATTTATAAAAAATAAAATTTTGGGATGACCCTCTTAAAGCAAACAGACAAAAAAAAATTTATTAACACTTTTTCAAAATCTAAAAGTTTTCAAGGATATTGAGTTTTATAAATACCTTATAAGCTAATTTCTAGCACAATTATCTCTACTCATTTGCAGAAATTAGGAGCACAGAATCCACTCACGAAAGTAAAACTTCATCAACTATTTCTTGGAGCACAAATCTTACCTCTAAACACTGTCAATGATATTGAATTCACAAAAAATGCAAGCAAACACAGCTCAACTCTGTACAATTTTGTACTGCAACAGATTAAATAATTAAAATACAGTATCAGTAATTTACACTAACACAGTGGGAAAGGGCAATACATTTTACATAAAGTAACTGAAAGAATTAGATGGAATAACCCATTTTTCACAATATTGGTAACAAACACTGGTAACTATGCTGTGCATATTGAGTCATATTAATTCTATCACTAACAGAAATACGAAATGCAGAATTTTTTTATTTTTTAATATATATTCTTTCACGTTGTCCTAAGATCATTATACTACATTGTTGTTGTTGTTTCCAATCCCCTCGGAGTAGGAAAGCCTATACCAAGTCCCAAGCAGAATCCTTCGCCGAGTCCTCGGCGAAGGATTGTAAGCAGTTTCACTTTAAAGCGAGGTACTACTAGGGCTGAAGTCTGACTTGACCTCGAAGAACATCGGTCCCGTAATCTTGAACCGAGTTAAGTGACGAGGCCAGAACACTTGACCCCGCACCACCAGAGGTAAATTTAAGAACTTGGAGGACATTGTAGCCACGACCTATTTTACGTACCGCAGGATCTGCATGACGAGCATCGAACCAGGGACGTTCAGATCACTGGCTCGACGCCTTTACCAACGGTGTCATCGCGCCCTTTTATACTACATTAAATGGCAAAAGGGAAAAGTTTAGTTCAAAAATGAAAATGTATCCCCTCTCCGGGATAGTTCATTCGGGAGATCCCCCAACTCGCAATTTGTAGACCCAATCTTGATCCCTTTTCCGTTATCATTGGAAAGTAGTATTGGAATCCCATCATCGGAAAGTAGTATTGGAAAGTACAAACATGCCTCAAAATTCATATGAAAATGTTTAGCATTGACTATCATAAAAAAAATCCGTTAATATCCTCAAAGTAAATGGATTTTATGAAGAACAGAATCCAAAGACAGCAGTTCCTGAGATCGCACGATGTTTAATTAGAGAAAATATTTGAAAATATATTTCAATCAGAAGAATAACAGTTCGTGGTTAGAAGACGTTGTTTAATTGTTGTCTTTGGTCGATAGTCGTCATAAAATGATTTTAGATACTTGTTATAACACCAGATAGTTTTTTAATGTATTCTGTTGACAGTCATACATATGCAATTCATACATAATGGGAAAAAACTTGATACTGGAAATTTTTATTCTTGAAAACGTGCATTATAAAAATCCCTTTGCAATTCCTAAATCCATATTAATCTGTCCGTCCGTATGGTAAATACTCTAAACTGATATTCTTTGAAAATTCTAGGGGTTAATAATTTTAACCCTTAACATCATTCACAAAGATATACACGAGCGTTAAAGCAATTATTCTGTAAATACCTGGATGAAACACTAATCTTAATCCAAATAATCCATGAGAAATATACATATGCTACATTAAAATTGCGATGAAAGCTTCGTCATAGCGAAATTGGCAAAACTTTAGACAGCTTCCATTTACAATAGCTTAAATTATTGTTCTCATAAATTCTAGTAGCTGCTGTATACTACAATAGTTTTGTCCCAAAAGTGTTATTTTATAGCTGCAGACCCAATTTGGTTGGCGAAGGTATAAATGTTTAAGATTAAACCTTTTACAAAGGTTTAATCTTAGTATATAATCAAACGGAGTAACGAACAGTACGATGGTATCAGGGGCATTAATTCTGAATGAAAAGCGATTTAGTAAAGGAGACAACAATGCTTATTTCGATCCCATTATAGATTAGTGACGTTATAATCGCCAATCGTAATTCATTTAACAGATGCAACATTCCCATTATCACAGAGAACATTGTGAAATTGAAATGCTTCTCTTAACATGTTCAATTCGATAGACTGTACGCACTTTTCAATGATATTTTAATGAATGATGGAATAAAACTTGATAATGCTATTCGGTTTGAACTAAGCTCTGACTATACGAAAAACAAATTATTTCAGTCTTGAATTTCATTAAACTTCATGAGGTTTGATTCTCCTATTGCGACATAAACGCAGACCCTTATATACCTCTTTACATCCAGCCCACACATAATTCGTATATAATACGAGTAATGCAAGATTTTGCTGATTTATTTCTTTTCTGATAACGACATTCCCAGGCACCGCAATCTTCATAATCAAGACCTTTAACCATATTCATAATTTATTCTATGTGCTCAGAAAAAGGCTTAAGCCATGGCGTCAAAGGAGAATTTTTATGACGTTTCTTCTGGTTCGTTTTATAGAAGGAGTCATTCAAAAGGGGTGGTAAGCTTGGTCCAGTTACACTCCCACTTTTCAGCTTAAATGAACATTTAATGAGAGAGTAAGCAGTAGGGAAACAAATCTCATTGAGCGTTGTTGGGAGGAATCTAGGAGGACACATCAAGTTGTCCAGGCTTTTGAAACAGGCGTATGAGAGATTATTTTCCCGGGTTTAATGGGCGTAACAAACAGTACAGTTTTGCAGCTCAAGCTCTGTTAAGAGAGATTTTCTGTCTGGGTGTAGTGGACAAACTAAGTTTTCTATTTACGGAAGCAAACTGTCGTACATGAGATTCAAACCACCCGAGCGTCACCCGCTCTGTTAGATAGCTGCATTAGACTGTCTGGTTTCAGGAAGCACGCTCCGGTAGAAACTTCCTGGTTTTCAAAGACGAATTCTGGTCGGAGAGATTTATTTCTAAGGTAGTTTCCTGAAAGTGAACAACTTGATGACCATTTTTCGGAAGTGAATTTCGAACTGAGGGAGCCATCTGCCGATTTTTAGAGAATACATGTCCGGTTGTAGGTGGTAAGCTCTCGTAAGAAAAATTCGTCTGTCTGGTTTAGTAGACACACTAAGATATCTGGTTTTCGGAGGCGGATTCCTGACTCAGAGTCATTTGTAGAGTTTATGGATACATCCTTCTTACCGGTTTCAGGAGACAAATGCACCCGAGAGATTGATCTGTCTTGTATAAAAGCCATATGAAACTGCCGGATTGCCGTAGGAAAGCTTCGGAAAAAAATATTGATGTCTCAGTTTTAGCAAATATCAAACTCGTTAAACCTGAGACATCAAGTCATCTTTCCGTTATTTATTCGAAGGCAATCTAGAGATCGGAATCTGTGCAAATTTCTGTAAGTATTAATTCATCCTTAAGTATTAATTGTGTAAGTATTAATTGTCATCCACATAGATTGTACGGCTGGTCTGTTTTGGAGTACTACGTCATATCACGTCCAAGTAGATACAGACTATATCATGGATAAACGCCCATAAATGTGGGTAAAAAGAGAATCATGGCTAACGGTAAATATGAAATTACCTGCTGTATTCTTTAGAACTAAAACTAAAGAAAATGCTTAGTGACGTTATAAAATTATCATAAGCGCCTCATGTATGTTCGCAATCATATACGAATGAAATCTTGTCCACTTACAAAGAGGTTGCGAAACAATCAGAGGCATGAGTGACGAATAGAGTATTAGTAGAACTCCTTCTTCGTAGAACGAGTGGGTAAAGGCGGTGAGAGACTTCACACACACAAAAAAAAAGGTTGTCTTCCTTTTAGCTGCCAAACTTTAATTGATCTTTAAAGCAGCACATTACACAAACATATAAAATAAAGGAATAAACAACTATGTAGTCATAGGCAGCTCCTCACATCAGCCAACATGGCCGCCTCCTTCCTCCTTCCCTTTTTCTACTAATAAGAGTCGAGTTGAGTTGTGTCTTCAGTTCTTACAAGTCCCATCGGGGCAAGCACATCCGTCACATGAGTGTCGATGTTGCTAAGGAAAATAAAACTCGGAACAAGTATTTGTTCTATCACACACAAGTAAAGATTTAAGGTGAGAGCTCTTCATTATGCAGCTTCCACTTAATATAAACAATATACATACAAATTTATAAACATAATACATATATTCCAATAAAACATTAACCAAATAACATAATCAATAGCAATATTGTATTACCACACCATTTGAGATCAAGTATATACATGAAAAGATAAATTCTTAAAATTAATTAGGAGAATCAAATTTTAATCTAGACAAAGCATCAGCATTACCATGGCGACTACCCTTTCTATATGTGACGCTCATATTATAACGTTGTAGAGCTAATGCCCAGCGAGAAAGCTTTGCACCATGAGGGGCACTTTGAGTTAAATAAGTCAATGGGTTATGATCAGAAATTATTTGTATTTCAGCACCAAATATCCACGTATCAAACTTTTTCAATACCTCAAGGACACAAAAAGCTTCTCTCTCAATGGTTCACCACTTCATTTGGCATGAATTCAACATTTTACTAAAGAATGCAATCGGTACTTCCTTTCCTTGTCCATCTTTTTGAGCTAAACATGCACCGATTGCTGTGGCCGATGCATCTGTATATAACTGGAAGGGTTTATCAAGATCTGGAGTATGTATGGAAGGCATTTTGACCAACTCCTCCTTGAGTTTCGCAAAAGCTTGGTCAGCATCAGTACTCCATGGTATGGCGGTTGACACACTTTTCTTAGTCAAATTTGTCAAAGGTAACACAATTTGTGAAAATTGTGGTATATAATCACGGTAGTAGCTAGCTAGTCCAAGTAAACTTCTTACTTCTTTCTTCGTAGTGGGCTTTGCTAATCTTTTTATAACCTCAACCTTCTCTGGATCTGGGGAATGTTGACCGGATCCAATCAAATGGCCTAAGAACTTCACTTGAGTTTTACCAAACTCACACTTTTCTAAGTTTACTGTTAAACTTACTTCCCTTAGTGTCTTGAAAACGCTGTTTATGTGATTAAGATGTTCCGCCCACGTTTTAGAAAATATGGCCACATCATCAATATATTAGCGACAATATGCTTTATGAGAAGCTAGGGCCTTGTCTATCGATTTCTGGAACGTACTCCCAGCATTTTTCATTCCAAATGGTAACACGTTCCACTGGTAATGGCCAGAATGTGTCACAAATTCTGTATAAGGCTTGGATTCTTCCTTCATTGGAATTTGCCAATATCCCTTGGTGAGGTCGATTACAGTAATAAATGTTGCTTGTCCTACCTCAAATAACAGATCTCTAGCTATTTTCATGGGGTAAACGTCTGGGATTGTAAAACTATTCAGTAATCTAAAATCAATGCATAACCTAACGCTTCCCTCCTTCTTAGCGACACAAACTACTGGATGAGCCCATTCACTGTCACTTGGCTCAATGAGGCCCATATCTAATAACTCTTTGATCTGCCGATCTACTTCTTTTTGTAAACTAATAGGGACCCTATACGGTTTGAGTCTCCTTGGCGAACAGTTCTCCGTAACTTTGACAGAGTGTCCTTCAACCTTGGCGTGTCCGGGCTTGGAACTGAATATATCTACATATTTCCGGAGAATATCAAAGAGTTCCTGGGTTTGTTCGCCTGATAAACTAGTACTTTTCATATAATGAAAGTGTTTTCTGATATCTTCAATATTTTTATTCCTCTTGTCAGCAGGTGCATAGTGAATTGTCCCAAAATCTTCATCTAGTTCGAAAACCATACCAACATGATTTATTCTTTGAATGTAAGGTCGGAGCCTATTTATGTGGAGTTCCCTGATACTCCCATCTTCCATTTCGACTTTTGCGGAATGTGGTCTAGTAAGTTGTATAACTGTGGCAGGTCCAATTCAAGTATTTAAAAGTTTGTGAGAGGACGAAGGTAACAGTACTAAAACCTTTTCGCCAACAACAAAAGATTTTTCCTTCGATCGAAGATTATAATTAGAAGAATATCGTTCTTGAGACTTCTCTGCATTCTCAGATGCAATTTCATGAGCTTTTCTTAGGTTTTCAGTTAAATTTTGTAAATAATTCACAATTGGACGAGATGCAGTGGTTGGGATACTCCGCTTGCCTGTCCAAACTTCTTTTAACAAAGATAAAGGACCCGGAGGTAATCTCCCATAGACTAACTGGAATGGTGGCTACCCAGTAGTGCTGTGTGGTACTTCTCTATACGCGAATAAAAGATAAGGAAGATGCAAGTCCCAATCTCTGCCATATTCTTGAATATTTTTGTTCATCATCTCTTTTAAAGTTCGGTTCCAACGTTCGACAGCACCCATACTCTCAGGATGTCCTGGAGTGGAAAAACGTGGAGATACGCCTAGGAATTTCAAAAGCCTGAGTGAGCTTGGATGTAAAATTTGTACCTTGATCGGTACAGATCATTTTAGGGAATCCGGTCTGAGTAAATATCTTCATTAACACGTTACATGTAGTTTTGGCACTAATTTCTCTTACTGGTATGGCTTCTGCCCATCTAGTACACAGATCCACAGCACATATTACAAAACGATGTTTTCTACCAGATGGAGGTTCTAATGGTCCTATACAATCTACGCTCCATACTTCAAACGGAGTTTCAGGTCTGACAATAGGTTGTATAGGGATCCTATCCTTATATGTAGCCACTTTTCTCATTTGACATTTGTCATAGGGACATGACAGTAGTGTTACGGCCAGGGACAGGAGCATGGAAAGAAATACAAAATAAAATAAAATAATTGTTAAATGCAATAAAGAAACAGGGCAATAAAAGAGAAGGGAAGAAAGCCATAGACCGGAACGAAAAGTAGAGATAATGTTCGTAGCAATAAATAGAAGTGGAAGAGAGTGAAAATAAAAGAAAATTTATGATGGCTATAAAGCGGCCCACCCAACTTGAATCCAAAGCATGGGAAAAAGTTAAAATTGAGGGAGAATTTATAAATCCCGCCCTCGACGCGCATTGGTAAAAGGGGATTGAGGAGTGGCAGCACGGACGAATGGCGATGGCATGATAATTTCCAGATAACCAATGGAAATTATAAGAGGCGGAGGCATTAGTAAGAAAATATATGAAATAAAAATAGTGTGAAGGCAGAGAGATAACTTGGGAAGTGAGAGTCAGTAAAGTTTAGAGAGATAGAAGTTGTCGAGCGCCCAGTGTCCCATGCCGAGTGTCTGCGATAAACGACGGAGCCGTGTTCGAGTGCAGTAAAGTTTAGAGAGATAGAAGTTGTCGAGCGCCCAGTGTAACATGCCGAGTGTCTGCGATAAACGACGGAGCCGTGTTCGAGTGCAGTAAAGTTTAGAGAGATAGAAGTTGTCGAGCGCCCAGTGTCCCATGCCGAGTGTCTGCGATAAACGACGGAGCCGTGTTCGAGTGCAGTAAAGTTTAGAGAGATAGAAATTGTCGAGCGCCCAGTGTCCCATGCCGAGTGTCTGCGATAAACGACGGAGCCGTGTTCGAGTGCAGTAAAGTTTAGAGAGATAGAAGTTGTCGAGCGCCCAGTGTCCCATGCCGAGTGTCTGCGATAAACGACGGAGCCGTGTTCGAGTGCAGTAAAGTTTAGAGAGATAGAAATTGTCGAGCGCCCAGTGTCCCATGCCGAGTGTCTGCAATGAACGACGGAGCCGTATTCCGGATAAAGAGATGCCCGAATTACATTTGATGATAAAGACGACGAATTCATCATTACGAGTGCCAGCTGGCCAGAGGGATTCAACCGTCATCTGCTGAGGTACCGACTTTGCATTTCCCTTTTATATTGTATCATTGCTTCTCAGTGTATAGCCATAATGATTAAGATAGAGCGCGATGATTATAGTTTTTGAGTATAAGATGTTGAGTAATAGACCGATAATTCGTACCAACAATTTAATATAATGTTTTGCATATATATAAAGAATTAATTTAGTAGGAATGAAGTTATTGCGGTAATAATGTGTAAATGCCGGAGGAAATATTGAGTAATTTTGGAGTGTATTATTTATGTGTGTTAATATTCAATAAATTGATTTGTCAGTATAACCAGAGTTAATTTCCATTAGTTGGGAAGCACATGAATGTACTAGTCACAATCATGAACCAATAAGTTAATAAATCAAAATCATAATTAATAAAGATAATTAATATAAGAATAATATAAGAACTCCCAATCCCAATAATTTCATTTAAAATAATATAAACAATTTAAATTACGGTTACAACATTCTTTGCAACTTCCACAATATCCTTTTACGTCTTGCTTGACTGTAGGCCAGTAAAATGAGTATTTAATACGCTGAGTGGTTTTCTTTTCCCCAAGATGGCCAGCTAGTGGGATTTCATGGGCCAATTTTAATACAATGTTCCTCTTTTCTATTGGTAACACGACTTGCTTAATATTTTCGCCACAGATACATTCATTATGCTGTAAAATTCCATGGTCAATAAAATAAGAGTTTTCTCGTTTTTCTGCCCATTCAAAACATTTCTTAAGCGTTTCATCATTTTTCTGAAGTTTGACGAACTCTAAGTTTGTCTCTTCTATTGTGCGATCATCTTTTGCGTTTTGTAGAGACTCATTTCCGCTCACTGCTAACACTGTACTGGTTACATTCGGAAGCATGTCCTTGTCATCCTTATATCCCGACACTTCACTATTCGGTTCTTTTAATTCTGAGACTGACGTCTCCGAACAATGGCTATTCCCGTGGAGTTCGATATTTTCTTTGAGCATAGTGTACGCTGAAAAGCTTAGTAATAAATCGTTAGTAAGTCTCTTTGAAACGGCACAGGTGACTGGAACATCCCCATGTAAATCGTCATTAATTTTCATTCCAAAGATTCTGAGAGGAGTTGTTTCACTTTCCCCAAAAGCTGAATTTATTTCTATTTTGCCTTCTCCTTCATAAGGCATATCGGCTAACAAATCTTCTCGCACTGCGGATATTTGTGCGCCCGTGTCTACGATACCATTCAGAACTACATTTCCACATTGGATTTCGACGATTTTTAAATCATCCACGCCATCATAAATATCCACTGATTTGGATACTGGAATGGAAATTTTAGCTGTCAACACATCTGATTTATCATCTTTTATAGTAGTTGACTTTTGAACTAGGTTATTTTGTGCGGTAACAGGAATATTTTTAGACTGATGATTTTTCGTACAAAACCTTGAAGTGTGACCTTCTTTTCCACAAGTAAAACAAGTTGGTTTGAATTTAGATCTATATAAATCCTCATTTCGGCGTTGTGGTGTCCATTTGGTTGTGTTTTGAGGTGAAGAAAATGGTTTACTCTTAAATGTCCGTTCTGGAGGTGGAGTATCAGGACGAAATTTTTCATTTACCTTGTCCTTAGAAACCGTTCAAAAGGATTTCTTTGCTGTACTGCGTATACTATCATATTCATCTAATCTGTCCGCCAAGTTGGACGGGGAAGTAAATTTTGACCATTCATCTAAGAGATGTTCTCGCACTTCAGGCGGTACCTTTTTCTTGAGCTGATCTGTAATGATTAGATTCTTCAATTCTTCAAAATCTTTGATATCTAGACCTCCAATCCATTCTTCGAAATAATTCGTTATTTCATAACAAAAATCCCTCCAAGATTTCTCAGCTATCTTCTGATGCATCACAAACTTTTTCCTAAAACTTTCAGGATTCAATTTAAATCTTTTTAGCAAAATTGTTTTAATATACTCGTAATCCTCAAATTTCTCTTCCGATTCTCTGCTAATTAATTGAACGACTTCAGATGGTAATAACGTTAAAAGACACGATACCCAGTCTCTAGTATCTATGTGGACTCTTTTGGCCTGTCTTTCAAACAGAGATAAATAAATCGTGATGCCATCTTCACGCAAATTAAATCTAGGCATAAGCTTAATTAATTCTGAGCAATGTTACCCACTGTTATTGGAAACCGTAGAAGAGCTTGACCGACTTTTAGATTCGATTTCGAGCTTTCTCAATTCAAACTCCATTTGTTCTCTTTTCTGCTGAGCTTCCAACTCTCTTTCCTTCTGCTGAATTTCTAACTCTCTTTGCTTCTGCTGAACTTCCAACTCCATTTGATTTTTCTTGGAGACTTCTTCCTCGAGTCTGGTATTAATGATCATCTCTAATGTTCCCTTTACAAATTCTTCATCATAAGATTTACTATCTATAATAATTTTTCTGAGATCTACTATTCTCATTTCGGGAGTTGGTTTTTCCCCCATCTCTTCAGCTAAATTACGTAAATCTTCTTTTTTACCCTTAGTTAAAAATGCCATGGTGCTTAGTGTCTAGTAACCCCTTATTTTATAAATATATCTAGCCAAAAATATAATTCTTAGAACAAACAGGGATTTTTTTCAGAAGCCCCGAAAAATAATATATATATCTGACGATAAATGACTCATGGGGTTAAATC
This sequence comes from Dolomedes plantarius, assembly GCA_907164885.2. Lineage (NCBI taxonomy): Eukaryota > Metazoa > Arthropoda > Arachnida > Araneae > Dolomedidae > Dolomedes > Dolomedes plantarius. The sequence continues at coordinate 98,218,600 of OU015492.1, read as the reverse complement.
TAATAATACACTTCTAAACATATACTACACTAATAAACACCAAAAACCAAAGTTTTATTTTTAACACTAACTGTGTCAACCCTTGAATACAGTAATTAATACAAGTTCAAATAAATACCTAATAACACCCGAATAACCATTAATGTGTAGTTAGTAAGTACTACACGTAAATAAACTGTTCGAACTAACGTGCTATAATATTGTAACCACAGAAACAAAATATCGTACACTTTCAAAAAAAAAATATTAACAAATCCAAGAACGAACATTAAAGTTTCGTTTTCACAAAAATGTAAAAAAAAATCTTTAAATATCAAAACCTTCGATAAAAATATTGTATGCACAACTCAATTTTGTAAAATTTCCAATAATGAATGTTAAATGTCACCAACAGAACCGATAATATTTTATCAGAACACTATATAAAATAATCAAACGTATTTATTTTATTCCACGCTATTCGTCAACCTTAAATATCCCACCTAAAATGTAATTATACAATCCTTATGCTAAGAATATCCATCAAGAATAAATCCCAAGTACGTATATCATACAGTAAAATAAAACCAAAACGAAATCCACAATTCTATCGAAATTATTCCATTTATAATATGCATAAACAATGATTTTTTACACACAAAAAAAATACATAAAATCGTTCTTATTTAAGTCATTTCCTGAAAACCGTTTAAAATAACTTGGCATGGGGCCAAAACAGAACCAGAAGTTCTTAATAATACACTGATGTACAAAACAGAACCAGAAGTTCATAAGAATACACTGATGTATGATTTTACATAGGTTGACTTTCGAATTACTAAATGTAATTGCTAAACAAAATAAATTCAGACAACAAATCTTAACTTATTTGATATGTAATATCTTCAAATTTAAATGCAGTGCATTAGATGAATGTCGTTTGGAAAAACTGATTAAACATGCGTTTAACAAAACTATTCTTAATTATCTGGGGCGAAAATTCCAAATCGAAAGAAAAAATATTTTTCCCTTTGAAAGAACAACAACACTAAAAATTAAAATAAAATATACAAACAAATAAAACTCGGAATACTGACATATTCTTTTAGATTTTCTCTGGTGAGAATTCGTTTTTTCTTCTCTGACGAGAAACAGAAACTTTATGTCCCGGGATGGAACAACTTTAAACACTCTATTCCTAGATAATTTCGCCCAGACAATTAAAATATTAAAATGCGGGAGCATGCATTTACACAAAAAATAAGAGCTCTCACCTGATACGATCCTTCCGACTGCGCCAGTAGAACTCCTTCTTCGTAGAACGAGTGGGTAAAGGCGGTGAGAGACTTCACACACACACAAAAAAAAGGTTGTCTTCCTTTTAGCTGCCAAACTTTAATTGATCTTTAAAGCAGCACATTACACAAACATATAAAATAAAGGAATAAACAACTATGTAGTCATAGGCAGCTCCTCACATCAGCCAACATGGCCGCCTCCTTCCTCCTTCCCTTTTTCTACTAATAAGAGTCGAGTTGAGTTGTGTCTTCAGTTCTTACAGTATTCCATAAGATTGTTCCTCATTTCAGTGTCTAGAATGGTTACCCATGTTTTATGGTATGTAAATTTAAATGGTTTGCTGTCTGTAAGTGCTTGATATTTAACGAGTGATCTGCAGAGTGACTTTTTACCTAGTTAAATTTCTATAGTCATACCTACTATTTAAATGCGCCGGATATCTGAGGTTCTTAAAAACTGTAATGCACTAAATGTCTGAGTTATATTATTATTGTTGTGTTTTTTCGCATTTAAAAGATGAAAGTTAAGATTTAAATCTGATTTTGGTAAGTTAAATACTTCCTCTTTCTGGGCAGTGTTCTAAAAAAGATCTCCGTAATGAAACAGTAAAAAAAAATGAAGTTATGGTACGATCAATTGTTGTGTAGACTTCTACATTCCCACTAATATATTCTGAAGTTTTTTTTTTTGAAGAATGGAAGTTGATTATCTCAATAGGACCTTCGTGTTTACAATAGAAAGAGGATTTAAACCATTCATTCTCTAAAATTTTTGTCATTGAAATATCACTTCAACGTCTCATGTACGGACAACGTTTAAAAAGAAGCTTTGAACAAAATTTAACCCAAAGGGAAAAGAAAAAACTGTCTTAGTTTTTTCAGCCTCACATATTTTTCAAATAACTGAAATATTAGTTTTGAAATCTGGTTACATTTTGGTAAAAAGGGAAATTAACTTAGCCAAAGACGATTTCACCTTCCTCTAACCACCACAATATACTGAAATTCCTTACGAATCATTACACTTGATGTACCGTTCTAAGCGTAAGGTTACAAAGGCTGTTCACACATTTTTTAGACGATGTATATTGTGTATATTGTATTCACAAAACTAAACTACATAAAATTCTTGTGTTTTAAATGTTCTATTTGACATCCCTTATTCTGAACTATCTTTCGACACCGCAATTTCCAGGATAATAATGCCTTTTGAATTGTCAGAAGAGGTATTCTATCCCATTCCTCCTGAACAGCTTTCCAGAGTCCTGTAAGGGTTTTGGGACGACGTAGATAGGTGATACATCGGGATAGGTGATACATCGGGAGATTTAGTATGGATATCAGTAAAGGGTATGGCCTTGATACCAAATTTTTGTTCCATTTCTTTTAGGAAATTTACAGTGGATTTTGATGTGTGACTGCTAGCTTTGTCCTGATGGAGTCTCACAGATTGATGGCACTGTGGGTAAAGCAATGGTATTTCATTCAGAAAAATTGGCGATAAGATATGTTCCTGATAGTATTTGCAGTTAATCTTGACATTTTTTTCCACTCTCTTTATTTTTAACTTGCCATTATAAGAAAAACCAGCAACAATCATGAATCCCTTAGAAAAACTTTCTTTCGATTCTTTGAACCATGTACTTAAATTTTTTTCTCCCCTTTTATGATAATAATTGGCTCTTTTTTGTTGCAATCATTTAAATACACCCATGATTCATCTCTTGTGACAATTGTTTTCCATTTTTCTTTGGATAAGTGTTTCTCATATAGAATTCTGCAGCGTATCCTGCGTTCAGCGATATGATTTGGAAGAAGACGATGCGTATTGCGCTTTTTCGCTTTCTTAAGATTTAAATCGACGTTTATCATTTTGTTTACAGTGGACACAGAGCATTTTAATGATTTTGCAACTGTCCTTTGACTAGGGGGATTTTCTTTTAACATTAAACAACGTACCTTTGCAATAGTCGAAGATGTCCGTTTTTTCCTTGGATACTTGTTTGGAATTTTTGTCCCACTTGAGGCTCCAATTTGACGTTTTTTTTCCTTTCTTGTTGACGATATTACCTATCGACGCTTTAGATATCCCAAAACCATGACTCTCACATCCTTTTTGGATAACGGAGTATGCATATTTCTCTTCGGAAAGAGCATAAATGTAGCCTTCGAACCACTGCTTTGTTAAAAACACCATTTTGAATAAAAACAAAACTTTCAAGCAGTAGACGATAATTTTGACTTTTAAAAACATAGTACAATTGCAATTATTTCTTTTGCAGCAAACGCTTTTTTATTACCGCTTACCAAAATCGTCTAAAAAATGTACGAACAGCCTCTGTATTACGTGGGCGTGGGTACGATTGCATAGAACCAATCACGTGTAATAAACCCAGCTGACAATATGGGGTTCGATTTTAGAAATCAGTGTCACACCTGCACGTTCTATTCCCCTCCAACCTGATATCACCGCATGTTAGATTTGTCTTTGCCATGAACACTTCTGCTTTGCCAATTAATATTACGATATGTGAGCCACATAGGTGAATTCGAAGAGCCGTGTCGAAGAAAAGTCTTACGCGTGTCTGCTGTACGTGGGTACTAAACTGGGACAAGAAAACGAGGTGATAAAACATTATTTTGAAAAGGAACAAGGAAATGATGTTGATTAAAACATTATCTATTCTGTGTGCGTAGTCCTTTTCAATCAGCCTCCATACATATTCTTTCCCGCAGGATTGTATGATATATTACCTATGAATACGAATTCTCACTTAAATCCAACGCTGTCATAATTGACATCCTCAAGCATGTATGAATTAGATATACAATGAACGCAAGGGGTATTTGGCACATGTCAAGAGATGAGAGCGCAGCATTCTAAATGACACGTTATTACAAACACATTCACAATCTGTTTGTGATTAATATACAATGAAATCTGCGTTATCTTATAGATTATCGATCGACAAACTTATGTTAAACTATAATAAGCTTAATATTATGTATGCATGTATGCATCGATGAAACGTTTTTCCAGTATAGGAGTCTTTAAATATTGAAAGTTAAGATTCTATTACATGTCTAGCAACAATGGGGAACTAAATATATAAACATAATATCCCAATCTGGACATTTATTGGTATTCAATGGCTAAATTTTAGTTTCTTCAACAAACTTTTATCTTTTTGGAAAAAAATTTAGTGGATTTTATTTTATTAATCTTATAAAAAAAACCTCACCTTTTACAAATCATCGGTAAAAGCATCTTAACTTTGGAATTAAAAAAATTACCATACTGTCAACTATATTTCTCCCGTTAATATAAATGTTGCAACAACAGTCTTTTTTATATCCTCAAAAGACTTGTGTCAAGTAACATTTCATGGATAAAAAAACACGCTTCAGATTCCAGAATTTTGCGGTTTTACTGTTCAAATAATTCGTTTGTTAATAGTAAATTATCATGAATAAAAAACCTTTAGGAATTCTTAAATTTTGCGTTTTGATTCAAGTAACTTGTTCAATAAATAATCCCAATAAATACTAAATCTTTGTATAGTCTTGGATTTAATTGTTGATTCAAGATAATTAATTATTCAATGAAAAATGATAATATTTCAATCAATACTGCAGCCGAACTGAAGATTTAAAACTGAACTGAAGATTTAGTCGGAAAACGAAATTTTAAAAATATGTCAATCTAGAATAGAGTTTTAGATATATTTTAATAGCAAAAATCCCATTTACCAACATAAATAAAAATCTTCAACCTAGACAATTTTTTCTCACTACACAAATAACAAAAAATTCCCCAAAATTACAAAACGAATTAATGAAATGTTTAATGACAGAAAAGCAAACAAACTCAATATGATCTTTCTTTAGAAAAGGGTATGATAGTCCCGATATGGTGAATTGACGATATTGTGATTCGTCGTGCCTCTAGAGAATTAGACACGAAGCAGAGACTCCATCAGAAGGCTGTTTAAATACATTTATTCGGACAACACATTTCAGAACGCCGCTCGACATAGCGCGTCCGACCTGCGAGAGGTTTTTTTCCTCGACTGACACGTGACGGCGCGCATCTCCCAAAAGAAGGGGGAAAGAAATGATGTCACGTGGTTCGGCTCTCGCAGATTGGAGCGGGAACACTACAGAGTATGCCCCCAGTGACGTAGTCACGATTACAGAAAATTGGTAATTTTTACATAGGTACATAGTGAGAATTATACAAACAGTCTGGAGTACAAATGAAAATTCGTATGATGCCAAGAGTGAAATTGGCATGATTTACAAGAGAGATACACGAGATTACTTATGCATTACATGAAATAAAAGGATAGGTAGATTATGTACAATTTATATTACAAAATTTTTTTACACAATATATTCTGAAACAAGGTGCTGTGGAAAGTGAACCTTGCGACCAGATCTGGTGGTGGTCTGTTCGACAGGAGTTGTTTGAGCATTCGTGGGCTCAGTTTGCTTTTGAGGTCCATAATTTTCAAGAGAATCTGAAAGTTGATATGCAGGTTTGATACGATCAATAGAGACTGTACTCTGCTTTCCGTTTAATTCCAAAACAAAAGTTTTGTCATTTCTGTCGACCACTAGAGGAGGTCCCGTGTAAGAAGGTGATAAGGGAGGATTGACTTTATCTGATCTTAAAAATACATGTGAACAGGTTTTCAATGAGAGATTGACATAAATTTTGGGATTGCCGTGTACGGCAGTGGTAATAGGATTTAAAGTTCTCTTTATTTTAATTAACTCGGACACATAGGTAAGGGTAATGGGTTGTTTGACAGTATCACTGGTAATGAGATCGGAAGGTAGTCCGTAAACAAGCTGGGCACAGGTGGCTTTGATGTCACTTTTGAGAGCAGTGCGCAATCCTAGTAAGACTATGGGAAGAATCTCGGTCCATTTAGTTTGGTTGTGCGCTTTAAGAGAGACGATGATATGACGATTGATATGACGATGAAACCTTTCAATGATTCCGCTGGACTGTGGATGGTAAGCAAATGCTCGGATTCTGTTGCATCCTAATATGTTAGTGAGCTCTTTGAAGAGAGTAGATTCAAAATTTCTACCCTGATCAGTAGTTACAGTAACAGGGGATTCAAATCTGGAGATCCAACCATGTACTAATGCTCGAGCAGTTGTTTCCGCAGTCATATCGGGTGTAGGGATAACTTCGGGCCATCTCGTGAACCTATAGATGATGGTCATACAATATTGATTGCCATCTGAGTGTGGGAGCTGTCCAATAAAGTCTATATGTATGTGGGCGAAACGGGCATCAGGTGCAGAGAAGGTGCCAACTGGTGATTTGGTATGTTGAAAGATTTTAGCTTTTTGACATTTAGTACAACTGCGAACCATAGATTTTATGTCTTTACGCATGCCAGGACAAACAAATCGTTTAGCGATTAAATCTAATGCGGCTGATAGACCTGGATGGGAGAAAAAATGCAAGGTTTGGGTTTGAAAAACAGATTGTCACATACTTTTGGGAACAAAAGGTCAATGGTGTGTCTGTGACATACCGCAGTATAAATACACTCATGGACAAAACAATTAGCGCACCAAGAAGGAGTCGTCAAAATGAAACGAAATTTTACATACGTAATGACTACTTTGATATAAGTAAATGATAAGAAAATCAAAGAAAAAGGATAATTTATTTCAGAGAAAAAGGCAAAAGAACGGAGGAGTAAATACTCCGTTGGACCCCCTCTAGCGCGAATGCACGATGCGATACGATCGGGCATTGAGTCATACAAGTTCTGTATGATGTCTTGAGACATTTCGTTCCATATTTGCTGTAACCTTGCCTCTAGTTCGTTCAAACTCGTGGAATGCCCAACTCGTCGTCCCAAATGATCCCAGATATGCTCGATTGGAGACAAATCTGGGGATCGAGCAGGCCAAGGAAGGGTAGTAACAGTGCGGAGACAGTCTTGAGACACCCTTGTCGTATGAGGCCGAGCATTGTCTTGTTGAAAAATGGCTCCTGGGAGCCGTTGCATGAGTAGCAATACATGTGGTTGCAGGATTTCATGAACATACCGCTGGGCTGTCATGGTGCCACGGAACAATACTAGGGGTGACCGTGTATTGTAGGCAATGGCACCCCATACCATCACACCAACTGTGGGAGCGATGTGTCGCTGTACAGCAAAGGCAGGATTGAAGCGTTCACCACGGGCTCTCCACACACGAACACGATTGTCATCACTGCCGAGATTGAATCTGGATTCGTCGCTAAAGACGACCTGGTTCCATTCCGCTGCAGTCCAGTTTCCTCGTGCACGGCAAAACTCCAAACGGAGGCGTCGATGGGTGGGCGTCAAGGGCAGCACACGTAATGGGCGCCGCGATACCAACTGTCCTTCAGCCAGGCGCCTTCGTATGGTTCGAGAAGACACAGAGGCCCCTAGTGAAGGTGCTACCTGTGCCTGGATGGCGGCCGATGAAGCAGTTGGCTGTACGCGTGCATTTCTTACGATGTGGCGGTCTTCTCGACGACTGGTCTGTCGAGGGCGTCCTTAGCCTGGTCTTCGTGTACATGACATCTCTCGGGTCCACTGGTCCCAACACCTCCTCACAACACAATCAGAGCGGCCTAATTGACGAGCTACTCGCCTAGCTGACCACCCAGCTTCCATCATCCCGACGATTCTCACCCTCTCAAACTGCAACAACTGATTATATTGTCTTCGAACACGGCGTAATGGCATGTCTATCTCAGCTCTTCCTTTGTAAATGATTCAGCACACTCAAACAAGCTTTGGTTACCTGTTTTATACTCCACAGAGTACGATGTTCAACGCCCTCTACCGGCTATACGTAATGTGCAATCACGCTGCATTTCTAATCATTTGCATATCTCCCCGACATGTACCTTCATTGCAAGTTTCGTTACGATCTCGCAATTATTTCTTGGTGCGCTAATTTTTTTGTCCATGAGTGTATATATCTTCGAGTGGAAAATAGTGTTTTTCCAATCTTAAAGAGGAGGTGTCAGATTCGATAAGCTGTTTCAGCTCGTCATTAACGGTCTGAGCAGTGGCAAACACTTTAAAGTCCAGCAGATTAGGAGAAATTGAGTCGATCTCAATGTGAGATGCGCTCCGTCACGTGTCAGTCGAGGAGAAAAACCTCTCGCAGGTCGGCCGCGCTATGCCGAGCGGCGTTCTGAAATGTGTTGTCTGAATAAATGTATTTAAAAAGCCTTCTGATGGAGTCTCTGATTCGTGCTTAATTCTCTAGAGGCACGACGAATCACAATATCATAAATTCGCCATATCGGGACTATTATATTAGTGACCGGCCATCGAACACAGCCTGCGTCTTAGAACTGCGTCATTGGATTTGCGATTTCGTTTTCGCCAGCAACCATGGCTCTCTCCCCTGGATCAACATCAGAAGCCTCTGCAGTCGTAATACCGCCGTATATATCGGTGGACTCCGCTTTATGGTTCCACATGCTGGAAAGTACTTTCGCGTTAGCAACTCCCAAAGCTGTATCTGAATCGAAAACAAAATTCAACTACTATGTTGTCGCCCACCTGCCGTCTGCAACTGCTACTATGGTTCGCGACGTTATTATGAAGATGGATACTACACATCCATACGAAGACCTAAAAGCTAAAATCATCGAAAGGTGCTGAGAAAGCCGAACATTGGAAATACGCAGGCCAGATTTCCGCATGGGCAAGTGGGGCACTTGCCCAGGGCCCCTAAAATTTTGGGGGCCCCTAATTTAGTATTAAGATGTACACATTTTTGACAATTTCTTATACGTACTCAAATTAAAAACGGTTTTCGTAATTTCTGTCTCAATGACGTCATTAATAGTTGCGTATGTGACGTCATCAGAGGTTTGGTCACATCTAAACTTCCTTTTTTTCCCAATCAAATATGCAATTTGAAACTCCACCCTCTGAATTTGAATATTTCTTTCTGATTGGTTAACTTTTACAGCAGTGGACTTTAAGTGTTGTGTTATCGCCATGGTTTTTCATACTACTGAAAAACATGTATTAGAAGAATCTGGCAAAGCTTATATGTTTTATCTTGAAGATTACCATGTGAATTTAGTTAATGTTAGATGCAGTAAATGTTCTAGCGTTTTTGTAGAGATTCAGAAATTTCAGAATGTCTGTTAGGAATTATTTATGTGGCTCTGTTAAACGAAAACTTAGAAAGCAAAGAGAAGAACAGCAAAAAAAATTGGCTGGATCTATTTCAAAGTATTTTGAAAGTAATTGTGCATCATCCTCATCGTTATCGAAGGATAACGATGACAGCAACATTCATTCTAATGTTTCCCAGGATGGCTCTGTCCCCTGTGATAATCCCACATCTGAAAATTTTGTGCAGAATGACAGAAATATTGAAGAAGATCATATTTGTTATGGAGGAGATCCTGCACTATGGTTGCAAATAAATGAAAAAATGTTTGACTTCTTTCTTTCTAAGCCTCCAAATCAAAATTTACACATTCTGCCAGAGACTGAGAGGCAATTTGGCAATGTTAAAAGAAAGTGACAGAAGGACATTTTTACCGCATAAAACAAAACTCTAAAAAAGTTCTCCGAAAGTGGTTGGTTTTGTCACCATCAACAAAAAATTTATATTGTTGGGTGTGCAAATTGATGATGAAAAACGGTTCTTCAAATCAGTTAATAATTGGCTTTAATGACTGGAAGCATGCGTCTACAAGACTCTCTGAGCATGAGAACTCCATTCATCATAGACAAGCTGTTCTTCAGATGTCACAACGCATGGATGTAGCCTCTAGAATTGACTCATCATTGATGGATCAGTGTATTGAAGAGTCAAATTACTGGAAAGCTGTTCTAAAAAGAGTTGTTGCTGTTGTAAAATTTTTATCACAGCGTGGTTTGCCATTTTTTGGAAGCAATGGGACAATTGGTTCTAAGTTAAATGGTAATTTCTTAGGATGTATGGAGCTTATAGATCAATTTGATTCATTTCTATCTAGCCATCTTGAAAAATATGGAAATCCGGGATCAGGAAAAGTGAGTTATTTATCATCAACTGTTATTAATGAGTTTATAACAATAATGTCAAAAAGAGTATTAAAGCATATTGTTAGTGAAGTTTTAACATCCAAGTACTTTCAATAATTGTCGATTCAACACCAGATATTACCCATATTGATCAGTTATGCTTTATTTTACGGTATATGATTGATGGGAAACCAGTGGAACGTTTTTTGAATTTTTTTCCAATCCATAGCCATAGATCAGAAGCTTTAGCTGAAACAGAACTAATAAATCTTAAAGAACTGGGTATTAACATTCAAGACTGTCATGGCCAAACTTATGACAATGCTGCGAATATGTCAGGAAAGTATTCTGGGCTTCAAGCCCTAATAAAACCTATAAATCCACTGGCCGAGTTTGTACCCTGTTCAGCACATTCTTTAAATTTAGTTGGTGCCAATGCAATACAGTCCTGTAGTACCGTTCTAATGTTTTTTTCCTTGGTACAAAATATTTATAATTTCTTTTCAGTTTCCACACATCGTTGGCAGAAACTGAAAGAACAAATAGAAAATGATGATGGAAACTTTTCAATAAAAAGCTGCTGCACTACACGATGGAGTGCAGCAGCTTTGCTGAAGCAGGATGCTTCAGCAGTCAAGTCTTTGAAGAAAAATTACAGAAGTTTAATACATGTTCTGGACATGTTATCCACTAGTCAGGAAGAAAATGCTTCCACGAAATCAGAAGCTGCAGCTTTATGTAAAAAAATGAAAAAATTTGAAACAGCATTGAATATAATCGTATGGGATACTGTGTTACAACGGCTAAATCAAACAAGTATTGAGCTTCAAAAAGTAAATCTCAATTTATCTGAAGTAGGCCCTTTATATCAATCATTGATTGATTTTACACAAACTGTCCGTGACAATTTTATTGCATATGAAAAATTAGCAGAGGGACTATGTGGTGAAAATCACAATTATGAAAACTTTCGAAAAAAGAAAATACCATTGAGTAAAGATCTTTGTGCACTTAATGCACCTGAAGTGCAATTAACAGCACGAGAACAATATATATCTACTATGTGCCACTATGCTTTGTGTGACTCTCTAATTTCGCATCTTTATGAACGGAAAGAGGTATATGAAATAGTAGTAACTCAAAAATTTGCGTGTTTAATCAATTTAAAATGCGCTTCAAATCTACTTGAAGAATCAGCCTTTTTAGAAAAATGCTATGCACCTGACTTAGTAGACACTTTTTCTGATGATTTGCTACAATTGTCATCAATAATACAAGAAAATGATACTTTGTTGCATATGTTAAACAAAGCTAAGAAATTTGAAGAAACATTTCCAAATGTTGAAACTGCTTTAAGAATTTTTTTAACTATACCCGTGACAAACTGTTCAGGAGAAAGATCGTTTTCTGTTTTGAAGAGGATAAAATCGGCAGTTCGAAACAGTCTTCTGCAAGAAAAACTTACATCACTTGCTTTATTACATATTGAATCTGAAATAACAGTGAAACTTGAGTTTGATGATGTTATTCATGATTTTGTAAATTTAAAAATGCGTAAGAAAATATATATTTAGATAGTTATGAGTTATATTGTTTCATCTATCTCCTTCCTTTTTTTGGGGGGGGAGCTGTAGTGTAGCAGGCCTCCTCGTGGTGCATCCTGTTTAATACTAAATCTGCTACAGCCTTTGTCATTTTCTTGCAGTCTCATAGCTTTATTTGGAGACTCCAATGAAGGTTTTTAAAAACTGTCCTTCCAAGGGCATGGACAATCCTGATTTTTAAGTTCTTTACCAGAGACGTGCTCAACTTTCCCTCCTCCCCAGTTTCGAGGGAGTGGTGTGTTTTAGAGTCATCACCGGGCGTAATTTAAAAAAAAGTAAGTATAGTTTTATCAAAAATTTATATCCACATTAATGTGGTTGAGAGTATAATGATGGAAACAGTCAAAGATTTTGACCTATCTAATTATAAAAGTTTTGATTTTGACTACTCTTGCAAACGATATTTCCATTACTTTTAACAATATTAGATTAATTTTTTAGCAACATGAAGGCTGAGAAGGATTCAAATACTGATCATTTGATTGTTATCATCACTTCCAAAGTTTGTTTATAGATGTTTTTCCAAATTCAGTTGCAAAATCAAGTCTGTATTGAGAGTATAGGATTATAGATACTGCTCTCCACACACAAAAAAGGTGTGATGCAATGTGATGTGAAAAGAGGAAAAAGTCCAGTATAGGTTGCCCTCCTATAGCACGGCATCTTACAACATGGTTTCGTTCTAACACGATAAGATAAATTGCGGGAACCCTCGTATAACACTGAAACCTGTAACTGTTTTGCTCTAACACTATAAAAAAATTACAGCACTAGATAACATGATTTTTTTTAACACATTTAAAAACTAAATTACCTTAAAATAATGACGGGAATGAATAATGAACTATAGTGGCTTTACATGAAAATTTATAAACAAATTATAATTTATTCATTTATAACTCTATAAAATTACAAGTAGGCTTAAGCTTATCTGAAAATCTTGAATCATTTTTCCTGAATGCAGACCCTTCCGCTGAAAGAAGCCGAAAATTCAAAAGGGAGCTGCAAAATTGTCTATCTCCATATCGTGAATCAGCAATGACCTTGTAAGAGCCAGCAAACAAACCAAAATTACAGATATTTTTAAAGAGGATAGAAGGTGCAAAAAATCTAAATGAAGAAAAAGGTTCTCAAAGTGAAGGTGATATCGTTCAATCGAAAAAACGTTCTCGTTTGCCTGTATTGAGCAGTGATGAGGAGGAAATTTATTAAATTAATGTCGCATTAAATGAAAATAATATTTTTTGTGTCTTTCGTTTTGTGTTATACATACATTTATATTTTTAATAAGAATTAAGTTGCTTATATGGAATTTAAAAAAGATGTTTGTTTTCAATAAGTTTTCAGAACATAAGCCCTCTTTTTTAACTGTCTCTGGGTCTCATATAAAACGGTTTCACACAACGGTTTCTAGGAACCTATCTACCGTGTTGTAGGAGGGTTACCCGTTATCTGTATTTGGATCTTTCCAATATTTTCTTTATCATATGTGTGTAGTGAAATGTTACTTCTGCTTTCTGTTTTTATATTTAAAAAATCCTCTCTTCCAGTCTACACTTTGTACCCTCTACCATCAGTTTTGGAAAAAAAATTCTGGCTATGAGCTTGACTTTGACTTTGGTTAATACAGTAAAGGGGGACAGTGGCAGATACAGAAAAAATCTTGGGTGGGGCAGGTTGCACCCACTATAGTGAAAGCATACTTACACCTGTAAGCTTTTCTGGCTTATTTTATTTTATTTATTTTTCTGGCGGGGAGGCTTGTAATAACTCCAGACTGTCATCTATTTTGAATTGCAAAAGAAAATTTCATGAATTTATTTATTAACATTAAAAAGTAAATTAACTAGCACTTATTATTATTATTTTCAAATTTTTGACGTGATCGAAAATTCTTTTTAATTTCTGGTCCCAATTTATGGGGGGTCTGGATGAGTGTCTCACATGTTCATGTGGAAATCTGCTCCTGGAGGGCACGTGTTTCCCCCCCCCACCTGATCTGTCCTTTGATGGGGCCCCCAAAGTCGTCTTTGCTCAGGGCCCCATTGGGTCAAAGTTGGGCCCTGGAAATACGTAAGTTACTAGCTGGTGAAAGCCTCGGCGATAGGAAACCCACCGAATTTCTGCGTTTAATGAAGAGAAGAGCAGAAAACCACAATATAAGCGACGCACTTCTTTTGGAATTATTTACCCAACAAATGCCGACCCCTGTGGAGACTATTTTCACATCTCTCGACCCCATCACGTCCGGGTCACCAATATGACAGTCTAGATATGGTGAATTGACGATATTGTGATTCGTCGTGCCTCTAGAGAATTAGACACGAAGCAGACTCCGTCAGAAGGCTTTTTAAATACATTTATTCGGACAACACATTTCAGAACGGCACAGAGCGTCTGACCTGCGAGAGGTTTTTCTCCCCGACTGACACGTGACGGCGCGCTTCTCCCAAAAGAAGTGATGTCACGTGGTTCGCCTCTCACAGATTGGAGCGGGAACACTACAAGGACAATACTTTGGGACTTCTGTAAAATCATGTCAAACGTACCCCCTTCCTTAGATTAACAGTTTGTTCAAAACTGCTAGAGGCTAAACGGGTAGAGTTTGCTTGGCTTAACGTCCCGACGTCCCGAAGTATGAAAACACTTTTTTGCTCTCTAAGTACTCAAACAGTGCGAAACTGAACTTTGGATCTAGCTAGGCTCAGACCCTGGTAAACGAGGAATGAACTCAGCTCTAAAATATAGGTCGTCATGGAAAAGATTATATGGTTGTTCTTAAATCACAAATATAAAACTTCAGTGACATATGCCAAATGAATAATAATATAAAAATAAGAAAAAATCAAGCGTCAAAGTGAAATAAATTGAATAAATTGAAGTAAAATGTTTACCAGGAAACTAGGTAACGTAATGTTGCTTATGTATTGCTTGTACAGCCTGAAAATTTTTAATTTGCCTTGTTCTGCATTCAAGCTAATAATTCAAGGAAATATGTAATGTGAAGGACAAAACTATTTTTAAATATTTATTTAAAATTTGTTTTACTTGACAACATTCAAATTCTATGATTATTAATTAAAGCTAAGAACTATTTTTTGGTAGAACTCTCGTGCTTTTCATTAAATGAAAATTGCGAGTTTGAAAGAATTAATCAAGTATCATTACAGTTCGCTTAGAATTCACCCATAACAACAGATTTAGTCATCCCAGTCCCAAAGTAACATATATTAGTTGATATTCTTGAATGACACAAAAACAGTTGTTAAAAAGAAATTTGGGCTTGGAAAAGTTTTAAAAGTGAAACCAAAAATCGAAAAAAAAAAAAAAAAATCATGCCATATTTCACATCACATTCTTTTAAGTATAGTCTATTAAACCCAAACAAAAAAAATCAGTTCAAAAACGTGTGTGTAAATCATAGCTTCGTTTTACCGAATCTTGTGGCTTTTATAAATATAAAGAAATTATCCTTTATAAAATAAATCCTCCTGCTCATGCTAGAATTGCTCTTTCTAGGAAAGTATTCTGTTTTGATACAACTTTTCAAGCATTTAAAAAATCTGAAACGATAAGGAACATTTTAACCTTTCAACTGATGTGCGAAACAACATCCGGCTGAAGTTTATTGTATATATGAAAGTGAAAGCACAGCTTAGAAGATGTTTATCTCTCGAAAACGTAAACAACCTTTAAAACAGTGAGCACGTACTGCAAATACGGTTTCTAAATATATTTCTATAAAATTCAAGTGCTTATACATAAAAGAAACGTGATAGGTGTTTCAAGTCTAGTTATAAATTCTAATAGAACTTCAGAACTGCGAAATGCTTTCCTGCCGCTTAGGTAATCAAGAATTTTGCTTGATACAAGGAGATTTCTATTTGAATTATAAGAGAAAAGAGGATAGTCACGTCATGGATTTAGTGTTCAGATTTCTTCATTACTTTAAGACAAAATGAAGGTGGATGCTCGTTCAATTCTTCATCCTTTTAAAAGAAAAAATTATACTATAAAAACAGAAGTTTTAATCTCGTAAAAGAAAAATTTCGGGAAGTAGGAAATCAAATATAGGCCACTTAAAGGACTCTGCCAAGGTCATAAACACTGTAAATTTGAAAAAAAAAGTGAATTATTGACAGGAAACTGTTTTTATTATCCATATGCTTTTAGACTATGCCATATGGATTTTAGCAACGATCTAAAAAAAATGTATCGCATAGAGGTTGGCGCCATGAGCTTCCCTCCTGGGAGTAGGCTCGGGTTCGATCCCTGACTGAGGAATGGAAGTTCTTGTTCCATAACGTAGGACTCCCAGATCTGTGATTTCAGTTACCATATGGGTTTACGTTTTTTGATTGAAATTTTTGAAAAAAAAATTGAGTTCTTTCTGTTGTAAGTTAAATATATAGCAAAAAAATTATTACTTTTCTCTCATAAGCAATTTAATTATGAAATTAAATAAAGTACATTAATGAATGTAACATGTTACAAATGGAGATCATTTCAATTAAATCGTGATATACCTTCCTCTTACGAAACGATCCCACAATATTAGAATTTGTTACGTAATATAAAAGCTGAATTCAATAGTCCCAAATTAGAAATCTATCAAACTTCATGATCCATTTGAGAATTTTACCTCACTCTTCTGGTAGCTTAGATATTTTTCATAAGTTTATAGAATCCCAACAAAACATACAAATTATCTTAAAACAAACTGTAAATGTTCACCTGGTGGCTGAATGCATATCATCAAAATTGTAATATCCCGATAACTAAAACAGAACTGGTAAAAGACGTAACTAAAGGAGCATGTTATAAACGATAAGAAGCAAGCATAAATCTTCGGGAAATTAATTTTGAAGAGAGTGATGAAATGGAATGAATTTGAAGACAATTAAATAAAATTATATTAATTTAACTTATATTGGGGACAATATAAGTTAAATTAATATTAACTTCCTGAATATTAACTTATATTCAGGACAAGTGCCTGCCGCGTTGGGAAATAAGTAATTTTAGAAAATGTGTGTATTACATTATTTGTATTTTTTAATAATTTTCGATAAAAAAATTAAATCTGGGGTTTTTTAATTACAATCTGGTTTTTTTTTCACATGCAATCTTGTTTTACTACATTTTTCTGGCTTGGATGAAATAAGTAATTTTTTGCCGTAACCTTATAGGGCACCGAACAGAGCTATGTTGTGAAAAGATACAACCTTTGTGCTCGAGGAAGAAACAGGAAAACCAACGTAAATAATCAGTGCAACGAACTTAGTGGCAGCTCAAGTTCGTTGCACTGATGAAGAAGCTCCTTTGTAGCTTCGAAACGGCCGTATGCAAAATAGCTCTTTTTGAGCTGCCACTAAGTTTGTTGCACTGATGAAGAAGCTCCTTTGTAGCTTCGAAACGGCCGTATGCAAAATAATTGCATCTTATTGCTATTTGTGCCTTATTAACGTTGGTTTTCCTGTTTATTTAGAGCTATGTTGGTTCATATATATATTGCTCCCATACAGGGAAACCAACATCATGAACATAATCAATAGCATTATCAACATCAAAGACCATAATAAAGAAGCAAGCAAATTCGTGATGTGGAATTGACAAATATATTCAGGACAAGTGCCTGCCGCGTTGGGAAAAAATTCCAAAATTTATAAAAGCCGAAAATTTAATATTACAGCGAAAATGAAATGTTTATATTACAACACAAAATCAATATATAAGTATGTTTTATAAGTTCTGTTGTTTCCTGTTCTATACTGCTTTTCTTGATGGTTCATTTTTTCCGTCTGTAATCTCTAATCGTGTAATCAAATTGCTCGTATACTTTAAACCGATAATTATTTTCCTCAAAACATAATTTTACAATAATATTCCATGAATTTTAACAACTTTATTTCAGCATTTAGGCTCAATAAGTTTTGGAGAAATTGCGAATATTTAGAAACTACAATGCAAATTAATAAATCCCATGTAGAATTAACTTATAGACAACAATTAAGTTCATAGTCCCAAGCGTTAACGTATTGACCTTGCCACTTATTGTGCAAACTGTTCAGTATAAATAGATTCCAAATTCCCTTCCTACGTTGTAAAAATAACTAGCACAGAGTTTAATAGTTAAGAATTATTCATATTAATAAGCAATGCATTCCCCCTTAACGTAAACTGTATAGAATTTCACGCCTTCATAAGCTGGAATAGGACATAACTTTGTAGTCTCGGCTAAAATTTTGAAACGACACTTCATAATTACTAGCGCTATAATATTCTAAATTAATTGTAAAGTCTCAGCAAAGTTACCCGGCACAAGCTGTAAATGAATAATTAAGCAATTTATATCTTAAAATTTTGTACAGCAAAATATATATATTTATCAATTACAGGAAATGAGGTACTTGGAAGAAATTTCCTATTCTTTTAAAGTTATTAAAATTTGAATTTCAAAGGAATAAATAAAGTTGCAGTGACTGAGATAAATTTATGTCTATAAATAATGAGATCGAACGCAAATTTATCTGCAGCAATGCTCCTAAATACACAAATTTATTTTAACGTAAAAAGCACTGAATAGTTATGAAAGCCAATATTTCCTACCCAAAATGGTATCTATATTCAAACCAGTGAGCATCAAATAATGGTTACTTTAGAATCTTGAATAATTTCACTTTTGGTAAACATGACAGCTCTAACACAAATTTGGTAAGTAAAAATACCCTTCAAGCTTATTTCAAAATTTTGCCTGTATATAAAAATTTACGATACTTTTAAATTGAACAAAAGAGTGAGTTCATTGTTAAAAGTCAGATTTTTAATTCCAATTCTGTAAAAAAAGATATTGTGTTAAGAAATATAAAAATTTTATTTTCGAAACGTTTAGATAAGCGGTTTCATAGACAGTCCCCAAAATAAAAATCCTGGTCGTAGAAAATGCAGACAAATTATTTCTCTTTAAAATCTGAAGGAATTTTATGTGTTTCTATAAAAATGTATAAAGTGCTAATTTTTATATTTATAGAATAATATGCTTCAGTCGCTGGTATTATTTCCATCTGAAAAATCGCCCATTAGTGTGTTGCTATTCTCGAATCCCCATTTCCCTTTTTTGACCGAAATAAGTTAAAAATTATCCTTCAATATTTCTTTTATATCTAAGGTTATTTTAAAGCCTTTTATAGAAAGAATTTGCTTAGTATACGTATACTAAAGTTAGCAGACATTAATAATAAAAGTAAATAAATGCATCAAAGCAGTAAGATTAATTTGAAGACGTGATAGTCAATTTCATCTTCCCATGCACATTTATCGATGGATTCTCTGCAGGGTGAATAACTTATCAAGAAATTGTAAGTTCAAAAAATAGTTATTCTAATCAATATCACACCACTGCGAAATTTTGTTAATGAATAATTTGATATCATCACAAAATGAGAACTGTAACGAAATGTGCGTTTCGATAGAGTACCTCTTTTATAAAGAAAAGCCGGCGAACAAAATAAGTATGAACATAAGTTGATCATACGCATTAACAGGATTCGGCTAAGCATATTGCTTCAAAAAAAGTGATAAAACCTGGTGAACATACCCTATCGGCTTAACGGTGAACATGTTTCAAGTAGCGATTGGTCCTGAGTGCTTCTCAGCTCAGCTGTTCCCAACTGGCGTCGTCTCCAGCCAAAAATATGTCCCCTTTGCTTTAGAGATGAATTGATAAATATCTACAATATCCAGTATATGTAACCCAGAAACTATCCTTCAAGCTTTAGGTACATCAGGAAGTACTTCTTAAGGTAAAACCATGTCTGGAGACCATCGTGTGCTTGTAACGTAACTTGTGTATACGTTACGAGCATAGCTGTAAGGAACGGAACTAGTTCTGGTATCTCTTGCACACGCATACCAAGCTGTTGGATTTTGTTACCAAATCTATCGGTTTGGTTGGAAAAGACATACGGAAGACAAGTACGTTACGCCTAAATTCCTCTGGCATGATACTCCTCAGTGGCTTACAGACTTATTCGTGGACCTTTGATGGCAAGTTTTCGGATGGCTAGAGGCCGAATGGAAAAAATAGGTATTTTCCTTTCGTTTCAAATTTTCCTTTCGTTTTTTCTGTTATGAAGTTTTGTTCACTTCCTTTTGTCAAGCCACTGGAAATTAACTTATCCGGTATATATATTTTTGTTATTCTGATCTGTATTTAAATTGGGATGGCCATTAGGCAGAATGTTGTCAAAGCCAAATGGTATAAAAGTCAACACATTTGTTTGGAAAGCAGAAAGCCTAATTGTATTAAGCTGATCCAGTTTGTTTGTTTTTGTCATATTTGGGAAAATTATCTGAAAGTACTTTAGAGTGATCATCTTAGTCAAGTCCCAAACAAATTAAGAGATTTGGGGCGGGGTCTGAACCTACTTTAAGATTACCCGCAGTTTTCTAGTTATGAAACATGATAAAGTATCCATTCAGTGGGAATCACTACTCGAGAAAAATTCCCCTTTCATTTCCTTTGCACTGCATAAAACCACCCTAGCAGTTTTTGATAGAAATCAGAGTGACATTTATCCTTTGAAAATTTACTTTACTTCTTACGTTAAATATAGTTCGTAAGATTACAAAATTATGCTAAAATATAAGTTTCCGTTCCCTTTTGAACCATACTATTTCAGAAAACTTTGTGTAATTTATTCCCAGGAGGAAAACTTTAATTTATTCCGAAATTGTTAATTGTGCTAGGTAAATATTAGCCTGAAAATTCATACTCTCAAGTTTTACAAGTATTAAACATATAGAACAAATGCTCAAAGTCTCAAAAGAATCAGCTCAGAAATTATAACTATAAACTTCTTAAAATTTTATCCAAAACCGCCCTTTGTGCTGACTGTTTTTTTTTTACAGCCCAGGTTTTAATAAAAATGCGTGTGATATTAACCTTTGTATTATACTTCCCTTTATTTCTCTGGATATATGAAGGCTTTATATTGAAGACAAGTGCTCAAAATATTTAATTACAGGCATTCGTTTCCTGCTCTCTTCCGAAATAGTCCATTCAAATGGACTTAAATTTAGTTAAAAAGTTGAGAGAATTGACTGAACAGACACGTTGCATTCTAAGGTGAATGTTAGCCTGATTACGTACAATCTTCTGTGCTTCAAATATTAAGCGTTTAAAACAAGTGTCAAAATCCTCAATAATGTCAGCTCAGATAATATATCTATACATTGCTATGAAAGTTTAGCAATTGGATTCTCCTATACCCATGATTTCGCTCTTGTTCATGCATAAATAGCTTTGAAACGTTTTAATAGGTAGTAGAAATATTCTACTTATTAAGCATTGCGTGTTCTCACAGTTACTCGACGATTTTCCCATTAGAGAAAATCCTGGACTATGTGTACCTTTATAAATCCCGTTATTAGCATAGTTGTACAAGCTTGATGCACTCGACTCTCCGGTATTCAAATGAAAGGACTGTGATTATTTTAACGACTAACTTAAAAGATCAACGTTGTGATAAGAGAGTAAATTATAAAAGGTACGAACGGTCAGTCACTTAGATAAATATTTTCACGCATTCTCTTTTCACATGTAATTTATAAAAGACTGTACAGTTGACAAATACTTTGTAAAAAACCCCTTAACTAATTTCACAGGAATTATGCATTTCATTTAAAATTCCTTATCTAGCATGAAAAAGGAAACACGAATTAGTTTGGTTTTCAAAGTAAAAACAAAGCAATCAATGATAGCATGGTAGAAACAAATAAAGCAAACACTTAACGTAAGCAATTGAATACACAGGTACATAAATAATTTTTCTCACGCAACACCGACGTCTCGTCCATTAAAGAGTTATATGCCCTTAATAAATGTTTAAAATTGATGTCAACAAATGTGTCCAAATGTATATAATAATGTGCTAAACAGAGCTTAGAAACTTTAATGTTTTTCTCTACTGGAAAAAAATACTTTACTCAATTTGTTTTTTGTTTTACATTTTTAACGTTTTTCTCGCGTCTTCTGTAGGATTATGTTTTCATTATTTTTTTTAACTGTGTACAGAATTATTTATAAGAATGAATTCCGAAAGCTGAGTAGTATCAAGATTAAAATTAAATAAGTCAAGAATCTGGATTATTTTAAAGCCAAAATTTCACTCCCCAGGTAAATAATATATTTTATATATAAGCTACAATGTATATTAAGAATTAATTATATGCGATATATAGTAAATCTATGAATCTTTTGTGCAATATTAAGAAATAACAAAATTTTCCCACGGCCACACAAAGGCTACAGTGTCCTCTTTGATCTTGTTGTCAAAGTAGGCAACCTAAATATATAAAAACTAGTTTTTAGTTAGCTCGTTTAAGTTATTTTTGCTGCATTACAATGGAAATGCGGGGATGGAGTAAACTTTTTGAAAGTAATATCTTGAAATACTTATTTACGGAAACCTGGAATTACTTGACTTGCTACTTACTTGAAAAATGGAAAGATAGAGAAAAAAAAGATTTCGGTTTCTCCCCACAATGAACCAAAGTTCAAAATATTTTGAACAATCCATCGTTTCTTAAACATCCATTCTCTTCATAAAACAAACGGAATTGATTTAAATGTTACAGAAAATACAGCACTAAGCGTGTTTTCTGTGGAGTTTACTCGTAAGTGGAGAAAGAAAAGTGGAGAAAGCTTTATATTAATATGTGGCAGAAGTACTACTTTCACGGCAACTGAAGTTATTTACCAAATGATAAAGCAACTTTTGGAAACTGGAGGGAGCCAGATTATGTAATAAGCGGGAAGAGCAAAACAGAAAATCTGCTCTCAATTTTTTTCCAAATGATTGATTTTTAAAATTGAGGTTGAGCAATTGGTATAAGCGTAAATTATTTTATTAGGTTGGAAATCCAATTTAACAATTTTATTAATGTACTTCTGAGTTCAGACAATTTGGATACATTTATAAACTTCCTAGAATGCCCATCTGACATGCAGCAAGAGATTTCTTCATTTGTACCCTGATCGAGCTTATCCGTGCATCTCTTTTAAAATGTTACTTACAGGTGATATGAATCAAAATTCATTCCATTTATTCCCGTTCTTCAATAGCAATTTCCTGGCAAGAGGTAGAGAGAGGTAGTCTTCCCGGTATGATGCCCTGCGATGAATTAATTGCGCAAGCATTGGTCATTTCACTGATATTCTCTTACCTAATTAATTTAAGTTTATCAAGTGATTGGAAGGAAAAATTCGTGGGTACTGATAACTGTCTAACATAGTCTCGATGACTCCAATTTTAGTATTCAACGACAATTGTGTGTATGACTTGATAAGCCTGATACATTATGGGACTTTGGCTCCCCAGCTGTATTTATTGCGGTACTGAATACATATTTGTTAGAAAGTTCTCGCTTGACATTATTTGAAGATGTTCTTCGTCTCGAATAAAGTATTCGAGAGGCTGTCAACATAAATTAGACAATTGCCCTAAAAAAACTTGAAAATCTCAGGAAATTTTATTTTAGAATGTTTAATTAAAGCCTTGATAAGCTTTTTTATGGTATATGGGGGGGGAGGGAGAGCATTTTCAGGTTATCGTACCTTTCCACATACCTTTGCATTATTAGCACGGATAGTTCAGCTTATGTCAAAAGTTTAAGTGTTTTCAGTTTGTTTGATGATATGACAAATTTACAATCTCCACAAAGTAAATTATAAACATCTCACGTACACAACATAATACAAGGTTTTATTTCGAAGAAAATTAATGACTTTTCTTAGATGAGAGAATAAAATATAATTTTAAAACCAAGCAAAGACAAAATTCTATTTTTCAAAAGCAGTGTGGTTTAAATCAAAAACATTTTACCTTTTGAAAGTTAATGCATTTGAGTTATCAAAGGGAAATAGAGCAGTTTCGTCTGGGGGTAAACAATTTTTAAACAGCCCTATAGAAGACAGAAAAGTCAAAACTTCAGTTATTATAGCGAGTCCGATTTTAAATGCGGTTTCCAGAGGAGTACATAAATATCAAGTGAAGTCCCCTTAATATAAAAATCTACGGGTTTTCCTCTTCCTTACTCACACTGAGGAGGAGGTCAGAGTTAAAAAACCGGAGAAGGGGATAGAGGCAAAGAAATGTTTCCTGAACAAAGAGCACCGAAGTTTAAATCCAATTTCGGAGCCGAATCATCAAAAAAAGTTTTCCTAAACTTAATATCGGTCGGTTATCGGATTTCTGGATCAGTAGAACTGGCAGTGTATAAAACAAATGACAGGTAAAAAAGATTTCAGTAAAAATTAATGTATAATCAATAAACCCCACACTATTGGAAAAAAATCAATTGAAAACGTTTTCTGGAAAGATATTTTCCAGGGGAAAATACTGTTTACAGTTTTAGAGTTCAGCGGTCAACCGTAAACGTGAAACCCGGTTTAAGAACCAAATGAGTAAACAGCTGCATCACGACAAAGGAATTTTTGTTTCTTTGCGTGACTGCTTTCTGGAAAGGCGATTCAAATGTGATGTGCGTACCTGGACTGTGGAAAACTTAGTTTTATTTTTACATTACTATTTTGCTCCTACAGTTACTGTTGTTGCTCTGGTGATTCATAGGATAAACAGAAAATTAATAAAAATTTTATTACCTTGCTTTTTGTTTTGAAGCGAAAAGTTAAGAGTAAGAGATGTTTGCCTTCAAACTAGATACCGTCAAGGTTCCAGGTAATGAAATGCACCAAAGTAAAAAAAAATAATGAACAAACTCAAATAATACATTTATTTTATTATAAAATACAATTCATTGGATATTTTAAAATGAAAGAAAATAAGCCTTTATAATTTTTTAAATCTGAAAATCATAAAAGAACAGAGCCGTTAACGAGGGGGGAATGTTGTTTGTTAACTTTTTGAGAACTCAAAATAACACCCCTTCAATAAAAAAAAGTTACAACGGAAAAAATCAAAAATTATATATTCTTTAACAGGAGTTTAAAATATATCGAGGAAATGATAAAACTTGATATTACTTTTTAAAAGGGACCCAAACGAAAACTTCCATTCTTTTACATTAGCAGAAAGGGTCTGACAGGACATCGTGTATCA
This sequence comes from Dolomedes plantarius, assembly GCA_907164885.2. NCBI lineage: Eukaryota > Metazoa > Arthropoda > Arachnida > Araneae > Dolomedidae > Dolomedes > Dolomedes plantarius. Next base: position 98,193,551 of record OU015492.1, on the reverse strand, counting down.
AGGTCTCAGAACTTTTCACTCAGGCTGTTCGCTATAAGGGGGGGGGGGGGGGGAATCCCATTAGGCGAACTTCTTTTCTGAACGAAACACTTAAACGCAAATTTTGGCTATTGTAGCATGCGAACATAATTCGGAAAATTAGTTTTATTAAAGTGTTAATTAACTGCAATAGGTTTTTCTGCGAACTGAAACATTAGTTGGTAATCACATTGGAAAAAGCTCCATGAAGTAATTTTGGAAAATTAGTCTATTGAAACAATACGTCTATTGCATGAATTACGGATAACCTTATTCTCTTCCAACTATAGCTTTTGTGTTTTGAAGGGTTACTAAGGAACTACAAAAAGTTACATATCCTTTAACTAATATTATATTAAGTAATAATACTGATTTTATTAGATTATGAAAAGCAAATTGTGTTGTTAAATTATTTTATACATACGTTTTGGTTTAATTTTTTGCACCTTGTAAGGTATACATAAGATTCGATTCACAAGAATCGAACTTTTGAGTGAATGAATTAAAGAAGCTGCTTGAGATATGCTAATTTCGGCATACGCGCTTGGTATAAATACCAAGCAGCTTGATTAATATAGAGGTTGAAAAAAGAAGATTTTGTTAAGGTTGATAGATAAACGAGTTAAGGGAGCTACGAGGAAAGCAGCTCCAGGTGCTATCCTGCGCTAGTGCTTAGGGGGCCCAAAATTTACGTGGCAGTACTGCTGGTTTGACTCTCTGCTGGTTTGTGAGTATTTGCAAAGTGTATTTCTATTGAATGTTAATATATATTCCGTACAAGTAGTACGTATGCTTATTGCTGTAAAAGCAAATTCTATATGTGCAACGAATTCAATAAACATTGTTTCATGTATAAACTGTGTTTGTATCAAATTCAAATAGAGTGCCCCTAGTATACTCTTCAGTGGCGCCCGAAAGTTTATATATACCCTGGTTGTTCTCGTTACATTTATAACGAACAACATATTTGAAGTTTGAACTTTATACTGTGGTTTACTCTGATATTGATAAAACTAAATTGTGAAAGTATCTTGTTATTATACTTATATACTATTTGAAAATGAGTGTTGTAGAACAAAACCCTGCTGGAAATTTTCCTCGGGTAATTATGGTTCAGCAATTTGCGCCATTCGAAGTCACATTCAATGGCGGCCCCTCAAGCCAATTCCTAAAGAAAATTGAGCATTACTTTCAGCAACAATGCACCCCAGAGGGGGATAAACTTAAAATTGCTCTAGCCGCTTTAAGAGGTAGTGCATTTCAGTGGTACACATGCATGCAAAGCAGTAATCTGATTTTTGACTATTCGTCATTCAAACAATAGTTTCTTAGCGTTTTCCCCAAGACCTTTAATCAAAGTCAAATTGAAGCGGAAATTTATTCGCTAAGGCAACGTGAAGGTCAGTCTGAGTTAGATTTTGGTATGGAAAAGATTTTCAAGTGTGAGGAATATCTAGAAGGGGTGACGGAAGCGGTAATCTTAAAAATAGTTATCCAACGTTTGAATCCAAGCGTTCAAGATTTTTTGGATAATCAAAATATTACAAGCAAGGTTACTCTCCTTCAAGCTTTAGCTAAACATGACAATAGGCATTTCTTCGCTACCCCTTACCCTCACTCAGGTATAAGAAGTTTTATCCACCCCCGCCAAAATTTTTCGAGAGTTTCAAACTAACAGCGAAACCAGTATCGCAGGCGAAATAATAGAAGCTCACGGCGTTACAATAAAATTAGTGCACTTAAAGTAAAAAATATGCAAGCACCTTACGTGCACTGGCAAGTTGATTCTTATGATATGGTTTAACCTGTTGAAACTGTGTGGTCAAATGTATTAACTTGTCCGAGCAGTAATCATTATTTTGAGAATAGTGAAAGTCGGGGTATTTTTGTGGCTTATAATGAAAGTGAGTGTAGCTGGAATAATGCTGTAATTCCAGTACAAATTTCTGAAAGTAGTGCCGATACTAATACTAGTGGTTTAGAAAATAAACTATCCGGAACTTCTATTAATGCTATACCCGATATTTTAGATGATATTCACACATCTGTTAATGAAGAAAATTTAGTATATGACGAAGTATGAGTTACGGAAGTTAGTGAATACTTATTAGTTGACGACAATAAAAATTTTTTAAACGATATTAGGAACTCGCTAGGTAATGATGATATTATTTCAAGTTCCCAGCCGAATGAGGATTGTGTAAGCCAGGTTGATAATATGGTTTTAAATAAAGTACATGAAAACCAGACTGAGAATCAGGATGAAAAGTTGACACAGAGTTATACTGTAAGTAGTTTAGCTGATGCTTCAGAAGTTATAGACGTAGTTTGCATTAAAACGCACGAGTACAAAAAGCTTAATCTTCCTAAAACTGAAGCAGTGTTAAAGAATTTAAATGATAACGATTCTGATGTCGCAAGTTTTAAAGAGACTTTTTCGTCAAAAGAGGATAAAACTAAGGTTAAGGGTGATAAAAAACGCCTTCAGGTTCCAGCATTAAAACTGCTAATACTGAAGTAATTAAGTCGGTAAACAATAGGTCGTATAAGCACCAATACGAAAAACAGAGTCAGGTTCTTGAAAAACGTAAAACAAGCGGCGAACTAAATTGTAAAAGTATCATAAAGGGCGAGATAAAGCCAGTAACTAAACACGTTGGTGCGGCGTATAAGTTTGAAAAAATAGAATCTGCATTAAAATCTAATGCCTATACCCCGTAAAAAGTACGGAGAAAAGTAAAGTGTGCACTACAAAACCTCCATCAAAGGATGAATGTGTCGCTGATAAGGTACACAAGGTAATCAAAAGGAAGAATGACAATTTTAAAGTTCCTTTGCATAAGTACAGGAAACGGAAGATTTCTGCCGCCCAGCAAGGTTGGTCTCCTCCCAAGAGACCTCCTGTCCATCGTCAAGCCGGACCAGCGACTCAGAACCAACGCCCTGCTGCACGAAGGATGCCCACACGGTCAACGAATCCCTTTACTACGAGGACTGCGACCATTAAGAGAGGTTCCACGGAATGGACAGATTGGTGCAGGGAAGTTGCCGCTTCCATGAACAAGTCTTGTATCAATTCTCTTATTCTACCTCCCACCCTTTAATAAAACCGAACCAAATTGGTTTGTAGTTCCCCAGTGTATATGCTGTGAAAAAAAAATTGAGAGGAAAGGGGTCAGCCACTGCAAAAAACGGCATACTGTTGTTTTATAAATTTTTGAAGGGGACATGTAGGGAATAGAAAAAAATACATACTGCATAATATAATAATTAACCACTAATGTACTAACTTCACAAAACATAACACATGTGCATTATGAATTGGGGAAGAGCAGATACAAACAGTCAAGAAATGTCATGCTGTGCACTTGTGTTGACACTTTAACTAAAATAGACTTTCTAGGGCGCAGTTAGCAAGCCCAGTATCCGCAACTCTGCAAATCCACTGTTTGATGGTGTCACCTGGACCCTTCGGGGTTCGTTTTGTAAAATGGGAGTGGCGTTTTACCCCCACACAACGTGTGGAATGTTTTTTGGCTTTGCCACCCATTATGTAAAAAAGTCAGACCAGCACGCGTTTTCAATTAGTTAACTGAAGCCGTTCAGACCTCAGTTACCTAATTTTTTTTCGAGGGAGGCCAGTGTAAGGTATACAAAAGATTCGATTCACAAGAATCGAACTTTTGAGTGAATGAATTAAAGAAGCTGCTTGAGATATGCTAATTTCGGCATACGCGCTTGGTATAAATACCAAGTAGCTTGATTAATACTTGCAGCTTGATTTGAGGTTGAAAAAAGAAGGTTTTGTTAAGGTTGATAGATAAGCGAGTTAAGGGAGCTATGAGGAAAGCAGCTCCAGGTGCTAACCTGCGCTAGTACTTAGGGGGCCCAAAGTTTACGTGGCAGTACTGCTGGTTTGACTCTCTGCTGGTTTGTGAGTATTTGCAAAGTGTATTTCTATTGAATGTTAATATCTATTCCGTACAAGTAGTACGTATTCTTATTGTTGTAAAAGCAAATTCTATAAGTGCAACGAATTCAATAAACATTGTTTCATGTATAAACTGTGTTTGTATCAAATTCATTTAGAGTGCCACTTCAAATTATATACACCCAAGTCTGGGTAGAAGTGAGCTATTCTCTATAACCTTAAACTTAAATTTAATAAATACCTAAATTATTTTAGACTGAAAAACTTAAGAACAAAGCTCTGCCAGAAGCGGTAAATTATTGGAACTAGCCGCTGCGCGACCATCATGGTCGCTTTTAGTCTTATATTTTCTTTTGAAAAACAACTCACCTGAAAGAAACGTATGTAAGAAATGTTACTATTACCTGTCATCATAAATATACGTTGTTAAGTGGTAGTTCGATCTCAGCAAAAAAATTTATAATCATTGCAAAATTCTCTATAAGGCTGATTCTAAAACATCGTGATTAAAAAAATATGAATTTCCATTACTTCAGAACAGAATTTAAAGATAAGACTGAGAAGCCCAACAACAAAGATTTTAAAAATCATATTCATCTCTGTATGTAATATTTTTCAAAATTAAGATAGCTACACTTTATCATTACATCAAATAAGAAATTGTTGGAGACAAATTTTTTCACTAAAAAAGTAGTAAAAATTCAGCAAATAATAAAATATAGTGTGGATTACATTACTCTCTATATGTACTATTATTCACAATTCAGATATCTACACTTAATCATACCAAATAAAAAATTGTTGGAAAAATTTCTTCACTTATAAAATGGAGTAAAAATTCAGCAAGTACTACTAAAAATAGTGCAGACAATTAACTCTTACTTACTATTAAGATATTAAATTGCAATTATTAATATTTTACTATGATATTCCTCAAACTTCTTGATATACACAGTTGAGTATTTCAGAAATAAGAGATACTACAGTGACAGAATCAAAAGAACGGACTCTAGATAAACCTACGTACAAACTGTCCATGATTAAACACTGGATTTGATAGGTCTAAACATATTTTGTCAAAAGTTTGTCCTCTTACATACATTTAGAAAATCCGATGGAACAAAAGAATAAATTATCTCGTGAAAAAATTTAAATTATTCACGTGTAATGTACAACAATTAAATTCTACCAAATTACGTGCTATCATCGAACCACTACACACACGCGGTTGGCCGCTAATGCTTACATCTGGTAGTTGCAGCCGTTGCCATTCGGAGTGTAGAAATATCGCCGATTTTTGTGCCGCATACCTACGCGTTTTATATATATAGATTGTTAATTAGGATTTATAACGATTATAATCAATCGTACTTTAGTCTCCACGCATGAAGCAGATTTTTCTGCTTCATGCGTGGAATTTTTTTCAAATATTTAACTCCCCTTCGATTTTTAGAAAGTCTCCACATGCGCATTTATAGATATATATGTGCGTGTGCGTATATGCATGAGAAAGATAAAGAATTGTATTAAGGTTATCATACAAAATGATCTATCAAGAAATGATCAGTATGAAAAGAGTCACCGATACATCTTCGTCAGTTTCCACAACATGAGAATATGAAAAGAGGTATATTTCACGAATTATATCAGCATTGCTGAACGATATAGAATAGAGAGGAATGTATAATACATATTGTAAAAAATTTCAATACCAAGAGCAAGGGAAAACTTATTTTACGAATTAAGTTGAGCTTCATTTCAACAATAACATGTTTAACTTCCTTGGTTCTACACAAGATTTCCTACAGTTTGTTCAATATTATCCCATTTCCCTACTCTAATGATAGAGGCCGATTGATGACGTTAATGCTTTATTATGTGAAACGTATTTTTATCAGTCATTCATGAAGCATTCCACTGATGAAGATATCGAGGTAAACAATTATTTTGTGCAAAATTTTTTCCTGTAACACTTAAACTACGATAAATTTTTTACTTACTGTAGAATTATAATATCTATTGTATGATATAGCATAGCAAAATTTACTACTTTCATTAAATTCATAATCAATGTTTTATTTTTTGTAGATTTTAATAGGAAAAAAATTTTAGTTTTGTAACAAAAAATTTAATTATTTTCTAGGTAAATAATACTGATTTACTAACTACATTTTTGCCATATTTGACAAAATATCGTTATGACTTTGCCATGATTAATTTAAAGAAATTTTTAAATGTGCTTTTATAATTCCATCCTCAGCAAAAGGTTTTCGCATTAATAGTCACGGCTACTGTTTTCTCAGCTACACATTTGATGGAAATTTCGAAAAGGAATGCTTCCAACTTAATTCTTAGACTAAGAAAAGCACTATGGTAGAAAACAATAAACAGCACTGATGGATAAATAAATGGCACGATATATTTTTTTTTAAATTGCATGAAATAATTTATAAGCTCTAACTGCGTGTAAGCACGTACATTTCATTACCTGCGATATTGGTAACCAGTTCAAACGGCATTCATAAGAACAAGCTTTAGATACTACAACTAAATTTTTTTCCGATATTACTCAGGGCTGCTGTTAATCAAGTTGAACTGCGGTTAAACTTAAGGTCACTAACACAATTTCCACTTAATTTATTCAGTTGTCACTGAAAATTTTGAATCGAGTCTGATATTTTGAATTTTTCAAACTTCCACTATTTGATTACACTCGGATGATATAAGTTTGAAATCAGGAATATTTTATTTTACAGAAATTTGTGAAGTAGAAGAATAACAGTAAAAAGCAAATTAAGCAATTTGTTCAAGAGAACAGATTTTTTTTCACTTGATAGATTTCTAAGGAAATTTTATACATCATATACTCGTATGTCGTAGAGAAAATACAATCATGTCTCCTTGTGCCGGTAAAAAAAATGTATCATAATGTGATGTTTTAAAGCATATCATCCGAAAAATTCTCTATTGGTTTGGAAAATTGATTTCGCTTGCTCCTTACGAGCTGGGAAATTTTTCAGAGTCCTTTCAAAGGATAATATGCTTGTTTTTCGTATCTAAATCCGAAAAAAGAGGGTTATGTATAAACACCTCCTTTGAATCGAAAAATGAATGGCTATAATATAAATTGCTCCATAACTCTCTTCAGATTGCTAGACTAGTTTCAGTCAAAAGAAGGAGTACTTACAAAATATTTACTAATACACCAGAAGATTATTCTCCAATCTCACCATTATGAGCACCACAAAATATTGGTGTTCCTAACTTTACATATGAAAGAGGCAAAAAAAGCTTACCATCCTTTATGTGTATGATGATATGATGACAAAGATCATCACATTATCCAGTTTTTTTCCTTCCTAATTCCTACATGTATATATACCATTAGTAAATACATTTTTTACCCATTTTATATGTACTGAAGTTTTGTCCATCTCATTTTAAACTCTTCATTATAATACCTAATCTTTATCCTAGGAGTTCCTATAGGATCTTCTCTTTCCATATTTTTGTCATCCTCTGATCACGGGTATAACATCTTTCTCTTCGTATCCATGACGCTTAACCCTTCAGCGGGCGTGCCAATTTTTGGAACACCAGCACGTGGCACAAAGTGTAATATCTCTTTCAACCTCGATTATTCCTTTTGTAATAAACTTTTTTTAAATTGAAATTTGTAATTCTGAGTTTTATGACAAGATATAAAATGTTGATAATATTAAGATATATTTATAATTAAAGTCCAAAGAATACAGATAGAATCGTCTTATTTCAAAACTATCCTATTTGTTGGATCTAACGACAACTTGCGAATTGATTCCTATTATGTCCAAAAACCTAAAAAAATGAGACTGTCCATCTTCGTGATATGTGGGATACCGTGTAATAGCTGCACATTTGATCGACTACATCAACTCTTGCTTTTGTCGTATTGTAATCCAGTATAATAGCTGGTTTACCACGGATAAATAACGACTAACAATTATTGGAAAGGAATAGAAGGGTTAGAAAAGCAGATCTGCATTAGAAAGGGTGTAGCTATAAATGAAACTGCTTAGAACATTCGAACCTTACATGTGAAAACAAACTATTAAAAATTACGAAAATGTTGCACTTTGTACACGGGCGTGCCCGCTGAAGGGTTAAGACTCTATTCAATTATTTAACCATCTAATTTTTTACCTATCACCACTGCCAAGTTTTCCCATCAGATTCTAATCATCGTAGATAGTATATTTTTTCTTTCCATCCAGAAATCACTGCCATGCATGTATATCAACACCGTATTATACGTATTAACCACGGCCCATCATGCAATACAAGACTGCTATCATCTACTGGTCATACAGAAAATAAGAATTTCTCAATATCAGTCCCAGTAATAACTCTTTCCCACAGTTTCATCAACAAGTCTGCTCCATTATATTTATCACTATAATCGCTTTCTCTTCTGCCACCAAGCGTCAAAGCTAGCATACTTTATGATCACTAGTTGGTAGCCGTCAAAACATGATGGCTGGATAGTAAATAAATGTACTAATACACAAATTATACTTGTTGAGTCACAGTTGTACTTAGATTGACTCCCTCTAGGGGAGAATTTTGTTATTCTTGTTTTATATAATGAGTGTGGCTTGTGTGTTCGTCAAATAAAGATGTGTCTGTCTTCTGTAGAATCGAATATTCATTTATTGTCTTCTGTGTAAATAAATAAGAACCCTACAGGTCTAGGTGATCATTTTAGATAGGCAGAGTAGCATCACCGATGAAAAGGAAGGTGAGTGAAAATCATCTTTACTTTATTTGCTTTCTGTTCTAATAATACTCAACACATCATTGCCAAATGTTGAAAATCATAATATTAAGAATAGAGAAATACACTTTAAATAATTACTATTGAGCCCATAAAAAGAAATTTGGTTATTGAACAGCGCAAAATAGGCAATTTCCGTCAGGTTTAATTATATATCTCAAAAAATTAATTAAAAATAAAAATGGCAGAGAGCGAGCTAGAGAGATTCCTCAGAATAAACAAATTGGCGTGTTTATGCGGCCTCGTGCGTAGTGAGTATCTAAAGCCAGATTTAAACATGTCACTTTGTATGCGCAGAAAGCAAATTTTTAATTGCAAATTATCACTAATTCGTAGAAATTGAGGTTACAAAAACCAAATTTAACACATCTATAGATTAAAATCTTTAATTTAAGACCAAAATGAAGTAAATTGGGTTAGTAGTTTTCTCTCAAGTAGTGCCCAAAGAATCGGCTCAGCAACTTAAATATATAGATATCAGTCATGACAGCGTACCGTCAAATCTGTTATCCCTTTTATTGCCATAATGAAGGACATCAGATCGAACTTGCCTAATTCTTCCCTTATTTAATATCTCTCTGTTATGCTAATTGCTGTGTTAGGTTTTAGCCATAATGATGTGTGTGTAGTTAATTAATTTGTGTAAATGCCAAGTATAATTGTTAATGCCAAGGAATGTAAATTAATTATTGTAAGCTGGTGGCGTAGGGAAAAGGAAATATGGTTGGCTGGTTTAAAGAGTAAAATGTAAAAGTGTAAAAAGTAATTATATTCTCTCTGTCTCTTTTTTTTCTGGCCCTGGTAAAAATATCTGTCTTTAGAAAAGCTTCCTTATCTGTTCCCGTGCCGTAACCTGATACCTCCTGGCCTTGCAGTTTTCGAGGGGCGCGACGGACGGGGCCAGCGATGTTTTTCGCAGGCAAAAGGAATTTTGCGGCGCCTTTGCTGATTTCACCGACGCGCATGAATACAGTGCGTCAGCGGCGCAAGTGGTAGCGCCAATTATGTTTGAAATTAAAGCGTGCTGAAGTAACGAAAATGATGCAAGAAAAAATTAATACACGAACCAACAGTGTGATATGAAGTGATTTCGGTGCGTTTGAGGTGGTTTGGCGTTTTGAAACAACGGCGCCAGATAGCACTATTTAACCCGAGCCAGGGGCTCCCGGGCCGCGGGTTTTTTGAGGAGAGAAGGCACGGCGGTTCGTCGTTTCGATTCTGAAGAAAAAAAGTTATTCTGTTTTTCGGCGCTCATCGCAGGGGGTTGACCCTGACTTCTACCTACCCGACGCCTATCTCCGCTCCGTTGGAACTCTTGAAACATTTGATGGAAGAGATGGCCAACTTCAACATGGGAACAGTCCTCATTTTATATCCCCTCTTTCTATTCCAGGGGCTTTACTATCTTGCCTTTGCTTTCCTGTTTCATATTTTTTTAGTTTAACCTGCAGCGCTGTGGTAAGTTTTTTTTAAGATTTTTTTATTCGTGGAGCTCCTTCTAAGATTGTAATTTAAGCGCCAGCCAGCCTATTTGTAACTGTGTGATACTAAGGTACATATTTATATATTTATATTTTTATGTGGGTAAAGTTACTCACTGCTAATTTGTTTTGGAATTAGGTTCATACGGAACTTGTTTAAATTGGCAACTATCGAAAATGTTAAATACAATGAGAGACCTAAGAGGCAATGTAAATTTTGATAGTATACTGCATATAAGATAATTTAATAAATAGTTCTTGCCTCCATTTTTATTGTTGACTCAGTTTTGCGTTATGTTTCTTGACATTTATCACCATTTTGTTTTGTTTTTTTTTGGGTTGCAATGAAAATAATTTTATCCACTTTACGGGCTTAAATGTTATGATGGGTATTCATTCTTCATACGGCGAAAGGGTACCGAGTGCCCATTCCGATAATCATTCTAAACAACATACTCACAACATCTCATCAAAGAACATTCATCCAGTCTTATTCATCCCGATTATTGCGTTTCGCCTCTAAAGTTTCTTCTCGAAATTATAAAATTTTCGTTATCATCCGAGACCACAGACTGTCTTACCAGTTTTAGGAAATTTTATATACTGTGCCAATCACCTTAATTTTTCCATTCATGAAATGCAGACAAGTTTAATGATTTGATACTTTATAAACCGTTTTAAAGCCAATAATAATCTTCTATACAGCTAATTAGTTTCTCAGTTTATAGGATTATAAGACGTAGTAACAATATTTGTCTAGGCCGAAATAGAATTTCGAGTTTTAAGAATAAAAAATTGTTAAAAATGATTCAATTAGTCTGAATTTGTTTAAATTATAACATTTCATACAATTCTGCGCAAATTTAAAAGCGTTTAACTCTAAAAGCCAAACGGTTTTCAACAGAAAACCTTTGAAGTTATTCAAAGAAAGCTATGAAAAGTTAGAAGAGTAAATCAAACTGCGAGACAAAATATAGAGATTTACTTTAGTTTTCAAAACACCGTTTTCAACGAGTCAGCACATAACTGCTGTCTTGAATTGTATAAACTATTCCACAACTTCACCTTTTATATACTTTTTCAGAAATTTCTTTTGTTAACCGACATACAGAAATTTCCCGCCTACACATTTTAAGAAATGAGCAACGATGAATCGATAACTATCAGTAGTTTATTTTGAACAAAATAAGCTCTACTCTAGCCACACAATCTGAAAAATTCTTTTTTCGAGGTTAAAAGAATTTCCGGTTTTTCTCCCTTCATATTCCCAATCAATCAATACAAGAGAAAAGTCTGAAGAGAGTAGAAATGTTTCTTAACCTAAGCGATTTTTCTGTCTTAATATATCGTTTTATATTAGAAAGAAAATATTAGACAGAAATCGAAATACAAAATTTTCCTGAAATGGAACAGTTGGTTTTTTAAACCATCTGGTAACCATAAAAAGGTACATACATTTGAATATAAATCTTATGTGTAACCAAAAAAAATTGGAAAATAAACATTAATAAAAAATTTCAACAGAAAAAATTTAAAATAACAAAATTTTTAAAAAATCAATAATAAATAAATAGAAATTTTAAGACATTTTATGAAGGATTGTAGAAAAATGTAAACAGCTGAGACACTTTGAAAAATGCCTTTCACCCTAAATTTCCAAAAAGTACAGTCGACCGACAAAATACATTTGTAAAGCCTCGCAATTTAATAAGTCCCCAAAAATTTAATCATAGGTACGTCAGTGGAGCACTCTAATAACCTTTACGGATGTAGTTTCATGAAAGTTTCATAATCAAGAAATGCATGTAAATATGCTGTTTTACATCTACCTCTTAAATATATCCAAGTCGTTTCCAGGATTTCATTCTTTAAGAACACAGTTTAATCAGGATTAATATTCAGTACCTTTATTCAGGACAAATTATGCAAGTGCATTATTATGGAGGGGCGGTATGCATGAAAACAGAAATAAAGAAATCTGATATTTATTATATTATATATGTATATATAGGATCTCTCATAAATTTGTATATTTTTCAAAAAATCACATAACATCAAAGAATGATCTTGTTAGAATGTAGTGTGCATGGAAAAATTTGTTATAAAGGTGAATTTTTTTCTTGGTAAAAATATTTTTTAGATCAGATTTTCACTGATAAATATCACTTTGACGTTTGTATTGCGAAAATCTTATAATTTCAATCTTTTAAAAAGAAGGTTTGTCGCTGGCATTTTATGATCCATAGCTGCATTATCAATTCGTGCGAATCAAGTTATTGCTTGTTAAAAACTCAATAATGTTGGCTTTGGTGAGTATGACACATCTTAAACGGAACTTTTTTATGTTTGCAGTGAATCGACTAAAAAGAGCCTCACGAGAGTTTCAAACTCTAAAAAGGTGTAAAGTAATGTCATGGTCCAATTACTATTACCGGAGTTGACACGGCGTTTCGAGGAACACTTATAGCTTGCAGATCGCAATCGCAGCAGCAGGCCTAAGTTATCAGAGGACACTGATAGTGCTGCGCCATCGAAAATACATGCTCATAGATGCTCTAAAAGCACAATCAAACGGGCTGCTTATGCGATTGTGCGGAAAATTAGTAGAATGTTTATAACCAAAATATACATATCCAAGCGTCGTACACGGCTTTTTTAAGTTTGTACCAGTACGAATTGCAATTTTTCCTAAGCTGATACTAGGTCCTGCCGGGTAGTGGAAGAATTCACCTTTTGGGCTATGAGAAAAAGATTTAGAAATATCTACAATAGCTTTTTAACATCTTTTTGACAGATGAAGCCCATTTTTACTTGTACAGGAAAGTTAATACACCTGACTGCATCATATGAAGGGAAATCCTCATTGGTACATAAAAGATACCGTTACATGAACCGCAACTAAGGCGCGACGTCGCTGCATTTATCGTTATTGAACCTTCAGGCCTGTTCATATTGCATCCCGAGCGTTGCGTTGCTATACTACACTAATTCCTAGATTGTTGACATGGCCTGGAAGTGATTTGACATGTCAAGTGGTCAATGAATTGAGCTCTGTGATTGGTTAAAATATTCAAACGCTGTTGAATTGTAATGCTCCTGATTCAGTGAGAATAGGCCGTTCTTCTCTGAAGAACTGCGAGAAACAATGGGATGAAGACTTGTACTGTAATGGGACTATGTTACCTGAAAATGCCTAAAAAATATCTTGCACCATGCTTGCGTGCACTGATTCTTCTCAAATCAATCCCGTTATTGCAAGAGGGGTCCCGTTAATGCATCCCTTTTATAGCATCTGCTGTGAAGCAGCAGCTTAGCTGTTCTTGCGCAAATACAAATTCAGAGAGACTTCAGCTAAATCTCTTACAGTTTGTGTAGATAAAAGTTCTATTAAGATAATCTTAGTTAAATTATAATAATGCAGTTGGCTGCATTTATAAGTATTTTAAACATTTTAATCAATTTTCTGAGCTATCACATCCCCTCCCCCCCCCCTTTCTCTTCAGCACCAATAGGTAATGAATGTGAACAAACCAGAAATTCATTTACCCATCTAACAGATATCATTAATAATAATAATTTATATGAACCGTTTAAAAAGGAGTTTGAACTCATTAGTACCGCCACCAAACTTAAAGCAATCATGTAGGATTGTTAGCGCTCAAACTGTTTATCAACTGCTTAAGGGGTTTGGTGCCTTTTTTGATTATTTTATTCCGAATTAATTTTGTTAATATTTTAGCCTAATTTATGTGGATGGTGAACGTCCAATTGGACCGAAGCTAGAAGTCTATTCTAATATCTTTATATTCTAAATACAGATGGCTACAGAAGTCTACATATTCTAAAATACAGACGGGTTCTGAACATCTCACACCTTACAGCTATGTATTACTTCATAACAACGCTACAGTCAAAGAAAATAGAGCTATTTGATTCTTCTGTATTAATATGAGACATATACACGTCAATAAAATTCATAAAGCTCTCCTTTTTAGGCATGGTAGCGTGCTCTTTATATGATATCTAACAAATGTTTTTAGACTTAAACGACATTATGGTAATGTAAATAATTATCAAAAATATTAAAGATATATCAATATCAAATATTAAAATAAATCGGTATCAAATGTTAAAAATATATCGGTATCAAACATTGTGGGAAAAACATACAATCCGCAGACGAACCAACATAGACAATTCTAAAATTTTCTTCAGACATAAAAAAATAATTATTTTTCGGACATTTTATACATTTTGTGTTTCATATTTATAAAACCTTCTCATACGATAAAGGAATAGAAAGAAGCTAATTTGTCCAGCCAAAGTATAAACGCAATCCAACAGCAGCTTAAATTATGATTCTATGCAAAAAGAAAAAAGAAAAAAATAGGATTGAAAAGTATAAAACTAAAGATGAAACAGCATTTTATTGTCTGTATGGGTGCAGTTTTAATCTTCCTAATGATTCCAGAGCAGGAATCAATATTTTCAAATGCAAAATCGACGTCTCAAGGGTAAAATTCAAGTTATGGAAACCATTTTGGAGAAATATGGAACAAAATTTAAATACCAAAGAAATAAAATGTGCAATAATGTTTTAAAGTTATCTTTTATATATTTAGTAAGCTATATTCACATGGGAATCATTTATTCTATTTTGAATGATCGCATTTCTTGTATTTCCAATTGGAAAAAAAGTTTAAGTAAATTTCTTAGCGAAAGATATTCAAGAAAATAATTAAATAGGCAAGGAAAAAAACTGAATTAAAATGCGTATTCAAGCATTTTACATTAATCGTCATTATCTGCAGATAAAAATTTGAATCATACGTATTTTTAAAAATTTCCTTTCATGAATACAGCTTTAATTAAAATGGATTTAATGAGAAATATATTTTTTAATTACAATAATTTAAGATAAACATACATTTAGCTCACGATTTTCTAAACCCTATTACTATTCTAATACTTCCTTAACTATAGTTTTTTTAATTACTTTAAACAGGTATAATTTATAAGAACTCCGTTAAATCTCCATTGGACACTATTAAAATTATATATTCAAATTCATAAGAAAGGATAATTGATACAATAATTTTGTTTTATTTTATTTTGAGTAGTTGATCCATCTTTATTAGATATTTGAACTAGGCCATAAAAGGGTTTCATAGTTAGTACTCTTTTGAAGCATTTTTATATATGTCTGATACAAAAGCTAAGCTCGTAATTTTCAAACCGGTTTTAAGATATTCTAAGAGCCAAAAATGAATATGCAAAAACTTTGTTTAAAATGAAAAATTGATCTTTAAACAAGGAAATAAACCTTTCAAATAAGGAGTAAATAGATAAAAGAAACGAATTTCTTCTTACATGATAAATTGAAGTAATGAATAAGTTTTTAGAGAAGAAATGATAACCAGTTAATAACATTTAATAATCAGCAATTCCCCATGCAAAAAATTCTCATTCAAAAGAAATTAAATAATAAAAGTCAAGTTTCTACATTTACTTCTTTCCCCAATGTAAAATAAAAACAATTCTGCAATAATCATCATAGGAAAATTAATAGTACAATTTCAGCAATTCTATCTCTTTTGCCACAGTATAAGATAGAAAATGTACACTACGAGTTTGTTTCGTTCTAATTTTGATAAAATATTGTTCAGGGAAGAGCAAACACTTTTGGGAGCGGGCCAAAACAGAAAAATTAAAATGCCAGTAAGACCATCTTAATTACAAATGTAAATCGGTAAATTTATGTTCTTTTATTCACGGCCTCACTCGGTCTGGAACGGCCTTACCAAACGTCCGGAATCCTATTGTAGCGGTGGAATCATTAGTTTGTTTTCAAAACGCCACTAAATCTTTTTACGATGCTCCCTTGAATGCGATATGTTTGTGGCTATATTCAGTTCACCCTTTCATAAACGATTCTGTGCATTATATCTTTTTTTTTTTTTTTTTTTTTACTGTGCCCATTAGTTATTCATTAAAATGACGTTTCTCTTGTGTTCCATACAGTATCTCCGAACGAAGCTGTAAATATTTTTTCCCACAAATTCCCATCTGGCAAGAGTTCGAGATAACTGTCGCTGAAAATGATATCTTCAGGAAATTTTCCCTAGGAGTCAAATGAACATAAAAAATTTCAATTACTTATGTGAAAATCGTACCAAAATTTTTAAAAAGATGCCAAAAAAAATGTAACTTTTCATACTAACGCTAAATTAAACTAATTTTCTTCATCAAGAAAATACCTAAAATTTACAACATACCAATAAGAAAAAAAATTGTCTTTGAAATCTGGAATGAAATGAACAACGCAGTAGACAAAATATGTAGCTGGTGACAGTTCATAAAAATGGCAATATTTGAAAATGAAAACTTATAAAAGCGTTATACGTAATAAATTAGTGATACTAATCTTGTTCATATATGCACAAATATTACGATTTCATATTTATGATTTTAAGAATTTATCCAAGAAAGTTATCCAATATGCAGTTAAAACGATGCTGATTTGTTTAAGTCAATATCTATTATATACCTTTGAATAGTATACAGATACGGTTTGTTTTTTAACATAAGAATTTTGTTCCAGTTTCCGAGAGATTTTCTCAAATGATATATTTTGATTATTTATCTCGAGATATTTTGTACTAACATAAAGTAGTTGCATGTCTAGCTAAATTTTAAAATGTATGAAGGTGTAAAATATTTATTTTGTGCACATACTAATAACGTTACTTCTTTGTATAAATTTTATGCGAGGAAATGTTTTTATTCCCTTTAAAAACCATTTCTAACCAGCTGAAAATTCTTCCACCCCTTTTTTACAATATGTATGTATTATCTACCATATATATTAGTTCACATCTATAAAGTTTTCTGTGTAACGTTTTTCTGTTATTTTCTTTAGACAACGTTTAATTTTAGTGCTATTTTTTCCTTATTTCTGTCATATACACGAAAAATGATTAGATGGAAATGGAAGTGATACGCTAATAGAGGGGGGAAGACCTTAAGCTGCCAGGGGAGAGGAGGACCTCCCTCTGGAATTAATATATAGCACGGAGGAATAAAGGAAAAAAATACGATTACTAGTACAGAATGTACATATATATATCATCTAGATATTTAATTTCGTCTGCATTGTCCCAACTGTTAAATTCGAAGGCGACTCTGTAGTGATCTCGACCTATTTCCACCAAAAGGCTTAGAACTGACTGTTTCGCCTTTAAATATGAACTCAAAGGTACATAAAAATTTTACGGTTGTGCACATCCTACAATGAAGCAATGCTACTGATTAGACTCGTGTTCATATAAAGATGATCAGGCCCATGCCACTTTGAGAGATCTCTCGAGGTTTCGTTTCTAAACATTCGAAAACATACAAAAATTAAATCTGAGGCTGAAAGTCCCGATCTCAATGCTATCGAACATTTATGGGAACGAGCTAGATTGCCGAATTCGTCTTGGAACTCCTTTCACTGAAAACTCTCCGGCAGAGGCTTTAATCGAGGCATGGACACAAATCCCAGTGGACTTATGCCAAAATATGGTCGAAATGTCTCCGAAATAAGAGTCCGTGGAGTGACTGCAGTTAATTGTTGTGCAACAATATATTTAATTTTTTTTTAAATACTCTTTTCCTCATTCGACCAGTGTTCGATTACTTTTGGAAACATAGAGTATACTTTGATAATTCTAATTTCTGTTTATATATAGAATGAAGTCATGAAAACCAAAGGCGTTAAGATTTGATTTGCTTGAGTTTTGTAGTTTTCCTAATACATCATTTGAATACTATATTGTTCCTGCATTAAAATGTTTGATTTATTTGTGACCTTGATGTAGCACTGTAGATTATATATATATATATATATATATATATATATATATATATATATATATATATATATATATATATATATATATATATATATATATATAATACTGCTCAAAACAATTAGGGGAGCACATGGTTTTAACGAAATTACGCAAATACTTACACCGATAAGTAACATAAAATAAATCGTCCATAATTTAAAGCCTAGCAGGAAACAGAAGAAGAAAATTTCATATGCAAATCAAAGTTCATGACGTCAAAAACCAGAAAACCAGAAAAAGAACATAAGGGCGGAAATCGGGATGTTGCAGAAACGTCTGTTTCACTGCCTTAACTGTGAAATTCGAATGCTCAGTTATTCTTTTTGAGAAAAGGTAACTTGAAAATGTCTCAACAACGTGATTTACCGGAATCCATGGCATGGCGTATTATAGACAGACTTGAATCCGAGAAAACACAACGTAGTATCGCGGACGCTGTTGGAGTCACTAGAAGTGTCGTTGCAAGGCTGTGGAATCGATTCCAAGAAACAAGGAATGTTAGACGTCGACCAGGGCAAGGTCGGCCATGCGCCACTACAGCAACTGATGAGCGGTATATATTGGTAACAGCTCGTCGAAACAGAACAGACAATGCTACTCAGCTGCAAAGACAGTTGCTCTTGGCAACAGGACGAAGGGTGTCCAGCCAAACAGTACGTAATAGGCCTCATCAGGGAGGTCTCTATGCACGTCGGCCAACGGTCTGCATTCCGTTGACCTCACGCCACCGTGAGGCCCGAAGAAGATGGGCTGCTGAACATCGAGATTGGGAGCAACATGATTGGAGCCAAGTGCTGTTTACAGACGAGTCCCGATTCAGTCTGGAGTGTGACACCCGACGTGTTTTGGTATGGAGGGAAAGGGGCACTCGAAATAACCCCACATTCGTTCGTAAAAGGTCACAATACAGACGAGCTGGTTTTATGGTATGGGGTGGGATCAGCATAGGTGGACGTACGGACCTGCATATCGTTCGGAATGGTACTTTGATGGCCCGAAGGTATGCAGACGAGATACTGAGACCTCATGTCATACCTTACGCTGCAGCCATTGGAGATTCCTTTGTTTTCCAGCATGATAATGCCAGACTGCATACAGCTCGTCTTGTGGAGAACATGCATGAAGCTGAAACAATACAGTGTATGGAATGGCCATCGTGCTCTCCTGACCTGAATCCTATCGAGCATGTTTGGGACATGCTCGGACGACGCATTTCTGCGAGACCAAGGCCTCCTTTTACTCTCCCGAGACTTGGAGATTGAACTTCTTGAGGAGTGGAACAGTATTCCCCAAAGTCTTATCGATAACATCATCGCATCCATGGAAAACAGGTGTGCAGCAGTCTTAGCTGTTGGAGGAGACCACATGCCATATTAAAAATCTTGCATAATTTCTAAACAATACCTTTTTTTATCGTTTACATGTAACCAAAATGTAGCCCTAAATCATCTTTTCATGTTTTTTCCATATTTTCAAAGAATTAAAGCTTAATTACAAATTTTTTGACATCTTTTTTCTGCATTGAGCATTGATATGCGTGTACTATCCATTTTATGCCAATACATGGCTGTCTCGCACGGTTTTCTTAACTTCTTTGCTTGCTCCCCAAATTTTTTTGAGCAGTATATATATATATATATATATATATATATATATATATATATATATATATATATATATATATATATATATATATATATATATATATTTATTTATTTATTTATTTATATATATATATGTGTGTGTGTCAGTCACATTTCACCACATGACTTTTCTTAATAACAAGATGCACAAATGAGAAGCACAGTTCTTTTAAATTTGAAGTTCTTTATTGCTTTCGAAGTTATGGCGGAGACAGGGCGTCCTTCTAGCACGATGCGAAACATGTGTTCACAGAGATAACCACTTAATGAATCTGCTCTCTTAGCCAGGGGCTGTACCAAACAAGTCAGCGACTGTTTACATCAACACAGATGTTTGTCGTGGGTGGTAAGGTTGATATACTTCTTAGAAGCACATTGGGTGCATTTTATCTTTATGGTAGTGTTTGACACTTTTGATCTCTTTATCTCTGGCACCTGCAGCCATTATCTCTGAGATATTGTGAACTGCTGATTTAGATGACTAGAGACGGGGTTTTGTTAATCCTTCTGGGGCGGTACGGCTCTATATTTCTGTCAACTGGTTTGAATTTATTGTGGTGTTTATCCCATACCTTTCACTCTCTGCTGCAGTTATTTGCCTAAATGTCTTTTTCTGGAACTTGCAGATGTTCACTTGCTGTTGGGTGGGCTATTCTGAGAAAAGGGGCTTAACTTAACAGATGTGGGGACCCTAATTATAGAAATAGACGAGATTCAACTTATAATGTCCCATTCCCCCTCCCAAGAGGCTCTCATCCTATGCCTGCATAGAGAGACACCTGAGTGTGAGTATGTTGGGACCTCACCTAATTCACTCTTCAAGATCAACATTATAATTTTTCCTACATCAATTTTTAAGTTAAGTCATCTAATCGATAGAAAACTCCTGATATGCAGTATCAAGCTCCTTATATCGACATACGATAGCTGGAATTATAAATCTTTCCGTATCCCTGGAGAAGTTCTCCACCTACCTAAATTCCTCCATCTCCAGTCATCTTGTTCATTACCATAACAATATAATTACTCGGCCTCAAATTAATTGGTGCACAATTACAACAATAGTCTGGTAATAATTATGAATAAAATAAGGTATAAGATAATATAATGGTATAGCCATGAATGAATAACATGGAAATAACAAGTGATATGGCTTAATTGAATCTCTATGCAGATACATTATACCGAAATTCTGTTTTAACTCAATAGTAATCTACATGAAATCATACACAAAAACAATTCAATTCTGATACTTGTAAATCAGTGCAAAATCAATACACAGAAATCATACATTAAATACTTCAATTCAGGTAAATGTAACTCAACATTAGTCAAATATGAAGGCACATTGACAATCACGCACTAAATTAGTTCAATTCAGAAAAATATAACTCAATACTATTTGCACCTCTAGAGCACTGGTTTACGCCGATAATAATTACTATTTATACAATTACAACAATGCCAGTAGATCATAAAATAGATAATATGATAATAGTGCGTAATAATGAAAAAGAAATAACAGGTGATATAATATAATAAAATCCTTACTAAGACACAAATATATCATATGAACACAATGTTATTTACAATTATTAGATTATTCATCTCTTTCATTCCACTTAAATTCTCTCATGTTTTTTAATTCACTATATTCTTTAATACAGGGAAATAACTTCTATTTTTCTTAATCTCAAAATCTCTTTCCTATATTCTTCTAGATCTCTACATTGATCGAAAATTAATCCTTTCACCCTTCCAGTATTCATCTCTCTCAAGCTCAATTTTTGCATCACCTTATCCTTCTAACATAGCTGTAGTGTTTTGACTTATGATGACATTTGCTAATCAGAGTACTAATTTCTCATGATAGCACTTGTCTTTGAATAAGCCTGTCCTATTTAAATGAATTTAAGATTCTAATGAAAGGTACAAATGTCCTCCTTCCATTTTCTCCCTTACCTTCATAATTTATATAAAAATAATAATAAAATAATTCTGACAACTCCAGCTTGTTTGGTTAAGGTATAATTATTATTCGTCTCTTTCTACACACTCTTGACTCGCTCTTTCGCCTCCCCCTCCAAAACACAATAATTCCGTACTCGTTTTTTGACCTACTTTCGTTGGGTGAGGACAGAGTTCACCCTTCTACTCTTCGCACGCTCTATAGGGCCTCAGTGCTATGGGTAATTCTGACGTTGTAATAATTATAGCAGGCTCCATATTCACTCTCCCAATATCATATTTACTTTTAGCAAATATTCCAACAACTGATGACAATAGAGAAATGAGCTCCGGAGATAGATTCATGTTAGCAAATTCAGGTAATTTATCCTGAATGGCATTCTGAGTCTTAGAGTCTTCAGTCAAATCAAGTGTATTCCTGATTTGCTTAGACGTTTTTGGATGCTCATGTTCTCCATTACCATTCATTATCATTATATCATCACAATTATTTTCAATACGACCATAATATAATTTGGCACAGTTATTATCATCAGAATATTCATTTATCATTTTACTCGACCTACATGTCAATACACGTTACTCCTAATTCAAATTAACACAATACCAATTAAACAATTATATACCAATACACTACGCAATTACTAATTATAATTATGAAAAGTATTGAATTAACCTCTACTCACAAATTTGAATTATTTAAATGTCACTTAAATAATTATATCACAATACTTAAATACTACTCATAAGCATGAAAAATAGTAAATCAACACTTACTCACAAATTTAAGTTAATAATAATAATAAAACATACTGCTAACGGAATCCAACAGACGTAAAGATGACACCACACAAAATTCCTTTCAGTTACTCCCTTACTTGGACCATATTGACTATCTACAATTTTATTAGAATTATAAAAATATTTCGTTTCTATGAATATGGTATTCTCGACATCATCCTGACTCTCATTGTCATTATTATTCTTATTTTTCATATTAGAATTGAAATGATAGGAAACATTATGATAACAACTTCTCGACAATTTGTTAAGAGTAATATCTAGATTACCCTGATATACACTACAATCACTTAATATTCAGGTTAAATAACTTCATATGTGGTAAAGATAATAAAATATATTTCAACTGGGTATCTATAACATACACCTTAATAGTTCTAGTTAGATCACCTATAGTAGTTTCTACACTGATAATTTTATCAATAACAATCTTACATTGCGTTTGTTGCACTGTTAGCGGTTCTATGGGGATTTCTTCATAAAATTAAGAGTTTGCACAATAGAAGACAGTTTCACTTCCCGTTAGAATGTCTTAGAACACCATGGTTGGTTACTATGCACTTCACTAAAGTTTGAGTCGACTCACTTCACTAAAGTTTTGTAGCAAGAATCGATGAGATGAACACATCACTCAACGTGATCACAAATACACACAAAAAAAACACTAAAAAAATAACACCTCGTTGCTCGATGACACTTAGGGCCTCAACAAAGGCTAACCAGAACCTTTGACAATCGCACTGCCCGTCATAAATAATACACTGAAGTGCCACTGAATTAGGGATACCTACCTAGTAACGAGTTGGGCCTCCTCTGGCCTTGATAACGGCTGCCACACGAAGAGGCATAGATTCAACAAGTTTCTGGAAACGTTCCACGGGAATGGCTTGCCAAATATTGGCTAACGCTGTCCATAATTCAGTAAGGTTCTTTGGTGCTGTGTGATGGCCTTTCACGCCTTGTTCCAAAACATCCCAAAGATGCTCAATAGGATTTAAGTCTAGGCTTCTAGGTGGCCAATTCATGACAGAGAAGTCAGAGGAATGCTCATCCAACCAGCCAGTAGCCAACCGGGACTTGTGAGAGGTACAGTTGTCTTGCTGGAAAACTCCATTTCCGTGCGGATAACAGAACAGCATAAACGGATGGAGATGATCACCCAGCAACTCTACGTACCGAATTGCATTGAGGGAGGTTGGTACACGCACCAAAGATCCCAAACTGTGCCACGAAAAAACACCCCAGACCATGATTGAGCCACCATGCCCTTGTACAGTTCCAGCCAGGCATGCAGGATCCATGGCTTCATGAGCCTGACGCCATATTCTCAGCCGCCCGTCGGCGTTAAGTAGTCGGAGTCGAGACTCATCACTCCATGCTACTTGTTTCCAGTCCTCTACACTCCAGTCTCTGTGCTCTCTTGCCCAGGCAAGACGTGCAGCCCGATGACGAGTATAGAGCAATGGTACTCTCGTAGGTCGACGGCTCCCGAAACCCATACGGTGAAGCGAGCGTTGCACAGTACGTTTACTGACTGTACGACTGGCACCGTCATTGAACTGGGTGGTAATTTGAGCTAATGTTTGGCTTCGCTGGCTACGTACAATACACCTGAGCCGTCTCTCACCACGCATTGTCAAGGCTAATTGTCCTTTGCAGTTTGCCCGATCACTAGTTTTTTTTCACCATCCATGTATTCTTGATATACTCTTGACACTGTCGACCTTGAAAATCCTAGCTGTCTGACGATTTCGGAAATTGAATGGCCCATGCGTCGCGCACCTACGATTTGTCCGCGATCGAAGGCGTCTAAATCAGGCAGTTTACCCATACTGGCAATTACAACAACTAATTCAGAACAACCACAGTACGCGCTATATATGCAGTTACCACAGCGCCCTCACTTGCGCATACATGATGCGCAGAGCTACACAATTTGCATAGGCTTTGCTATCCCTAATTCAGTGGCACTTCAGTGTACTTGACGTGCACACATAATCACGCTGATCCATATTTCACCTTTACACAACCTAATTGGATCTGCGAAATCAGTGCAGGTCTGTCGGATCACTAACACATTTCTGTGATCATTCATTACTCTCTTGTTCCACCACATTTTATTCAGGTAAAATGCATCTCGAGGATTCACCACATAACATTGTACAAATATCCGACACGAATACTTTTCTTCTGAATATCGGAGAAACATTGCCACTCTCAAATGGGTTTAGTCCTGATCCCTTATCAGCCCTTCTAGTCTTTTTTTTGTTTTCTTCAGAACTTCCATCTTGTATATGAAAACGAAACTGTCTTTCCACTATATCACCAGTGAGCTATCGCAGCACCCTCTTCGGTCGTAACGCAGGTGAAACATGACACCCTCCTCAGTTCGGCGTGGAGAATTGGAAAGCTAAGTTCGTCCGCCATGTTTGCCCTTCTTGTCTTTTATTGCTGCAAATGCATATAAGTTCATTTAATAAATTTGATTTCTTCTTATTAAAATCCATTAGGTGTTCCTTCGCAAAGTAATATCCTGTCGTCTTGTCAGATTTCACCACATGACTTTTCTTAATAACACACAAGATGCACAAATGAGAAGCACAGTTCTTTTAAAATTGAAGTTCTTTCTTTCTTTCGAAGTTGTGGCGGAGACAGAGCGTCCTTCTAGCATGACGCGAAACATACATGTGTTCACATACAGAGACAACCACAGAAGGAATCTGCTCTCTTAGCCAGGGGCTGTACCAAACAAGTCAGCGACTGTTTACATCAACACAGATGTTTGTCGTGGGTGGTAAGGTTGATATACTTCTTAGAAGCACATTGGGTGCGTTTTATCTTTATGGTAGTGTTTGACACTTTTGATCACTTTATCTCTGGCACCTGCAGCCATTATCTCTGAGATATTGTGAACTGCTGATTTAGATGACTAGAGACGGGGTTTTATTAATCCTTGTGGGGCGGTACGGCTCTATATTTCTATCAACTGGTTTTAATTTATTGTGGTGTTTATCCCATACCTTTCACCCTCCGCTGCAGTTATTTGCCTAAATGTCTTTTTCTGGAACTTACAGATGTTCACTTGCTGTTGGGTGGGCTATTCTGAGAAAAGGGGCTTATCTTAACAGATGTGGGGACCCTAATTATAGAAATAGACGGGATTCAACTTATAATATCAAATATATATACACACAGTCCAGTCACATTAATGTGACCACCTGTCAAAATCCAGTATAACCACATTTCGCCGAGCGGCCCGCTGCGAGACATTCAGGAAGAGAGTCAATTAGTTTCCTGAAGGTGTTCACTGGGATGTTGAGCCATGTCGACTCCAGTGCCATGTCCAGCTGCGCTAGGTACGCGGGTGAGTATCCATGGTGAGAACAACCCGATCAAGGTGGTCCCACAGATTCTCGATTGGGTTCAAGTCCGGGGAATTTTCTGGCCAAGGGAGTACGGTAAACTCATCCTGGTGCTCTTCGAACCACGTACATACACTGCGAGCTTTATGACACGTCGCATTGTCCTGCTGGTAGATGCCATCATCCTGAGGAAAAACAATTTGCATGTAGGGGTGAACATGATCCATAAGGATAGATGCATACTTGTGTTGATCCATCGTGCCTTCCACAATGATGAGTGAATCCAGAGAATACCATGAAAACCTTCCCCAGACCATAATGCTCCCTCCTCCAGCTTGGACCCTTCCGGCAATTGTTGCAGGGTGTTTGCTTTCAGGTGTGTCACGCCGTATACGCCAACGTGCATCTGTCCGATGGAGCATAAAACATGAATCATCGGAAAAAGCCACCTGTCTCCACTCAGTGAAAGTCCAGTTGTGGTACTGGCGTGCAAATTCCAGCCTTCGTCGCCAATGAACAGCAGTCAGCATAAGTGCATTAACCTGGCGTCTGCTGCGGAGGCCCATAAGCAGCAATGTTCGCTGAACCGTAGTTGTGGAGACACTGTTGGTAGCCCCTTGGTTCATCTGGACGGTCAGTTGCTCAACGGTTGCACGTCTATTCACCCGAACGTATCTCAGCAGCCGTCGTTCACCTCTGCCATCTATGGCCCGTGGTGCACCACATTTGCCACATCACTGATTTTGGATAGCGCCATTTTGCCATGCACGGTATACTTTTACCACGGCGGCCCGCGAACAGTTTACAAAATTAGCCGTTTCAGAAATGCTTCCACTCTTGGCCCGAAAGCCAACCTTTGCCTTCAGCCTGAATGCCCTTTTGGACGTCGGATAAATCGTTCCGTTTCTGCATGATTGCAAGAACTGAAATGTTTTCCGAATGCCTACAACACACTTTATATATCCACCAAATTTGCTGATGACACGTGCCTTTTGCGATTGGTTATTTAACGTTGACGTCAAAAGTTGGCGGTGGTCACAATAATATGACTGGATTGTGTATATCCACATAAGCACATACACGAACGATACTTCATATTAATTGCTCATTCAACACTCAGTAAAGTTTTTGTGTATTATGTCGTCAAAAATTAAAGAACCATAAAAGAAATATTTATTTACAAGTAAGCATAATTTTCAAGATTTTTAACCCAAAACTATATTTTTCTTAATTGTGTCTTACCTGGATGTCAAAATGCTTTATATAACGTTAATCTTCCAAACAAAGAATTTTCTTTTCGTTTGTTATTCAGAAACTGTAAACGAGGTTAAAATTCTGGAACATACAAAAATGTCATGTGCAATAATTCAAAATCCTCTTATCTAAACTACCGCGTGTCATGATGTAAACACTCAAGTAATTTATACGAAGTGAAGTATATTAAACTTTCAGCTAATTTGCTGCTGCGAAGGTCACCATGACAAGATTAATAGTTAGAAAGAGAAGTATTTTTCATTAAAATGAGATTTTTAAGTGGATAGTAGTTCGCTAAAAACTTAGCCAATGAATAATGATATCAATCTTCAATTTTTAACAGCCTCATCATTCGCTGATTTTTTTAAATCACTGACGATTTACAATAAAAAACGATAGCGGCAAATTATGGCTTAAAATTTTAACTGACAGCAAATATGAAATAAATAAAAAATTTCAGGTAGTCTCTTCTAACGAAAATTCCACCGCGGGTGTTTAACGTTGGATTACTTATCGTTGCTTATATCTTTTGTATGTATATATGCATCTATATATATGTACGTATAATATATATATGTATGTACGTACATATATGTCAAAATTTTGACTCCTTTTGGTACTTTTTTGTTTAACTGTTTACTGCTTGCCCAAGCAATACAGACCGGGTGTGGCACGTTGCCAAAATTATAACTCGCGACGACGGACGGTTTTTGGCGTCTGAAATTTTGTTTTCCGGAGGACCGTTATGGAGGAACGTAATCCTACGCTTATATACAAATTTAATTTATTCAAAATTTCCCTAAATAAAATCAAATATGAATAAATATACATGTATGTATTGGAATACCAATACAATTTCACTAACCGCTTTCTCTAACCTTGCACATGTTTATTTTTTTATATCAAGCATATTTTGCGTCCGATACCATTCACACACAATTTTCATCTGTGCATAGCTTATACTTCTACATAACACTCCCTTAATAACCTGCTCCTAAGTTTTATTATTTTTTCCTAAATCTAAAATCATAAATTTTTATGAACAATGGCATATTTTCATTTCACGTACATTTGAAATATGTATTATTTTTAATTTATATTTCATATACCTCGTACAGAACATAATCATCAGAAAAATGGATTTCTTACCTTTCTCTGACCAGCATTTCTGGTCGAAAAAATAAACTAACAAGATCTTCACTTTTCCGCGCCATGCCAACTTCTTACAAACGAGTTCATTATTCAAAACCGAGCGTTCTAGTGGTTGAACAAATTGTATAGCTTCCTTAATCAAGAATTTCCCGAGCAATTTATTACTCGGATTGTAGCGAGTGTAATTCTTCGCAAGTTCTAAAAATGTCGCAAGAAATTATTCAAGCTTCTTTTATCGCTCGATTACCGTTATGTCTTGTGGAAGTGAAAAAGTAATTTATTCAATTAGAGGTGTATCAGGGTTGAAGCTAGTTTGTGGAGTACAACTCACCGTGTCAAAAATAATGAACTGTTCATGGCTGCACCGTTAAAACAAGATTTGTATGTGTCATAAAACTTTTCCAGATTCTTAGTAAATAAATCCTAGCAATAAATTTTCTTGAAGTATGTATAAGTTGAATTTGTCTGCGTTGTAACGCATGTAGAAGTTGTAAATCTAAGCAGAATTGTAACATCTTGTAGATAAAATATTTTAATCAACCATATTCATCATCCCTCATGAAAAAAAGTTTGATAAAAAAGACAAGATTTTTTAAAGGAATTTTTGTCACCTTTAAATATTCCTAGGGAAACACTAATATTTTTAGAACTATCATTTTCAGGACAAAAATTTCTCTAATTGCATTAATTACGAGTGCTTCCAATTATTTATTGCTTTTTTTCTGGTCTGAAAATGTTTAGTTCAGAAAATCTTGATTACAGGACAAGAATGGTGCCCATTTCAACTTTGGAATTTATCTATGGTTTCCCACAGTGTTTGATTAGATACTGCTTTCTTGTTTTTATTTCCAAGTTATCTGTAGTTAAACATGCAAATTAAGATTTCTTTAATTGAAATGTCCTATTTAAGTTGATAATGGTTTGAATGTATTTTGTTTGTTTTTCGCGAGTCTAATTTTTTGTATATCGTCAAAACAGATGGACTCCTGGACAAATGCGCAAAGCATCGAAAAATAAATTTTAAAAAGACTTGGAAAGTATAAGTCGTCGTTTTAAAGATCCAGTTACTAAGTAATCCTACCTCAGTTGCGGGATTTTAATTCGGAAAGTTTCTGTTAACACCAATGATTTTGTCATCGACATTACTTTTATCCCCACATTTTAGTGTCATCTTAATTATCTACAGTTAGTTATTTTTTAATTAATTACTTTTTATTTTTCATAAGTTTCACAAATGTATCAAAGAGTAAATTATTTAGTTAACATGAGTAATGAGTTTAGAAAGATTGATAAAGCCTTCTGTCTTTATTCAATATTTTTTGGTATTTTTATATTTGCAAACCAGCTCCCTACACGCTTCCATTAAAATTTGCCCTTTAACATTTACCAGCAACATTTTACCCAGTTGGAAAACTATTCAAACCTCAAGATTAGTATTTGAGAACTATTATAAAATATGCTGGCATGCCGGCTGTTATTATGCACAATTTCTGTTATTATACACTGGGTAGTATTAAGCAGGTTACCATCAAAACTCATTAACACGCCTAAAAAGTCCTATCATCCATTATTCCAGGCCGAAATCATTAGGACTAACGTACCGAATCCTTTCCTCAGCGACATTTGATAAAGGAATCTTGGGCAATGTAGATCTTCTAGATCAGGATTTCCCAAAGTGGGCG
The DNA here is from genome assembly GCA_907164885.2 of Dolomedes plantarius. Classification (NCBI taxonomy): domain Eukaryota; kingdom Metazoa; phylum Arthropoda; class Arachnida; order Araneae; family Dolomedidae; genus Dolomedes; species Dolomedes plantarius. The sequence goes on along the minus strand of OU015492.1, from coordinate 98,163,554 downwards.
ATACCGACCAACTGGGGAGCGCTGGAATGATCCAAGGGGGCGGTAAATTTAAATTAAAACTCAGCTACCAACAGTTCTGGCTGCAAAAGCAGATGCTGATACTTCATCCTGGATTGTAGGCTATAGTGCACAAGTTTTTAATTGCATTTTTTAATCCTATTTAGTGGACCATTAAACAGTAAGCAGTTCAGTGTAGTCACAAATCTGCTTACTAAAATCAGAAACCGACTATAAATAGCTAATCGCGATGATTTAAAAATGCTGCTGACAAAAATGGGGCCGAACATTAACAAACTGATAGCAGCGTACGAAGTTCATCCTTCTCATTTGGATGAGTTTTAAAATTACTCATCATTTTTACTGTTATCTTCCTTCGATATTTTCATTTTCTGCTTGCAATGCTAATGTTACTATGGCTGGTTTTAATAAATAATTTTATGAATTTCAAGCTTCAAGGCGTCTTATTTACAACATCTTTCTTTACTATGTTGATGGACATAGGTGGAAATATAGACGATGCAGTGAGAAATTTGCCATACACAAAAGGGCGCAAATTCGTCACTGCATCTCTGTTCGCTTAAGAAGGAACATCTCAAGGGGGCCGCTGAGTAATTTTTCCTTCTCAAAAGAGGGCGGTAGACCAAATAAGTTTCGGAACCCCTGTTCTAGATAGTACTAAGACACCACAAATACTTTATCAATCTCTAACCTCATTTACATTTTAAAAGATAGCACATTGTTTTTTTCGTATTATCTAAGATTCTTTTCAAATCGACATTCTTGGCATACTTTCTGCAATAGTCTCCCACATCCCATAAACAAGTACTCCTGAAAGAAAAAAAAACCGGAATGGGACGAAAATGTACCAAAAGCAAAAACTGAGGACCTTATCTAGTAACATCGTCCACTTAGGAATGAAGTTTAGCTTCAAAAAACTTGTCGAGGACAAACAATCACCATTATTAATAACATTTTCTACATACACATAAAGATGCAATGTAAGGAATTCCAGGTTTGTAATATTTTTTATCAGATATATACCTTATACTAGAAAAAATCTAATAAGTGATATCTTGGATTTTTCCGGCGTTTTACTCTTAATAGTCAAAACACTTGACAAGAGGGTTGGCAAACTTAACTTTCAGCTGGGTTAACATCGTATAAAAGAACTTTCTAACTATGTTCTTTAAAGTTCTACGAGTTTATAAATCTGTGATAGCTCTGCTTTCTGAAGAGCTAGAACCTAAATTCAAATTTTTCTGATGCAAAAATTACTCACCATGTTTAACTCTGTATCTAAATCGAAGTTTTTTCAAAAACTTGCTATTTATGCCACAATTTTGTTTTTAATAAATGAACTCAATTACGTAGGTGCCATGCAAAAACATGTTTCATATTATCTCTCATTTTTCACTTCCATTTGATCTAATTTCTTCCATCATTTGATTTCACTAATTAATTCCATTCTTTTTAATTATATTTTGCTTCCCACAGTCCCGCTTAGTTCATACTCTTCGTGTCCCCTTCATGTTCATTTAAATAAACGGGCATGGTATTATCGGTTTTGTCTCCCTTCGTTCTTCTACCAAATATTTGTCTTCTAAATTTAATGATCAGGATTTTAATGAGCATTTATTAACAAAATTAATATCTGGTAGTTTACATTACAATAACAAGCTCCTAAATCATTTATATGTGTTCATCAATTTTCTCTACAAACTCAGTACGCACGAGAGAAACAAACTATTTATTATCTTAAACCCCTATTTATTTCATAGAAAGAAGCGAATTCAATTTTTAACGAGATTAGAAAAATTATCGCATACTGAAGACATGTAAAAAAGTGAGACAATGTAAATGTTTACTACTTTAGCAGACACAGTGCAAACACTGACGGTTCATTCTGAGATGTTTAACAAATCTTATGATCTCTAAAGTGGCAAAATATTTTAAGCGCAAACGTTGGTAAATGTTGAAAGTTAGAAAGAAAGATTATTTGTACCCCTAACAGTATTTTATGCCAATATTTAACTTTCTGTGTTTCCTTTGAAACTCGCTTTGTTTGCTTTGAGAGTGAAAATTCACAAAAAGGAATCAATATAGATTTTTTTTAAGTTATCTTCCTACTCATTTAGATAAATTAATAGAAATTTTAAGAAAGGGTGTTGAGGTAGTACAAAGTATTATATTGTATATAAATAAGTATACGCTTATAAATATATGCATATATCTAGAGTCGAAAGAATAGACGACATAAACTGTTTCAGGAATGATAAAACTTTTGGTTTTAGTTTGTTGACATAGAACAAAAACAAACCCTGATATTTTTAAAATTTGAGTTATAAGCCATTAAACCTGTCTTATCAATTGTGTAGATAGTAGATTATCGTGTACATTGAGAAAAATCGTGATCTATTTCATGATATCCCATTCAAGTCATTTTTCTGTGTACTGCTACCTGTCACCATATTTTTCTAAAGGATGTGTCAGAGGAGGAAGGGGTGTAAGGCTATGTACACATGTGAGCGTTGCAACGCGCGTTAAAGCGCGCGTTAGAAAAACCGAATGTGTACACTAGTAGCGTTAACGCCATGTTGACCGCCAGTATAGCTATGGAAGTTGAAGAGGCAGTATGTGTTTGGATTTTGTACCGTAGGTATAAAGCACGAAGACGAAGGCGAAGAAAATACTGGGTACATCTGATTTTAAATGACAGATTGACTCACGGTTCTTTTGTAACACTTTATCCTAATCTAAGAAAACATGAGCCCAAGTTTTTTAACTATTTAAGAATGTCGATTGAATCCTTTGACGAGTTATTAGAAATAGTTAAGGATGACCTGGCTCCTAGTGAGAACGTTGTAAGGGATAACATTTCTCCAGAAGAAAAACTCGTAATCACATTGAGTAATGTAAACATTTTCTATATTATGTACCCTTTATATACCACATTATGAATTAATAAACGAAAACTCACGTAAATTTTTATTTATGTTAATTCAATACTAACAAATAAATGTAAAAAAAATTACTCACCTTCTTAAAATTTAATTTATTACTACTGGTTAATTGAAGTGGTACTTTAAAGTACCGCCAGTATTATAGGGTTACAAAAATCTTCAAACTTTGAAAATTAATCAGAATGTTTAAAAACTGATATAATTATTTATTATGAAACACAGAAAAGTTTTAAATATAATAAAAATTTAACTTTGATTATATTAAAAAACAATTTTTTTTTAATTTATGCATAAAAAAATTACATATGCTGCATTTTGAATGAAGTTTTGATTGAACTTTTCTTTGTGCACAAAGCTTGCAGAGATATCGATTTGACAGAAATGTTACACGAATTTTGTACTCTAACAGGGAGATTGATTCATGTTTTTTGGTATATATTATGTATTAATTTGCACATGCTATTTACAGCATAGCAAAAAAGAGCCTATGCCACCACTTTTTGATTTTCTATCTCTGTCATAGATCAATCGTAGTATATCCAACTTATCCAACACCACCCATGTGTGCGTTATGTGTGAAGTTACATTACAAAAATATCATCTGTAGATAGAAAGTGGAGAGAAAATTTAAGGAAATGTAAATTTATAATGTACTCGGGGAATGTATATTTGTGGTTCTATATCAGAAAAATAATGAAATACAAAAATCATAAAATGAAAAAATATACATTAGTATATTGGGCACTAATATCTTTCATGTAACACCAAACTCCCTATTTTAATTCAAATGTTTAAAAAATTTTAAAAATAATAACATTAGAAAATTTCGCATAAGTTCATTTTGAAAAATTCGTGTATTTTATATATATCTTATTTATTCTACACTTTGTAAAAAAATAGAAATATGCCTGTCAAAAAATAGTAGTCAACTGCCCCAGAGCGCACGCTCAACGCAAACCATGTATACGGTCTAATCTAATTCAACACAAAGGAACTCGAGGCTCGCTGCAGTCGCGCGATCTGCGTGGAACTCTCCAGACGCGCGTTGTGACGCGCCATCTAGTAGAAGACAGCGTTGCATGTGTACGCAATCATTTGATCAGATGTATTTCTTCAACGCGCGTTGCAACGCTCTCATGTGTACATAGACTAAGTGTGTGTGCACGCGCGTTTTTTTTTTTTTGCATTATATTGTAAGAATCCGCTACGACCTTAAGAATCCGTTACGTTGTCCTGGAGCGACCGACTTCATCCTGAACTTTATTTTTCAGAGCAGCCCGCTCGAAGCTTCTCGTCAACGAATACTTCACTCTGAAGTATAGCTATCTCATAGCATCCTGCTCTACAGGCTTCTGTTAGCTCGTTACTTCATCAAGAAATTATCTTCATATTTCAGAGCAGCCCGCTCTATAAGCTTCTCGTGAGTTATAACTCCTTACGAAGTTATTCTATTTTCAGAGCTGTATGCTCTAGAGCAGGGGTTTCCAACTTACAAGTGTCCAAGGGCCGCAATCGAAAACACCTGTCTAGTGGCGGGCCGCAATTTAATCAGGTCCATACCCAGGACATTTTTTTCTTGAGGGAGGGAGAGTTGGAGGATTTGTGTCTTGTATGTACTATGAAATTTTTAAAAATTCGAGGATGAACCTCCAACAACGACCTTGATTATAACTGGACAACTTTCGTTAAATTACACAGACACACATAAAAAGTCAAATAAGAAGTGGGGGGAGGGCTTGTGGCGGCTCAGTGGTACAGCGTACTGGTTTTCGGTGCTGAGGGTGCTCGGATCGAAGCCCAGCGTCGCGCTACGAAAAATGCCTCCGTTCGTGTCTTCCCTTCATAGGGGGTAATGCTGTCCGCCTATATGGTGCCCCCACAATAAAATGGGCAGTAAAATTGCGGTGAAGTATAGGCGAATGTCTCATGACAAGTGCCTCCGCATTGGGAAAAAAAAAGAAGTGGGGGGGTATGAAATAAAACATGAGTAGACACCCTACTTTTCATGGAATTCGAGGAAAATCTATGTTTTTTGTAAATAAACAGCATTTGAAAACAATAAAGATTTTTACAAAAACATTTTTCGTTAACTAAGAATATCTAAATTGATGCTGCAAATTATTTTGCTACAAGTCTTCGCGGGCCGCAAAAAAAGGCACCGCGGGCCGCATGCGTCCCCCGGGCCGCCAGTTGGAAACCCCTGCTCTAGAGGCTGTGTACCGACCTTCTAGTTCCGTTGTGAAATTACTTGCCGGCATCTTATCATCGAAATTATTTGGTTATTACGAAGACCAGTTCCCTCTATGTCTAGAGGTAGATCAACATTGTAAATAGTGTAAAAAGTTTCGGACTAAAATTTAATAAAACTGTAATTTAATGTAGTAGACTGACTCTGAACATTTTTAGCTACCCGGAGTCTGAAGTTATCACACTATGTATGTGATATGCAGATTATATACCCGTTTATAATCTGCATGCACGTTTAACTCTTATATCCCAAATCATAGCAAATGGTTTATAATGCAGTATATCAATATCATTAGTATCCCTTAATGAGGTATTTACGAACGCATTACAGATTCTAATGTAGCACAACTCTATTACCATACACATTTACACTGCATAAAGTATGGCCATATAAGGGACTGCTTACGCTTGTAATCCCAAATTATTGTCTGTAGTGATTTAGTGAGCTGTTAAAAGTGTTATTATCTGTACATTAAAGCGGATTGGCAGAAATGCCTTCGAAGTCTGTTCTCACTGAACCATCTACTATCTAACTGTGCCTATAATATTTAAGATGTAACAAAGGGAAATTTTTTGGTCTTGGACTTGTACTGGAAAGATTAGCAAAAAGGAGGATTATTAAATAACGTTTTAAGTCTTCAAAGGCAGTACATTTATTAATTTTCGTCATAGACATAACACATAATCACAATGACATCTACGTCATTTTCGGTCAAGTGTCACTCTGGTCTGCCGTCTGATTTTGCAGTTTATAGAAAGAGTGTTCTTTTAATCATACAAAGAGAGAGAGCAAAGTCCAAGAGACTGGGTGGGTGTTAACAGAAAGAGAACTTACTGAGTATTTCAAAATTGACTTTGACAAGGTACGTTTTTAGAAAGTGAAGCAAATAAGGAAGAAAATAAGCTCCATAATGAAGGATCACAGAAAAGAGAGGGATCAATGTTAAATTTTAAGAATTTAAATAAACGCTGCGTTTGACAATTATGTTTCGCCTTGCGTTCAGATATTATACTGCAATTTTCATTTATATTTACACACCCACTAATGTTATAATTTAAGAGAAACCACACAATTGTGAATGAGTTTTAAAATGTTGGTTGAATAAGTGTTAAAATTATTATAGAATTTGACAGACTAACGACTAAGAAAACCGCTGGACTACATCAGTAATAAGTTGCGTGACATTCAAGCCATATGGTCTCGTAGACATTTTTAACACTTTCAGAATTAATGATCTAAATTCTAGCTAAATGTAATCTGTGTAATATAATAATTTTAAAAATATAATCATTGTAAATGTAATTTTTGCATGTTGAGTATGGACACTTCAAATACATACATGATTCTAAAAGACCTTCATAAACTTCCCTTATTCCATTTACCTCCAAACTGCACATTTTAATTTCACCGCATGCCCTATTCTTATCCAAGTACCAATTTGCGGGACGTTCATTCCTTTTATCTCTCATCAAAATTCGCCATGTGTATCGTCAGTTTGCTGTACTAAGAAACTTAGTCCAACGAACTCAGACTCTAGCAAACACAGAAACAATTCTATTTTCCTCAAATGTCTTGAATTTTTTTCTCGTACAATACGTCTTGAATCGCAAATTAAACTATGCATAGAAGGTTCCTCTAATATCCTCTTTAACGCGACAGTATCATCCAGACTTAATTTTGTGAACAGAAGCATTTATGCTGCGTAAGGATTAAACGGTATTTAGTTTTCAAAGAAAGGAAGTGTGCAATTGGATGACTCATTTATGAACAAAGTTATAGAACACTCATATTTTTAATGCTGTTTTTAAAATAGTAAACTCCACTAAATCCCACATCTAAGTATTATTTACGCAATAATATACTTTTTGTTTGTATTTATATTAAACACACACGCACATATATATAGAGAGGGAGAGAGATTTTGTTATAAACACAGATATACATATATACATAGATAGATATAAACGTAAATGCATATATATAGAGATAGATACAGATAGAGATAAATATTTTTATAGATTTTGTAGAGATTTAATGACTAATTTACGTTTTTCAAGTAATCATTAAAAGCCGATATCTGAGATCCCATCTCCCTAATGTTACCCCTTACTCATTTTGAATTATCTATGTCCCACGTGTTTTGAGTCAACCAGTTCTCAAAATGAATATTATGGGAAGTACACTAGCTCCAATATTCGACGGCAATAACGGTATTAAAAATTACCTTTAATGAACTTTTTCCGTGTGTAACTTTCAAAACTCAGTAATGCTTAATCGAGATACGATTCTTATTCAACATAACTTTCCTTTTAAGATGTTTTCTGTCGTTTACGACCTATTATATCTAAAATATTTCATTCTATAATGGCATAAGTTGTACAGAATGGAAGTAACATTTTCTCTCTGAAGATAAATGGAAAAGTTAACACACCCTGAGACTGAGCGCATAGTAAACTTCAACATGACACATTAAGTTTCCAATTAGGCACTTTAAAGCTGAGATGAAAGATTAACCTTGTTTCTCTAGTTTATCTTGAATCTTGACATAAATTTGATGATTTACAACTCTCGCGTTCTGATTTTTCAAATTGCTTTTAGGTCAGCGAAAAAAGAATTAATTGAAATGAATGGCTCGTTACTTTCACAGTAATTTAATTTTCGCTTACAATGTTCAGAAGTAATTTAGAAGATTCGTTAGTGGTATCTCTAACTGTGAACTAAAACGTTAACAACCCTCTACATAAATTTTAAAAGCAATTACAGCTAATTTACTGTAAGAGAGTTTAAAGTATACTTACAATGCGAATTTAAAATGATTTATTTGATTTAATATATATATATATATATATATATATATATATATATATATACATATATATATATATGTATGTATATCACTGTGTTATTTCCTAAATTTTGATGAGCTAAGATTTTTTGAGATTATTTTTACCATGAAAAATTTAATTCAATATATTTTGCATATGTAGAGTATACGTATATCCTTATCACGCTGGGATATGCTAAGCTTGACAGATTTGTTCGGAACACTCCTGTAGAAGATTTTTTCATACTACTTGACCAAAGCTAGGTTGGGGGACAATTTAATTATACATTGAATATCTTTTATATCAATTAAAAACCTATCCTTAATGTGGTAGAGTTAATTGGGTGGGTCGTGATTTAGTATAGTGGTAGGCAATGATACCATTACTCTGAATTCTAAACAATACATTAATTTATTAACATAACACATATATTTGTACACATTCAATTATATTACTGTTAATTATGAATCTAAAGAAATACTCATTATATCAAGGTATTATTTGACTGCACTATTTCACTTATTTAAATTAATTTCATTTCAGTACGCAATATATATTATTCCTTAACTTCCGCCTATATTATAAGACTCGGGGTTTATAGACGTTTTGGCAATAGGTAATGAAAGGTTACCTCCATTTTTGCAGACTGCAGAGGGGGAACATTCACTGGCATATTCATGTGCATCGATTGGGATATCTTTCTTCAGGATTCACTTTCGCTGGTGAACGCAGTCATCAGAATCGCTATCTGTCGTGGGAATAGGCGGACTTTAATGGCCGGATCGGTTCTCCATCTTTGGCTTGTGGGGGTCAGGCAATCTGTCTTGGTTCCGTATCTCAACTATTCTCATCTCATCGGTAGCTTGCAGGGGTCAGGCAATCTATCTTGGCTCCGACGCTCCTCTATTCTCCTCTCATCGCTAGCTTGAGGGGGTCAGGCAATCTTTCTCGGCTCCACTATTCGTCTAATCTCCTCTCATCGTTGGGTTGCAGGCTTACAGCGATGCGCTAAGTCGGGGCGCAATCTCCCATATATTCTTTTTAGACTTCTCGCTTACGAGGCTAGAATTCTCTATTCGTGTGCAAAGTCTGCGAGTCAAAATCAATTATATTATTATTTTATATTCTCACTCTCTCTATTTTTTATCTTCTCAATGCCCCGCCTTTTACATTTTCATTCGTCTCTCATGTTCAACCTTTTTTTTTACTTCCACTTCGATTCGCTAATTTTTACCCCCTAATTATTTCTTTAACCATTCAGAGTGAGGGACGTTTTATATTAGAACAATTCCGCCTTCGACTCATCCCTGCCTTTCTAGGGATCCTGTTTTCCCAGAACATCTCCTATGTGTGGGGTCCTCTTCTCTTTGCCAACAATTCCCTTTTCATCTCGATGTCCCCTCTATCTAGACCCCTCGCTGTTTCGACTCTTAACTGTTGCTTTTCAATTTCTTCTTCTTCATCCGGTCCTTTGTATGAGCAAGCGTCATTTCAATTTTCTCATAGTACCGCCGATTGACCGATTTAATCGAGTTGTCTGCCCTTTTGAACTTCTAACATATCGTATCCCCACGACATTCTTCTTGTATTGTCTGGCGTCATTTCACTATTCCATTTTCCGTTCCATTTATTAATTGGTTTTTCTGCACCTTTTCTATTTTCTTTTTTTTATATGTCGTACCCCACGACACTTAAGATCATACTGAACCTTCCACAAACTATTGCTCAAAATATAGAATTATTACAAGGAATTCATGAAAACTGCAATCGTACATGCATTAATCTTTTTTTTTCTAATGCGGAGGCACTAATCGTGAGACATTCACCTTTTGTTATTCACTTTCTTATGATACTACTTTCTTATGAGAGCACCATTTAGGTAAGTCAGCATTGCTCCCTATGAGGGGACAACACGGTAACGACCAGGCGTTATTCGGGATTTGAACCCAAGCCCACTGCGTGCAAGCTCACGACGCTATCCACTACACCCACCATGTGGGCGGCACATGCATTAATCTTAAAATAGTTAGACATATCTCTGAATGTTCAAATTTTGTGTCTAAACAAATTTTGTGTCTAATTTCCGTAATGGACTGGTAAATAAAGCAAATAACCTCGTCAATGGAAAAAAGTCGGGGAAATATCAATTTCGGAGTTGTGTCCAGTTTTATCGAATGCTGTGTTATGCTCTCTTAAGGGACTGAAATTATTATCCATAATTGTTCTCTAAATACTCAAGAAATAAGTCCTCTTTTGATTTAGTGCTCGTAGGGAGAAACCTTTTTTTAATGTCTGCGCGCAAGAAAAACTAATATTTCTGAATGGTCTGGCGTGACAGTAATTTATAGATGATAAATGTAAACTTTTAAAAGAATATTAGCTTTAAATTTTAATAAGAGATTAGACGATGGAAATGAGAGCCTAAAGTTGTGATGTCCCGCAGAATTTGGAATGATGGGTCGATGTTTCCGTTGTTGACTTTGGAGGATCCTGAAATCCAGTTAATAAATTTTCAATCCAGTTCTAAATGGAAGTAAAAGTTTCTCGACTTGGCCTGCAAATAATTAAACGCTAATGATTATTGAAGAAAACTAATTAAAATCTTAAGGACAAATAGCGAATACCGGAAATGCCACTCCTGAAAATTTCGTTTGCTAAGAAAAAAATAACAGGTTCATATCCATTTGAGGAAAAGAATGTCAGAACTTTTACCCTAAATAAACTTATTTGAAGATAATTTTCAGAAATAATCTGACCTTTTTCTAATTCGGCATGTGTTAAAGAGATAAACATGAGCCTTATATAGAATATCTCACATCCTATATTTAACAATAAATATCATTTAACTAACTAAATTTATAATGTTTTGCTTATACTATGCAAAGTGGTTTATCAAATCTTCTAATTTTCTTCTGTCAATATCACGATAAGAATCGGCTATGATATATTAATTTTGAATTAGACATTTATATTTTCTATTATTAAGTTTTAACTAGCTAGCCAGCATATGCAGAATTCCTTTTTTTAATTTTATGCCTCATGAAAATAAAGAGTCCTCCTCCTCGTTTGATAGTTCCAAAGGTGGTGAACCTATGGCCCGCATGCCAGAGTTAGCATGAAAAATAATTTTTCTAGCTGTAGGACTGCAGAGTTTTGACAAAGTTGAATTTGGAGGACCTTAGATTACAATTTATAGGTTTCACAAAAAAAAATACCTGTTGATTATAGAAATGATCTGGAAACTGTCAAAATCATGCCGTTTTCAGACCATAAAAAATGCATAAAATGAAATAAACACTTATAATTAAAAACCTGAAAATTCCATTTGCTCCTAAAAGCTACCTATGTGAAAGCTAGAATGTGAATCTTTACCTTCAAATAGGACCTTCACAAAACAGAGTTTAAAAAAGTACATAGACTAATGTATGTAGTTCGGTAAGTGTAAAATATTTGACATCCGATAATTAACAACAAAATTCAGTTAATAAATAATTGACATTTATTTTATGTTTGTATTTGTCTTTAAATAATATCTGTGTAAATTTAGTTCCGTTAATAATACAATAAAATATGTTGCAATAAATAATAATCGTTTATGGAATGTGTGTCTTTCCAATAAGCCAGCTGGTCAGGCAGTAACAGAAGAAATATTGTTTATGAATTTTAGGGCACGTGTGCATGTAATGGTTGCCACGTGTGATCTAGTCGATTCCTCCATTTGTGTAGTGTGTATAGTGCATTTTTAGTGAAGAGACCAAGTAACTTTTGAGATAAAATATATTTCATTGATGTTCTATTTAGTTGTAAATTCGAATGATTTATCATGTCTGTCTGCGTCATTCCATTCACTCAGTATTTACCAATATAATATAGAAACTACCTATAAAAAATTTCGGTAACGTGTTCATGTAACTAACACCAAAAAATCCATACGAGCCAGCTCTCTCTATACATATAAAAAAAGATTTTCACTTTTCTATGCTTCAAACAGCCTGAAGTCAAAATAGTGCTTCATATTACCCACCGAGATTCTAGATTTTCAAAAGTAGCACAAAATCAAACCTTTTTGATGAAATGATAAAAAAGATTGCAGTTGAAACTATTTTCAAACATAAGAAACAATATTTGAAAACTTTTCATCAGAAACTAAATTTTCATCGAGTTTATAAAATTTTAAAGGCAAATACATAAAAACTTTTGAATAGACGGGGATGCAAATAGACATAGCAATACAACTATAAGAAAAAAACCCATAGATCAGAGATGAAAAATTACAAAATCTAAAAAAGTGTAAAAGCCGTATCAGACAGAGAGACAATTTAGATAACATGGATTTATTTTTTTCTGTGAACGTTAAAAAAACAGAATTTTATTTTAATAGAATCTTAATTTAATTTACCGCTTGCGTGAAAGCTATTGCTGAAGGTTATTTTCAGATTTTATAAAAATTATTTTTAAAACAAGTAACTAATTTTAAATTGAAAATTATATGTAATTCATGAAAAGTCATAAATGAATATTATAATCTTTATATACCACCGAGTTTCTTCATTTTACTACATGAACAATAAAATATCCCCAAACAGATAAATAAAACGTAACTCCGTTCGCGTCTCAGAAAGGAAAAAAAATAATTACTTTATAATACACATTTTTCAAGGTTCAATTTTAGTTTCGGTTTCTCAAAACACGATCAGTACTCGAAGCAATATCCATTTCTTTTGAATATCGTATTTACATATCGATGTGGGTTTAAGCAGTAGTGGGTATTGTGATGAAGCGCTTTCGATTTTAAAGAAAAATTAAAATTTTTAAAGTGATCTAAGGCTGTTTTCATCACATTTCGGTTAGAATGCTAGGAAGCCGCCTTTGATTAGAGGACGGAACAGTCGTCTGTACGTATCAGCCAATTTAAAAGTGGCGGTGCACGATAGGGGGTAGGTGATTCCAGACGCAGATAAGGGGATGACACCAGGGTTTGCCATTAAAGTAAAATACCCTATTGTAAAGAATTTATTGTGCCTGTAGACCGCAAAACACGTGGACTGGACTTTGGGTGGTCTGTGGTATGACGTAAGGAAGGCGGGCATGAGTTATGGGATTATCCAATCCAAGAAATGAAAATTGATGCTAAGTGGTGGATTTTTGAAAGCTTTCCTGAATGGATTAGGAGTCACGAGAAGGCGTGGACTTTGTTATAAAAAAAATAAATAAATAGAAGAGTTTTTTTCGAGGATTCCCTGCTGCATGCGGCCCGGGTTTGCCTTCCCCCGGTGCTTAGCATCGCAGGTGATGAGAGATTGTCGATTAACTGTCGGAGACCGGTTGATTCTTCCCGGTATGCTTGTATCATGATCCCGTTTTCGAGAGAGGAGAGAATGGCGCTTTCACGATGGAGTGACGACATATAGGAGATCCGGTTGATTCTTCCCGGTATGCTTGCTTCATAATCCCGTTTTCGAGAGAAGTTACCAAGTCCGATGATTGGATCGTCACCCGTGTTCCAGTCCAGTTAGCATCAAACTGAGTGAGTGTTAATCATTTTGTCTTGTTCAGACCCAACATCGAAAATTTGAATGATTGAGTGCGGGATCAATGTTTATTTTTTTAAATATAGATTTTGAGAGAGAGTAGTTCTTTGCCGTAGGTAAAATAAATAAATTTATGCTCCCTGAATCCAAAAGGTGTAGATTTAATTAAATACATGTCATTCGATATGAATCGAGGAGAAAATGCTAAAAGATTAGTAAAATGTGTAAACTGTGTACGAAGATTTGGTGATTCGGTTTTTTTGAGTTAAATTGTAAATAGATAAGGTTGTAAATAAATCAATTTTATTTTGTTACATTGGAGTCAGTCATCTTTGTTTTGTGTAGTTGATCTAAAGGAAGGTTTTAGAAGCAAAGTTTATTTGACCTGTTCGGTTGCAAACCTATCTAGAGCTTTTGGGTTGTGTTCAAGAAAATAAATAAAAAAAACACAACGCACCCAAATACCTATAAATTATAAATAATTTGTACTAACCCAAATAATTTACGAATCTCGCCCAAAAAAATAAATAATTTGAAGACAGGCAACACGACACATGGTTTCGTGACCAGGCGTTTTTTGAAAAAATTTTTATAGTTAAAAAATTTTTCTTGTTCAGTGCATGGCTGCCGCGACCAGTTTAAAAAATTTTTGTTGTTAAAAATTTTTTTTCTAGTTATTTAAAAATTTTTTCGTTAGGTGCATGGTGGCCGTGACTCAGTCTCATGGTTCCGACCATGATAGAAAAGATAATTTGTGTTAGGCTAGAATCGTGAAATTTTTTTTTTTGCGTTACAAGAAAAAAAAAGAACAAAAAAGTTTTTTTTTTTGTCTTTAAAAAATTTTTTTGGTCTTTACAAATTTTGTGGAGAAGGGAGCAGCGCGTAAGAATTTTTAGAGCGGGAGTGTTTTGAAAATATGTTCGTATATTTGCCACAATTATTATTATTGAGTGTAATTTTGTTTTGAAGAGTGTGACAATATTGATTTTATGTTAAGATTGTTTGAAGTGTGAATATATGAATGCAAATATTTTAATTTTAACTAAGTGAATTAAAGAGTGTTTTTAGAAAGAGTTTGTTGAGTTGGTTAAAGATAGATAAGAAATACTTATGTTATGATTTATATGAAGTGTTTAAAAATTTATGTATATAGATATTGTAGAGATGATAGATTGAATTGAGGTGTATTTTTGAAAAATATTTTGAATAAGTTAAGAGTAGTTGATGACAGAAAATATGTTTGATATCAGTTGATAGATAATATTTAAGTGTGATTTTGAAAATTCTATTGAAATGAGAAAATCAATAGATAGTTAAGATTTCAGTAACAGTTGAGAAATTATTGAATTGAGTACAAGTGTGTTGGTCGATAGTAATTAGTGGTACTTGGTATAGATATGAATTTTTTGAAGAGAAACGTGTGTCAATTTAAGTATAGAGTTTGTCAGATAATATTTTTGCAATTACATTGAGAATAGAATTGTGTTTTGTTTTGATTTTGTGCATATATGTGTATTTTGGGGGAAATTAGCGTTTTTTAAGTTTGGGATTGTGAGTCATAGTTTAATTACGTATAAAGAATTTGAATGCATAATGTTAGGAGAAGTAATATTATAATGAGAGAAGTCTTGTATATTGAGTAATGATAGGTAAACGAATGATCGGTAATGTGAGGTGTAAAATTTAAAAATTGGAGTTATTTGAGTTAGATCAAGAAGGTTGTATCGCGAATGTGTTGCTAAGCCATCGTCAGTTGGGTAAAATTGAAATAGGAAGTTTAGATAAAAAGTTAGAGTAGAGGTGATTTTGAATGAAAGATGGTTAACGGTAAGCAAAAGCGCAAATCATAGTCAGATTTGTTTCAGTCTATAAACGATAAATAATGTGAGGTGGATTATATTGCATTTAATCTGCCAAAAAGGTTATAGCTGAAGGAGTGCTGAGTTAAGGATGTAAAATAAGAGTTTTCGATACATTGTTGGAGTAGAGGTGTTTATAACGAAAAGAGGGTTAGTTATAGGCATAAATGGTCAGAATTGCCACAGTATAAAAAACTAAACTTTTGATGGATGGATTGCATTAGTTGTTAGGTGCTATGAAAATAAAATTTACGATTGTTTACCCTGGGTTGAATAATAAGTCAGTGTAGTGAAGTTTTAGATATGAATTTAGTGAAGCATGTGCGTAGAATTAGTAGAGATATGTGGTATTAGAAAGATGGCGGTTGTTTTTAAGAATTACGCAAAGTAAAAGATGGTCGCGACGCGGTGCTTTGTGCAGTTGTTCTAGGAAAGTGCGGTGTTAGCTTTTGTTTACGGAAATAGTATGTTGGGGGAATTGTGGTCGGAGAAAAGAGAGGTTTTTCGTTTTTTCCCCCCCTCAGGAGATGTGCACGGGGAAAGAACTGTTTTGTGTGCAGGCTGGCTATGTGATGCTGGGGAGGAATTTTAACAATTTGAACAAAGGAGGTTTTTTTGAAAGTCAAACCGTTTGGTTTTGGTTTAGGGATTCCTCATAACTTGGAAGTTGTTCAGGGCTGCAAAGCTGAATGACCCCAAGGACAATGGGGATTTAGAAAGTAAATTTGAACGATATATAGGTGTTGAAGGGTTGATTACGATAAGGTATGCGAGGTAAATATAAAATTTGTAAGGATGTTTGAGTTTAAAATGTTGCAAATTGTTTAAAACAGCCTTTTTGGAGAATAAATGCAAATTTTTGGCCAGAATTTCATTTATTTATCTAAAATGCTGGAGTGAACGAAATAGGTTAATGACTAACTAATATAAGAAGTTTAAATATGCGGCTTAGGAGACAAAGGCAAATAATAGAGTGGTTGTTTTAATGGTTATAGATGTTTGGAAAATGAAAAGAATTATGGGTTTTGGTGTTATCAAGTGTTAGTGGTTGAGTTTTGGGGGAATCCTTGGTGCTAAGGGGAGAAAAAATTTATGTTTCGCAAATCTAGTATGTAGTAGGGGAATTGTGAATTGAATGAGTTCAGGTTTGTCGTGCGCTTTTGAATAAGGGAGCTTAGTTTGGTTTTCGTGAGTGAAGTGCGGTGTTTGAAAAAGTTTTGCGCGTCTTTAGTATCGGTTCTTTTGACAATAATGAGGAAAATAGGTTTGAATTATGATTTTTAGAAAAAAAATATGAGTCTTAGGAAGTTTTGGTAGGAAGGTCATTTGTGAATACTCAATTTATACATAAATATGAATTTAAGTTAATGAATTTGTTTTGGAAAAGTACAAAAATATTGTGAGAAGTGTGTTGAAAATGTAACAAAATTTTATATGCTTGGTATTTTGTTGTGAATGTGGCAAATATACTGTAAGATATATTTTAATGTGTTAATTATTTTTGTTTATAAGTAAATTTTGTGAATAATGAGGAATAGTGTTAGAATAGAGTTTAATTGCGTGCAAAATGATATATAGAGAGATGAAGAATTTATGCTTTGTGATAGTGTTTTGGGTCTGAACTCTACGAATTATGATTTTGTATGATGATTAGTTATGTCGACATGGTTCATATAGATCTTCGATGTTTTCACTCAGAACATTTGATTAAAAGAATGAACTTTTGAATTCAGAACTCTAATAAGTACATAGGTTGGTGGTCTTCTCTTACCTAAATTAAAGGTATAAATCACACGATCAAAGAAGGTCAATGGTGTAAGGAGTAAGTGTTTTGATGTTTTGTTTTAGTGCTTCTAAATAGTGTATGAGGACTTATGATGTGAACAAGTTCTTTTTCAGACATGGATGGTAAGAAGTTTTGTAATTGATGTGATTATGTTTTATTGAGTGTCATGAATTATATAAATAGTACATGAGAATTTTGTAAACTTTTCGAGGAAGGGAGCATATTTGTACGTGTTTGGTGTTTGGTTAGGTTTTTTTTTTCGGAGGAGGGAGCGTATGTGATGAAGCGCTTTCGATTTTAAAGAAAAATTAAAATTTTTAAAGTGATCGAAGGCTGTTTTCATCACATTTCGGTTAGAATGCTAGGAAGCCGCCTTTGATTAGAGGACGGAACAGTCGTCTGTACGCATCAGCCAATTTAAAAGCGGCGGTGCACGATAGGGGGTAGGTGATTCCAGACGCAGATAAGGGGATGGCACCAGGGTTTGACATTAAAGTAAAATACCCTATTGTAAAGAATTTATTGGGCCTGTAGACCGCAAAACACGTGGACTGGACTTTGGGTGGTCTGTGGTATGACGTAAGGAAGGCGGGCATGAGTTATGGGATTATCCAATCCAAGAAATGAAAATTGATGCTAAGTGGTGGATTTTTGAAAGCTTTCCTGAATGGATTAGGAGTCACGAGAAGGCGTGGACTTTGTTATAAAAAAAATAAATAAATAGAAGAGTTTTTTTCGAGGATTCCCTGCTGCATGCGGCCCGGGTTTGCCTTCCCCCGGTGCTTAGCATCGCAGGTGATGAGAGATTGTCGATTAACTGTCGGAGACCGGTTGATTCTTCCCGGTATGCTTGTATCATGATCCCGTTTTCGAGAGAGGAGAGAATGGCGCTTTCACGATGGAGTGACGACATATAGGAGATCCGGTTGATTCTTCCCGGTATGATTGCATCATGATCCCGTTTTCGAGAGAAGAGAGAATTGCGCCTTCACGATGGAGTGACGACATATAGGAGATCCGGTTGATTCTTCCCGGTATGATTGCTCATGATCCCATTTTCGAGAGAAGAGAGAATTGCGCCTTCACGATGGAGTGACGACATATAGAAGATCCGGTTGATTCTTCCCGGTATGCTTGCTTCATAATCCCGTTTTCGAGAGAAGTTACCAAGTTCGATGATGAGATCGTCACCCGTGTTCCAGTCCAGTTAGCATCAAACTGAGTGAGTGTTAATCATTTTGTCTTGTTCAGACCCAACATCGAAAATTTGAATGATTGAGTGCGGGATCAATGTTTATTTTTTTAAATATAGATTTTGAGAGAGAGTAGTTCTTTGCCGTAGGTAAAATAAATAAATTTATGCTCCCTGAATCCAAAAGGTGTAGATTTAATTAAATACATGTCATTCGATATGAATCGAGGAGAAAATGCTAAAAGATTAGTAAAATGTGTAAACTGTGTACGAAGATTTGGTGATTCGGTTTTTTTAGTTAAATTGTAAATAGATAAGGTTGTAAATAAATCAATTTTATTTTGTTACATTGGAGTCAGTCATCTTTGTTTTGTGTAGTTGATCTAAAGGAAGGTTTTAGAAGCAAAGTTTATTTGACCTGTTCGGTTGCAAACCTGTCTAGAGCTTTTGGGTTGTATTCAAGAAAATAAATAAAAAAACACAACGCACCCAAATACCTATAAATTATAAATAATCTGTACTAACCCAAATAATTTACGAATCTCGCCCAAAAAAATAAATAATTTGAAGACAGGCAACACGACAGGTATGTTCATTTCTTGGGCGTCATTCTTCGCTTAAACACCTTCATTATTGCAGAAGCATTTCCTCTCCTACTGATGACGCGGACAAACTAAACCAGGATTCGCCTTAATGAATTTATTATATGAGGCGGTGAAAGGCAAAGTGGTGTAAGTCAAAAGAGTTTTACTGCAAAAACTACAAAAAATTCCACTATAAATTGAACAAATTATAATTCATAATAAATATTATACTATTGCAAATAATAATTATTTGTAATTCCACTATAAATTGAACATGAAGATTACATATTTGCCCTCAAATAAAAAAAAGTCGAAAATGTGACTTACACCACTTTGCCTTTCACCGCGTCATATATATAAGCATATGGTTTATATATTATGAAACTGAGGGGATCTTTTCCCAAGCCCTACCATCATGGCGAACGAAACTTTTTACACACATCCATGCCTTTGAATCAACGCATGCGAAAATTCTCCACTTACATTAGTGCAGTGACATCTGTTGGCGGTCTATACAACGACCGAACAAATATATATGCCTTTACTCTGCACGGGTACAACGAATTTTAAATAGCTTTCTGATACTAATAAGCGACGGGAAAATCATTCAGTATATAATCTATTACAATTGTAGAGTTTTACTGGAGTGATAAAATTGGAAGGTTGTTCACTGTGTTCAAAATTTCATAGGGGTAAGTGCGTCATAGATGTGTCACACCCAAGAAACCTGAAGGAAGCAACTGCAGTTTAGTTCTTCCAAATGTTGAGAGTAGTACACTGAATATCTAATAAGTATGTAGGTACAAAAACTGTCGACTATGATTTTTTTTTCTTCCATTCAGTGAACAGTAATAAACCAAACTTATCTGCGCTTTTTAAAATGTTGAATTTAGCTTCCCGAATATTTAACCCTTTGGTGGGAACAGCTACCTTTCAGACAACTAGGGTTTCCTTATTCAACGCTGCCCCCCCCCACACCCCCACCCTTCGACCTTGGGTACTGTGAGTCTATACCTGCTTCAGTCAACATCTTGTCTTCAGTGTGGAAGGGACGCCAGCCTTCTATGGTTCAGGTAAAAATCAGATTCATCAGAGCAAAAGATGAAAATCCCAACCTAAACACTCGTAAAAATAACTAAATGTCTCTACAAAACGAACCGTAATAAAACCTGTGATAATTGGTTCTGTTCAATAGAAGCTGGTCAAGAATTACGGAGAAATGGTTTGACGATTGTGGCTACCATGAAATGTAACCACAAATACCCTTTGAATTTCTAGTTAGGAATACCTGGGAAAGATAGTCCATCTACTATATCTGCCTTCTAGCCATATGTTCCCACTAAGCGGGAAAAGAATCCCGTTCCCACCGAAGGGTTAATTTGTGTTAACACGCCCATAGGTCGACAGTTCAATCCTTCATTCAATGAATCGTAATAAACCCAATGTAGGGGCACTATAGGAAATGTTGAACTTAGTACACTGAACAATCAATCGGAGAACTGTCAGGGCAATGGGGCCGGATGATGGCCGAATGGCAAGGGCACTGGCATTGATAGCAGATTGTGGGTTCGAGTCCCACTCTTGGGAAAGTTACTAGCCATTCGGAATCGGCATTAAGTCTGCGGTGTACTAACCCTACTGGATTCGCTCACCTCAATATTAATTTATGAAGAAAATGTGTCTACTATTTTCAGCTACATAAATGCTGATAATCCAATAAAAATGATATTTTCCAGATAGCCTGAACTTTTCTACCCTTTGCAACAAGATTCATTTTATAAATTTCGTCCACCAAAGGACTTTCAGCTTTTAAAACAACTATACCAGATTTTTTCCCTGAATAATTTAAATTTTAAAATATTATTTGAATTTTTTAAAAACGAAAAAATGTCCCGAGTTGTAAAATTTCTTTCTCTGTTACGGAATACAATTTAAAAAAGATTTATTTAAATTCAAGTCAACAATCCTTGGACAAATTTTCGTCATAGGTTAACATTGAAGTGAGCGAATACTATACGGTTAGCACACAGCAGCAGGACGTCCCGGTCTAATTAGCCCTCGTATAGCAAAAAAGGACCGTAGTACTCCAAACCAAACCAGGACAATGGGACGACGATTAATTTTTTCGTGGATTCAAGAAAACGTAATAAACCTAACGTATGAGCACCCTGCTCATTTAATCAGTGTGCTCAGATCGATGTTTAAGTTTTTTTTCTTGCATTCAGTGAACCGTAGTTAACCCAACGTAGAGAAGTTTTTCAAAATGTTGAACCTAGTACACTCAACGTTTATGGTATGTGCTAACACAGCCATTGATCCACGATTAATGTATGTGGGCTAACTCGGACGGGTCGATAGTAATTTTATGATGCAATCAATCTTTGCCTGATTTTAAACATATAAAGGGGAATATATGCGAATAATTAAAATTAGGCCATATAACAAAATTTCGGATTAAAATTTTCAATTTTGATGCGAATATATGCTACATCTGATATATATCCCGTTTCAATGTACAATTTATACATAATCAGATGACGTAAACTTAATTTCAGACATGTAAAAACTTTAAGCAATTCAAGTTCCCTTTTTTCCGATTTCATTAACTAATTGAATGATTATTGAATATTTCTCAGAGGAAGGAAATATTCGTACTAAAGGAAAAGTAATAAGTATTAATGTAATTTATTCTTTCCCAAGAAATGCAAAGAGGAGAAATGGGTTTCGTTTCCTTTCATTGTAAAAGCCCATTTAGAAGTTTCTTGAAATCGTCTAGCTATTATTTGGATTCTAAGTACCTATTTTAACTCTTCAGTCTTAATTCACATTGTAAAGAATATTTGAAAAGAGCTTTCGTAGGAAAAGCCTTTATAGCTTAGAAGTAATGGCAAACCTCTTGGTGATTAAATTCGAAACATTTTTAAATCTTGCAAGCCGCAGTTTAAATACTGTAACGCAAAATTTTGATTCCTCGTTTTTTGAAATAATATTCAAGCTCTAAGAAGCCTTGTAATGCACATTTTCATTCTTATATTTAAAGAGCCCCAGGAATTTTCTAAGCAGAGGTCGAGTTACTTCATAGTATCTAACTGGCTAGGTATGGGCATGTAAATCTTTCTTAATGTGCATTACGGCAGGGACTCCCAAAATAAAGGAAATTTACATATACTTGACATCGCAAAATTGAGAGTACGTACAAGAGTTTTCTTGCATACAAAATAAAAAACTGAGAATCAATATTTTGTAGGATATCCTTTTACTTTAATGACTGCCTCCAATCTTCGTGACATTGAATCTACAGGAATTTGAGTTGTTTCGGCAACATGTTTTCTTTCATTCTTCCTGCAATATATGTCTCAAATGTTCTGTACTAGTATGTGGAGCTTTTATACAGCTTTTGTAAAACTAGATCACAAATTCTCGATTATATTCAAGTCGGGAGACTGTGGAGGTGTTTTAAAATGATGTGAAGAATGATACAGCGGTAATTGCTTTACAATATATACTGTGTTCTTTGGGTCATTACTTTGGAGAAATGGGAAATTCGATCCCAATCCGAATTTAGCAAAACTATCCTTCAAATGTTCCTTTAGTATATCAAGACATGCCATCTTGTCCCTGATTTCCTCTATAAATTCAAACTTCCACACCCCTGCTGCTGTCAGCCCCCCCGCCCAAACCATGAATGAACTATCTCTATGCTTAAAGGTTGGAATTGAATTTTTTGGATCGAAAGCAGCGTTTGGGCCTGTTCACATAGGAGTCCGTTGCGTTGCGTTAAGGAAAAGATGACGTTGAGACGAAAATAAACCAATCATAGGCGTTAAAAATTTCGTTGCTAATCGTTTGGAGGCCTATGATTGGTTTATTTTCGTCTCAACATCATCTTTTCCTTAACGCTACGCAACGGACTTCTATGTGAACAGGCCCTTAGTCTTGCGGTACGCCATACGTCGGCCGTCACTGCCAAAAACATTGTACTTGCTTTTATCTCTAAAATCTACTTCATTCCAAAACGGTTTGGGCTTTAAAATGTGATCCTGTACAAACTGTAATCGCTTATATTTATTCCTTATACTAACAAAGAACCTTTTCTAAGCTTTCCCTCCCATTATAGCCAGCTCTTCAGAGGACTCTTGGTACAGTTTCAGGAGAAACAGACTTGCCCAAATTTCTAGAAGTACTTGAAGCAATTTTTGGAGCACTTATTTTAGAATCAACCTATATTTGATGTAAAATTCTCCACTCTACTGTTGAGCTCAGTGGTCTTTTTCGACCCTTCCTACTTTTTTTTCTAACGTGCCATCTTTTTTAAATCTTTCAGCGACTTTTTGAATGCAATTTACATTTTGGCCAACTATTTTAACTACTTTTCTAAAAGATTTACCTTCATTTGACAGATCAATGACTAGTTTTCTTTCCTCTATTGTTTTTCCCCTTCGATTTTCCATTTTTATCTAATTAAAAGTTAACAAATACTAGCTTTGAAACAGAAAATCTCTTTGCTGAACTGTAAATATTTATAGTATGATATTTATCATAAATAAAGATAGTTAAAACAAACAATTTAAAAAGTGTACTCTCAATTTTGTTTCTCTCAATTCTTTTAGTTCATTCAAAACCTTAATTATTTATTTTAATAAACTACCAGTTCTTAATTTTTAGGAAGTTTAATACCAGAATGTTTATTCTTTAGCGGCACTAAATTAGAAAAGCATTCCTCTTAATTTGTGCATATTTTCAACCCTTAACTGTCGGAAATTCAAATAAAAAACAAGTGTTCCCTCAAATTTGGGAGTCACTGTACATGTTATGAATCCACTATTTTCAGTTTTGACTTTATAAAGGTAAGTTAATCCTACTTAAGTGCAGTAATTGAAGGAATAAGAGGTTAATTACAGGGTGCTTAAAAATTTATGTTTGAGGCATGAAATGCCATATTTAACGGATTTTAGACTTTGACCCTTTGTGTAGCAACATCTCCGATTTTTTAAACAATTTACTTTAAAAAGATATCGTCATTTTAAGCATATAAAAATTACAATAAAAAATTAAGCGCATAAAAATACGAAATTACTGTCAAAAATGATATTTTCTGCAGATCTGCAGCAGGTGCTGATTGAAAATTAGATGATTATCTAGTTTTGTATGCTGCAGATGTGCAACACAGTGATACAGAGTTTTAATATGATACAGAGTTTTAATCTCTATATACATCTAAAGTTTATATCCATCTATTGGATAAAAATCCTAACCCAGAGTTAAAAGTAAATGCAGTTATAATCGTTGCATTTTTCCAATTTTTTCGAAAGTAGGAAATTCGTCAAATCAATCTACAAATTAAACTAAAGTTCAAAAGGAAAATCAACAACCTTTCTTGGGAGACTGTTGAGTTCATCAGCTTTTTTTTCAACTGCATTAGAAAAAACTACCTTTAAAATACAAAATATCCCCTAGTGCAGTGGTCGGCAAACCGCGGCTCTTGAGCCACATGCGGCTTTTTGGCCCCTTCAGTGTGGCTCTTCCGCAAGATACCACGTGCGGGCGCACATGTATAGTGCGATTGAAACTTCGTGAAGACTGGTTTTCTTATTTCTGTTTTTACATACTTAGTTGGTGTTTAGGTGTCTTTATCTTTAGGCGAGTGCTCTGAAGCGACTTAATGAGAAAAAATTTCCAGAAAGATTAAATGTCAACACGTACCGTTACATCTCCGTATCTTTGCATCGTGTTCTACAATGTATTACTTCCGAGAGCGTGTCCCTACAGGAAAGACTAGACTAGTCAAAATGTCTTCGAATATTACCAACCAGTAAGTCGAAAAGCTTAAATCGGTTTAAGCTTTATCAATATCAGTTGACGAGTCTTGTGACATAAATGGTACAGCGGAAGTTTCACTTTTAGTACGATTTATTTCATCTACAGGTCCTAAAGAATAACATTTAGGATTATTACCTCTCAAAGGTCAAACACGTGGAGAGGATGCAGCAAATGCTGTTACTGAGTGCATTGCAAAACATCATATTCAACTGGATAAAATTGTCTCAATTTCAACAGACGAGGCGAAAAGTATGACCGGCGTAAGAATCGGGTTTGTTGCTTTTTTGAAAGAAAAATCACGAGATACTTACAATGAGTCCATTACCATTGTATCATTCATCAAGAACCTTTTGCGCAGACATTTCCAGAAGAAATTTGCAAAGTTATGGAATTGTTGATTAAGATTATCAACTCCATTATATCTAAAGTTCTCAATCATCGCCAATTTAAAGAATTTTTAGTTGAAATGGAGAGTGAGTACGCAGATCTTCTGCTGCATAACAAGGTACGTTGGTTATCAAGAGGAAACGTTTTGAAACGTTTCGCTTCCTTCAAAAACAGAAATTAGAGCATCTCTCCTTGAGAATGGTGTTCACTATTCAGAACTAACTAGCGATCAAAGGATACAAAAATTTTATTTCATGGTAGACGTTATGCCTCATCTCAATCAGCTTTATCGTAAACTACAGTGGAAAGGAAACACAATTTTTTCGATGTTAGAAGAAGCTATTTCATTCGAAAACAAATAATCTCTCTTTGCTCAAGATTTTGATAGAGAAACTTAATTCACTTTCTAAGCCTGTTGAAACATCACCAAGAAAATAATTATGATATTGACATTCGCTATTTCAAAACAACACTTTTAAATATGAGGGAAGCTTTTCTCAACAGGTTTCGGGAAGTCAAACAGCAAAGCGACGTTAGCTTTTGTTAAAAAACCTCTTAATGCTACTGTAACAGAATTAAATTTTTCTTCCTTTAATATTGACATTGGAACTTTGACATTCAATTGCTGGATTCAAGAAACAAAGAATTGTGAAACTCTAAATTTGAACGTCTTTCTGCTGATATAGAAATATTGGATAAAAACAAATGTGAACTTAATTCACAGCACAAGTGGTCTGCTTTGAAAGGCCTGGAAGATATGTTGATTTTTAGCACCTGGAATAGTATTCCTGACTCATAATCATCGGGTCTACATATTCATACGAACAATCATTTTCGAGCATGAATCTTATCAAGAGTAAATTGAGAAGTCGTCATACTGATGAGAACATGGAATCGTGCCTAAAATAAAAAAATAAAAACATACACTCCTGACTTGCCCAAACTTTCCAAGGAGATGCGAGGCCATTGTTCATATTAGCGTTTGTCTTTCATTGTCATGATTTAATTTCATGGATACTTTACAATTTAATTTTATCAATAAATAATATCGATATTAAGTATGATATCAAGTTTTATTCAACGCACCTATAGTTTAACCAAGACTTAAAACTGTAAGTAAAGTTTATTAAGTTAATTTTAGGGAGCGCTGTGAAGTGAAAGAAGTTGTAGTGTCGAGGATTGAGAAAGGTATGTTGAGATGGTTTGGACATATAGTAGATAGGTTGAACGAAAGGAGATAGACGAAATAAGTATACAAGACGAGTGTGGATGGGAGAGTTGGAAGGGGTCGACCTCAGCAAACGTACCTCATTCAGATTGAGGACGTTTTTAGCAAAGTCCAGCTTAGGAATATCCTAATTAAGTTAATAACAATGCACCTACCTATATAGTTTAAATTTTTTTTAAATGGCTCTCAAAAGAAATTTCAATCATTGTGCTATTGATATTTGGCTCTGTTAACTAATGAGTTTACCGACCACTGCCCTAGTGTAAGAAGCATGAGAAAATAAAATACTAAATAAGCAAAAACTAAACAAAACTAGCATGCACTAAATATGTTTATGTATGAGCTTCCGATGCCAAATAAATTTTCTGTTAAAAATTTTAACGGCAATGAATAATAAAACTTTCAAATTCAGATTTACAGGCTATCTTTCTGTAAATGCGTTCGAAAAAAGCTTTTTTAGTCTATGAACATACATGTAGCAATTCAATTTAAATATAAATATTATAACTAAGAAATAATTCTAACTATATCATATAAATTAATTAACATCTTTACAAACAAAAGCGAACGTCAACTGATTTTTAACTTACTTTCTAAAGTTTTCGTAAAGGAGTGTAGACATTTTTTTAATATACACTGAATCCAAACTAAATATTTTCTCATAGATTATGATTTCATTTCAAAAATTACCTGGGAAAATGTACTTTTATGGTAAACATTACTCTTTAAATTTATAATTATGTGTTTTTTCTTCTGAACCTCAAACAATTAAATGAAATTGATCACAATGTTCAAAGCATTAAAATGCTCTAAGAAAAATTTTGAGATAACTGGCGAAAATATTTTTAAAACCTTTCAATAATTAATTGATAGTTTCATGCTATTTTGAGATAAAATCGTACATTTCAAAGATTTTTGTACTTATAAATTATATAGTTTACTAACAAAATTCAAATTAAAGGTAGTACGCATATGTTAGCTCTTGGAATGTTAAAAGTTGTGTGCGAATGCATTCCATTCTAATAAAGTGATTTGGAAGAATGAAAATTTGAAAATAACTGTTTCATGTTACCACTTTTTTAGAGCTAACGACAGATGAACTTACTGTTGTAAGACATTCCAACCCTTAAAATTGTATAGTGAAATTTAGTTAGGTCGTCTTCACTTTTTAAATACCTTTTTATATTAAAAGTGGTATTGATGAGTCCCACCTTTAAGTATTTTGCTTCATTTTAAAATTCATGCTTAATTCCTAAATTGAAATATTGAACCGTCGTAAATAACTTGCCTCACGGTTAAACGCAGGGCCTAACCCATGTTAGGCACTTAAGTAACGTTTAGCGAAAGTATACATAATATTCTGAAGGTGTTAATATTTATTAGATTTTAAAGTGCTCTTAGATGTAGATTCTTAAATAATGAGATATACATTCATTATTTTCCTGATTTTAAATGATACAAAATATGATATTTATAGTAAAGAAGATATGCTGCTTTAGAGTAATCGTCCATACAGCAGGGAGCCATTGGTACGTGGAGATCTGTTAGCACACTGTATATTAGCATCGCTTCTAAAACTCTTCGCAAGAACTTCTAGGAGCCGCATTTATCATACAGCAAAGAGTTCAGAGGTTTAAAGGCCGTATGCCAAGAAAAGTCAACAAAGGAGAACTGACTAAGGGGAAGATTCATCCCCTATCGGCGGTGTTTAAATTAAGTGAATCATCATCTACAAAACCGAAGTAAAAATGGTGTTACAGGTATTTAGGAATTTGATAGCAATTACAACAAATAAACTCCAAAATTATAGTCTACCACTGTAGCTCATCATATAATGGGAAGTCACGATACCTCTTGCTCTACTGGCGATGTTAAGATACCTTGATAGGCACAAAAGTGGTTACAAATTATTCGAGTTATTCGAATAATCTATCAATCCATCCGTACAGCTAGGTCCTTACACTAATTACATTACTGCAGGGAGTTGAGGCTCCCGTTTTTACAATCAGCACTGTCTTCCTGTAACATGTCATGGACCCTACTTTTCAGAAGATGCACTAGCATGACCAACTAGTTTGCTTGCTTTAAGCCCTAGGGGTTGAATTAAAAGTACACATAATGGATGCTTTGTAGAGGCACTCTCTCTAGCCACTGAAGATGAGTTAAATGCAAAATTAACAAAAGAACTAATCCCAGTAAACGATTCGCTTAGAATGCAATTTAATACGTCAATTTTTACATCCATTGTGACCTATCTGAATACTCAATAGCTCTAAATTTTTAATATTTCACATGGCTATGGTGTACTTGTAAAGTTTAGCCTGTTATGTTTGACCAAAAGTTAAATAGGTGGTTTGATTTTTTTTCTACTGCTACAGCATTCAGGGGAAATAAAAACTATAATGATAATCCTCCCACTTGTAGAACTTTGAATAGAGTTTTAAATCTTTTGTTAGTTTTCCATTTAAAATTCATATTTTTTAAATTCTATAACTGTTGGTTATCATTCATATACCGAAAAGAATTCAGGGATATACTGTAAGCTTCTAAGTCAGCAGCAAAATATAAATTGTCCTTATAGTCTAACGATCCTGTCAAGGAGTTTCAACATGCTTTTTGCGGGTAATATGTAAATTCTAACTTAAAAATGATAAATGTGGCTGTGCAGCAAGTATGAAAATAAATAATTTTATATTTTTGAATGGGTTATTTTTTTTCTTACCTTAAGAGATAAAATGAATTGAATCTTTTTTTTCTCTTTTCCTTTATACCACTTCATATGCTAAAATTTTCAATCGATTATCAAAATTCCAATATTTGCAAACATATTTCATAAAATTTACATTTTGTTTTGATGGAGCAAGAAATATGATTCACGTCATAGAAAAGGCTGAACTCTCATACGAATGCTAATAAATGATAATATCTTGAATCTTTTCTCCACACAGAAGTAAACGTCAGAAATCATAAATTGAATTTCGGAACGAAACGCATTTACTTTTGAAATACCGGCTTTAAATTTGCCATTTGCCGCATGTCAAATCCGTATTTTAGTTCAAAGAATACTTTCCTGCTATAAATATTTATCCTTTAAAATGTTAAATTTTTCGAAAGTTTGCTTATATGAAGTAAAATTTATCGGGGAAAGTATCCGGGAAGTTAAAATTATTTTGGTATATTATTTGTCCCTATTTTTCCCTTCATTCTTTTCTGTAACAAAATATTTTACTTAAAAACAAACTCTCATGAAATTAATTTTAACATTATGCTAATATGGCTAAATCTCTTTATAAACGATCTATATGAAGTACTTGGAATACAATTTATGATGCCATGATGCTCAGTTTGATTTGATATCAGTCAGTGAGCTACGGTCAACTTTTGCTACACAAGGGCTACTTAGACTGGGACCTACAGTTTAAAGCCGATTCCGAACGTCTACAAGCCTTCATGCAAGCAGTGGGACTCGAATCTACAGGGTCTGAGACCGAAGGCCAGTGTCCTGGTCATTCGGTCATCACCCAGCTACGAAGTTCAAATAAAAGTATCTGCCTACGTTAAAATGGCTCTTTTGGGGCAAAATTGCGATTTTTTTATTACTCTCATTTCAAAGGCCAATCTTTTAAGATTCGAATACTGCTTTACTTTTATTCGTACAACCCTTGGATGAGAATTTGTAGCCAATTTGATAAACCGAAAAGGATATTAAAAGACCGATAGTAGCATCTTTTAATGCATTTTCAAAAAACTCCTTTTTCAGTTACTTCTGTAAACGAGAAATCTAATAATTTAAATAGATTTCAATATATTTCAATGAAATTTTGGAATAGTGCTTTACATATTACTATGTTTTGACCTAAAAGGTAAGCTATAAATGTTGATTTAATCATTCAACAGACACCTGTATTTAAAAAAAGATAATCTATATATATATAAAATTCGTAGGTATGCGGTACAAAAATCGACGATATTTATACACTCCGAATGGCAACGGCTGCAACTACCAGATGTAAACATTAGCGGCCGTCAGCAATTTGCAACCTCGTGTCATCATGGATTTAACGCGATAAAAACAGGAATGCTCGAAAGCGAGCTAAACGATCAAGTGAAAATTGGGAACAGCCTCAATAAACGAGGTGAAGAAGAAATAATTCATTAAGAGAGAGGCGTGAAAGAGAGCATAAATGATAGCGAGATTAGGCTTAATCTTCGTCGGCACAGCAACCGACAGCCAGCAACAGTTAATTTTCTACAATTTTTTCAGTACTTTCTGAATGTTTATTCCATTTTATAAGTGAAGAAATTTTTCCAACAAGTTATTATTTGATATGATTAAGTGTAGATATCTGAATTGTGAACAATATTACATACAGAGAATGGTGTAATCCACACTATATTAGTACCTGCTGAATTTTTACTCCATTTTTTTTAAGTGAAAAAGATTTTCCCCAAAAATTTCTTATTTGGTGTAATGATAAAGTGTAGATATCTTAATTTTCAAAAATAGTTCATGCAGAGAGGGGTGCAATTTTTAAAATCATCGGTGTTGGGTTTCTTAGTTTTATCTTTAACTCTGTTCTTAAGTAATGGAAATTCACATTTTTTAAATCACGATGTTTTAGAACCAGCTTTACAGAGATTACCCTTTAACAACATATACATATTTACGACGACAGGTAATGGTAACATTCCTTACATATGTTACTTTCAGTTGAGTTGTTTTGCAAAAGAAAATATAAAACTAATAGCGACCATGCTGGTCACGCAGTGGCTAGTTTTTTTTTTTAAATGTGTTTTTTTTTGCTTTTTTAACGTAGAATTAAGTTCATCAATAACGGTCCTCCGGAAAGAAAAATTCAGAGTCCGTCGCGAGTTATAATTTTGGTACCTCGCCACACCCAGTAGTAGTAAACAGTTAAACAAAAAAGTACCAAAATGCGTCAAAAAGAAAAAAATAGAGGTGAGCAACGATAGGTAATCCTACGTTAATAAACAGCGGTAGTTTCGTTAGAAGAGATTAATAGAAATATTTTTTTTTTGGTATATTTCAGTGATTTTAGGAAATATTGTAAAACTTTTAGTTCAGAACACATG
Source organism: Dolomedes plantarius (assembly GCA_907164885.2). Lineage (NCBI taxonomy): Eukaryota > Metazoa > Arthropoda > Arachnida > Araneae > Dolomedidae > Dolomedes > Dolomedes plantarius. Next base: position 98,132,040 of record OU015492.1, on the reverse strand, counting down.
TGTCACAATAGTATTTATAATAAAGGAAATAAAATATATTTACTTGAATTAGATGTACGGTCTGTGGCATAAGCACTCAATTGTACTAAAAATTTATAAAAAATTGTCTATATTTTAAGATGTTGGGATATTTTTACCAAAATTATATTTATTTTCATAATTTTATATCCCATTTGAACTAAAAATATATCCAATCAGTACTATATATTTTTGTAAAAAAAATGCTCCGACGGTAGGCAAATACCTTAAAAGAGTTAGGGAATAACTGATGTAGGATCTTATGCTTAGCATTTTGAGCCGAAACAAGTGATAGTTGTTCATGAAGAATATGGAACAATCATAAAATGCCCACCGCAACACAACTGATACCATTCTCTCGTATTAGCTGGCTATTTATAATTCTAAAATAATCAAACATTAAAAACACCAGATTAAAACATGTCAGACTTCTACATAATTTTCACAGAAATTTAGCCACTCAGAAAGAACGTTTATTTTTAAACCGTAGTTAAAAGCCTGAAAAGGAGATGTCTCTCGATATAAAGAAAATTTATCAGTGCTAATCAATAATAAGACGTTTAAAATTTGTTTAAAGACTTAAACCGAAAAGGGATTAATCTAAATTCACATCTCGGGAGGTCCATGTACATAGGTTATACTGTGACCAGTATAAGCTTCTATCAATAATCCCTCACTTTAAGTAGCATGCCATTTAATCGATCTCTTCCATTAAAATCTGATAGGATATATATATTGCTATGTCTGCGCCGCTGCTAATGTGGAGAGATTATGGTTCTATTTGTCTAAGTCCCTTTGAAGTCCGCAAGCGGCGATTAAACAGTGGCTCGCAAACTTGATTTTACATCAAAGAATTTTTAAAAGCCTAAAATTTTACAGTAAAAATCGGCTTAATATTGATAGCAGTGGTACATTACTCATTTATTAAGGTATTGGATTAAAAGACAATGCAATTTCCGATTAAATATATTTAAATGCAGATCAATACAGACGGTCGTTCGCACTTTATGGAAACGATTTTGATAGTTAAGTTTTATGTATAAATGCCGTATTTTATGCGGTGATTTGCTTCTATCTGATAGCCATAGTTCTTGACAATAGCTCTAACTTGAATTTTCCATGAAAGTAAATTTTTGCTTAGCGGGAAAATTATGAACTTTAAAAATTATGAACCTTAGCGGGAAAATTATGAACTCTACCCATTCAAGAGACGGATGTTATCATTTACGGGTTTAATTAATAATAGTAGTAAAGTAACACTTGTGCAAATTACATCAGTTTTTACAGTTCAGTTATGTTGTCGTACAATTGCAATAAATTCTTAGTGTATGAATTTTGTTTGTTTTGAAAGTATTTTTTTAATTATCAAAAACATTAGATTTAATGTGGATTCGAAATTTTCAGTAATATACTACATTTATTCTCTCAATAATTCTAGAAAAGATACAGAAGGCCGTTCGTACTTTATGGAAACGATTTTGATAGTTAAGTTTTATGTATAAATGCCGTATTTTATGCGGTGATTTGCTTCTATCTGATAGCCATGGTTCTTGACAATAGCTGTAGATCGAATTTTCCATGAAAGTAAATTTTTGTTTAGTACTGTCATATCAGTTTTACCTCATTCCTCATAGACCGTTTTCCAAAGTCCGTTCAGTGTTCTTAGATGCCGTTTTCCTACGGCTCGTATTAAAAAACCGAAATCGCAAAAATTCATTGGAGAAGAATCGGGTAATTTTACAGCTATTTCATTAAATGGGATACATTTTATTCCTGTTTCTGATTCTTTCTTTGCTAAATAAGCCGCAGTTTATTTAGACGTGTGATTAGAGGCTTTGTCCATATGAAGCTCAACTTTATCAATGTCCTTTCCATATAAGGCTGGAATTTTTTTCTTCAAAAATTGGTTCTAAAATATTCTGCTGATAGTAGAGTGAATTAATTTTGGCTTTACTTGAGACTTTTTTTATTTTTAATTTGCCGTTGTAACAAAATCAAGCTACTATCATGAACTCCTTTCTGAACTTTTCTGTACACTGACGTTGACATTTCGTACGGTCATTCCCGTCAGTTGAGCAATAGAAAATTGATCTTTTTTCGATTACAGTCACTTAAATACACCCATCCCCATCGAGTGTTACAACTTTTCGTTTTTCAGCAGCTAGGTGTTTTTCATATAATTTTCTACAATTTGTTTTTCTTTCAGCAATATACTTTGGCAAAAGCAGATGAACTTTAGGTTTAAACATCTTTTTTAACTTCAAATCTTTATCAATGATTTTACTTACAGTGCCAGAAGACATTCCTAGTTTCGATACAATAGATCTTTGAGTCGGCGTATTTTCTTTTAGGATCAGAGACTTTACTTTCTTGATATTTACCTGCGTTCGAACAGTCTTAGGATGATATTTAGTGGTCATTTTTTCATTTTTTCTTTCAGTTAGACATTTTTCTCTTTCAAAATTAATATATTATAAATACCTATTTTTAAAATGCCATAACCGGAATTTTTACACCGATTTCTAATTTGTTGATACGAATATTTCTCCCCGGAAAGTGCAGTTACGTAACCTTCGAGCCATCTATCAATTTTAGGAGCCATTTTCAAAATAAATCTTTTATTTTACATTCCAATCAAAACCAAACAATAGCAGACTATTATTCTGAAGTTGCTAAATATGTATCTCCAAATTCAAACTCCAAAAACAAATTACAAATTCATTTCCATGAAGTGCGAACGACCTTGTGTATTCTAACACACAAAACTGAACTTTTAACAATGACATGAGTAATTGTTAAGGCACGATGTTTCTCCCTATGTTTGAGTCATGAAACAAAATATAAACAAACGAAATTTTTATCACATATTCCTTTTATGCAAAATATCTTCCGAACGGTGAAGCATTGAGTTAGAAATTTTGTTTTCTGATATTTTTGTCCTCACTTCACGTCTCCTTGTTCTTAAATGTTCTTGGCACCTTACATCATGTTATGAATTTTTTTTTCTCAATAAGGCATTTTTTAACATAAAGAGACCAGCAGATTGGAGGCGCGTGTATTGGTTTATGTTTGCAATTGCACAGCAACAGACTTTAGGTTATTTTATGGTTGAAAGATGAATTTGGTGTGAGTCGAAACCCAACGTTTGAACGGTCTCTTAAATTAGCTTTTACTACCAAGAATTTCAATTTGCCTATGATTATATCCTCGAAAACCAGCTTTAAATGAACCAGAAGCACGCCTTCATACCTGAGAAATGTTCAAGTAAAGCTGCTCTCTCTCTATTCAGTTTTGCTTTAACTTAAGACTTTCTATTCCAAAACAATGAACTAATTCTTTCACGCGAGAAATTAATTCAGAAGTTCAGAGGCATCGAAATATGGAAGGAAATGCTTTTACCTACATTTACTTTTTCGATGATATGCTCTTTAAACCCTGCTGTTCTGTCCGGGTTGTAGCGTCACGACAAGGCTGATAAACTCTCTGAGGCATATTGAAGAAATTTCACAACTATTGATCCATACCAAGAAAGACAGAGTTCTAATTAAAAGCGAAGGCCAAATTTTTAAAACAAAAACTTAACAATTTATTAACAAAAATAATTAACATTTAAACAGTGCAACATATTCAATTTAAAAATCCCGTGCAGATTCACAACGTACGGAGCCTAAACACACATCCGCCCAGGCCGAGTTCTCTAGCGTCTCTCCCTCAGCGAGGGGGTCGGCAAACGTTCGTGACAGTTTCTTCGTAGACGCCGAACTTTATTACCTTGCAGGAAAAAAAGAAGAAAGTTAATTTTCTTCAAGTTCCCTGAAGCACGAAAAAACCTACCTTTGGGCTTTCAAGATTGGGCCCCTAGTAAATTATTTACGGATTATTATTGTAGAAGGTACATCAAGAATATTATGCAGGAACTTATGAATATACACTTCCCCCTACAAGGGGAAGGTGGATAGCCCCTCAGATTTAAAAAAAAGACAGGTAAACGAATTGCAAAAAGAAAAATTTCGGGACCCGGTTGGGCTGGATTGCCGTCGGCATGATTAGTTTTATTATTGAAGGGCCGTATAACCTTCGGGTGTGGACGGCGGCGATATTACTTACCTTGCTGAAACGTTAGGATGACAGCTTTACTGACTGATCTGTGGGGAAAACGTTTTTTAATCCCCCCCACGTGTTCCGAACTGGTGGAACCGAGCAACACATTCCTTGAAAAATACGCAGCTGTGTTTCAAGCTCTTGTGGTGTCTCGGGAAAAAATAAGACCATAATTCCAGGACGCTACAGGGTCTATTTGACCTGAAATAAATTTTATCAGTGTATGAAATCCATCAGTGATAACAGTGTTAGATCTTGTGACTTTGTTTCTATATAAGAGTACTTAATTATCATAAAATATCTTCCCATTATTTTTATATTCTGAATATTTTTTAAGTTTGTTACTCGTGTACTGTTCAGGTCAATATGACCCGAGGGAAAACTGCATTGATATTCCTTTACATCCTTATAGTAATCTTTCCTCTTACAAATGAATTACATCCTTCTAACAGCTTTTCCTGATTCTTTTGTTGTAATCTTCCTATAATATTTGATAAAAATTATGGAATATCAGTATAATTTCTTTGAAGCAGGCTGCCCATTTCAACCAGAGTTAGTAATAACCAATATGCAAGTCTACTGGCACATTTTATGATTGCTTGTTGATACCAAGGGAATCATTCAAAAGAACGTAAATATACATGAACAGATTAGTAATACCAAATATGCAAGTCTACACCATCTCATTTGGTTTTCTTGTAGAAAAAAAAAGTGAGTCATTCATAACAGTGTAATATGTCGTTTTATGTCGTATTAGAAAATCGTCTAAGTCTAGAATAGTGCATTATGATGGGCTAGCTCCTTACTATGGCCATAGTTAATAGATTAAAGAAATGTACAGACCATGGTCGTTCTATTTTAGTATATAAATTTTATTTTGTGTAAAGTAATTAGAGGTTCCTTGTATGTATTTATTAGTTTTATGAAGTATGTATTTGTAAGCGTGTTGATTTTGTATTAATTTTAGTTGTGATTTTATAGTTTAGTTTTCTATTATGTATTGTAAGTAAGACTTCCTGCCCAAGGGCTGTACTGCCCGGGACGTGCTGCCCTTCAGGAGGGAGCAATGTTACGAATTTTAGGAGTCTATGATAATCTCGCCAAATATGAGAGTTATCGCCAAATTGGCGATGGATTTGGTGACTTATTTCCGTCGCCAAATTTGACGATATGGCGCCAAATGGTCGCCAACCTTCTGGACCATTCTGGAAAGGTCTAGTAATTTCTAGCTGGTGACCAATAGAGGGCTCTTTGGAAGTCTACAAATATACCTGAGATTGGCATTGGAAGTCAGTATGCGTTAGGCGTATATTTTATTGAAGACTCCGTTATCCTGACGTGTGTTTTTAGAGTTTTCTGTTGTATAGAAGACAGTTGTTACGTTATTTAGTATTTGTGTAGTATTTGTGTATGCGCCTAAAGAATTTACAGAATAATAAATTTTATTTTGTGTGCAGTTTCTGAAGAGAATTTATTCAATCTCATCGAACCCAGGAAAACGGAACAATATTACTGTCCCAGTTCAAAATAATATTTCGTTCATTCTGGGTAAAATTTATTTAGTAGGATATTGTAGGTCTACAATTGGACTTTCATTTTTTATGATGCAATTATTTCAAGTTATCTTATGTTCACGTTTTAGAAATTTTTTCAAGGTTTGATAAAGAAACACATAATTTATTTTATGAACAATATCAGTTTTAGTTTAAATTGTAATGATAGTGTTCTTTTATCATATATATATATATATATATATATATATATATATATATATATATATATATATATATATATATATATATATATATGAAATGATAACAGAATTCTTGAAATGAGAACTGATCTCTGAAGTCGAACCATTGCAGGGGGTAGTCGTCGTCGTTTTCAGCAACACGAGTGGCTGGCCAAAGTAAAAACCAACTCAATCAAATCCAGAGGCGAAGAGTCCATCGCATTTCTAATCTTTATTAAAAGGTACTTTCTTGTTTGACAGTTTCCATTAACATCAGTTGAATTTGGACGGACATCGCGGATATTGGGGAAAAACCCCGGCAGCGCAACGCTGCGACGATATGGTCGGAGAGCTAAAAACTCTACATGTTAATGGTTTGCGAGCGAACACAAAAGAGCTCAGTGAGACGCCGAGGAACGCTGACTTTTGCAAAAAGTACAGGCGCGCTAAATTTTAATTGGTTAAAAAGTGACACCTGACCTCATCACGCCACATCGGACGAGGTTGCTTCAGGCTTTTCGAATATTCTTCGTTATATAATTCTTTCCGCGCGTGTCTTTTAGGGGGAAAACTACTAGATTATTTCGGTTATTCCTCAGTCAAATTTAAATGAGGGACAGTATTCGTGTGTGTGTGTGTGTGTGTTGGTGTGATGGATGGTCATAGAACTAAGTATCTCTCCTTTCCTTCCAGATTTATGAGCCGGGCGATGGCCGAATAACTAGGGCCCTGGCATTCAGTATCTGACTCCGTGGGTTTGAGTCCCACTCTTGGCATGAACGTTTGTAGCCGTTCGGAATCGGCTTTAAACAGTAGATACCGGTCTAATTAGCCTCGTGTAGCAAAAAAAAAGGACCGTTGCTCGCTAAACCGAAGCACCAGGGTACTTGCATCCCAGATGACTGCAATGCAAGTAAAAGAACTTAGATGGCGAAGGGGATATTTAATGATTGGCTGCTAAAATTAGAAAAGTAAATGATCAAGAGAAAGAAATTTTCTAATATTTTCATTAAAATGTTTAATTTCACACGAAGTGATCACTTTTGACGTTTTCGGTATTTATAATTTCATATGTAGAGAGAATGAAAATGTCCTTAAATCTAGAACTGCTTTGGTTTTATTTCTATAAAGCAATAATATCAGCTCTAAGTATAATGTTTACCATTTTTCTCGCGTCAAAAACTGACATGTAATAACTTGATAAAAGCTTCTCGGTCATTCTAAGAAAAATCTTTGAAAATTCTTCTGACAGTCTTAACGGCTTCAGGAGCTATTGCTTGTCTTTCTCTCTGTGAACGTAAGCGAACACTTTTCCCTTGTGCTTAGCGGAGAAGTTAAGAGTACTGTTTTTTAAATAATAATAAACAAACTGCCGCTAGGCTTTTTACGTTGTTATTAAAAGCTCTACATTTTGCATCAGAAATCTACCGGTGACATTTGGGCATCAATTTGTCGATTTTCAGCAGTCTTTATTTCTCCAAACTCGTTGAGATACAATCCCTTCTTTTCAGTATTTATTCATAGGTCATCAGCAAACCCAGTCACAAAGACATTTGATGAAAATATTTTAAAGCAATAGTGGTAAATTACAAGGCGTTTTCCTTCCAACTAAACATAACGTTGAGACTGAGTATCGATCATTCACAGAAAGAGTAAGTTTTAAGAATATAATAGCTTATGATTTCATTGCTGGAAAATGTTTTTTAATGTTTACTTCTTCGTTCCCATAAGAATTAATTTCAAATGGTGATTTAATATGGATTCTTTTGACCTTCAAAAATAGAAGACTAGTATATTCAAGTTTGGTTGTTCTGTGAGCATAAAGCCATTTATTTCACCTTCGAATGTACCTCATTTGATCTTGTCCATGTAATTAAGCGTTTGAAAGGGTTCGCTTTAATCTTTATCCCTCTATATTACATTTCAAGGTATGAAGAACGAGTATTTAGCTTTTCTGTATTCCTTGTGGTGTACTCGTAAGTTTAGCCACATTCAAGAGCCATTTTCATATGCACAATTTTTTGCAATGGAAATTTTTGCTTTTTATTTTGAATAGAAATAAAAGTTAGTTATGAGATCGCTTATGACATCTTTTATAGCAACCGAATACAGGAAACTAAAATGCTATTCTTCCCCCTTTATAATTTCGTTATTGACAGTTTCTCATTAAAATACGTTTACTCAAACGTACTCATTAAAATACGTCACATTTGAAACTTCATATGACAACAAGTAATAAATAATTTTGGTTTAAAAATCTCAAAACTTAACCATAACTAGATTACCATAAATGCATGCAATAAATATAAATGTTACTTTCACCCACTGAAGTTTTTCCCTTCCTCCCTATAGAACTAACGACTTGCATACAGATAAAATCACGATACTTAAGCAAAATTATTTCCTTCCTTAGCTTAACAATGTAAGTTTGACATGTCCTTTGTTATTTCTTAAACAATTACGTAAAAAATTCCTCACATTCATTTGTTTAACTCTATGTATTCGTAAATTTTCCAGCAAATACCTCTTACTTTTGAACAAAATATTTTAGTTTCTTATGAGTAAATATGAAAAGAAATACCCTATTTTTCGAACCATAGAACGTACATTAGGGTGGAACGAAAAAAACTTTTTTTTGAATTTCAATATGCTCTAGTTTTCAAAATTTGCCTTTTAACAAAATAAAGACGGAAATTAAATATTAGCGTAATTGGTGCATGTTTTCAGTTAGCGCAAGAAGGGCAAACTTTTAGTTTTTATTAAATTTTTGACAAATTTCGCAATTTTTTTTAAATTGAATACACTTGTAGTACAAAAAAGTAGCAAAATATGTAATTTAAACATTCTTTTTAGTCAGGAGACCTGCTAAACTGATTATATAATACATTTTACTTCATAAAAATAGTACACATAAGGGCACTTAAGGACGAGGCACTTAAAAGACACTCGGACATCACGGTGGAACGAAAATTCTCTTTTCGGAATTTCAATATGCTCTAGTTTTTAAAAGTTGTCTTTTAAAAATAAAATTAAGAATATAAAATCTTTTTGCTCTACTAAAATATTTTCAAGTGCCGCAAGGGGCTTCAAAATGGATATTTTTATGAAAAAGTTATTATATTTGTATTTTTTGTTAATTTCTTTTATAGTATATTAAATTAATGTATATTTTCTGTAAATAAAATATTCAAAATATGATATTTTGACAGAAAACTTGCATATCCTAAGTATTTCTAATTTTCAGATGCCATAACATAACAACTGATTTTGTGGAATTTCGCGATTTTCATTATATTAATTTTACAGTAGCATATTCTTATAATACACATTGGAATGAACGAAAAACAATTTTTAATTGACGGACCTTAGTTAAAATAAACAAATCACACTTAATTAAAAAAATATTAATGTAATGTCTAAAAAGGCAAAACGTTATTTTGAAAAAAATATTCATGCTTTTCAAAAGTCCATAGTAATCACACATGGTTTCCATTACTTATTTCACTGACACATTGAATTGTTGTATTGTTTAAAATTTTGGCATTATCTTTTGAGAATGTATTTTTGTTTTTATCAATGCATCTCTTGCAGAAGTACCACGAACGGACAAGGATGACACGGTAACTAATTTAACAATCATTTCTACTACTTGTGTGTGACATGGAATGTTGTTGAAGTCAATAATTTAAATGAACTGTCCCTACGTCACCTATTTTGTTTCCTAAATGGAAAAACTAAAGGTCCAAATGAATTTGGAGGAGAAATAGGTAAACAACTAGAAAACTGCTATGAACTTCCAGTGATTGAATTTTCACCTATTGAAAATAACATTCCATTACTAGAAATTAAGGATGATTTAAGTGTGGACCCAAAATATTTGTTAGAAATGCATAATGCAATCTCTGTTGGAAAGTCCTCTTTTGATTTGTCCATGAGAAAACCAGGAAAATTTTATCATTCACGATGGCTTACATTAGCAAACCGAATACTTCGCTTGTATGTGGGAACAGAATTTCATGCAAAAAATCTCCAAATACTGAGTACATTTTGAAAGTTTATGCACCAATTTGGTTTAACATAAATCTGAAACCATCTTGTATCCGTGGATCGAAGCACTTGTGGAAACTTGTAAGCTATTCACGTACCTCAATCAGACACTTAAAAATGTAATTGACCTTGTCATTCAAAGAAATGCATACTTTGCCGCTTCTGAAAATCTCTTCCTTTGTATGATATTAGACGATCGCAGTCAAGTAAGAGAGCTTGGATTACGCCGGATTTTAAAAGCAAGGGCGGAAAATGAAGGAGGCATCAGAAAGAATTTAGTTCAACGTATAAACTTTGATGCCAAAGATTATATTGATATGATTTAATGGAATGATATTAAAGTAACAGAACCTCCTATGACGAGGCATTTTTCTGAAGTAACTAAAACAGTTTATAAAGGAAGCAAAAGAATCTGATCACGAGAAACAAATTATTGACTTCAACAACGTTCCATGTCACACACAAGTAGTAGAAAGGATTGTTAATTTAGTTACCGTGTCATCTTTGTCCGTTGGTGGTACTTCTGCAAGAGATGCATTGATAAAAACAAAAATACATTCTCAAAAGATAATGCCAAAATTTCAAACAATAAAACAATTCAATGTGTCAGTGAAATAAGTAATGGAAACCATGTGTGATTACTATGGACTTTTGAAAAGCATGAATATTTTTTTCAAAGTAACGTTTTGCCTTTATAGACATTACATTAATATTTTTCTAAATAAGTGTGATTTGCTTATTTTAACTAAGGTCCGTCAATTAAAAATTGTTTTTCGTTCATTCCAATGTGCATTATAAGAATATGCTACTGCAAAATTAATATAATGAAAATCGCGAAATTCCACAAAATCAGTTGTTCTGTTATGGCATCTAAAAATTAGAAATACTTAGAATATGAGAGTTTTCTGTCAAAATATCATATTTTGAATATTTTATTTACAAAAAATATACATTATTTTAATATACTATAAAAGAAATTAACAAAAAATACAAATATAATCACTTTTTCATAAAAATATCCAATTTGATGCCCTTTGCGGCACTTGAAAATATTTTAGTACAGCAAAAAGATTTTATATTCTTAATTTTAATTTTAAAAGACAACTTTTGAAAACTAGAGCATATTGAAATTCTGGAAAAAAAGCGTGATGTCCGAGTGTCTTTTAAGTGCCTCGTCCTTAAGTGCCCTTATGTGTACTATTTTTATGAAGTAAATCGTATTATATAATCAGTTTAGCAGGTCTCCTGACTAAAAAGAATGTTTAAATTACATATTTTGCTACTTTTTGTACTACAAGTGTATTCAATTTCAAAATAATTGCGAAATTTGTCAAAAATTTAATAAAAACCAAAAGTTTGCCTTTCTTGCGCTAACTCAAAACATGCACCAATTACGCTAATATTTAATTTTCGTCTTTATTTTGTTAAAAGGCAACTTTTGAAAACTAGAGCATATTGAAATTCAAAAAAAAGTTTTTTTCGTTCCATCCTAACGTACATTTGCACATAAAAAAAATCGACTTTAGAGAGCATCTTTTGATCAAAAGGTAACATCAAAATAAAATGAATATTTTATTATATATATATTATATATATAATAGTATATATTTTACATATTTATTAACTTTATTATATATAATTTTTTCCATGTTTTTATTACCTCGCTTTCTTGTTTGTTTGTTTGTGTGTGTGTGTGTTTGTCCAGTACAAATCTTGCAATCGACTTCCCGACTAGCTAGACATTTGAAACTTTTACAATAGCTCAGAACACGATGAAAATGCATTCTTTTGATAGTTTTAGCCATCTTTAAGCAGAATTGAACTCCTTTTCAGTTAATTTTGTTTTGTAGACTGGTGCAGCCATCTATCGGCCGGAACGGGAACGAAAAGTGAAATGCAAGTTACCTTCCAATTAACTTCATTTTCTTTCAAGTGTATGGGAAAATTCATCAAAAAAAATTTTAAAAAGTATTTATTAATACATAGAATTGTCAAGTTTATATAATTCAACAGAATTTCAAAACATGGTATATAAAAAGTTTTTTTATCTTGTAATTATTATCTTTATTAACCCGTAAATGGTAACATCTGTCGGAATCACTCTAATAGTAACATCTGTCCATGAGACTAAGATGGGTTTCGTAGCTCATTACTTATGTAATTTTCCAGTTTTCATTTAATTTTAGCTCTGTATGAGGTACTAGCTGAAAATCTGCACTTCGCTACGGAGTACATTCAAATTAAATACAACAGTCAATGTATGCAATTAATGCCAAAAAAATAAATATATATATTTATAATAAATGCGATGATCAATGTATACAATTGATGTAATATATATATCTATACTAATATATAAAGAGAGAGAGAGGATTTTGTATGTGGAGGGTAATCTCCCGGACCACAGCACCTATTTGAAAAATTCTTTCACTATTTGAAAGGCACATTATTCCAGATGGACATAGGCTATATATTCTGTATATCTGACCAGTAGAAAGAAAGTTAGGGGCCTAAATGTTGAGCTGATGCTTCACCTTTACAGCTTTTCCTCTGTCAACCATAGTCAAGTAACCATAGCAAAGCATCAAACTACATTTTCATTTATTATCAGTAAAAAATTTAATATTTTAAAGATTCAAGTGGAGGTATTGATAAATACAAAAAGGATTTTTGAAATTGGCTACGTTTAAGGTTTTATTGAAGAAAATTACATCTGGAACTACGCTTTTTATTGGACATTTAAGGTAAAAAAAATATTTACAATTTATTCGATATCAACTGGAAATTTATTGGTATTATATTACAGAACTTTATTTAACTTATAAACTTTATGTTTTTGAATTTATGTACAATTTTATGCACAGTTTAAATATTTTTTTTTTCTTTCTAATGTGGCAGACGATTGGACATTATCCGAAAAAATATTAAAATACAGTAAAAGAAATGTTCTTCAAACAGTATTATATTAACTGTACTATATTCTTTAGTATGTTCTATTAGATTTAATTTCAATATTTACTTCTAAATTCTTTTGTCTATAAAAATATCCGTTACGATTTTTTTTATAGATGTATTTTTTTATTTGTTTTTTGGCATTAATTGAACACATTGACCGTTGTATTTATTATAAATATATATTTATTATTTTTTTTAGCATTAATTGCATACATTGACGGTTGCATTTAATTTGAATGCACTTCGTAGCGAAGCACGGTTATTCAGCTAGTATATATATAAATCGTAAGGGATATTTATTTTTTTTTATATAATATCCAATCGTCTCCTGCATTACAAAGAAAAAAAATTTGTCTATTTAGTTGCTATGCACGTGACGATAAATTTATTTAAAGTACGAGAAAAAGAAATCACGTGATCAGCATTTAATAAATTAAATTCTAAAAATTAATCTTTAAAAACTCACCAAAAATCAGAAAATGGAGGTAAAGATTCGAAAAAGATTTCATTTTAACGGAATTTTTATGATCTTTCTCGTGATATAAATTTTATAACCCTCAAATTATTATTTTAAATGCAAACTTAAAAAAGTTACAAAAACAGCTTAAAAATTTAATTTTAAAAATATCTAAGAAGAAGTTTTCAAAAATCTTTCTTAGTGCACCCCTACACCATAAGAAGAATCGCCGAATTTCAGCCGTTTGGGTCCAGCGGTTTGGTCTGTGCGTTGTTTGTCAGTGAGTCAGTCAGTCAGTCAGTCAGTTACGGAACTGTTATATATATATAGATTATTGATTTATAAAATATATTTACACTTGGATTTAATTTTAATATAACTTTATTCAGTAAAAGTCATTCTAATTTATTTTAGAATTTCAATAAGATCTACAAAAGAAAATTCAATTATTAGAAATAAGATTAGAATAAAAAAGTAAACTAGTGACAAATATAAACATGATTAAAATAAAATTTCATCATAAAAGTTTTACAAATTTTGTACACAAATATTACATATCTTTTTTGAACACTCCAAGCAATTAGGTGTAGCACTTCATACACTTGTAGTTCGTCATTCTATTTTTTGTGCAAGGATAGTGCCTAAAGTTTTTCCGCTTCTTCAACTTGTCACTTTTTAAGGATTGCTTACTTAAACTTGCTTCCTGGTCAACTTCTGGACGAACAATTTCAATTGTAATATTTTTAGTTTTCTGATAGACGGACCAAATACGTACCTTTAAAGTAATATCGATCTCTAAAGCGGAATGAGATTTTTTGGAGGGGTAAACGTAAAGCGATAAGTAAACAAAACTCAAAGATAAACAAACACAACCCAGGTCATGGATTAATTGAAGCATAGCTCGAACATGAAGGTTTCAAATCGATAATTACGCATCTTAGAGGGAAAAGTATGAACTCTATCCTATGTGTACTCCTATGTGAACAGGCCCTAATCGACCACTCAGCAAAATATTTTTATATCGCTGATTCTATGAAATAACGTATTTCAAAATCCATGTTTGAGTCAAATATTTAAGTGCATTATATAAAATGTAGTTTATTTTACAAAAGTATTTAAAAGTGCATGGCTTTTTAATGTTCTAAACTATCGTATTTTTTTATCTTTACTTGTGAGTTTTTAGCATTATATTTATTTGAAAGTACTAATAGTTTTATTCGGTCGCCACTAGATGTCAGTGCCATGAATGCGATTGTATGTATTTAGAATTTTGATAGTTTGGTATTCATAAAATGACAACTCATAGTAATGTTTATCCTTTAAAATTAAATTTTGAATGAAGTAAGGTGGATGTGTTTGGTTTAAGCCTCGTGCTAGAATACGTTGTAATGTTGTTCTGAATGTTTGAACTGTCTATACGTGTGTGGATACAAAATACCTTGTATTTTGTATTGTTACAAATGGATAATTATTTGCATCCACTGTCCCGAGTTTTCTTCGTGCCACTGCTGTTGCAATGTTTCGTCTTCTGACTGGACACGACTGCCTCAGTGCTCATTTGTTTAGGAATTAATGACTCTCCTAACTGTATTTTATCTAATTCTAGACGACCCATGAACTCTAACATTTGGAGACGTGCACATCATTGTACGGTTTTATTTCTGTTCAAAAATATTGGGAATCTGAAAGGATAATAGCTTAGTTTCCCAACGCCTGGCATTTGTAAATAAATAAATTTACAGCCATTCGTTATTTATGAATGTCTATCAACGTTAATTCGATGATAAAAACATTGTCTTCCGCCAGTATTAGGGAAAGAAAACATTAAATTCTTCTTAAAGTGATTCTCTTAAACTTTGAATCCATGAGCATCCTTTTTTCTATATTTAAGCCATTTTCCTTGCATGTAACGTTGATACAATTCATGTTCATTCAAAGAATTGTTTACAAGAATCAGGTTTCCGTTACAGCACAAAGCAGCCAAATGATATGCCACAACATTGAAAAGCCACGCGACACAAAGTACACCTGAAGCGTTGTACGTAAGTGTTTAATATACATGGTAAATGTTTACACGCAAGTGTTAAATAAATATATAGATAGATAAATATATAGACACACTTATATTAAAGGTTATGATTAAAATTTTATTTAGATACTCATAATACTTATGCGGTATATAATTATAAATGTGAGACAGTTGGGCGGTTTTCACATGGATTGTTAAGTGGAAGGCTTTTATATTGTTTGAGGAATCCAAATTTTTCTAAATTCAAATAACTCAAGGCACAGGGTCAACAGGAAGTCTGAAGAGCATTCACATCTGAGCACGTTTTCAGTGATTTTTTACCAAATGAGGTGGGTCTATTATACTGTGGATTGTTTTATAACAGTTGTGAACAAGTTGAAGTGGACAAAATTAAGATTCAACATGCTCCGGAAGAAATTTTAAACAGTTATGGGATTGCTTTTACACAACTTTCGATCGATTGCAATAGTGTTCAACTTACTATGTTCGCAACTTTAGGGATCATAGAGATAAAAACTATTATGGTTTTGAGTGAGGAGCTAAGCATAACCTTAGGACTCCCTTTAAACGGATAACTTAGTTTCCAGATTTAAATCCTACCAAAAATATGAGACTATGTAGAACAAAGAGTGTAAATGTACTGCTAGACAGTCTATGCTTAAAATGGTCAAAAACTGACCAAAGCTTTTTAAATAACCTTGTTGAACCTTCTCCCTCTCGAATTTATACTGTGATTTCGGTGCGATGCAAACTAAGTCTTAAAGAAAAGTTGAGGGAGTTGCATTATTTTTCAGAAGTTTTTACTTTCTTCTTGCTTTTTTTTAATCAGAAATTCAATAGTGGATGGATTCGATATTATCATTCAATGATATAATGTGCATTAAAGAAAAATACTCAGAGCTTGTGCAGCAATTACATCATACATTTACCTGCATAATATTTGACTAAATATTCTTTAGTCGCATTTTCTTTTGAAAATATAATATTTGAAAATCCAAAATTCCATTAATACGAAGGAATTATTCTTTTGTGTTAACACGAATGTGTAAAGTTATATGGGTATCAAGGGACGTCATTTGGAACCTAAAGTACTCAATACCTTTGAGCATAAAACTTTATAGCGAGAGAAAGGACTTCGAATAATAATGAACAGGGCTAAAGTATTTGAGACCGCACTCTTCCGTACTCTAATGATGACGCATTGATGCTTGATCACGTTTAGCGGTTGGTAAGAGATGAAATTTTCGTGGAAAAATGCATATCGTTAAATATTTCCACAAAAGGCATATGGTTCGTGTTGAGATCCGCATTATACTTTCAAATGTATCAAGAGAATTTTCTAAGGTCTTTCCTTTCCTTCATGATAAGATATTCCTGTAATAAATTAAAATGAGCTATTCTAAATAAAGCTGTTAATAAATAATTCATTCTCTTTTCGGTATATTTTCTACAGTGAATTGATACTGGTTCAACACTATCTCTATATCTTCAATAAATGTGACATAACTAATGACTTATACTGGATTCTATATGATCTCATCTAAACCTAAAACATTTTCGCAATATATATTAGCGAGATTACACTCAATATTTAATTTTACGTAAACTTATGATTAATCGAAATTGCTTCGCTTCAGTCATCAGTAGCAAGTAAACGGAAAAAAGGGTATTTTTAATCTATACTTATTAAACAGTCTCATGCGAAAATTTCCAGTCAATCTTTAATAAGGTTACTAAGAGATTATAAGCATAAAGTAACCATTTTTTCTGAAATTGAGAAAAATGAATATACACATTAATAAAGTTACTAATTGAGCAGATAAAAACAAAATATAGAGAATTCATGTACATATTATTGCTGTCACAAATTTTGAGAAACAGCTTGTTTAATTTTCTTAGTAAGAATATCCTAGATCTTTGTTTCTTTTACCGGGCTTTAAGCCTTTACCTGCAGCTTCAGCCATTTTAACATTTTATGCAGATTAAACATTTAGAGATGATGCAGAAATCATTTCCCCCATATACGAGTATCCCACTCCACAAGCAAGGTTATCTACTTCGATGCACGCCCAAGACAGAGTATTAAGTGGATATTTTGGAGTATTAAACACTATGAATGGATGACAAATATCGATCCTATAATTGCTCGTGGTATTCAGACCAATTTTGCTCAACTGCTTCTTCCCACAATATTTCCCGTTTCACATACCGAAGACCAGACTTCTTAACAAACTTCAAATAATTCATCTACGTTTTTTGCAACATTTCTAAGTGCTTTGTTAGTTTTTAAAGTTTTTTTTTTTTTTAAACGTAGGATGACGTTCCTCAATAACGGTCCTGCGGAAAACAAATTTCAGCGTTGTCGTGAGTTATAATTTTGCCATCGCGCCAAACCCAGTAGCAGTAAAACAGTTGAACAGAAAAATATCAAAATGCGTCACAAAAAAAAAAGAGGTAAGCAACGATAAGTAACCCTACGTTAATAACCCGTGGTAGTTTCGTTAGAAGATAATACCTGTATTTTTATTACCATGTTTTTATTAACTTGCTTTCTTGTTTGTTTTTGTGTTTGTCCCTTACAAATCTTGCAATCGATTTTTAACTTCCCGACTAGCTAGACATTTGGAACTTTTAGGATAGCTCAGAACACGATGACAATGCATTTTTTAATACTTTTAGCCATCTTTAAGCAGAATTAAATTAATCTTCAGTTATTTTCAGTTAATTTTGTTTTGTAGACTGGTGCAGCCATCTATCGGCCGGAACGGGAACGAAAACTTAAATATAAGTTAACTTCCAATCAACTACATTTTCTTTCAAGTTGATGGGATAATTCATCAAAAAAATAAAGTATTTATTAATACATAGAATTGTCAAGTTTATATGATTCAACAGAAAATTTAAAAACATGGTATATAAAAAGTTCTTTTTATCTTGTAATTATTTTTTTGTTGTTGTTCTTAACCAGCCGAAATATGCCTTGCTGAGGAACCCATAACAAGGCCGACACCTAGGTCCAAGGCTACCAGTGCGCTGGAGACTTGCTACAGTGGACGTACGCAGGGGGGGGGGTGATGGGGGTTGAACAACCCCCCCCCCATTGGTTCTGATTACTTATATTATTTAATTAGGTTTAAACTTTGTACTGATTGCTCAAACCTACTTTTTCATAGTAACCCCCCCCCCTTTGAAAATTTCTGCGTACGCTGCTGACTTGCTTTAACATCCAGTACTGGTAAGTTCCCAGCGATTAAGAAAGATAAATTTATTTATATTCAGAAAATATTCATGTACTCAGTCTATGAATATTGACAAAAAGAGATAGCTATTGTTTCTGCGAACTACAAAATAGTTCATTGATTATAGTTCAGGCTATGTTTACAATTTTTCTGAGAAATGTTAATAGCACTCTTTTAGAAAGTTATATCCGATTGTGATTTTTTTTCCTCAAAGACAATCGATTTTAAAACACGCTAATCACGAATCTTATCTAAATTAGCTTCATTCCTCACAAAATGGTTTACCGATAGAAATTTAATCTACGTAGTGTGTTATCTCAACACCAGATGTAATAAAAAGTTACGAGGAATGTAATTATCTGTTTTTAATTTTCAAAATTATGTAAAACGAAAGATAACAGACCATTTAAGCAAAACATAATGATACACCTAATACTGAAAGTAATTAACTGTAATAAAGTAGGAAATAACGTAGTATGCCTATCATGTCTATCTTACCTATTACTTATTTTACATTGAGCTACTTTCTCATAGATTTTCTTTTGAATAAAAGTGACGCAATCCACAAATCTCCCATAAAATACGCCAATTTTTAATCATTTACTTAAAAATGGAGAAAAAATTAACAAAATAGAAATTCATTATACGTAGATATCACTTATTTAATCCACTGTGTCTAAATATTCAAGGAACGTCTACGCAGCTCTTTTAAGTAGAGATTTATCACCGCTTAACGGCGATAAATCACAGGCGTAAAAGGCTGTAAGTATATTTTAAGAGAACGTGGGTTGAACACTCGCAAATAAATCTTAAATTAGAGTGAAATTAAGGTTTACGCTTTTTTTATACCACTGAAAGTGTAAAACTGTGTTAGAATTTTAAAAGTAATCTGCTGCAAATTTGCTTGAAAAGCGTTTGAACAGAATGCCAGGGCAATCGAAAACAACTTAAAAATTAAGAACTATACTGACATGCGACGTAAAATTTGTTTTCCTTAAAATACTTCAGGACTTTAAAAATTACTAATATTTAACCCCTTGAAAGATAAGCATTATTCCATTCATTCCATTATCCTTAGAATAACTGAATTTGCAGGAGTATTTCGCAAAATTTGGCGAAATTTATGAGGAAATAAATGAAAGTGTAAACACTCTTCTCCCAAAAGAAGAAAATAATGATACCAGACAATCTTTAACAAGTGCCGATTAACAATTATTATATCACAGTAAGGAATTTATACGAGTTTTATTCAGTTGAAACTTTACGACCAAATCAATGAAACTTGAATTATCTAAGAAGTGAGTAAAGAGTGTGTTTTAAGATAATGAAATAATTTCTATAAATCTTAGCTATTGTTATAGCAGTTTTCAAGATGGATCTATAAAATTCGGAATAGAACCACCGGAAGTACAGCACGAAAACACAGTAATTTTTAAACTTTTGCTACGATTTCAAGTTCAAGGGAGATATTGAATAGGTATATAAAAAGTGTTTCACTTACGCATTGCTGATGAAGTTAAAGGCTTCTATTGTGCCTCTAAGGGCCTGTTCACATAGGAGTCCGTTGCGTTGCGTTGCGTTAAGGAAAAGATGACGTTGAGACGAAAATAAACCAATCATATGCCTCCAAACGATTAGCAATGAAATTTTTAACGCCTATGATTGATTGATTTTCGTCTCAACGTCATCTTTTCCTTAACGCAACGCAACGGATTCCTATGTGAACAGGCCCTAACTGTTTCAGATAGAATTTCTGCACGTAGGCATTCTCTAGTTTCAAGCAACTCTTTCTTTTCTTTTTTGTAAATGTTGAGTTGCAGCCTAAGCGATAAATTTGATTATTAAGTCGTATTTAAAGTAGTTTGTCGTATCGTACTTTTCAGTAGACCCATTGCTTTTTTCCAACGTGGCGTCAATGATTGTTCAATGTCTTCATGGAAAATAGTCCGTTTAACCAGCCTAGGGTTTTAGATTTTTCTCACAACCTCCTGAAAACGCGTCCTTCCGCAACAGATCCATTGAAAATTACATTTACATGGCAACAAAAAAAAAGATTGTCGTAGAAGGACTAAGATTGTCTAGTGGAGGTAATAAAAACATCTAGGATAGTTTTAGAATAACTGTGAAGAACAATCAGATCTGTTTATTTCTGAATTTTTTCATAAGGCATGGACCAGCGACGTCATAGAGTGGCAAATATACAAACAGCTAGATTCTCGCGTTCAGCTAAATTACTTTCATAATAACTGGACAATGTGAGATGTCATTTAAGATTTTTTAAGTCTCTTTTTTTCCTTTTCTCGTTGTCTTGTAATGAATACTCATCAGGGAGAAAAGATGTTTGTCTGATTTAGTTACCTGATGATTAAAAAAAGGAGAAATTTTGCTTGCCTGTTTTGGCGACATTTTGTAAAGCCAATCAGAAGGATGGTGTTTTACACCAAAGACCAAATCTAAGAACCCACCAAATATTTCATCTTCTTAGTATCACAGACGATTTGAAGTCTTTTTTCTCCAGTTTTGCCTATGTTTTAATGAATCTCGAGAAATTCTGAACTGATACGAATTCGAAATTAGTGATAATAGTATATACATAATGGTACTTGACTATTAAAGCAGGATCATGTTAAATTTATATCAACTGCTATTGTTTAAAAAACAATGTTATTTTCTATTCATATAAGGAATTCTTGAGTTAAATCAGAGTCATGAATGGCTATTGATAATATTTGATTGCGAAATCAGGGAGAGGCAGCTTGTAGAGCGAGGGTGTCAAACTTGCGGCCCGCGACGAACATTTTTGTGGCCCGGCCAATATATTGGCACACAATAATCTCTCTATTCTAAAAAAAAGTAACTGCCGCTGCTGTCGAAGCCGCTGTCAAAAGCTTGTCACGCTATCTCCTCCGAAACCGCTGGGGGTATGGGGTCGAGACCGATACCAATAGATGCAGAACAATGTGGGGAAGAAAGTAAGACATGTCTCATCTTTGTCGGCCTTTAAGTTTTTGATATTTTTTTGTTTTGTGGAAAAATATTGACTTTTTCATGTTCAGATTACGATAACTCGCCAAAAAAGGATCGTAGAATTTTGATTTTTTTACAATCTAAGACTACAGACATTTCTCCTTCAAACAAGACCTCATTTGTTTAAAAATAATTTAAAACAGACTAATATTTTCATTAAAATTTAAAACCCACTTTTTCGACAAATTTATGCTTTTCGACAAATATAAGTTTGATGCTCTCCGATATATTATGTTACAAAAAAAATATTTACATCATCTGGACGACGAAAGCTTCCTCATTCATATAAACCTCATTTCAAGTCTCTATCTTAAAATTTCGATTTTTAATTGAATTTTACAGAAATACTTCAAAAAAATCTCATTCGCTTCCTTCGCAGAAGCACATGAAAGAAGATCCAATTTTTCACCCATAGGCGGGCTTCATCCACTTCGCATAAGGGTGACTGACAACAGTAAATGGCTGTTACATTGCCCGAGAATCACCCCTATGTATCTCGCTATTAGCCATAACAGAGGAGCGAGCGTAGCGAGCCTAGGGGCAAAGCCCCTAGTATATAATAAAATAACCGACGCAGAATCATAAGATAGGAAGAATTCGCTAAATATTTTTTAATTATACTCTTTTTTGCTATTATTAAACAAAATGCGTATATTTATGTTGAATATACTGTAATTAGGTAAATAAACCTACGTTTCTATTAACACTGATTTTTTTTTGCGGCCCACCTAGAGTTAAACCTTGTTTGTTTCGCCCAAGTTAGCCTTTGAGTTTGACGCCCCTGTTGTAGAGCTTGAACCAGCTAAGAAGTTGAACAAGGCAGGGGAAAGGCCGTGATGCCATTAACCACGGAGTGGTAAAAATATAAGCCGTAAAATTGAGTAACCGTTATTTGGGTAGCTATTTGGGTAGCATTGGGATAAACGAAACCATTAATGGAATTTAACCCAATTCATCCATTTCTGTGCAATAACAATCTGTTTTTATTATATTTATAACTGTGCGAAAAAATAATCAAAATTTTTTTAAACCACGCAAACGTAAAATTGAGTAACCATAGTTATTTGGGTAGCACTGAGATAAACGAAACCATTAATGGAATTTAACCCAATTCATCCATTTCTGTACAATAACAATCTTTTTTCATTATATTTATAACTGCGGAAATAAATAGTCAATAATATTTTTTAAACCACGCAAACGTGGGATTGAGTAACCGTAGTTAGATGGGTAGCACTGGGATAAAAGAAACCATTAATGGAATTTAACGCAATTCATCCCATTTCTGTACAATAACAAAGCCAAATTATTAAAAGCACAATCTCTCAAAATTAGCTAAAAAAATCAATTCCTGTTTGAAAATATTTTCCATCATTAATAAAATATGGCATGAAAAGGCGTATTTTGAAGTATCCAATTTATTCCCGGAAGATTTGTTTGGAAACTCAGTAGACTGGATAAGGTTTATTTATTGTTTTTCTGGCCATGTTAACTTTATATACATACCTTATCTTCCATTCACAGACAGTTCTAAATATGGACGCTCAGTGATGTTTCAAGGAAAACGAAGCAATAAGTCTCATAAAGTAAAATCCTCTTCGAAAATACCAAAACCGTAAAAGTGTATATTGCAAAGTTAATACTGTTACAGTTTTTCATTTTCAGTAATCTCCTTTCCATAGCGTGTCGGCTCATAAATTGTAAAGCATGCAGTCATACTTTCTTTTAACTATCGCTGTATAAAAACTGCTATTTCATGCTATTTTATGTTATTCGATTCAAAATATTTCGCGACTTTAAGAGTTTCTTTTTACTGAGTCATTCATGGATGTTTTCCTTTTCATTATATGTTCTAGGCTGTAGCACTTTCAACTGTTTGCATGAATTTATCACTTTACCAGTCCCGATAGTGTATTGTTATTTCTTTCGCCAACATGTAAGAGGTGTTACGTTACAAAATATGTAAATTTTCTTCCCGTCAAGTTTTCCTTTCGTAAACTATTTCGAAACGATTGCATTTTTTGTAAAAATTCGTGGAATTCAAAATGATGAAATTCAAAAGAAAAAAAAACAAGCTGGGGTTTAGAAAAGACAAGAACTACCAATGCACTTAACGTTTTCATATATAATTAGTCTTTTTCTTTAATAATGCTATTGATTGCAAATAATTGATTTTCAAAAAGGCATTCCTATGTGCAGACATACAATGTTTTAACTGACTTGAAGAGAAATATTACATACTATAAATTTCTGCTTTTATTCCCAGAATATTTTCTATGTATTATACACACACACACACACACACACACACACACATATATATATATATATAATGTGTGTGTGTGTATGTGTGAGAGAGAGAAAGAGAGAGGGGGGTGGATTGGTAAATAACAAATATATCTGAGGAAGAAGATCCTTACCAAAATACCTTAGTTAAGGCGCAAGCTAAAATTACTGCATAACAAATTAAAGGGTAAAGGTAACAGAAGAGCTAAGTTCCTTCCTAGTTTCAAAACTTCTAAAAAAGGATATAACACTTGATTTATCAATGCGTTGTGCAAAATATTTTGGTTCCAGCTATCCGTTTTAACTCGTACACTTAAACTACGACACAAAAGAGATCTCTTTTTCACAGAGAATAAAAGCATTGTCAAGTTACTTTATGAAAAAGTTCAGGAAACTTTATTCAAAATACAAAGCACCTTTTTTGTTCAGGCAAATATTTTAAAAAAAACTTTCAAACTTCGTCATTTTTAAGTATGACATGTCAAGAAAAGTTGTTCCCTGAGAAGAATCCTTAATAAAAATTCTTTTTTCCTAATTTTAAAAGGGATTTATATGCATTAAGTCTATTCATACATCATAATGTAAGCTATAGTAGTACTTTTTATCACCACCTCTTTATTTTCAAACAACATTTGCTTAGTATTTTTTTGCATCTTAAATGTAAAGTAATTTTTAAATTCTTCAGTATTCTTAACTTCTCCCAAATACTCTACAAATAACTTCAAAATCAATTATTCGACAACTGAACAAATTACATAAATCACTGTGATGCGTTGGCTCATATTTAAATAAAACGATGCAAACATAACAGCAGAAAAAAAAATCTTGTATGATAATGCGTCATAATTTTGAAGTATAATGAATGTTTTTGCCATTATTACCCTTTTTATTAACTAATAGGACCGTTTACAGATGAAATTTATCTTAAATTAAATTATAAGAAATGAATTTAAGAAATCTTTAAGGTATCATGTTGCTATTACTGTTTTGTATGAATGAGAGATTTTTTTTATTTCCAAAGTCACATTTATATTTCACTTGACCTTTATGGGATACATTGTGTAGATGGGGTGAAATTTCATCAGTCGCAAGAAACTAGAAACAACAATAACTGCATTCACTTTTATCGTAAAAAGGATAAGTCACATCAACATGATATAAACTGCGGCAGGAAACTGTATATTTAATCTTATCAAATTTTTGTGGGGGAATTTATATTATATTCCTTATATTTAGATTCTTTTACGTATCAAGAAATAAATCAGACTAACAATGAACTTTAAAAGTGCTTAAACACTAATATTAAATCCTTCACCATACACTTATGTAGTATATCTGAACGTAGATTACGCGATTAAAACATAGCGACTGCCCGATTTACTCTTATGTATTATGCTTTGCATATTAAACACGATAAATTAGAAACAAAGAACTCCGTCCTTATTGGAAGATGAAAGGTATAGGCCTTGTTCACATTGTGTACGTCAGCGTCAGTGTTACTCGCATTGAAATATTTTAAACCAATCTTAGACCTTTACAGTTTCCTGACCAATCGTTTGGAGGTCTGTGATTGGTTAAAAAATTTCCGAAGCGGGTAACTGTGAGTCTAGCGGACGCAATGTGAATAAGGCCTTATAGAACTGAATGCACATAATTATGGTTTGAAACAGGAATATTAACTTAAAAGATCTAAGAAATTCAACTGTAAAGCGTCATATATGTCAGCATAATATTAAAGTAATGTTCCATAAAGTTTCAGTTTTTCTCAAGAAGTAGGAAAAGTACATTTATCTGGGTGAAAGGTTCTGCATTCTGGATAAACATGCAATCATTTTTTCCTATCGATTAAAAAAAAAATAGAAAAGCGTCGGATCACTACACCTATGACTCAAAGAACAAGTCTGACCTCTTATAAATCTAACTATTAATAACAGTATTTCATTATGTTATCAAATCTTAATTTTATATTAACGAACCAACTTACAGCATTTGGGGCCGTAATCAAAAATAATCTAAATTTAACCAGAAACATTTTCAGTTTTCCTCTTATGTTGATAAAAAAATAATAATAATAATAATAATTTCTAGCTCGGCGTTAAAAGATTTACCGTAGATTAACTCCCAGATTTCTTTTCCCGTTTTCTTTTCAAAACTACACCTGCCAGTAAAAATTTTGAAATGTATGTCGATTAGTTTTGTATCCCCAACCCCCTACAACGAAAAGATTTTATTTTCCATTCCTCCTCTGATATTTTTTTGCATTTTACACATCTTTAAATCAGGGCGAATTCGACTAGGATGAAAGTGAATTTAATCTATTGTTGAAACTGATTATTTGTTGTAATATATAAATATAATCCAGATAATATTCATTTCATTAATTTGTTTCAAAGGTATAGGAAAAGTGCATCTCTAAAAATAACATACAGGTGAAATTTAAGGTGGACTAGTACAAAATCATATTTTAAATTATCTTTACATAAAAGCATTCGGAATAAAAGATAAATAAATAACCAGATAAATGAAAAATGTACTTCCCACCTACTAAGCGTATTCCATTTCAATTCACTATATTTTTTAATTTATTGAGATTTCGTGCGATATTGCATGATTAAAAATTCCACCTTTGAAATCGTAACAACAAAATTCTGTGTTTATCTGATTGAAATATGTCATAAATATATTATCTCCACAAAAAAAGAAAAATTTAAATAAAGATTTTTTTTTCATTGTTGAATCTTTAAAAATTATTTTGCTGCCTTGATATTTTCTGAAAAGTATAACAACCATCTGGATGGAGCGAGATTTGAACCTGCATCTCTTCACCTCGAGGTCGGTATTCATCCAATGAATTACCCTGGGATGAACCACGAGCTGATCTGAGAATGTGTGATTTTCCAAGACTTCTCTCATTTATATCTTCCTTTTCTACTTGCTAACATTATTGAAGGGTGGTAACCAGTAAGAATAACCTTTGTCAGAAAAGTGTCAGGATTGAACTCGTAAAAAAATAATTTAATCAGCTTAGCAACTAATGGTCCTAGGTCTTGTCAAAGTAGACCCCCTCGACTATTTTTACACAGCCGCCACAGTTGCTGGAGGTCATGAAAGCAAGAACAAAAGTTTCATCCGGGATGCTTCTCAGCATATGGGTCTCAGCCGTTTGGATTGCTGCAATATCTTTATGACGCTTGCCTTTCACACGGCGACAGGTCGGGTGAATATGGGGGCTGTGGTCGGGCAGGGATACACTAGGGGTTTTCCCTAGCTTAACGCAAAATTAATTTTAACTCTCTGCTTGAAATCTGCGTCCACCACGTCACTCGTGTAATTTCTAACTAAATGCTCCATTTAGCCGAACAGTCCGTTGCTAAGCGCAGCCCTGCCATCCAGTGAGTTTACATGGAAACACTTCCAAGGCCATGTCTATTTAGAACACATATCAGGTGACTGAATAAAGGCCTATTCACATAGCAGTCCGTTAGCGTAAGCGTGAAAGGAAAGTTGGCGCTGAAACGGAAATAAACCAATCATAGGCCTTAAAAATTTCGTTGTTAATCGTTTGGAGGTTTGTCATTGGTTAAATATATTTCACTACGAGTAACGCTAACGCTAACGAACTGATATGTGAACAGGCCCTAACATCCGTTTCTTATGTTTGAATAGCACAGATATAGAATTAAAAAACAAGTCCTGGAACTTTTCTGACAATGGTTAGAGAAAGGAAGCTAAAATAACTGGCCAGTAGTCTTCAGTAATGTTGCCTAATACATAAGAAACTACTAATGAATAAACAAGAAGTAACGGCATAATGAATATATAAATAAATAGATAAACATGCGCTAGTGAACTTCTTAGCAGGCTAAGACGTAATAAGTTATTAGTTATTCGCATAAGCTGATTTTATTTTCACTATGAATATTTGTCTTATATCAAAAGGCAATGTTCATAGCAATGTTCAAAGGCATGTTCGCGAAAAATCCTACCTTTTCAGAATTTCCAAAGAGATGCATAGGCGCTGACCTTAAAACTTAAAGTGTTATGGTTTACAGTTCACAAACAAATGTAATTGCATTATGATAAAGTTTCAGATCAGTGATTCATTTCTTTCCGAGATTTAGGACACAGTTTCAATTGAATCCATTCGAGGCTTGTGCTTTAAGATAAAAGAAACAGTGATCAAAATAGAGAAGAGTTTGAAAAATATAAACTCCAAATTCTAAAATATTTTTATCGTTCATCAGAACATCCAGGCAAAATGAGATTCATTCTTAAATTTTCACTTCCTCCTATGAATAAAAAGAAAATAATTTTCAATTAATTCGGTAAAAAAAAATTATTGAAAATTATTTTCTTTTAACAAGACTCCCGAAAGAAAATATTTTTTCAGATATTCCCTTTTGTCGAATTTAAATTAAATTAATTGAATTTTAAAAATTTGGTATAAAAAATCAAAAATTTTGACGGACTTTGCAAAAAGTAAAAGATATTAAAATAAAACCAGGGTATAACAAGAAATAATTTTTTGTACCTGCTCATGCGAATACTGTAGTATTCTAGTAGCGTTAAAATCACATTGAATCTAAACGAAAATATTCAAGAAATTCATTCAAATACTGAATAAAAAAGATTGATTACAAAAAAATTTATTTAATATTTTTTAATAGCATATATGTTATCAACAAGCTGCTTAAATTTATGAAGGCAAAATTTTAAAAATATATAAAAGAACATACCAGACAGCAGACTTTGCTTGGATTTATAATGTTTAGGAATAATCTGGACAAATGTATTTTGTAATTTACTTTCGTGAATGATAATAAAGCTATAATTAAATACATATTTAAAAAAAGGTTGTCTTTTGAATGATTCAGCTGGCGCTCGTTTCGCTGTCAAACGGTTCGCAGAACCGATACTTAATATAGTAGGTACGGTTCTACAGAACCGGTGCGAACCGGCTAAATCCTACCACTGGTCATAACCTACTTAATTTGACTTTCCAATGAGTTCGTTTTTGAATGTTGTTTAAAAATCCCTAAGGTCTCCAGAAAGATTTTTATCGCCATCATGAAGTAATTCAATTACTGCTCATATTTTATGCAGATACAAAAAAAGTTTCACAAAGCACTCTCTTTTCCTCTCTCTCACTCTCCTTATAGTCTTTTTTGTGAAACAATTAATTTTCTCCTTAACTTTTAAGTTCTTTGTTTCTTTCTATTAATTACCACTCTACTTTAAGTTTGACAATATTAGGTTAGGAAACGTCAGGTTATTCCATTAATAATCTCAAACAACTTTTTTCTCCTGGTTTCTGATAGTTTTCCCGAATAACTAAAGTTACAATTTCTTGATAGCAGCATAAAAAAAGATAGTTTATCATTGTAAAAATATCTCAGTAATAAAGACTTAAAATATTCATATTTTCAAAGTTATTTTCTTCTAACTTTTAAAGTGGTTGGAGAAAATTGTAATGGACATATTTCGTTTTTCGACAGAATTGGAATTGGTTCGTGGCGTTGTTTTCCAAGCGTGACATCACTTATCGTACAGTAATCTCTGATTGTGGGGTATTTTCAGCGAAGTAATGCGTCGTTAACTTCTCTAAATTTTCTCACAATTTCTTGAAAACACTGTAAAAACCATCTACAGCAATAGATCCATTGTATTGATTAAAATAAAACGATTGTATTGAAACGAACAAGGAAAACTGTAAAATGTAAAAGGATTTTAAAAAAGGGGACTTCTATAGAGCTCTAAACTCAGACTGTTTTTCATCGCCATTTCTTAGACGACAAGAGATAAACGCTAGACGAAATTATGGTATGACTACCCATTCTGGCGTCATATCGTTAAAATCAATTAGTAATATTTTTTTGTTGGTACAGTGAAACGTAATATAAAGAAAATTGTTTTATGCGTGTATATTTTAAGTAGGGATAGATAATTTTAGACACCTGTAGAACGTAAAATATGCTCATTAAAAATGTCTAGGGAGATATTTTTTATCGTGGATCTTATCTAAGAGAAAATTTTAAGCATAATGTTTTGATATTAAAAAATGGACAATAAGTGTATAAATCATTTCATAAGCAGGGAAAGTCATATAAATAAATCTCCATGCATTCTCAAATTTTTGAAAGCGACTGCGAATGATAATCGGGTATGTTTTTGAATGCAATACGAGGTTACTAAATTAATACGAGAAAAAAAAGTGTTTCCTAAAACACGCAATTGTTAATTTTGTAAAACCTTGCTATAACAATATTCGATATAACGTTAAGTCCCACTACCACGATCTTTCTTAAGAACCCTAGAAATGTTACATACATTTTAATAAAAAGGCACTGAATGATACGATATTACTATCAGCTTTAACTTCATGTACAGCGATATATTTATTCATGGAACTTTAACCCAAGAGTTGGCACATAAGGCAGTAGGATTTAAGAACTCTAGGGGAAAAAAATGGCTGACATAAAGCAATTTCTCTTTAAAAAAATAATTTAATGTAATTAAAGAAATTTATTTAAAGATGGGGCAACTAGAAATTTCCAAAATAGGTGGATTTTTACAATTTGCGAACTTGACAATTTTAAGGAAGATAGAAATCGAGCAGGCAAATTTCGTATTTGGTCCACAGAATTAAAAAAAAGAATGAAGACCACATTCTATGACTCATTGTCATATACCTTTCTGTGAAAGAGTTCTGAGAAAAAATGTGTATTAAATATAACCATAAATGGAGAGAAAATTTGTGATCACACTCACTCAACCTAAGAAATTAATTTTTACGCTAGGCATTTCAAAGTTAGGTGGGGATTGCTGAGGCGTTTCAGATATAAACTCAGAAGTTCACGGGTATTAAGGTATTTACCGGGGACATAAACATGTTCCGATGGATGACAAGAACGAGAAACGAAAAAGAAATTCGAAAAATAATTCTTTGGAAAACGTATATTTCTATGAAGCACGATTTTATTACAACATATACCAACTACCTTTCCACTTTTCGCTTCTTCAATAGCTTTTAAGGGCGAAACGTGCAAAGGTGTCTAAAAAAAATACAATTATTCTGTGTTCGAACACTGGAACACAAATTAAAATCACATCTTATAAAAAAATTCTACGATGCCAAGATGCACCAGGGTTTGCCAGATGACTGCGATGCAAGTAAAAGAACTTAGATGACGGAGGGGAAATTTAATGATTGGCTGCTAAAATTAGAAAAGTAAATGATCAAGGAAAAGAGAAATTTTCTGATATTTTCATCAAAATGTTTAATTTCATACAAAGTGATCATTTTAAACGTTTCCGGTATTTATAATTTCACATGTAGAGAGAATGCAAATACCCTGAAATCTAGAACTGCTTTGGTTTTATTTCTATAAAGCAATAAAATCAGCTCTAAGTGTAATGTTTACCGTTTTTCTCGCGTCAAAAACTGACACGTAATAACTTGATAAAAGCTCCTCGGTTGAGTCTAAGAAAAATGTTTGAAAATTCTTCTGACAGTCTTAACAGCTTCAGGAGCTATTGCCTCTCATTCTCTCTGGGAACGGAGGCGAGGATTTTTCTCTTGTGCTTAGCTAGCGGAGAAGTTGAGAGTTCTGTTTTTTTTTTTATAATAAATAAACGCCGCTAGGCTGTTTACGTAGTTATTAATAGCTCTACCTTTTAGGCGTTTATGAATCTGAAATTCTTGCGGCCATCAATGAAAAGGTTTGAAGAAAAATTAATATCAATTATTTTGTGTAATTATTAATTAGACTCTTCCATTCAATCACCTTTCCCAAGCAAGTTATGATGGGAAATTTTTTGAATAACGTCAAATTTGAAATAATATTTGGCTGGTTTTTCGAGCAGAAAAAAAATTGAAATGCCAAAATCGTAAATGCATTGAATCACTTAAAGGAGAGTAAGTCAAATATTCTAACGTCATGAGAAAAAGATTCCTTACAACCCTTTCCCCCGCGTACCAGAAAGAAAAGTTGAAAGATTTAAAAAGCGTAAGTGTCGAAGAGAACCTCATTATAAGGAAATGATACAATTGTTTTCAGCATAATAACTGAACCCGAATCTGCAGGTTCGAGTGTCGCAGGTGGCATGTATGCTTGTAACCGTAAGTAATTGGCTTTAAATTGTAGGTCCTGTATAGCAGTGGTTCTTAACCTTTTTAAGCCGCGACCCAAATTTGAGAAATATGTTCATGTCGCGACCCAAAAAAAAATCAAAATTTTTTCATTGCTTTATTTTAGATCGTATTTTTAAAAAATCTTCAATCCTACGATGATGATTTTTTTTAACTTACAAATTTTTTATTTATTTTTTTAATAATAAAGATAAACAAAAGTACTTTTCGATCCAAGGAAAATTTAATTAATAATCAAGTGTTTTTAATAATTTTTATTGACCAAATTAAAATATATTTAT
The DNA here is from genome assembly GCA_907164885.2 of Dolomedes plantarius. NCBI lineage: Eukaryota > Metazoa > Arthropoda > Arachnida > Araneae > Dolomedidae > Dolomedes > Dolomedes plantarius. The sequence goes on along the minus strand of OU015492.1, from coordinate 98,099,719 downwards.
AACTTTTTGAAAATAATTGACATTTTAACTTATTCCTAAAAAAAAAAGAAATATCAATACATATGTTAAGTCTTTTAAATTTTAAATGCAAGTCATACAGTTTTAATGAGAACCTTGTGCTTGAATACATTTTGAAAGATCTTCAAACCTCGGTTGAATGCTTGTCAAGGAGCACCTTATATCTATTTCAGGATTTAACTTGTTCCGGTAATTGTTTTTGATTACACACAGAGCCGAAAAACCAGCCTCACACATATATGTTGTTGAAAAGGGCAATAATACTTTTAGGGATTCTTTAACAATTATTGGCTTTTCGGTTTTTAATTTTAACCAGAAAGCACATAAAGATTCAGTGTTTTTGTAGAAATTGTATCGAAGTGCTTGGTCACTTTGTATTTCTATTAATTGTTCTTGAAATTGATTAATATTAACAAATTCCTCATGCAAATCACTTACATCAAAATTAAATGGCATTCGAACCCAATTATATTTGAAAACATCGTCTGCAGGGAAATATCGATCAAAGTCTGCTATTAGTTTTTCTAAATGATTAATAATAATTTTCTGTATTTCAAAATCTGTGATATCAATATTATTGTCTTCAACAAGTAAATTAAGAGTCGGGAATGAAGCAAGTTTCTTTACTTCAACCTTATTTCTCCATAATTTGAGTTTATTTTTAAAACATGTAATTTTTTCAGTTAATTCAATAATAGTATGATTACGTCCTTGCATAGACGTATTTAGATTATTTATTTCAAATAAAATATCTGACAAATAAGCAACTTGAGTAATCCACTTCAACTCGGAGAATTTAGATGCTAATGGGTGTTTCTTTTCTCTCAAAAATAATTCGACTTCTGTCCGTAATGATAATACTCTTTGAACAACTTTGCCCCGGGACAGCCATCTAACTTCAGAATAATATAATAAATGTTCGTATTCTGCACCAAATTCGAAACACAGTTCGCGGAAAATTCTATAGTTAAGAGCTCTTGATTTGATAAAATTGACTACCGCAACAATTTCATCCAAAACGATACATAATTCGGGTGATAATTTTTTTGAAGCAAGATTTTGTCTATGTAACAAACAATGAATCGATATAATTTGTGGATTCATTTGTTTTGCTCTTGTCGAAAATCTCTTTTGAGATGCTGTCATGGCAGCTGCACCGTCGGTGCAAATACTGAAACACTGATTCCAATTTAATCCTTCTTCTTTAAAAAACAAATCGACCATAAGAAAAATATCTTCACCTCTAGTTGTTGTTGACATTGGTTTGCAAAATAAAATGTCCTCCTGTATATCTGTTAAACCTGGATACCGCACGTAAACCATGAGTTGAGCATCTTTACTTACATCTGTCGTTTCATCCAGTTGAATACTAAATAAACCAGCAATTTTTATAGCAGAAATAAGTTGATTCTTAATATCAAATGACATATCATTAATTCGTAAACGAATTGTATCATTTGATAATGGTATCTTTTGTAATTTCTTTGAACTTTCATCTCTGCACATGATACGTGCCATGTCAATGGCAGCAGGTTTTATAAGTTTTTCAGCAATATTATGGGGTTTCTTTTGTCTTGCAATATGCCAAGCCACATGAAAAGAAGCAAGTGTAGCTTGTTTGGCAGAATTTATAAAACCACTACTACTTGGTGCATCCAAACGCTGTCTTTTTAAATGGGCTTCTTTTCTTTCGAAAAAAGTACGATCTTTTCCCTCAAAGGAAAAATTTTTATGTTTTGCATCAAAATGTCTTTTAAGTTTGTTCGGTTTCATCGATTCATTACTTAATATTTCACTGCACAACACGCATTGCGGCTTGTTCACTCCTCGATCATAAATGCAAGTAAAACCTAATTCTAAAAATGCTTCCTTGTATTCACGTTTTGCCATTATTAGGGTGATTACAATTTTACAATACGCACTGCAGCTTGATCACTCCACTATTAATAATAAGACAAAATTTGTTTCTAAAATGCTTGTATTCACGTTTCACTGTTATTCACAACACAATACGCAGAAACGAGTTTTTGACAGAGAGCTTACTGAGTCTGCGCGCACGCAAAGCAATGGCGTGCGTATTACCAACACCTCCTAGAAGAGAAAGCCTCAGGACAGGAATTGGACGTCACTTCCGGAAGGCCATTCGCGAAGAGCGGTAAAACCGAAACATTGTATTAGGGAATAACTCTTCTAGGAGGTGTTGGTATTACTTATTATTTGGTGTATTACTAACTTTTTTGGTTCGACTCAGCGCGACCCAAGAAATATGCTTCGCGACCCAATTTTGGGTCGCGACCCATAGGTTAAGAACCGCTGCTGTATAGCAATAGATGAGAGAAACTCTCTCAACCAACCTACCTCACATAACAATCTACAAATTAGGAGAGCATTGTACTATCCGTTAAAAATATACATTATACAATACATAAAAATGTTTAACCAGTTGCATAAAAACATTTACCATCAGTAGTTTCGTTCCAAATAATACTTTGCTTTTAAACGTCATATCTATATAAATTTTAACCCAGGAAATATGATTTTTGAATTTTAACAAATGCCTTTGAAAAAAAATTAATTCGGCATTTTAACTATACTTTTTGTTTTCATTTATTATAAAATGTCTATTTTAAGTAAAATATTTAGCAAACTTGAAAAAACTCCCTTTTAATTTAAGAATGTAACATTTTCTGCTAAATTCTATCAATTATGATTTAGAGAAAAATATTCATCATAATAAACTGATGACTAAAATTAAGGTAACAAATGCATTTTTTAAAAAAATTCTAAATACCTATTTGTATTAATTGGAATATTTTTACAGTTTCGATTCATGAATATTAATAATGCAGCCACTATTTAAGATCAAAACGGTGCAGAACGGCTGTTTAGAAATCAAATGAAAGTATTTTGGTGTAGTGATGTGATGTTTGCAAAGTGATTATAGCAAGTAAAATCACAATTCGATTAAAAAAGTTTTTACAATCCCTTACATGATGGATTGTAATGTAGGGTTGTAAGTAGATTTGTGTCTGTATAGGTGGCTCAATAACGACAAGTGTCCTATAAAAGCAGTATATATTGATGTTTTTGAAAAGCAGTATATACCAAGAGATTGATAATATCGCCAGAAAATCGGACCTCTCGGCCAGGGTTGCCCAAGAGAAACGAAACCAACAAGACTGTTGACATGACAACTTTTTCGTTAGCTCCTCTCTGCCTCCGGAAGAACGGTATGAATGCAAGCTGCTTGAGGTAGCTAGCACAAAAAGGACTGAACCTTCGACGACTAGTGGTTTGCATCACCCTCAACGCCTTGCCACAGCCAAGAGGATCTTTCATGGTGCCGTGAATGTCATTTCTAAACACAACAATCAGCCCCTCTTCTGTTCTTTCATGAGTCTAGATACAGTAACCAAACTGAACCTCGACGTTTTTTGATCCCGACTTGGCGTAAGATGCGTTGTCATCAATCTGAAAAATGAGAAAGCACCAGTATGGTAGAGGCAACATATTAGTATGGCGTAGTTTCATGTTGGACGTTAGTACCATGCTGTACAAAAGAGCTTGATTACATATTGTTATAGTGAACACTAAGACAAACAGATATAGATTAACATATCCTTAAATCCAATGCAAGGCTTTGGCCACAGTTCACTTTCTTGAAAGATCGACGATGATTCATTGAAGATTCATCGACGATGGCATGAAGTATCTCTGTATCAATTTCATTCAAATTTCACAAGTACTACTTTTCTGACGCAATGCAAATTGTGCGTACCCTTAATTTTGGTCACCAAAAAAACAAACATAATATACAGTTTGTTGGCAATTTTTACAGAATGCTTTATTCCTTGTAAAAAAAGTTTACCTAATAAACCTTAGAAGTAGCAATCTTATGTCTATTATTTAAATTACTGGAAAATTATTTGTCTCCGCTTCTTTCTACGACACTGTGGGTTAAAAATATATTGAAAAAACATAATTACAAATACTTAATGCTATGTTATTCCTAACTTTAAAATATTTTAGCAAAGTTGTTAAATTAATTTATATTATGTTTCAAAAATATTCACCATTAAAGGCCTAATTAACTATAGAAAGCAGAATTGATGCATATTTACCTTAGGAGGAAGATGTCACAAAATGATCCAAGAAATACATCACCCTTCAAGAAATCTATCTGAAAGCGCTTGTCAATATCCATATAAAAATATCAAAGCAAATATATATTATTATCTTACTTCTTACCCCCATTTATATTCCCATAATACCTCAATCACCACTAAATTCTTATTCAATAATTCTTATTCAATAATTCTTATTAAAAGTAACCACGCAACTAACTTAAGAACGAGATTAATTGAGAAGAACTGGTCTGCCCTACTTTAATGTAAATCTACCCCGTCATTTATTTTTGCTTACTACCATACATCTCATCGGTTTTAAAGATATTGTTCCAGGTTGGCGTACTTTCAAGGAAAAAAATTTCTGCGCTTCCTGAAAGCCTTCAATGGGATCCGAATCCTCAAAAGTATTTCAACAACGCCTGTCCAAAACAACTTTTACCATTCGCGTCTGATAGCATCTTCTAACTCAGGGGTGGGCAATTGTTTTGCCTCGGAGGCCGCTTTGTGGAAGTGGAGGTTAGCGGAGGGACGCACTTTTTAAAATTATTGCAATTTTTAGTTAATTTTGAACTTTAAAAAAGGTATAAATTGTATCATGAAAATAAATAAATATAAATTAAATAAAATATTGGCAGTTTTTTCTGACTGTCTTGGGGTTTTTGTCTGTCTTTGGCAGTTTTTCTGGCTGTCTTGGCGGGTCACAAAAAAATCTGTAGCGGGTCGCTATTTGCCCACCCCTGCTCTAGCTAGATCTTCACAATCGGTATTTCTGTAGAGAAGTCTATAATTTTGGACGCTAACTATTAGAAAATACAATCTGCATTCAATGCTGCTTGATCTCATTTTCTTCTAACTCCAGACTCGACGGCCTTTTTCGTCTCAAGAATACTTGATGATTCATCTCTTGCCTAAAATACAGATAGTAGCAGAAGAAGCAGGCCCCAAGTTAGAAGACCCCGCACAGGATTGGTATTATAATGGTCATTAATGATTTGAGATGAAATCTTATGCTGTATGGAAGGATTAAATTTAATTTTATACATGCTTTCCAAGTAGCCATTAGATATCAGATACTGCACTAATTATTTGTTTTCTTGTATTTTTTTCAGAGTTTAAATTTATTTTTCGATCGGTTTCTTTATTAGTGTAGCTATTTTTAGAAAACGACAGTTTTTTTTTTTTCAGTTGGCCCTTTTGAATAATTAAAAGCTATGGAGTAAGAAACTGTGCCATGAAAGATAAAGCTTAAGTATGTTGCTCTCAAAACACTTCATCGCTTTGAAATAATCATCTATTGCATCTTTAAACAAACTGTTTCGGCGGTATGGGCCAGACAGCTGAACTAGAGTTTCCGCGCCCCTGGTATTGTGGGCGAGATACAGACACCTGAGTATATATCAAATAGACATTATGAAGCATGTTTCACGGGAAGTTCAATGACCGCATGTTTAACGTTCGCTTCTATCTTATTTAGAATATAAAGGCTTGAAAAATAAACTTTTTTCCTAGCTCAATAAGGATTAATCCGAAAATTTATAGTTAGTCTTCAAAAGAATTATTTATTCAAAATAATAGCATTATATTTAATTATGCAACTTTTCTTATTAACTACATTTTTTATTTATTTCAACAATTCCTATCACTTTTAATTCCCTCATTTGAATTATTTTTCTCTATAAATTCTGAAAACTTTATATACCATGATGAAAAGCTATTAACCTATTTAAAAATAGAGACCTTCATTAGTATTCTTTCGGGTATAATGATTTTCTCCTGGTGCCCTTCCAATCTCATAATATAGAGGAATCTTGTAATGTAGCAACTGAAACTAGTAATAGTGTAGCGAGCGGTCCCCGTTCCCACCCCAGGCAATAACACAATAGCTAGCGATATTTTAGTTGAAAGACTTGAAAGGATCCTCGAGCAACTGCTCGCAATTGAAGCTGCAATCTCAAAAATTCGAATCCATGCTAAAGAAACCAGTATAGATATCATGGCTCTTATGGGCTTGAATGGCTCCGAGCTCTCGCGGCCGGTTCCTGGGCGCGCCCTCTTCTTTTTAATTTCTCGTAATGCAGTTAGGATACTGAGTTGGAACGCTGATGGGCCCCAATCCAAGATAGACGAACTTAAGGATTTCCTGATTGACTACCCTGTTGATTTGGTCCTGGTAAAAGAGGTTAGAAATACCTTACCATGCGAGATACCTTAGAATCCAAAATTACAATTTAATACATACGCCATGAATTGATAGAAGTAATAATAGTATCCTACCTTAGCAATCTATATCAAGAGAAACATAAAATTCGATCATATCCCCAGTCTTAATCTCAATATTCTTGAAAGCACCATAGTCAAAATTTATCCTACCCCCAATAATCTTAACTACATTTCTAGCATCTATCTCAGGGCAGCTTATAAATTATTGGCCAGTCTTGATATTCAAAATTTATTCTCCCGAGGCGATAAAGTTATTTTGGCTGGGGATTTTAATACACACAACCCACGCTGGAACTGCGCGCACAATAGAAATTTCATGTGTAGGTATGGCAGGAAAATTAATGAATACTGTAATGATAATGTATATATATAGCTTTCCCACCCACCCCTACCCGTTTCGGCCACTCTCGTTCTCAGTCATTGATTTTGCTTTTTTAAATAATATTAATTTTCCTTATGACATTAACACAATAGACACTCTTTCCTCTGCCCATATTCCCATCATTTTAAATTTACATGCTAACACTCCCCTCACTTCCATACTACCCCTCCCCACTTCATTAATTAGATTGACTAAATGTTTTAATTCTCCCCCTCCTTTCAATGGCATTGACTGTAAAGAGGATATAGATAAAGCTGTTACCTCCATCACTGACAGTATCAATAATGCTCTTAGCTCTGGCAAGACTCACATTCCTCCAAATAACTATAATAAACTTCCTCTGTACATTAAAACGCAAATTAAAAATAGAAACCAAATTAGAAAATTTTTACTGCGTACGGGTGATCCTTCAGTGCGCGGTGAATTTCATAGACTTAATACTAATACGCCTTATTAAAAAATATATCAAAAATTATAAAAATTAAAAATGGACTGTGTTTATTTAGTCACTCGCTCGCTCGGACAATAGCATTTGGAATTAACTAAAACGCAATAAGAAACCGGCTACCCCACTCCCCCCTTTTAACTCCCCTTCTGGCATTCTGAGGAGTGACTCGGACAAAATTGAGTCTTTGGCAGATACCTACAAAAATCAGTTCTTCCCCCACCATAATGATTTTTGCCCATACGCTATTGATAAAGTTGACGACATTCTCAGACAGTTTTACAACAATAGTCTCTCTCTCCACTATCAATAACGAATCTCTTCAACTCACCACCTCCGCTAAAATTCAAAATGTCGCCAACTCGCTTCCTAATAATAAAGCACCTGGAATTGATCACTTAACCAATTCTGCTATAAAAATCTTACCTATAAATTACGTTAACATTTTATGTGAGCTCACCAATAAAATTTTTGAATTTAAGTACTTTCCAATAGCATGGAAAAATGCGATAATTATACTGATTAGGAAACCTGGCGAGGAACACTCAATTCCAAAAAATTATCGTCCCATTAGTTTACTCTCCTCTCTTAGCAAGCTGGTTGAACATATACTGTGTAAAAGAATTAACAAGTTCTTGAATGATAACAATGACATTAGTAATGTACAAATTTGGCTTTAGAGCCCAACATTCCACTGCACATCAGCTGCTCCGAGTAACGGAATACATCCATGATGGATTCCAGAATCGGATGTAGACTGGAGCAATTCTCTTTGACATAGAAAAATCGTTCGACTGCGTCTGGCATAGCGCAGTAATTTATAAACTAATTAAACTTAAGATGCCACTGCTATCATTGACAATTCGCTCTTATCTGCTTAACATAACCTTTAATGTCCGCCAGACACAATCAATTTCCTCACTTCATAACATTAATGCTGGAGTTCTTCATGACTCCAAGTTAGAACCTGTTTTATTTAATATATTTATTAATGATATCCCACACTCTCCACACACTACACTAGCCATGTTTGCGGTTGACACGGCAATTTTAGCAAAGCATCGCAATACCAAATATATGTACTAGCAACTCCAAAGGCATGTTGACATTCTTGAACGTTGGTTCGAACGGTGGAGAATTAAACTAAATCCTACTAAAACGAAAACCATATTTTTTAGCTATAACAGGATTCCACCTCCGCCGGTCACAGTATGTGGTCACCTGGTACACTTTGAGAGAGAGGGAAAATACCTTGGGATTTACTTGGATAGCAGGCTAACCTGGAGAAATATATAGAATACACTATTAGAAAGTTCTTTACAGCACGTAGGGATATCGCACACCTCTTGTATCAGAACCAAATGAATAATGATAATAAACTTCTATTGCATTCCCTGCTTCAACCAATTCTGATGTATGGTGTCCCGGTTTAGGTCTCAACAGCTGACACTCATATCCAGAGACTGCAAACTATTCAAAACAAGACTCTCCGAGGTATCAGAAAGGCGCCATATTACCTTCGCAACGCTTTTATTCATAGAGATCTGGCTATCGAACCTATTCGGCATCATATTAAAGATCTGGCTACGAACTTTTACAATATTATATACTCAATCAGTAACGAAGAACTTGCTAACCTGCCTGATTACGATCCTAGGGAGTGCTTTAGGCACCCGAAGGCCACTTTGGTTATTAACCCCGGCCTTGGTCCTGTACGTAATGGTTAAATACTGTTCAAAATTCATAATTACAATAGCTCGGCTACTTCTGGTTTCTGACCTGTCATCCTTTTTCGATCGTTCCTCTTTCTACCAAGCGATTCTTCCTCAGACTAGCTGTTTTCTAGAGAAGGGGATCGATAACCTGTTCCCGGATTTCAAACCTGCTTGCTGTCCTCTTTGATCTCGCACCTTCCGAATTTCGGACCTACCGCCCTTCTGACTTCTTCCACTAAGGGCCTGTTCACATAGGAGTCCGTTGCGTTGCGTTAAGGAAAAGAGGACGTTGAGACGAAAATAAACCAATCATAGGCGTTAAAAATTTCATTGCTAATCGTTTGGGGGCATATGATTGGTTTATTTTCGTCTCAACGTCATCTTTTCCTTAACGCAACGCAACGGACTCCTATGTGAACAGGCCCTTACTTGTCTTTTCACTTGTTCTTCCAAAATTCCCGTCACCTAGTTTTTCAAATAATTTTTTATTGTTTTGTCCAACCCAAAGTTAAAATTCTCCATTACTATTTAAGTTAGTCATGCCACATTGATTACTTGTTCTACTTAATTAGCTGATTTATTAACTAATTAATTTATTTTTCCTTTCTTAATCATTGTTAACACTATTTGCAACCTTTAGAACTGTAATCTTATGTCCCATACCAACATTGATACTAAGGATAAGGAGCACTTGTTCTCTGATGCCTCTACAGTTTTTCTTTATAATGTCAATGTCAATGTCAACTTCTAATGTGACTGTTATTACAAACACACATCGGTGTTTTCTCCTTGGACGCTTCAGGGAAAAATAACTGAGATGCATCCTACCTAGGATTGAAAATGGTGTGTGAAGTTTGGTCTTTTCTTTTCCTTGTGTTGACAACTGAAAAGCCGCTTGTAAAACATTCCGTAACAGTAGCTAGGTAAATATTGTTCATCGTAAAATTCATTTTGATTGTTTTGTTATTGGATATTTCTTACGACAGCTATACTCTGATGTCAAGTTGGATATATAACTCATAATCCTGATCTACGAGGTTAATTCTAAAGCCATTTAATCCGCTTCTAAATTAAAATTTTCTTTTTCCTTTCGCGTCATCCAAACATCCTTTATTATTAAACAATTTTAAGTGAAATAGCAAATGTAATTTTACTGCGCCTAATAACCCACTAATAGATGCTTGCATTGAATTTGTATGCGTAATAATCATAAGGAAGTAATTATTTTGAAGCGGAACTTAAATATTTGTGATATGAAATTACAAAATGTTGTATGTATTTTATTATTTATGTATTCAGTTGTAATCATTGACAGTTTTATTTGTAGTAAGTTATTAATGGAATATGTTATTATTGAGCTGATTTTTTTGCCATCTGCAATTAATTACGTCTGTTTCTTTTGTATTGTTAGGTCAAAGGAACTAGATGAGAATCACACATAAATCCTATTTCATATAATGTTAATCATAGACGCCCATTTCGTTTAAAAAATATATATGAAAGTTTCTAAATTTGTGAACAAAATAAAATTGCATCTGAGGGAAGATACAATTTTATTGAGTGCACAGTATAAAATTTTACCATAACTCTGTGATTACATCTGAGCTTATATTTAGATTTTATCACAGAATGGTTTATAGAATACTAATATGATTTTGTAGTACATGTATAATTAATGTACTGAATAAAGATATGTAATACAATTTGCTATGTGCTTTTATGCCAAGTCTTATTTGGTTTAGTGTTTCCTTGTGTTTGGCATTAGGTCATATTAGATGTTTATTTGGTAACTGATATTTTTTTTCTTTTTCAGGCACAGTTTATAAATTATAATTGCATTCACTATTCTTGATAAAGAATGTCAGTGAACAGGAAGTTAAAAGTAAGTTTTTAGTTTTGTAATTTAACCTACATTTTCATTATTTATACCTTAATTTTATATAACTTTGCATCAGCCATAACTCTCAATTTTATGCTTGTTTATTAATTATTATTTTATTATTTTCTAGATTTTGTGTTTACATGGATATAGGTAATTTACTTTTATATGTTTTTATGATAACCATATTAAAAATATTTTAAGTGTAATTTTGTTTAACATGACAAAAAAATTTAATTTAAAATTATAAACTTTTTTAACTATGAAGTTTTTATAATGTATTATGTGTAATTATAAAATATAATAGTGTATTCACAGTGAATTAGTTTTCTATCAAACTAGAATATTTATATTTATTTAATCTGTTATGTGATTAGAATATTTCTAATTAACACATCTCATATTGATCACAATATTGTTGTTGAGGAGGTCTCCTTTTGATAAGATTATTGCTAGTTTATTGATATCTTGATCAATAACATACTCTTATGTAAAGATTTTGGCTATTTGACTAGAACATTACTATTTAATGAATCGGCTTTTAATTTGAAAATGAGAGAAATTTGATATTAAACTTTGAATTGTTGGAATGGTAAGTGCAGTTAAGTGCATTTAAAAATTTTATGAAAGGAAATATCTCTGAAATAAGTTAAGTGTTGAAGTAAAATAACATAAATGAAATAACGTGACATAAATAGATTTAACTTGATATGATTTAATTTATCTGGTGTATGTTTAAAATGTTTTTCTTATACCTGTTTAGACAAGATGCTGATACTTTTAAAGATAAAATGGGAGGCTTTCGAAAGAGTATTAAAAATATTGCTGAATTAGGTAAGTACTTTACTATCAAAGTATTAGATTATTTTTTTATTTGCATAAAATTTTTCTTTTATAAAACTGTTGTATAAGAACAAAAAATAATGTCACTGAAACCATCATAAATTCATTTCTTTCTCTGAATTCGTTATTATCTGTAAAAATTTGTGTAATTTTTCATCCAAAAAGGTATGTATGTGGGAGGAAAGTGAATTGTTTTTACAAATTTTTAACTTTATAAGTTTAATTAAAGTAATAAATTTATAACACTCATTTTGTCTATGTTTGCATTTTGACTGATATCTAAGTTTTATTATATTTTATTCATGTTGCTAAAGATTTTTTTCCTTTTATTTTGCCATAAATATAACTTTTTTTACTGTTGTAGAGCATCTCTGATATGAAAATTTTCATATTTTGTCTTGCTTGCTTTGATAGTTTATTTATCTAAGGCTTTCTTCTAATTCTGTGCAGGATTAGTGATTAAGGAGTTAATAACATTTCCTATTTCATAATTTTTTTAATTGGCTTAAATAGTATTGAATAAGTAGCAATTTTGTTCTAGTTATCTAAATACAGTAGAAAAGTTATGTTTCCATGCTTTGCCCTGTCAAGTTTTAGGAAGAAATGTGTCATTGGTTAATTTTTGTTTGTAAGATTTCACTAAACTACTTGGACACCAAGTTTAGTTGGAGTAAGATATATTTCTCAACTTTAAGGTAGGTTAGGATTTACTGAATTTAAAATCATCAGTAAAAATTGCTCTCCTAATTATCTTTTAAACCGTATTAAATAGCTGATGATTTTTATGTTTTTTCTTAATTTTCCATTTTGGGCATGATTATAGTGTAAAATTAATAGTTTTTGTTAGTTTCTTTTTTTCAAAGTAGCCACTTCATCCCCCCCCCCCCCCCCAAAAAAAAAAAAAAAAAAATCTTTCTGAATTTTTTTTTTCCTGTTTTAAGACTTATAAGAAAAAAAATTAAAAAAAAAAACCTGTATTGTGTTTTCAACCAAATCATATAAAAATAATTCAAACTTGAGCTTGAAATGGAAAAAGTATGGAAGAAATTGGTGATACATCGGTTATTTTAATTTATAAATATGGTTTTTAAAGGATTAAACAGGGTTGATATATTTTATTGTATTTAGGAGCCAAACATGGACTTTTATGCCTAATTCATATTTTTGAGATATAATATCACTATAGTAATTTATGCTTATTGGTTAATATATACATCTAGTAAACTGATGATATATCAGTGGAAAAGAAGAGTTATTTTTTAAATTTTTAATTATTGTATTGTATTTTACTTTTTATTTTATTTATTCATTTATTTATTGCTATTATTTTGTTTCTATACATTTGGTAGTAAATATAAAGATAGTAGTTTTTCTTTTCTCACCTCAAAGGTTAGCATTTTAACTAATCTATTTTCAGTGTATTACTTTTTAAAAAGATATAAAATATGTACTTTGAATTTTTGCTTAATAAGTTCTTATTTCAGTTTTCATTAGTGCTCCTCTGTTAATCCCTGTAGAAGAGGCATCTGATGCAGTTTATGGGAACAATATAATGAGGGAAACAGAATGTGTGAAAGCTGGTAATTTTTTCATATTTTTTGTTTTATGAAAAGTTGCTGTTCTGTATGTTTTTGAAAGAAAGAAAACTGTGATATAATAAGATGTTAATGCTATACATGAAATGGGATGACCCTTACATCTTTGTTGGCATCACTACATAAGCAAAAACATAAAGCATACATAATGTAAAATCATGTCGTTGAGGCTTTTATTGTGCTAAAAAAATTGGATGGGAGAAAAGTGTATATCATTGTAAAATTATTTTTCTCTAATATTTAAGCAATGATACTGCTTTTAATTTTCATTTATATTATTTGCTCACGAGGATATTGCTGTAGATGTTTATATAATCAGTTTAAGTTTATAATAATCTTTTCATTTTAATAAGAAAATAATCTAATTATTTAAAAAATATATTTTTTAAAAGTGTGCTTTAAATAGAATTAAATTTTAATAATGTTTGAATGCATGACCAACATCCTTTTATATCTTAACAGAGAACTATTAAAGCTATAATGAAATATGCATACAAGGAGATCAAATTCACTAGACATACTTCTGTTCTTTTAGCTGCTTCATGGCAGTTTGTGGGTACAGTGTTGATGTATGAAATTTGCATTTCTATTTAATTATGTAGTTTATTTTGAAAAATATTTTTCCATGTGAAATAAAAAATCTTGTATTTTGCATATATAGAAGGGTTGGGTAAATAATGGTGTTGTGGTACAAGTAAGTGATATTCTGCTATGTAATAAAATATTTAATTACATAGCAGAATAAGTTTTATATCCTTTCAATACAGTGTCCTGATCATTTCTACTGTGCATCTGAAATGTTGTATTCTTATGAGCACTCAAGTGTCCTTTTGTGGACCAAACTTCTGTTAACTCCTGCATAGAGATATTTTACTTTGTATCCCCTTCCATGCCATCAGCTACCAGAAGATAAAACAACTTTGCTGCTATTTTATATCCAATCCTTGTATATAACAAGCAATGTATTTGATTGAATATGATTATTAAAACTGTATTCTCAGTATTGTAATAATGAAGAAATTTTATCCCCATTAGGTCGAAGCTGGTGGTTCAATTCTGAAAACCGAACATTTAGCTCCAAAACCAAGTCTAAGGAGGCTTTAGGATTTCAGGAATCACTTGACACCATTACTGATGCCTTTAAATCAATGGTACTGGATTTTTATAATAATGTATAATTTTTTTTCTTGATTTGTGGATTTCCTGTTGACATTTTTTAAAACTAATTGCATAGTTAAGGATAACGATAGTATTATGAAGTTGAAAAAAATTCTCCAAGGTCATTTACTAAAGCAATATCTGTTTGAAAACATGTAGTTTTCTTGTCTCACATTTTATGGATTTAAAGGCCAAGTTGTAAATATTATTACATATTATTAAAACCTCTTTGAATACTCAGTTTAGGATTTTAAAACAAATTAAGAAATTGGGTTATATTTTTACTCTTGCACATTTTGCTTAATTGATTTGCATTACTTGCATTGTAATAATGCATTTTAGATGCAGCGGTGTTGTAATATGCTTTAAAACATTTCTTTTATCTTTTAAAAATAACCAGTAGTACAGAGGCGGTTCGCACACTTTTTAGACGATTTTGGTAAGCGGTAATAAAAAATCGCTTGCTGCAAAAGAAATAATTGCAATTGTACTATGTTTTTAAAAGTCAAAATTATCATCTGCGGCTTGAAAGTTATGTTTTTATTCAAAATGGCGTTTTTAACAAAGCAGTGGTTCGAAGGCTACATTTATGCTCTTTCCAAAGAGAAATATGCATACTCCGTTATCCAAAAACGATGTGAGAGTCATGGTTTTGTGATATCTAAAGCGTCGATAGGTAATATCGTCAACAAGAAAGGAAAAAAACGTCAAATTGGAGCCTCAAGTGGGACAAAAATTCCAAAAAAGTATCCAAGGAAAAAACGGATATCTTCGACTATTGCAAAGGTACGTTGTTTAATGTTAAAATAAAATCCCCCTAGTCAAAGGACAGTTGCAAAATCATTAAAATGCTCGGTTTCCACTGTAAACAAAATGATAAACGTTGATTTAAATCTTAAAGCATAAAAATGCAATGTGCATCGTCTTTTTCCAAATCATATCGCTGAACGCAGGACACGCTGCAGAATTCTATATGAGAAACACTTATCCAAAGAATAAAGGAAAACAATTGTCACAATAGATGAATCATGGGTGTATTTAAATGATTGCAACAAAAAAAAGAGCCATTTATTATCATAAAAGGGGAGAAAAAAATTTTAAGTACATGGTTCAAAGAATCGAAAGAAAGTTTTTCTAAGGGATTCATGATTGTTGATGGTTTTTCTTATAATGGCAAGTTAAAAATAAAGAGAGTAGAAAAAAATGTCAAGATTAACTCCAAATACTATCAGGAACATATTTTATCGCCAATTTTTCTGAATGAAATACCATCGCTTTACCCACAGTGCCATCAATCTGTGAAACTCCATCAGGTCAAAGCTAGCAGTCACACATCAAAATCCACTGTAAATTTCCTAAAAGAAATGTAACAAAAAACTGGTATCAAGGCCATATCCTTCACTGATATCCCTACTAAATCTCCCGATGTATCACCTATGGATTTTTGTGCTTTCGGACTTTTAAAATCTGCATTATCCAAACGTCGTCCCAAAACCCTTACAGGACTCTGGAAAGCTGTTCAGGAGGAATGGGATAGAATACCTCTTCTGACACTTTAAAAGACATTAATATCCTGGAAATTGCGGTGTCGAAAGATAGTTCAGAATAAGGGATGTCAAATAGAACATTTAAAACACAAGAATTTTATGTAATTTAGTTTTGTGAATACAATATACATCGTCTAAAAAATGTGTGAACAGCCTCTGTATTACAAATTTTATAAATTCATCTAAATTGCTAGTGATATAGGAAAAGAGACTTATCATAGATCTACTTGCTGTGAATAAGCTACATCATGAAAGAATTTTTTTAGTACATATAAAAATAGAAACATTTTAAAATATGCAGAGAAAATATGTATGGTTAATTTATGTTGGTATAAATGTGAAAAAATTCAGACTCTGAAAATTTTTAATGTATATTCTGCTTATTTTGCTACTTAAAGAAGACAAATTTAAGAACTTAAACTGAGTTGAAAATATTTTTCTGAACAGTTGTAATTTATAAGTACACAATAGGATTGTCACTGTACAGAGCTATTAACCCTTCAGTGGGCGTGGCAATTTTTGGAACACCAGCAGGTGTGCACGGCACAAACTGCGTCTCTTTCAACCTTGATTATTCCTTTTGTAATAAACTTTTTGTTTTAAAATTGAAAATAATGTTTCTGCATTTCATGACAAGATATAAAATGTTAATAATATTGAGATATATTTATAATTAAAGGCCAAAGAATGCAGATACAATCACTTTATTTCAAAGCTGTCGGGTTTAATGGATCTAAGGACAACTTGCAAATGGATTCCTTTTATGTCCAGAAACCTAAATAACAATGAGATTGTCCATCTTCATGATATGCGGGATACCATGTAGCAGCTGCACATTGGATCGACTACATCAACTCCTGATTTTGTTGTATTGTGATCCAGTATTATTATCACTGGTTTATCATGGTTGAATCACGACTAACAATGAATGGAAAGGATTACACGGTCAGAAAATCAGACCTGCGTTAGAAAGGGTGTAGCTATACATAGAAACTGCTTAGAACATTCAAACCATTCAAATTTACGAAAATGTTGCACTTTGTACACGGGCGTGCCTGCTGAAGGGTTAAAAAAAAGTTGTTAATAAAAATTATTTTTTCTTGCAACATTAGAAAGATAGCAGTCATATTTAAAATGTATGCCCTGTTAATTTGAAAGTATTAAAAATTAAGTTGGAAAAGATTATGTTCTTTGATCTAAAATTGTTTTATGTTTATGTAATATTTTAGCAAATATTAATATTGTTATTTTCTCTAGGGTCCTTTTGATGGAGTTTTAGGTTTTAGCCAAGGAGCTTCAATGGCAGCTTTGCTATGCGGATTAAAAGAACATAATGGTATATGTTAAAGATCCCACAGTGCCTTTGATTTAGATATATTTCTTTAAATATAATCAGACTAGAAAAACGAGATATTTTACTCTTTGTATCACCCAAACTTATATTATAAATTAATCAGGAATGTGTCTTAGTTATATTTAATTTATTTAATCTAGTAGTTAATTTTTTTATATCAATATTTATCATGAAAATCTGTTCATTTTTTATGATATTGTACAAACCAGGTAATTTAAATGCATAAGTACACATAGCATATGAAATGAACTAATTATGTACTTAAATTGTTTAATACATTGAAATGATGGATCTTTTGTAAGCTTTCCTTATTTCCTAAATTACAGTGTTTTGAATAAAGTGTTTTGCATATTTCACTGTACAAATTTATGACTCTATCTTCCATTCTTTTCAGCATTTTCATTCAACTTTCATTTTGTCATACTGGTTGCTGGCTTCCCAAGTTTAGTTGAATCTCATCAGTATTTATATGACAAAGTTTTGACGACTCAAAGCTTACACATTATAGGACAAACTGACACTTGTATTCCTAAAGGTGATTTTATGTGTATTTTAACAAAACTTTTAATCTGCATTTATTTTACTACTTTTTTGTTTGACTGTTGTCATGCCACTTTCTTATTCAAGGAGAGCAATTTGTTTTCATCACAACTTTTGTTAAGCCTCATTTTAGTTTTCTTTTAATTAATATAAATAGTGTGTGTTGTATTATGTGTATAAAAACTCAATATATAATATCTCCAGATACTAAAATTTAAAAAATTCTAAATATTAATTTAAACCTCAGAATTATACATAATATAATTCATGTGGTATTTGTGCAATATGTATTTTATGTTACTTTTCATGCAATTCCTTGGGCATTATATCATAAATGCATAAAGAGAAAAGACAAAAGTGAGAAGAAAAAAACAAAGGCCAAATAGCACTTGCTACTTATACTTGTTTACATCAAAGATCTGAAGGTTTTATGTTACTTTGCAGATTATAAATACTCTCTTAAACATTACTGGACATAATAACATGCTGTTACTCAAGTTTTTTTTTTTTTCTGAAGATTTTAAATTACATATAAATTCTAATATATAACTTCAGTACTCTGTACATTATGTATTTTGTGTAGCTTCTCTAGCTATTGAATAAATTTACTAAGACATCAAATTATAAAAGTGTTAAAAGGTGCCATACTCTTCAAGTCATCTTATATTTTTATATTTTTTACTAATATTTTTGAAGGATACTTTTGCAAGCAGTCATTAAGTACTTTGCCTTTTATTTGCCCATTAAATATTTTGTCTCAAATTTAAATGAAATTTGTACTTGTGTACAAAATGTTCACAACTTTCAGTAATTTTGTGTGGGTGAAAAATAATTTAAGTACTGGTTCTTAATTAAACTCAATAATACTGATTTCTTCAACCAAATATTTATTTTGTGATGTGGTTCAATAGGGTTCATTTTTTGATGCAGTGGACAATACAGCAAAATTTTCTTTTTTTTTCTTAATTGGTATTGTATAATAAGCCAAAAATGTGACTAAATCCTTTAACTATTTTAGATATTTTATTGAATATTGCATAAAACATACAGCTTCATTAAATTAAAGAGGATGAAAACAAATGTGAATTATAGTCGCATATGTAATGATGATTTATAGTAACAGCTTAATATTTAAAATAAAATCAGAAGCACCTGCTCCTTAATGACATTATACTGTTTATCTCATTTCATGTCATAAAATTTTAATGTAATCCATTTAATGTCTGTTTCAGAGCTTAGTGATAACTTAGTTTCCAAGTTCCAAACTCCTACAGTTGCCTATCATGATGGAGGACATTTTGTGCCCACCCAGTGTGAAGTTCGCAGTGAATACAAAGCATTTTTAGAAAAAATGCTGGATAAAATTATGAATGACTCATCATATTCCAATGTCTAGTATTTGTCTATGTATTTTTTTCTATATAAAAGTTGTTGTATATACAATAAAATGCATTTAATCTGGAGATCTTTTATATCTTTGTCATATATTATGTACTTTATGGGTTTTCTTACATCTACATCTCATGCTTAGTATTCTAGACTATCCATGGGCAGACTATCTGTTTTGCATAAAAAAAAATGGAACTTAAAAAATAAAGGACTAAGGGTTTGAAACATGACCAATAAACAATATAATTAAATATTTTTTATCAGAATTAATTCTTTTTGGAACGAAGTTCTTTTACGCGGCTTACAGTAAACTCGCAGGAAACGTCACGTAACGAAAAATCGTTATGCCCCCTTAATAAGAGCTTTTATGTACGGAATCTGTGGCTGAACGGATATCGCATCGGACTATCGCACTACGGAACGACAGGTCCCTGGTTCAAATCCCCGAACAAGCTCTGTCCGTTTCTATTCCCACTCATTCTTGGAATAGAGAAGTATATATAAATATACATATATATATGTAAAATATAAAAAATTCAAATAAACAAAAATTAAAATTCAAGCATAGACTGCTAAATCTCTTTAACATAAAACATTTTCAATAGAGGATAGTGCAGAAGCTTCATATCCCCATAATGAACAAAACAAATAAATAATCCAACAGAGATAGATAAGAATAATACGAATATAGACAAAAAACAAACAGAAATCAAGCACTCTGGTCATCCACGCACCAATGGCAAGATTCTGTATAAGTGCCGGAACTGAACCATAAAACAACATAGAGGTAACCGACAGGTCTCGTCATCAGGGAGCCTAACCAAATCAGTTACCTCAATGGGAATTTTCTGAATAGGATGCAGGTAAGCCCAAACGACATCCCAAGGCCCTGAGTCCCCCAAAGAAGCAATAAGTCAAAAAGAAAATGAAAAAAAAACATAACTTACAGTATGGGCTCAACGCACCGTACCTGCAAGCACACAAATAATATGTGTATATATATATATATATGTATGTGTATATATATATATATGTGTATGTATATATATATATGTATATGTATATATATATATATATGTGATGCCCCGTACTTCACGCCGCGGAGGAGAGGCATAGCACTTATCGGAGGCGTAGCCGGCACGAGGGCTCTTCAAGATTTTTGACACTATACTGACATTCGGAATCTCATAAACTTCTAACACTCATCTCTGGGGATGTTATTGAGTTCAGCTACTCCACATGCCTGTATAATGATCTGCAGGGATAATATAATTTATCTTATTTTACTTTTAGGTTCCAATTTTGGAAAAAGGGGTCGTGCTTTATTAACAATGTAATTTTAAATACGCTTTATATAATGGTGGGCCGTTATTATCACAATATCCCCCCCTTCCGGAAAAAGACTTGCGAGAGGGGCCGGGCCCTAGCTCCTCGAGCAAGGCTTCCCTTCAGGTGAGAACATTTTACTAAATTTAGAAAAGAAGGTTACAAGTTAAAGGGATGAGTTTATCAAAATCTTGACCTCGCTGTCTGCATACTGTCCTTGGAGCCTTACTTTACATATACAATAAACAACATTACTCGAAAAACACATGATATAAATTGAGACATAGCTGCTAATACTGTTGATCCATACACAAAATTTTAACAAAAAAATACACAACATATCAATTTTTCTCTTAAAAGTCCTTGGAATATATTACACATGAAGCTTCAAACTTTAAGAACATGGAAAACCTTAAGATATTTCAAACTGTAAACTAATATGAAGAACTGGAATACAAAAATAGAATACTTGATATACAACTAATTCAATATTTTGAAGTGGTACTAATAATACTTCAATATTCAAATTCAAATAATTCTCAAAATGGCAATACAAAATATATGTTAATATGAAATACAATATATTAATATAGAAGTTTAATATAGGTATTATAAAAAGTGTAACTTTATTCAAATATGTAGTATTATAACGCAAAATATAGACGAAAATTTTTCTATATTGGCGAGGTTCTCTTACACTCAACCGAGACTTTTTCATACTTAAATTAATGGGACGACAGGAAAGTGCTTAGAGAAGGAGAGAATTACGGAAGATTAAAGTATTAGGTTTGACTCATTCATGGTATAATTTAAATTCGGTAGGTGGATTGTAATATCTCAACTTGGATGCATGTACAATTTCAGTAGACCTGTTATTATATTGATTTGGCTTATCTATTTCATAAGTCACTTCAGAACACTGTTTTAAAATTTTGTAAGGGCCAGAATAAGGGGCTGAAAGTTTACGGGTATTTGGATATGAAAATTCTTCTAAGATTACAGCATCACCAGGTTTAAATTTAGAGGGCATAAAGCGAGCATCATACCTAATTTTGTTTTTATTATGATAATCTATTGTCCTTTGTTTTGCTAGTTTTCGAGCTTCATCCACTGGAGGGCAATTAGTTTGATTTATAGGGGACTCATAAGGCTGCTTGCCCAACATTAAGTATGCAGGGGTAAATTTTGTAACTGAATGGGGACTATTGTTATATTCGGTAATGACTTGTTCCAACAAACGTGTCCAAGGAACTTTAGTGGACGAAGAATTGACTTTACATTTTAGCCTACTTACTATTGATTGATTCACTCGCTCCACTTTACCGTTGGTCTGAGGATGATGTGCTGAAGTCAAAAGCTGTTTCACATTATAATTTTGAAGGAATCTCCTGAATCGTGATGAAGTAAAGGCTGCATTCCTATCCGTTAGAATTTTTTCTGGTACCTGAACTTGGAATATTTGCTTAAGGCAATTGGCATACGTTTCTGTGGTGACACTTTTAGAGGGAAATGCCCACACATATCTTGTTGCATGGTCTATTGTAATGTGGAGATATTTTTTTGTAGAATTATAATAGTTAAAACCACCGACAGTATCAACAGAAATACATTCAAAAGGTTTATCTGTTGGAGGTACAATTTGCATAAGTCCAAATTTTTTCAATTTTGATTTCTTGTTAAATTGGCATGTTGCACAGTGTTTGACAAACTTTGCAATATCCTCCGTTATATGAGGCCAATAATACTGAGGGGTAATCAAATTTAGCATTTTTTGTACACCAGGATGACCAAATTGATCGTGACACTTTTGCAACAATTTTAAACGTAGTGACATAGGAACAAGACTTTTATGTAGATTTTTTCTTTTTAATATGATTACATCATTTATCTCTTGATACTTTAAATCATGAAGGTTGTCATTTTTCTGTTGTGTTTTAATTTCATCCAAGTCTAATAAATGTACAGTATGTTGAAGATGCTGGGAAACAGGATGCCTTGAGAGCATATCAGCTTCGACATTTGTGGAGCCTTTTTGGTATTTGATTTCATAATCAAACATACTGAGTTTTAAGGACCAGCGGAATAACCGACCTCTTAGATTTTTTACATTTTTGAGCCAAACAAGAGCCGCATGGTCAGTATGAATGACAAATTTTTGGCCATGGAGATAATAGTAGAATTTGTCTAAAGCATCCACAATCGACAAACATTCCAATTCCGTGATAACATAATTTTGTTCATAATTATGTAAAGTCCTTGAATGATATGCAACAGGATGTAATATATTAGAGGCATCAGGCTGTTTCAACACAGCTCCAACTGCATTTTTTGAGGCATCAACATATACATGACATGGTAATTTAGGATCATATACTTGAAGAACAGGTTTAGAAATTAACACATGTTTTAATTTTTCGAATGCACTCTGGCATTCTTCTGACCAATTCCACTTAACATTTCTTTTTCAAAAGTCTATTTAATGGATACCGAATTTGAGCATACTTAGGGATAAACTTATTATATACATTGACGGATCCTAAGAAACGTTGCAACTCCTTTATGTTCTTAGGAGGTTGTAACTTCTGAATACTATCAATGTTGGCATTATTTGGAGTAATTTTTCCTTGTTGAACTTCATAACCAAGAAAATTCATTTTGTCTTTGGCGAACACACATTTAGATAATTTAAGTTTAATGTTTTCTTTCTTACAGATTTCAAAAATTTGTTGTAAGTGTTGCCAATGCTCCTCTTCAGATGAAGAAAAAATAATAATATCATCGAAATAGTTATAAGCAAAGTTAATCTTATATTTAGCCAAAATTCTACGAATGGTTCTGTTAAAGATTCCTGGGGCATTTTTTAAGCCAAAAGGTAGACGAAGCCATTCAAATAATCCGAAACTTGTTGCAAAGGCAAGTTTTTCAATATCCTGAGGGTGAATTGGAATATGCCAGTAGCCTGAAGTTAAATCTAGTGTTGAAAATATTTTAGCTTGACTTAATTTGTCTAGTAGGCAATCTATGCGGGGTAAAGGCTCAGCATCTGTTTTGGTAATTGCATTTAATTTTCTAAAATCTATACATAATCTTGTACGCTTGCCTTCATCACACTTAAAAGCCAAAGTCACGGGAGACGAGTATGAGCTACTACTTTCTCTTATAATACCTGCTTGTAACAATTTCTCAATTTGGCTTTTTATTTCCTCTTCTTCTTTAGGAAAAGTACGATAAGGCCTTAAGGACACAGGAAGCTCAGACGTAAGTCTAACACGCTGGGGTTCAACCCTAATTAACCCTATATCATACTTGTCCTTTGAAAATATATGCGAGTATTTATACAGTAAAGAATTGAGTTCACCATTCTCTCTATTGACATTCTGGAAATTTTCAGAATTGTTTTCAGAGGTCAGAGGAATGTGAACCAACTCAGTACCTACATTGTTTACATTTTGACTTACATTTGGTTTAAGATTTACACATTTGTACTCATTATTATTAATATGAAATGACATTGGTGTACACATAAACATTTTATTACGTGGAATTATTAGTCCATTTTGATAAATTTGCATAGAATTACAATCAATGTTTAGTTGAAATTGTCCACATTCTGGTAATCCCAGGATTATATAAGGTAAATCATTGTCTATAACGTACATTTTTACCTTTTTAGTAACATTTCCAATGCATAGGTTAATTAAACATGATCTCTTTAATCGGAGAAGGCCTTTTGCTTGTTTGACTAAAAGTCTTTCAGACGTCTGTGTTTTTAGTCTATGTTGGGTTGTCAAAGTCGAGGGGATGATAGACAAGGAGCTACCAGTATCTATCACACAAGGAATTGGTCTCTTATTTATGTATCCGGATACGTTTAATTGTCACATCTGATTGTCATCAGTAAGGTTAGGTATCTGACTCACAGTGTTTTCCACTACTTGAGAAGCCATCGGATTACTAATTGCATTTCTAAAGGGGCACGTCTGCACCCAATGATATGCATTCAGTATTCCTCTCCCTGTACACTCTCTACATGGAGCTGGAGGCAGTTGAGTTTGGGAATGGACATTATTATATTGAGTTCTTGGTGGTTGAAATCTTGGGTATGAGTTATTGAAATTATTCGGATTGCGACTGTTGAAATTTCGATAATATGGTGGTCGTTGAAATCCAGGTCTAAAATTAAATCTGTTATTTTGTGGAATTCTAGGACTGAAATTATTTGCTTGTGGAGGTCTGGGACTGTTAGTTTCAGCATGTGTCTCTTGACTTTTAAGTAATTTAGAAATCAAAGTGAGCCATGCTGTTGGGGTAGCAGGAGGACTAAGCGCCATCAACTGCTGAAGATTTGTAGGAAGACCATCAGTTAAACCCTCCATTAATAGACTGTTTGATAATCCCAGCTTTCGACCACACGCCAATTTCTTATGGAAATAATCAGTAACCCCTTTAACCTCCTTTAATTTAAGATTAGTGAATTCGCTAAAGGAGACTACCTTGATTTCTATGAAATTTTCCCTCAAAATCAAACACAATTGTTCCCAATTTTGAACATCTAAACACGAATTAATGAAAACAGTAAGTGCTTTCCCCTTTAAATATTTACTTAAGTTATTTATTTTCCATTCCTCATTTTTACAACTTTCCCGACACTTTCGGTTAAAATAGTTTAGCCATGAATCCAGATTCATGCCAGCTTCGGCATCAAAACTAATAATGTGCTGTTCAGCAGTACTAAGCATTTTTAATTCTGTACTGGTGCTGGCGGCTACTAATTTAGGTTCCATTAAAGTACTTTGATCCAGTACATTTGGTATGTTGACATTGGTAGGGGGTATTACATTACTAGTGCTAGTAATTACTGAGTTAGGCTCGATTGGAGCACGCTCTTCGGTTACATTTGGCAATTGAGCATTGGTAGGGGGTATTGTGTCTTCACTCTCAGACATGATTAGCAGTTTTCCAGAACGTAAAAACATCAATATATTACATAAAACTTTCAATAATATAAATATCACTCACATAAATACCGTACAAAAATAAAATATCATCACTATAAATCAATTAGATCATTTTCATTTTCTTATTTTTTCTGACCTACCTTTAACTTCCTTTAAAGTGAACCTTTTAATTTCAAAAACAAATTTTTTTCATTTTTATTGATGCATACGTTGGAATGACGGAACATTAAACCAAACTGCACACCACTTGTTTTCATCACCTTGCAAGGCAGTACACACACTGAGTATATAAGTACGAAACTCGAAGTGATGACTCTTAAAAGATGATTACACATTTTTTTCAGTTTGCAAAAAAAATTCTCACGAAATGAAGTTTGATACGGTAGCCCAGGAACAAGCGGCTGACGTTTTACACAATTTTCTTCCCGTTGCAGCAAAACCAGATGCAATGTAGAACACAAAACTTGAACATCGTAAACCTTAATTCACTCGGAATGACGTAAAACACCTTCACATGTATAGAACACGAACATTACGATGATTTATTACACACTACGACGTACGACGGAGCACTAGGAGAATATACCGCGATGATCTGGAACGAAGTTCACAACGTAAACAAAACACTCAACGTAAACAACACAGATTTGGCGGGGTGTGTGAAAACAACCACTTTCTCTTCCGACTCAGGGATTTCTCTTCCGACGCAGGGGTCCAGCCGACTCTTGTGATGCCCCGTACCTCACGCCGCGGAGGAGAGGCATAGCACTTATCGGAGGCGTAGCCGGCACGAGGGCTCTTCAAGATTTTTGACACTATACTGACATTCGGAATCTCATAAACTTCTAACACTCATCTCTGGGGATGTTATTGAGTTCAGCTACTCCACATGCCTGTATAATGATCTGCAGGGATAATATAATTTATCTTATTTTACTTTTAGGTTCCAATTTTGGAAAAAGGGGTCGTGCTTTATTAACAGGGTAATTTTAAATACGCTTTATATAATGATGGGCCGTTATTATCACATATATATGTATATAAATACACTGCTGGCTACTGTAAATGCAACACCCTGAAGGAAACATGCAAATAACATGAAATTTACAACATGCATTAGCGGAGGTGAGATATGCAAATGATTAGAATTTCAGCGCAGACGCACATCACGAGCGCCTGTGGCGCCACTTCAAAGCGCTATTTAGGCTTGGAGATTTCGACGATTTCAAGTTCGGCAATTGTGTTTTTCTTGTGGTTTTTTCAAAAAAACGATCAATTATGCCTCGTCGAAAACAGTGATCATCTTTTGATCAAGTATCCGAGTTCGACAGAGGAAGGATAGTGGCCTACCGAGATTGTGGATTATCTTTCAGGGAAATCGGTAGTCGTGTTGGACGAAACCAAACAACTGTAATGCGGATATGTGATCGTTGGATGCAGGAGGGTACGACGGACCGGCGTGTTCGATCGCATCCACCTCAGCGCACCACTTCACGTGATGACAGGCAAATCGTGCGCATGGCAGTGACGGATCGCTCAGTCACATCACGAACCATTGCACAGCACATGCAGTTTGTAACGCATCATCCAGTGTCTGCACGTACCATTCGACGCCGTTTACAGCAGAGTGGTCTGTCCGCAAGACGTCCATTGCTTTGTCTACCCTTGACGCAGAACCACAGACGTCTCCGCCGCCAATGGTGCGATGACAGAAGGATGTGGACGGCAGAATGGAATGAAATTGTCTTTACTGACGAGTCACGCTTCTGTCTGCAACACCAAGATGGTCGCATTCCAGTCTGGAGACACCGTGAAGAGAGGATGCTGAACAGCTGCTTTATGCACCGCCACACTGGTCCTGCACTGAGTATTATGGTATGGGGCGGTATTGGATATCACTCTCGCACACCTCTAGTGCGCATTGCCGGTACTTTAAACAGCCAGCGCTACATCTCCGAGGTGTTGGAGCCAGTTGTCCTTCCTTACCTTCAGGGCTTGCCCACAGCCATATTTCAACAGGATAATGCGCGACCACACGTGGCACGCATTGTCCAACGGTTCTTCGTCAATCGCCAGATTGAATTGCTTCCCTGGCCGCCGCGCTCTCCGGATCTTTCGCCGATAGAAAACATGTGGTCCATGGTTGCTCTACGATTGACCCAGATTCCATCCCCAGCTGTCACAGCAGATCAACTTTGGCAACGTGTGGAAGCTGCTTGGTCTGCTGTACCCCAAGAACTCATCCAAAGTCTCTTTGAATCAATGCCGAGGCATGTGGCAGCGGTGATCTCCAACAATGGCGGCTACTCTGGCTACTGATTTTGCCAGGAACCACACTTCACAGAAGTCTATAAATTTAATCATTCGATACTTGGTCAACATGTTATCTACAAAATAAATTTTGTTGTGATATCTCTTGTCTTTCTTGGTGTTGCAATTTGGGTGGCCAGCAGTGTATATATGTATATATATATATAGATGTATATATATATATACCCAACAAACACAGAGGCATCGGGCCGGGGCCGGATGATTCCGGCCAGCCGATTTCTCCATTGCCGGGCCGGCGCATTAGGTCAGTATCGGATCCGTCACGGGCTTGTCCTCTCGCCCGCGACTTCCCCGTCGAGTACTGGGCCGCTTCCGGTAACAATGAAGCTATCGTGCATCCGACTGCGTACCTTGATTGAACCGCAAACTTCCCGTCGATGTGGACATACAGCCTCACCATTGCCGGAGGCTGACGGGTCGGTTACGGGTGCAATAATTCGTGTCGACAGGCCGTCAAATACCCATCTCGAAACCATCAAAGCGCCGTCGATCAGGGTTACTTTCCAGTGCTGGGCCATAATTGGAATTCCGACAGATTTTCTAAGTTTTTCTTAGACCCCTTCCTTTCACATGCTTTTTATTTTTATTAATGAGATTGTTTATGATAACAGTACTTAACAGTGTTTATGATAACATTTGATATACATCAGATGATGTATATCTGATATATATCTGTAGATATCAGATGTTATATATATAATACTTGATATATATAACATCTGATATCTACCCTTACACTTTATTTCTATTTTTTTCTGGCTCTCCATGTATAACTAGTATTAAAATTTTTAACTTTTCTCTTTTTCTCGTGTATTTTCAGGTAATAGAAAATATTAATCTCTGCTAAAACCTAAAATTTTTGTTCAGAATAATCCCTTAAAATTATATTTTGTACATGTTATTTTAAGTAAAGTTCGTAAATGTTTTCGAGATAAGAAAATTATAATATTTTCCATAGAGGAAATTTATTTCATTCTTCTCAAAGTTAAAAG
The DNA here is from genome assembly GCA_907164885.2 of Dolomedes plantarius. NCBI lineage: Eukaryota > Metazoa > Arthropoda > Arachnida > Araneae > Dolomedidae > Dolomedes > Dolomedes plantarius. The sequence continues at coordinate 98,070,900 of OU015492.1, read as the reverse complement.
TGAGGTGTATTATATATTTGAAAACCAGGAATTACCTGATTATATAACTTTAATTGTTATAATTTATTTGAAAATGATTTAAAATTAAAATTGAATGTAGTTCAATGTTTTATAAATTTTGTTCAGTACTATTTTAGTAGTTGACAAGTGAAAACATTTCATAGTTTTGCATATCAAACAATGGTTCATTGTTAAAGCTTAGCTGTTCAAGAAATATTTTGTTTTGAGACATCTTCAAATACGTCTTGATAAGTTTATTCTTTGGTGATAAAAATAATAATATTCTGTCATCCCACAGTCTTATATTGCTGAATACGATAAGACTGAAAAAAGGACTGAACAAAATTTATAAAACATTGAACTACATTCAATTTTAATTTTAAATCATTTTCAAATAAATTATATAAATTAAGATTATATAATCGGGTAATTCGTGATTTTCAAATATATATTACACCTCACTTTTAACTTTGAGAAGAATGAAATAAATTTCCTCTATGGAAAATATTATAATTTTCTTATCTTGAGAAAATTTACGAAGTTTACTTAAAATAACAAGTACACAATATAAACATACCTTTCGGTCATTGTCCAATGACGGTATATTAAAAAAATGTTGGAAATAAAGAAAATCCCACATCCCACACAGTCTAGCATCGGAGAGTAACAAATGTTGAACTGAACCATGTACAGAACTGAAGACATTAACTGTGTCGGAATATAATTGGCATAAATAGCGTGCGCCATAAGTTTCGCCAACACAAAAATCGCCAATTTTTATACGTCCTGTATAAAATTGGCGACTACCCAAAGAGCATTCAAGTCTATTTTTAGAATTACCCCCACTCTTTCTCCGAAAACGCTACTTGCACGTGCAACCAGTGTCCACGGAGTGAGGACAAAGGAATTTTACGACCCCAAGCGAGGCGCAGCACACAGCTGGCCGAGAGGGGCGGGGGGGGGGCGGATGCGCGGTTAAAAAAAATTAAAACTAATTTATTAGTAAAATAATGAATATAAAAATATTATCATTATGCTAGATAACTACTTAGAGTTAAAAATGAATTTTACAAGAATAACTGGAAATAAACAAAACTACATTGGTTTTAAAAACGCTACTCCACGTAGCAACCAGTTGGGAAATACATTTTTCGTTTTTGTTTTAACACGTTTTAACCCATCAAATAGCGTCGGTTAGGGCGGTTTTTGTCAGGTTGCAGGAAAATACTATTTTATGCCCTGAGCCTATAAATCACGGCCCGGGATAATTTGCACTATATCAATTTTGAAAGTGTCCACCTCAACAACTGAAAAACAAAGCTTTTTGTCTCTAATTTTTGTGCTGGATTTTGTGATTGCTGACCAATAAAAATATTTCACAGGTAAGGAAACTTGATATTTTTTCATTAAAATATCAGAGCACCTCACTAGAATCAGCAGAAATCCATCAAATATGCCTCATTATTTACAGTGGCTCCCAAAAGTGTTCGTACACTTACGATTTTCAATGAAATAGGGGTCTATCCATTAATTAAAATGAATATTTCAGAATGCGTATTTAACAATAAGATGTATAATCTATTCTTAACAAAACTACATGAAATATTTTAAAAACATAGTAAAACTTTATTTTTAAGAAACCAGTAATCAAAAAGTAACAAAAACTTTATCCTACAACAGTCATCGAACACTTGTAAAAAAATCTCTACTTATAAGAAAATATTGTAATTTTTCGTTAAATTAATATTTAGTAGGATATCCTTTAGCATCAACAACAGCTTTTAAACGTCTGGGAATAGATTGCACTAGTTCTTTTGTAATTTCTGCATCAATGTTCATCCATTCTTGTTGTTCCATCATAATTGTTTTTAGTTCGCTTTTTCTTTTAAAAATGTCGTGTTTTCGTACTCGAACTTCCAGTTCTCTCCAAAAATGTTCTATTGAGTTTAAATCTGGCGATTGAGGTGGTGTTTTCAAAACTTGTGGACAATTATAGAGACACCAGAGGCGAACGTTGAGAGCCGTGGGCTTAGGATCGTTATCTTGATAAAAAAAATTAAAAATTTCAAATACCCAAATTTTAGGCTGATAATTTTAAATTGTCTCTTAAAATATTTATATAAACAGCACGATTCATTATGCCATCAATAAATACCAAATTACCTAGTCCTGATGTTGACATGCACTCCCACACAAGGACACCTCCACCGCCATGCTTAACTGTTCCTACTAAGTTCTTAGGATTAAGTTCCTCATTTTTTCTTCTCCATACAATTATACGCCCATCGGAACCAAAAATGTTAAACTTGCTTTCATCGGCAAATAAGACATTATTCCAATATGTTTGGGGCTTATTAATCATTGATAGTGCGAAGGAAAGCCCGAGCTTTCTGTTTTTCTCACTCACAAAAAAAATTCTACGGGCAGAACGCCCATATAATTCAGCTGCTCTGAGAACTCGTCGAACAGTTTCAGGTGAAATTGAAGTAGAAAATGTTTCATTAAATTCTGCAGAAAGTTTTACAGCACTCAAACGTAGATTTTTCACAAATTTTCTAATTAAAAATCTCTGATCACGTTTTGTTAACTTTGCCGGACGACCTTTTCTTATCTTGATTTTGATCCGATTTTCTTCTTTAAAGCGTTTTATCACATACTGCACAGTATAATGGGATAAATTAAGTAATTTAGCAATATTCCGAACTGATTTACCAGAACTATGATGAAAAATAATCAATTTTCGATCAATGCTGTTTGTTGTTTCTTTGCGAGCCATTTTTAAATAATAAATAGAATATTACGGAATAGGCAAGCAAAAATTAAAGCCAAACGATATTTTAAATGCCACCACAATTGAAAAATAAAAATAAAGCGCCAGGCGATAATTTTATTTCTGAATTTATCCGAAAATATTTCAGTGTACGATGACTTTTGTGAGATAGTTTTTGTTACTTTTTGATTATTGGTGTCTTAAAAATAAAGTTTTACTATGTTTTCAAAATATTTCATATAGTTTTGTTAAGAATAGATTATAAATCTTATTATTAAATGCCCATTCTGTAATATTCATTTTAATTAATGGATAGATCCCTATTTCATTGAAAATCGTAAGTGTACGAACACATTTTGGAGCCACTGTAGGTGTTCATATTCAAAATGAACTATTTCCCTTTTGGAACAAAAAATAAGACATGAAATAATATCACTCTTAAAATTTTGTAAATATTATTCTACTATTTTAGATTCCACCCCTGATCTAAGCAACCAAGACCGACTTACTGTTGTAGTAAGATTTGTTCTATTAAGTAATAAATCAAAGCAAATAGAAATTAGGGAGCATTTTTTGGGGATTTATTTCAATATCAGATTTCCTTGAAACAGATAAATCAAATAGGTCTACAAAATGTAAATATGTGGAAAGTATGTTACATGATCCATTTAAAAATGAAAAATATATTATAGCTGAAGATTTATGCGATGAAACTGACAACATTGCCCTCTATATTTCCCTTGAAATGAACGCGTTAAATGTGATTCAATACCTATTTACAAACAACCTCATCTATCTGTTTCCAAATTTAGTGATTACCATACGAATTTTATTAACATTGCCTGTGACTGCGGCTAGCGGGGAAAGAAGCTTATCAAAACTTAAAATAATAAAAAATTATTTGAGGTCTACAATGGGACAAGAAAGGCTTTCAGACTTATCTATTATTAGCATCGAAAAGGACATTTCGGAAGATATAGATGATGAGATATTATAACAGAATTTGCATTAAAAAAAGCAAGGAAAGCAAAGATTATCTTTTTGACTGACTTATTAAGTATATATATTAATAGATATGTGTTGTATGTATTTAATATAACGTATTCATTTAGTTGTTATATCAATACATTAATAATTATTATGTTAGGTTATAAAATTAAAAAATAAACTGAATTTATAATATTTTCTGTAATTCGTTGTTTCATTTAAGGTAAAAATATTTCAGAGAAATTTCAATTAATCCATACGGTATGAGGGGGGGGGGGGGGAATTATTCTCGCACACGTATGGCAGCTACCCTAGAAACTGCCCTGTATTTACTAGCACATTAAAAGCTACTAAATTACTATCAACATTTACATACATACAAACACACACTTTCTAATTTTATCTCTGATGAGATGGAGTTTGTTTTTATGAAGCATATTCGAAAAATATGAATACAGTTCATATCAATGGGTGTTAAAACTTATAAAGTATTTGTACCTACATTTACATATACGTTGGTCTGCTATATGAAATTTATTTTCAGTCATCAATTATTTTTATTTCATTTCCTAGATTCATTCTTTATTGTTCTATACATCACTAGCTATAAAGTATGCGAATAAATACTCTAAAAATGACGAATAAAATTCAATGTACCTCAATATTTTAATAACAATATTATGACTGTATAGAGGTTTAAAAATGTATGATATGTTTTTAGTGTTTAATCTGTTAAACATTTATTGAAATGCATTCGGACGCAATTTCATTTAAAAGAGAACTGTCACTCGAAGTATTTTACTTTATGCTATGAATATATCTATCTTCTGATAAATAAAAACGGTCATGTTATTCATTACAAAATCAATATACTTACCCCCCCCCCCCCCGAAAAAAAAAGTGCCGAAAATAAGCTAAAATGGTCATGTTTCTATAAAAAAATGGCTCCAATTCCTGCGTCACGAAATATTTAAATCATGAAATAATTATCAACACCATCACCGAAAAATTTGAAGTCCAAATAAGTGTAACCCAGCGGTCTACCAAAAAACGAAATATAGCGCCTAACGAAATTGATATTGGCCCAATGCAACTGGTGGTAGGGTTGCCAAGTAAATCGCAGGGAACCTGAGTATGAAATGAAGCGCCAGATAGATACCCGCTTTGGCATCCAAGAGAGTCTGCCGAAAAGTCCGTCTTAATCAAAATGAAAAACAAATTTAGGCAGGTACTACTCTTTGCTCTCTTGTGCATAAACTCTTGATCGAAAAAATTATCCATTTGTAAGCGGATGTTTAATTCATTTCTATATAAAAGCCAAAAATAAATTAATATAATCTAACAATAGTTGATGTCTGTCAAAACATGACGGCTAGATAGTAAATGAATGTACTAATACACAAATTATATTCAACACATCATTGTCAAATGAAAATCATAATAATGCGCAGAAACAAATTGTGATTAAGCGGCTTCGCGCTTAGTGAGTATCTAAAGACAGATTTAAAAATGTCACTGAGCATGTGCAGAAAGCAATTTTTTTAAATTGTAAATTATCGCTAATTAAACAGTATGAAATAAACAATTTCCATGAGGTTTACTGTTGTATTTCACAAATATAATTATCATAAAAATAAATAAGGCAGAGATAGATCTAGAGAGACTTCTCGGAATAAAAGTGTTTATCATTAAAACATGTCACTGAGCGTGCGCGGAAACAGTGAGTTTCTAAAGACAGATTTAAACATGCCACTGAGCATGCGTAAAAATCAATTGTAAATTGTAAATTATCGCTAATTAATGGAAATTGCTGTCACAAAAACCAAATTTAACAAATCTACAGATTACAATCTTTCGTTTAAGACCAAAATGAAGTAAATTGATGCAGTAGTTTTCTCTCACGGACTGCCCAAAACGTCGGCTTAGCACATTAAATATATAGATGATATATATTATGCATATATCACATAGTATAACCGAAAGATTATATTATGTCAGCCGTATACTTCTGATATAATACAATCTTTTCATACAAGGAAAATTATGTGAATTTTTCGTGCAAAAGAAGTTTCACAAAAGTGAAATAAATGTTTATGAAAAGTCTGTTTAATTTAATCTTCACCTTCCTTTTCAAATCCATAATTCTGATGCAGATTTCTGTTACTTGTAGTTACGAATCGGACTATCGATTCCGGGACATTAGACGGAAAGCGGTTTTGGGTCGATTCCCATCCAACCATCACCGGCCCTCAAACGGGTACACAATATGGGATTCCCCGTCGGAGATTCGTAAATCACCCGGCAACGGTACGGATCAATTTCCCCGAGCCTATCGTTCTACCGGCGCCTCCAGAACCGGCCCGCCAAGTTGCCGTCAGTCTTGTGTTTGTTGGGTATATATATATATATATATATATATGTATATACATATATGTATATATATATATATATATATATATATATATATATATATATATACATATATATATACATATATGTATATATATATGTATGTATATATATATGTGTATATATATATATATATATATATATATATATATATATATGTATATATATGTATATATATATATGTATGTATATATATATATATGTATGTAAATATATATATATGTATGTATACATATATATATATGTATATATATATATATATATATATATATATATATATATATATATATATATATATATATATATATATATATATATGTATATATATATATATACGAGAGTTGGGGCATAAGTCATGGCAACTATTTTTTTTCTTGTAGATATGTGAACGGATCACAAACGTATATACGTCGTGTGGAAGGTCTGCAGGCATAGTGTGTATGCAGAACAACAGATGGCTCTGTGATAGCTGGTAGTAGCGCAGCGAGGGCTCTGAAATCAGTCAGTTGTTGAGTGTCGTGCTAGATGGAAGTAACCCCTTGTTGAGCATCGCGCTTACATCAAAATAGCCGTTCTCCGAGGGATAAATGCGATGGAATGTCACAGTGAATTAGTAGAAGCCCTTGGGAATAAAGCCCTACCATATCGTACAGTAGCACGGTGGGTAGGAAAGTTTCAGCAAGGACGTGTGTCAACCAGTGATGAGCAACGTTCGGGACGACCGGTGAGTGTGCGGACCAACTTGGCAGGTACCGTCATTGAGCAGCTCATGGATGAAGACAGACGATGGACGTTACTGGAGTTAGAGAGCGCAAGTGGCATCGAGAAGCGCACCGTCCACAGGATATTGCGTAATGAGCTACAGCTACGCAAAATCGCTTCCCGGTGGGTACCGCATGCACTGACGGAAGTTCAAAGGTGGGTGCGCTCTGCAATATGCTCTGACCGTTTTGTAAGTTGGCAACAGGACGGCGATCAATTCTTGTCACGAATAATCGCCATCGAGGAATTGTGGGCCAGGACATACGAACCAGAACTGAAACGTCAGTCCGCGGAGTGGCGACATCCTGGATCACCAAGGCAGCAAAAGTTCCGTCAGAATCCTTCCCCAGTCAAATTGATGGTGATCGTCGAGTATGACGTCAGGGGTGTCATTGTTTGCCACTTTGTTCCTCATGGCAGAACAATGACCGCACAGTACTACAGGGACTTCCTGGTGCGACAGGTACGACATGGTGTTCGGGATAAACGTCCGGATCTTGTGGACAGTGCAAAAATCCTGTACGACAATGCAAGACCACATAAAGCAGGGTGTGTACGGCAGCTACTCCGACGTTGGGGATGGGAGAATTGGAGTACCCACCGTACTCTCCTGACCTTTCGCCCTGTGACTTTGATCGCATTCCCAAGATTAAGGAACCAATACGTGGTAGGCGGTTTGCAGCACGAGAGGACATTGCTAAAGCTGTGCGCCAACAGATGACCCGATTCACACATGGTGCGGCAAATGCTGAGGCTGATGGTATTCAGCGCCTCCCACATCGTTGGCAGCGTGTGGTGACACTAGCAGGGGACTACATTGAGGGTCTTTAGGTCCAGTTTTGTCATGTCAACTTTATGTGTACTGTGTTATCATTCTTTTGCACGTCGAAGGCCATATTGCCCTGTATACTACCGTAATAAATTAGTGTGTTACGATATTTCAGTGCTATTCATTGTCCACATATGTAGTTAAGACCTTGTCCTTTCGTCTGTAGATGTCACATTTTCCAACCGGACTGGTATCTTCAAGAAAAAAAAATAGTTGCCATGACTTTTGTCCCAACCCTCGTATATATATATATATATATATGTGTGTGTGTGTGTGTGTGTGTATATATATATATATATATATATATATATATATATATATATATATTTACACACACACACACACACACACATATATATAATCAATAGAAATCTACATATTAAATCCCGTTTAGAGTTGAAAAAATAACGTAAGGAACTTCGCTCCTGACGGGGGTCACCCGACCGCACTATTTTTTATTATTATTCTTATTATTATTTTAGTTCAACCGTATTTGATTCATTATGTGTAGTTTGTTTAAAATGACTGAACAGTACATTTTTATTGTAAACAGGACCATGTTTTGATTATCGGGGTTTTCTGATTTTCCATACTGCAAGTATGGTTCTTTCAGTAATTACTTGCAGTTATAGTTATGGAACATACGCATATGGATGCTTAAGTCGGATTTCAGTGTGCTTTAGAATGACAAGATTTTCAACAAAGATAAATATTTGTTTGGCTTCATTTCTTTAACTTATTTCACTCTGAATTCTTAGGCAGGGAGGATTTTATATGGATGATGTTTTAACAATAAAATGATATTTTAAATAACATTTTCTGTTTGAATGTTAATCTGGTAACTTCTATGGATTTTCAATTTACTTTTCACAAAACAAAAATGTTTGTTTCAAGTAGTATTTTACTCTCATCCCTCTTCCACTGTTTTCCATAGTTCATAAACTATTTCAGCTCTGATTTAAAAAAAAAAATTATATTTACTATTTTAAACTTTTACTTTCTTTCTGGGGAGGTCATTTTTAGCTATTACATCAGTATTTACGATTTAGATGCGCTGTGCATCAATGTGTCGATTACATTTTGTAGCATGCTTTGTAAATTATGAACAGATCTACAAAATTGCAATGAAAAATCACTTTAGGAGTCCATCAATAATAGCATCTGTCAGTTTCCCTTTCACAGACAAACTGTTGTTTTCAATTTCCCTATGCATGAACCAACACTATCATACAGTTGAAAATGTAATTTCTGAAGGACACTTTTTTTGTTCTTATATAATAAAATTCCAACACAAATAAACAATTTATCTCATATCCAGGTCAGATCAGTTCCCATTCCTTAAAAACTTGCTATCTAGTAACTTAGAAATAGCTCTATACCATGCTCTTAATATGATGATAAATTAAAATTTTAATCAGATTTGGAGAGAAAAAAAATTGCCGTTGTATTAAGAGAAAACTGTGTCAAGCTGCCACACCACAGGTCCAGGGTTCGACCCTCCGACTGGGCAAGGTCGACTCATGCCTTTCATCCCTTCAGTGGGTCGATAAAATGAGGACCAAGTATGCTTGGGGGGTCTCGCGTCAGGTTGACCACCTGACCAAGACTTATGTTGTATGGCACCCCAAGCCCACGGTCATGAAAGCGAAGATGGGCATCGCAGGCCTTGATCCACAATGCTGAAAAGCAATTCGGACTGTTGTGCCATGAGTTAGTTATTAAGACAAAACTAGAAAATCTATAAAAATGACCGAAAATCTTGTTTCAATGGTGTAGTTAGATACCTTAAAAATGAAAAAAAAAATCGGTACTTCTGTTTGCCGTTGTGTGTCTGTACTGAGAAGCATACCTAAATTCAAGATATCTCCAAAACCCCATTATCCTCATTCTATGGTACCTTGTATCATACGTATGACTCGTACATTTCATAGATTATTTTGAAACAAATTATCTTAAATGAAAAATTAGAATAATTGCCATACTTCGAATGTAGTTGAACCCAACTGATTTCACAAAGTCAACTGAACATTTCGATTGTATGTGTATCTTAAATGAAAGGATGCGTGTGTAAATTTTGAAGATAAACCAGTTGAAAATCTATCCACTATTGTTTTAACAGAGGTAAATCTACAAGAATTGAATGCTAGAATCCCTTGTAGGGTTCGTATTATTATTCTTATTTTTGTTTCAGTTCAATTATTTGTTACTTTTCTAAGAGCCCGGTAAGTCCGGTTTCCCAAGAAATTTGACCCCGCTAAAAAAATATCTATAATTTTTAATGACATTCATCTAAACTTCTATTCCTAATAATAAATAAAAAATGGATTTCTCGTCGTAAAAACTAATAGTTAAGTAATCGATTCGTTTGACTTGGTATTGGATGGTTCGTGAGATTCCTACAGCACAAAATCTGCAAGTAGGATGGGCGAAGTTCCGGGTTCGATCCTTGTGTGCGATGATCCCTCTCAAAAAGTGACCTTAGCATGCAGAATATGATATGATAAATCTGTGTATCCGAAAAGCTCCGAGAGGTTATAGTGGTTAGGAAATTAAGGTAGGAATGAGGCGGCTTTCTACTGAAAATGGTCAAAATTGCGGTACCCAAGCGGACATTCTTGAGTTGCGTTGCTGACATTGGACTTGGCCATTTATAAAACTAAATGTAGAAATTGCTCAAAAGAAGGGGTTTATAATTTAGATCACAGCTGAGTAGTTTTTGTAACAAATTATATCCAGTCGAAATTAAAACTATCGCCTTAAAATTTGTCAGAATATCAGTCGAAAATATGACGATCTCTAGGAAAGTAGATTTGCTTTAAAAAAGTAGTTGAAATAATTTGCATTATTTCAATTCTAAGCAAGAGAAATATTTATAGTATTTCTTACAGTGCAATCAGAGGGGGGAAATCTATAAAGAGGCGCTGAAAGATGTAAATAAAATAATCTTATGCTGGAAGGGGTAGATAGACTTGAAGACTTAAATGATATTCTTCTAACGTGTTTAAATATATACGTGGCGAGACTCTCTGTAACACGCTCAAACTTGAAGAAGCCGCTAAATGGAAAAAAAAGTGCAACTTTTACATATTCGAACAGCAAATACGGATCTAGATTATATCGTTGCATGGGTTCTGTACAAAGCAGTTAATGGATATTCGAATCTATTCTATGTATTGCATATTTAACTTTCACTAACGTTCAGTCCCATCAGTTTGAAGAATGCTCATATGGTTATAACCATATGGGATTTATAACCATATTTAAAAAAATCCGTAATTGTTTTATTTGTACGGATGCCAGTGAAGCGAATTGATATTTCGTTAAACGAAGAATATACCTCCAGGTGTGAATAGAGATTTCATCTACTTCATTCCTAGATTCTACCTCCTTATGAGAGTAGGCTTCCATTCACTATTTATATTAATTAGTTAACTTATATGAATGTTTTGAGCATGCAAAAGTAACTGTTTCACCATCAGTTTCGTGTTATGTGGTTAATCCGTTCCGTGTTTCGTTCATTGTGACTAATGTGATGTCCGTTGGTATCACAAGGCCCGCGAAGATTAGCAGAGGCTTAGCGAACTCAACTGATAAGTTATTTCACATGAAAAGGAATATTTTCGCTTGTTAATGCTTTTGCCTGTAGAAATGCCACGCGCTAGCAACGGAAATAAATTCATTAAGAAATATGTTTTGAGTGTTTCCTCGCTGAAAAACATCAGCCGTAATTTACTCAATTAGTCAGTTTCCGGCTATCGCACTGCAAGCAAAATCAACCAAAGAAAAAACAAAACAAGTGCTCGTTCTGAAGTATCCTAATGGAAAGAGGAATTTTCTATTCCTTATCAGGTGGGGATTATGCGTTTTGTACTTTGAACTCGCTTTTCTGCGATGTACACCTGGGATCTAGGGGGAACAATATCGCTTTTTTTGTTTTTCCGGAATTTCCAACGGCGTCCAAAATTTATCTGACTCCGTGTTCGTATGCTGAAACATCGTTGGCTGTCTTGTATACTCTGCACTGTTCCTATGCAGATAAAATTTTGGGTTCCAATTAGTTCTCTTGGCTATTTTTTTAATACATCTGTCAAATCACATTTTACGTAACGTGTTCGTGAAGTACATTTATTCCTTAAGGTAAGTTTTGTCTTTACATTTACATGAAATTTAAAAATAAAAGCTAAAACTACTCAATATTTTTGCCTTTTCATTGTGGATCAGTTGCGTATTTTTCTAGCTTTCATTTTACCATAATTGAATATTTTGAAAAAAAAAGAATATTTTAAATTATACAAAGAAACTAAAAAAAATGGAATGGAAAAAAATACGCAGATTTATTAAAGAAAAAAATAGTTGAGTAGGACATACATACCGAATGATATCTTATTCTTTTAACTTTAAAATATTGTCACTCAATATTTGGTGGAATAAGACTTTTCCTTTAAAAAACATAAAGCAAGTAAAAAACATACGTCAGACATGACAAAAAATTGTTTTTAAATAGAGGAAGTTCTTTTTTGCGCCACTATATAAGGCATTTCCTGCTTTTATTATTTTGAAGTTTGATTATTTATATTTTTCAAATGTACGCATAAGAATATTTGATTGAGTTACCAATCTCTTACTTGTAGGATGTGAAATCGGACTTTTGCATTGGAAAACTCTAAAATGTAAGAATTTCATTAATTTGCGTTAGTTTTCAGAGACGCGATTGTATAACCTAATTAAAAACGGAATGAAAAGTAAGACAAACACCAACCTATCGTTAACCAATCATAGTCGCTTAGAAATATTCCATGAACAAAATTTTCACTTCGTAAATAATGAAAAGTATCCATGGAAGTGAATATATGTTTTTCATAATCAGTTTCAAGGGATGCGGATTTTTGTCCCTAATTGACAAAAAAAAATATGAGAGTATTAAATATGTAAATAAACACTTGCGAATACAAGTTTTTCACAAACTTTAACAGTCTTTGGCATCAAGATTAATTTTCAGCGTTCTAGGTTTTCAAACAGCATTTTCGGAAATGTACTAGGGGGGAAGGGGGAGATATTCTATGGGTGAATGTGCAATACTATGGATTTGCACGGTACTTTTCTTTTTTCCGCATTTTTTTATTTCTTTTTTGAAAAAGATTTGTTCCTTGGAGAGACAAAGAAACGATACTCGCATCAAACTGCGAGATTTCTTAATACTGATACATGAAACTGTGAGGAAAAATTTCACTAGGAGCTACTCCATTTTTTATCAGTAGAAGGATATTGATGTATGTAATTCGTAAAGTATAGTCAACAGTGTATTAAGTTTAATCAATAGATTTTATTGTTTTCATTACATTTGTGCTGCTCATAAAAGGGATTACATCTAATAGTTGATTCAGACTCCATGGGACTGATAGTCCTGTGGAGTAAGTCCCGTAAAGATGACTTTAAAAATCATGGTCACAGTGAAAGAAACGAAATCTACTTCCAGCCGACATCGTTCTTTTCTCATAAAGATCAATAAGGTGTAAAAAGTCTGAATATTGCTATTTTTTCCTTGTCATGTATATTAAACATCATGTAAGATAAACACAATAAAAGTTACCAGTGTCCTACTCGTGAGTAAAAGATGGGAGTCAGTGACGTAGCTAGGGGGGTGCGGTGGGTGCGGTCCGCACCGGGCGCCACATATTTTGGGGCGGCATATTTTTATTTAGTATTAGTTGTAAAAAACCACTTGTTCAATTCTTAAGTTTACTATTCGATTTCTACGAATTATGAATTACTATATGATTTCGAATATTTTTCCTCATCGTCAAGTCAATGTAGGGTTGAAAATATCTCTACAAATTTTGCTCGCATACAAACATCAATGGTGCCGACGTCGAGACTTGACGTCGAATATATAAATATGTTTTGTTTGCATACACATATGTGTACAATTTGTTTGTTTAACCAAAAGAAATTAAATTATTTGTTTTTATTTATAAATATAAAAATATAAAATAAAACATATTTTATGGACATATTTTATGGACATATAAAACATATTTTTTTTATAAATTAGGTATATGTTTTGTCTCATAGGTGGAGAAACTTCGACCTCCGTAAATTTCTTGTGGTCTTTATAAAAGTTGCATTTATAGGTATATCAACTTAAGTGGCCTACTTTATTACTGCCTAATTTAAATATGGAATCCAATGGTAAAAAAGTTCCCCACCTATAGTTTGTCTCAATTACAATTATTTATTTATGTTTATTAATTTATAAAAACCACCAATTGATTGACTTAGAAAGGGCGGCAAATTGGAGACCGCCCCGGGCGACAAAAGTTCTAGCTACGCCACTGATGGGAGTTGTCCTTTCAGATCTGCCCTGCTTAAAGTAATCAGAATTTCACGAGTCTGTATTAAACCATAAAGTTTGCCAACTTGACCCTTCTCCCGAAATTGGTCACGAAAATCGACAAGCTAGGTTTGGGGGTCACAACATTTTTTATTTCCAATGCGACAGGCCCACTTATCTTGATAGTCTCCCAACAACACCGTTAAACCTTGTTGTGTACTTTATTATGAGATCACCATTTAGGTGAACTTTGCTCCCTATGAGGACACGACATGGGAATGACCAAGCCTTACTAGGGATTTGAACCCAGCCCCACTGAATGGAAGCTAACTACGCTGACCACTATACCATGGGGTACAACATTATTCACACAAAAAGTAGTAGGGGTTACCGGTTTCATTTCTCAAAATTGTTCTCATTGCGTGTAAAAAATAGTGAATTACATGTCTAACATTATTGTATGTAACAGATTATTGTGAAAAATATTTGCTTGTGTGACTGCTTACCAGGGGAATTTACCAAGCAAACCCGCTTTTCTAGTTCTATGTACAATTTTTCTCTTCCAGAGCGTGCGAAAATGAATTTTCTTCAGATTGGCAGCTACAAAACAGCCATCTGGATCACGGTAACCGTAGCCCTGGTCGGCTTCATCTTGCTCATCGGGGGCGCTGCCCTGACCGGAGTGGCTTACACCGAGCTGAGACCCAACTATGCAGATACGAATTACAACCGGTATATGGGTGCCAACTTACAGAGGACAGTGGGCCCAATAATGCTCGTCTTCGGTACTTTGCTGCTACTGTCAAGTTGCGTCTTCCTAGGTTTCGTCATGTTTGCCACACAGAGTCAACAGGCCTCTTCCAAATCTTCATCCAAGTCCAGTTCGAGGAAGGAAGTCTACTGAAGGAAAAACTATTAATACCGGTAAGTTGCCGTCATTGGTATAGGAAGATGAGAGAAAGAATGGTGACCTAACGTTTCGACAAATTTTAAGTAATCTGAGATTCTCCATGTCATTGCTTGTATTTCTGAAACTCATAGAAAAAGAATTTCTTACCACTGAAAGTCAATAAGGCATGAACAGAACTGTAAACACAAAAATTGTAAAGTTCCGTAAACAAACAAGACAACCGGGGCAGATTGTTTGGTTACATCAAGTGAGCTGGAAAATTGGTGGCAAATGAGATGGATCGTTAAATGTGCTCTTGAAATAAAACATTAATTTCCTAATTGGCTCTTCAAAATAGCATCAAATCAGGCAAGAAAATAATTATTTTCATTTTTGAGTTGTAGTTCAAAACATAAACTTTAACGGATATTCAGTCATCTGTCAACTAAGTATAAATTTTATCCTTTATTCCATAATAAACATTTCAGCATAAAATGTCCAAATTAAAAAGAAACTGAAACGAATATCACCATAAATGGCATTCACGTTGTTCAGTTATAATGCAAGTAATTTTTGCTAAACGGCAGAATCTAGACTATAAGGTCATTGCATACAGCATGACATATTTCACCTCATAGATAAACGAAAGATAAAAATGTTTGTAATTAAACACAGAGATTACTAAAACTTGTGTAGAAATGGATTCTAGAGCTTCAGTCATTAGGAGGGATTTTGATATCCGAACTTTCCGTAGGGTCGATCAACGGATCTGGGTCAACTTTAATAACAATATCGACAAGATTCCCAACGAGATAATTGCTGAATTCCCCGATTATGATTATCGGGACAGCCCCTCGCTGCTCAACTTGAGCCAGCGCCAGACTAATTCTCCATTATCACTCACATTTTCCTATTCGTTTTTCACTCGTTGAAACATCTGTTCCTTTCTTGATCGCCTCCTAAAGGCGCATTTTCTTTCCTTCTTTTTTGCGTGTGTACGTTTTTTATTTAATTAAAAGAAATATAATATAAAATAAAATATTAATTAAAAAAAATGAATAAATAAGAATCAAGATGAAAATTATAAAAATAGAATAAATAATATAGAACTGGAATTAAAAAAAAAAATAGATTAAAATATTTTCTATGTGGTTACTTCTATGCTCTATTTTCTATGCTCTAACTTTTTATGTTTCGCTAACTTTTAATTAACTACTACTAGTTAATAGTTCATTTAAAGTTAACTTCTCTTAACTCAGCACAATAATCCATTGTAACGTAATTTTATCTTAAAACCTCTATTGCCAATTTCACGAGCATCCTTATTCAAATTAATCATAGCCATCACTAGAGTTAGGCCTTTGGCCCAGGTACAGTAAAACCTCGTTTATCCGGATTAACTGGGACCATAGGCAACCCGGATAATCCGAGTAACATGGGTAATAAGCAAAACGAAATCCTTAATTAAGCAGACTTACCGTTTATTACTATAAAAAACTATGTTTTGTAACAAAATTACATAGTTTTGTTTACAAGGCATTATAAAATATAAAAATAACTTTTCACATCATTTCTTAACAAAGAAATCGTAAGTCTAGTAAAGCTTCCTTAAACTCAACAAAAAGCATTTTATTACCATAATGTATTGTGCAATCTATGCAGGAATTGTACATTGAATCAAACTAAAAAGCAAATACACTCATGTTTATAAATTAAGAATAATGCAAGCTCCGGCAAATAGAGGTTCAGAAACAAAACAAACGTGACTTATTCATAAAGCCCATTTATTAAACAAAAGATAAAGAACAAAAAAGATGATGTATGTATGATACCATTCATAAAAACAACGATTTTTGCTTCCTGGAGCAATTGTAAAAAATATCTCCTTCACAAAAACTTAATATTACATGGTTTGTATGGCCGCTCAGTGCCATAACCGAATAGTTATGACGCAGAGAACGCACGTGGATGATTTTTTACGTGGTAGAATTATCGGCCGCCTGGAATGTGGACGTACTCAGATGGAAGTATACGAGGAACTTCGAATTGCCCAAAGTGTCATCTCTAGGCTTTGGCAACGATTCCAAGATGATGGAAATGTCAGTAGACGTTACAGTACAGGTCGCCCCCGAGTTACAACGCCGAATGAAGACCGGTATTTGGCAGTAACTGCCAAAAGAAGCAGACGGAGCACAGCATCCGACCTGTCTCGTCAGCTATCTGAAGCCACGGGTACCACAGTTTCAAAGCAAACCGTGTACAGACGTTTGGGAAATATTGGTCTATATGCTCGTAGGCCTGTCAGATGTGTTCCGCTCACGGCAACTCACTTTCGGCAACGATTAGCCTGGAGTAGAGAACATGCAATGTGGACATCGTCACAGTGGGCTTGTGTGATGTTTTCCGACGAGTCCAGGTTTAGATTTCAGTGTGATTCACGTCGGACTTTCATATGGAGAACGCCAGGTACCCGTTACCACCAAGACAACACCGTTAAACGACACCGTTACGGTGGTGCAGGATTGCTCGTTTGGGGTAGAATATACTGGGCTCCAGAACAGATCTGCATGTTCAGATCGGAACCATGAACGGCCATATTTATAGGAACATCATTCTGGAACAACATGTACGTTTGTTTAGGGGTGCCATGGGCGCAAAATTTGTGTTTATGGATGACAACGCCCGTCCTCACCGAGCAAACATCGTAAACGAATGCCTTCAATCTGAGGATATCACCCGTATGGAAATGCCAGCATTCTCACCTGACTTGAATCGGATAGCGCATGTGTTGGACATGCTTGGTCGACGAGTTGCAGCCCGTCAACCACCTCCTACATGTGTACCGGAATTTGGGAGAGCATGCTTGCTGAGTGGAGTAATCTTCCCCAAGATCAGCTCGGTAATTTGATACTCAGCACGCCTAGGCGTTGTACGGACTGTATTTCACCTCATGGGAGACATACAATGTATAAACCATCTTATCAACCGTTTAATATTAAGTTTTTGTAAAGGAGATATTTTTTCAATTGCTCCAGGGAGCAAAAATCGTAGTTTTTATGAATGGTATCATACATACACCATCTTTTGTGTTCTTTATCTTTTGTTTAATAAATGGGCTTTATGAATAAGTCACGTTTGTTTTGTTTCTGAACCTTTATTGCCGGAGCTGGCATTATTCTTAATTTATGGACATGAGTGCATTTGGAGTACTTGTAGTTACGTTCTTGCTATCATAGTTAAAAATTATTATCCAATGTAAATATTCTATAAAAATAATGTCTACAAATCGGATCCGGATCAACGAGTGCCGGATAAACGAGGTTTTACTGTACTTTAAAATGAGCTATAACGACGGTGTCTCTCTATAGAGCTTCACGTGTAAAACTCATGATATCCATTTTCTGCCATTTTTCTCACGTAGTTTCATGAGTGACATTGCATAAAACTGCCTTACTGTATATTTCACATTCCATGTGATACCAGAAGCCCACGCATTATTGCTCTTATATCTATACCGTATGAATTTCGTTTGACAAAAAATTCAGTCACAATAAGATAGCTATGAATATTTCCGGAGTATAAAAAAATAAATATATAAATACATTTTGATACCTATTTAATCTAAATTCAACGTCGTTTGACATTCCATAGTTTAAACTTTCTAGTATTTTTTTTTAATGGAAGTTATAAGAAGTTCGAATTTACACAACGTGAGGAAATCGCAAACGGCTGTATAGAACTCAAAACAGTTGTGAAACAAGTTGTTATGAAACAAATTTATGAGATAGGAAAAATTTTTCGACAGAAATTTTTTTAAACATTTTGTCTATAAATTTTTATTTGGTTCTAAATTAAATACATTAGTCTTTTCAATTTATTGAACGCCTGTAATCAAATTTTAAAACTGTGTTAAAATAAACATAACGCATCTGTAGGTAGGAAGTATAATTTTTTATACTACAATTAATTCCACATATTCGTTTTAGTCACTGTATTCCGTATAGTCTTAATTCCGTTTATCTATTCTGTTCATATCTACTGAAAATGACTCGATGAATTTAAAATGTATACTAAATTTTTAGACTTGATTTTATGAATGCTCGAAACTTTTATGTAAGAACTAGCTGAATACCCGTGCTTCGCTACGGGATACATTTTAGGATAATTACAATAAAAAAATAATGAAATTGCTTTTTAGAGGATTTTCTTATCAACAATATATTTTGTTTCTTCATTGGGCGGAACTAATATTACCAGGCTCGACCGCGAACTTACGCGTGAGCCAGCTACGTAAAACTGACCGTGAGAGAAACAATTTTCTGTAAAATGTAAGCCATCATATTTTAAAGTTTGGCCTTGGGACTTATTTATCGTCATGGCGAAGCATATTTTGAGAGGAAATTACAGTTTTATATATAGATTTGATTTAATATCCATAAAACTTACTAATTTGAACTAAATTTAAAAAAAATTCCATCTCAATTAGTCTAGTGGTTAAATTTTATCTTTTACGGTATTTTAATATTTTCTTTGTCAATTAATTTCGTTGTTACGCACGTGATGCAAAATTAATTTAAAGTATCACAAAAAGAAAAGAAATCTCGTGATCAGCATTTAATAAATTAAATTCAAAACTTTCCTAACAATTACTGTTTTGGAAGCTAATGTTCTGCTAATTTCCAGTAAAAGCTAAAATCATTTGAAAACCACACACCAGTGTTCCACTCACACGCAACACTATAAAACTGAATTACAGTATTCTACGTTTATATGGGCATTGAAAATTGTGGTTAGTAGAGGGCAATAGGGACAATCCACGCATTGTCTATAGACACTTGCTATCTTTGGCTATTATTTGATCCGTAATATCTGCCTCATATGCCGTATGTTTCTAAACGCCATTCCAGAATGAAGAAATCGTGTAGAGGAGGCTTCTGCAACATGTGGACAGAGACAGTTGTTTTGTGACAACTGACTGAAGTGGTGTCATCTTTGGCTATTATTTGATCTGTAATATCTGCCTCATATGCCGTATGTTTCTAAACGCCATTCCCATATGAACCACAGCCTAATTCCTTTAAAATGGAACAAAATGAGTAACTCCAGTTAACCATGTAATCCACTACTGCTACAGGGGCATCAACATGTGAGAAAACAGAGTTTAAATCAGCCAAAACTGCAATTATGGTGTACATATGACACCTAACTTCTCCAAAAATCTTTGCCTTTGTGATGAGACTCATAAGTGATTTTATTTTTGATGAAACACTCTTGCTAACAAATCATGACGATCCTGTGGTTTTTGTCCAACTATTCTTGCTGTTGTTGTCTGATTTCTTCCAGTCTCGCTTCTCTTTCCGGGGTAAAGATTCGGAAAATCATTCGGAAAAAGCTGAAAGGTAAACAATACCAAATCAATTTAAAAACTAAATACAGTATAAATAACGTACAAAAAATAACAGTATAAATAACACAGTATGAACAAAAAGTACAGGCTGCGGCCAATAATACAAAAAAAGAATTTTAAAATCGTAGTAAGCAATGAAAAACATTTTACACACTTCAATAATAGCAAAACAAAACATGATGGTAAAATAGACAGGAAAGTTAAAACAGAAGTAAGAAGTTAAATTCTAAAAATATAAATGAGGTATAAATCAGCTATCGATTCTAATCTATGAATCATTTTATCAGGACATGAAAAATTTACTACATGTAAAAAAAATTAACCTTACCTCCATTAATTTCAACACTTCTTGACCTGTGGCTTGTCCAATCATGTGAAATATAATTCTTGACAATAAATCTTGTTAACCTAAACTGTTATTTGTGTTTTTTTTTAATTTAAAAAAGTTATGTTCTCAAAATATGACAATTAAGAAAAAGATATCATCGAGAAAAAATAAATCATGCTACTTAAGAAAGTCATACCAAAATTTTCTATAAAATTAATCTGCAACTATATTTGACATACAAAATAATGCATATGTAATACATTGCTAACATGTTTTAACATAAAAAATTTCCACAATCAAAAGCTAAAATTAGTTTAAAACATTAGCTTTAGGATTTTGTGCAGAATGATAGGTGTTTTAGCTAAATTTCATTAAAAATTACTTCAAATTGATCAATTTATAAAAAAGGTATGCTATTTACAGTTAAGTTTTTGTTTCTTTTTTTGATTTTTAAGTGCTATTTTAACATAAAAGACCAAAAAAACCTTTACAAAATTATTTTTTTCTCAAAGCTAAACACAAACATAATCAAAGCTAAACACAAATATAATTATCAGTTGTTTTAAAACACCCCTTTTAAACATTGTTAAGTTTCGAAGTATTATAATAATAATTAAAAATATTCCAGAGTTTCAGACAGAAGTATAAAAAGAAAGATTACGCAAAAAAGTAACTAAATTAAACAAAAATTGACAGAATACAGAAAAATTGAACACCGGCAAAAGTAAATAAAACGTTTCCTTGTGCGCATGCGCAGTTCTTATGAATGATTGATTCCAACGCTTAGAGCACCGCCTTGGAAGAACCACATAAAATTTGTGTTGAAGTATCGTTCTTTAAAATTCAATTAAAAATCGAAATTTTAAGATAGAGACTTGAAATGAGGTTTATATGAATGAGAAAGCTTTCATCTTCCAGATGATGTAAATATTTTCTTTGTAAGATAAAAACTCGAAGAGCATCGACCGTAGATCCTCAAAATTCGCGTAAATTTCTCTAAAAACTGGTTTTAATATTTTGATGAAAATATTAGTCTGTTTTAAATTATTTTTAAACAAATGAGGTCTTGTTTGAAGGAGAAATGTCTGAAGTCTTAGATTGTAAAAAGATCAAAATTCTACGATCATTTTTTGCCGAGATATCGTAATCTGAAGTTAAAAAAACATAAAAATCCCACAAAACATAATTCAATGACTCAATCGCTTACAATCCAAAGGGAGAAAATCCTGTCATTCGATTCCGCGCTTGAAGAACCAAGCAGGAAATTTGTGTTCGAGTATCGTTCTTTAAAATTCAATTAAAAATCGAAATTTTAAGATAGAGACTTGAAATGAGGTTGATATGAATGAGAAAGCTTTCATCTTCCAGATGATGTAAATATTTTCTTTGTAAGATAAAAACTCGAAGAGCATCGACCGTAGATCCTCAAAAGTGCATAAATTTCTCTTAAAAGTGGTTTCAATATTTTGATGAAAATATTAGTCTGTTTTAAATTATTTTTAAACAAATGAGGTCTTGTTTGAAGGAGAAATGTCTGTAGTCTTAGATTGTAAAAAGATCAAAATTCTACGATCAGTTTTGCCGAGATATCGTAATCTGAAGTTAAAAAAACATAAAATATCGCACAAAACATAAAATAAAAAATTTTCTAGAATAAAATTTAAAATTCGGGATTCGAGGTGCACCTTCCCATAGTCTGCACTACCCGTGTGCCAAATTTGACGTCTGTAAGTATCACAGATTCGCCTGGGGGTCGCACACACACACACACACGCAAACACTCTCTTTTATTAATAAGATGATGATTGCTATCAGTTATTTGTCTGAATTTTATAAATCGATGTTTCCTTTAAATTATGAGAAGTATCTTTAAAACATGAAGAGGCATTTCTTTTAAGAATATTTCGGAACTTTTAATTTGCTTTCTGTTACGTGATTCTGTCAGCTAATTTTTTTTTATTAATCGTCTGTGCTATAGGAATGGAATTTATGAACAAAAGTTAATGAGACAAGGCTTTTCACCAGGTTTCCATTGATTTGCTGTAACAATTGCATCTTGACAATATATATATATATATATATATATATATATATATATATATATATATATATATATTATAACATGTAGATATTTAATGCTGACGGCTAATGTAACTTCTCCTTTGTTAGCGTGCTTCATGATTTATTGTTTACCAATAAACTAATCATCCTGGTTTCTGCTTATTCCAGTGACCTAGCACAAAACGAAGATACAGCAAAGTTCCATTCAAGGCACGTGAAGACTTAAATCCGTCTCCAATACTAAGAGAATAATGCATGCAGCAGGAGCATTACGAATTCACTAACACCGTGGGATGAATTGAATTATTTATTTTAAAGGACAAGCAATATATAAATGGGATCTTTAGACCTTTATATTTTTGTTATTCTGCTAGAACTGGTTGTCATAAAACACTCGATTTCAAGGTAAATTCGAAACCACCCAGCGGCAATCAGTCTCTATTAGTTAAGGCTGACGTTAATTTTCTGCCGATGAATGACTCGCGTTTTGCATATATTAAACTCTTTTTCACAATTGTAAGTTTTCTAGATTATTCTCCTATGTTTTGAAAAATGAGTGCTTATGTAATGGAAAGTTTATCTTCAATGTATACGTTCTTCAATAAAGTATGATAAATATAACTTTTTTACTATCACTATACTTCCAGACTCATTTGTTAACTTCTTTCATGATAGTTCCTTCCATAGTTATTTTTTTTCCTCTGTAAACGATGCGTGTATTTCACATTATTAAGGAAAAGAGCCTAAGGCGTATAATCAATCCTTTGCTAATTTGTTGTTATAAGATCAACAAGTAACGCAGTATACTAAGAAACAAATTTTCTGCTTCGATATAAGATACATTAAGACTTAAAATAGAAAGGTTGGACTAAATAAAAATTCATGGAAAGGCCACCATAAAACTAAATAGAGAGGTCAAATTTAACTCATATACCACATCATATGATGATAACAGTAAAGTAACACGTACAAATTATATGATATAATACTTAACCCGTGAATGGTAACAACTGTCGGAATCATTCTAACAGTAACATACGCCCATGATACTAAGTTGGATTTCGTATCTCATTACTTATGTAATGTTTTTTATTTTAATTTAATTTTAGTTCTGTATTTGAGGTATTGTTGGTTTATAAAATATATTTACACTTGGTTTTAATTTTAATACAACTTTATTCAGTAAATGTCAATCTAATTTGTTTTAGAATTTCAATAAGACTTACAAAAGAAAATTAAATTATTAGAAATAGATTAGAATAAAAAAGTAAACTAGTGACAAATATAAACAGTATTAAGATAAAATTTCCTCATAAAAGTTTTACAAATTTTGTACACAAATATTACATATCTTTTTTGAACACTCCAAGCAGTTAGATGTATCACAGTTCATACACTTGCAGTTCGTCATCCTATTTTTTGTGCAAGGACAGTGCCTAAAGTTTTTCCTCTTCTTCAACTTGTCACTTCTTAAGGATTGCTTACCTAAACTTGCTTCCTTGCCATCTTCTAGACGAACAATTTCCATTATAATTTTTTTAATCGTCTGATAGACGTACCAAATAAGTACCTTTAAAGTAATATCCGTCTCTAAAGCGGAGTGAGTTTTCTTCGAATGGTATACCATTCCAAGTAATAATAAGTAATAATAGTTTTATAAAGTAAGGCGATAAAGTAAACAAAACTCAAAGATAAACAAGAGTCACGTAATTTGACAGGTATTTCATTAAATGGGATACATTTTATTCCTGTTTCTGATTCTTTCTTTGCTAAATAAGCGGCAGTTGATTTAGACGTGTGACTAGAGGCTTTGTCCATCTGAAGCTCAATTTTATCATTGCCCTTTCCATATAAGGCTGGAATTTTTTCTTCAAAAATTGGTTCTAAAATATTCTGCTGATAGTAGAGTGAATTAATTTTGGCTTTACTTCAGACCTTTTTTTATTTCTAATTTGCCGTTGTAACAAAATCCTGCTACTATCATGAACTCCTTTCAGAACTTTTCTGTACACTGACGTCGACATTTCATACGGATTCCCGTCAGTTGAGCAATAGAAAATTGATCTTTTTTTATTACAGTCACTTAAATACCCCCATGCCCCATCGAGTGTTACCACAAATTTTCATTTTTCAGCAGCTAAGTATTTTTCATATAATTTTCTGCAATTTGTTTTCCTTTCAGCAATATGCTTTGGCAAAAGCAGATGAACTTTAGGTTTAAACATCTTTTTTAACTTCAAATCTTTATGAATGATTTTACTTACAGTGCCAGAAGACATCCTAGTTTCGATGGAATGGATCTTTGAGTCGGAGTATTTTCTTTTAGGATCAGAGACTTCACTTTCTTGATATTTACCTGCGTTCGAACAGTCTTAGGATGAGATTTAGTGGTCATGTTTTCATTTTTACTTTCAGTTAGACGTTTTTTACCTTTCAAATTTAATATATTATAAATACCTATTTTTTAAATGCCATAACCTCAATTTTTACACTGCTTTATAATTTGTTGATACGAATATTTCTTCCCGGAAGGGTAGTTACGTAACCTTCGAGCCATCTATGAGTTTTAGGAGACATTTTCAAAATAAATCTTTTATTTTACATTCCAATCAAAGCAACACAATAGTAGACGATTATTCTGAATTTGCCACATTTTTATCTCAAAATGAAAAGTCAAAAACAAATTACAAAACCGTTCCCATAAAGTGTGAAAGACCTTCTATATTCCTATTTTCTAATTACTGCCAAAGATGTTTGAAAATTTCCATTTACACTCCCCCCCCCACACACACGCATAACGAGGTGTGTGGGGGGGGGCATTTTTCTTCAACTTAAAATCACACCATAGTAATCAATTCTGCAAACGGATAGTGAAAGTGTGTTGCTGAAATTAAAAACTATAACCTTGTTAAAAAATATTTGAAAGAATAAAATTGCTAAAATGAAGCTATTTACTGAGTAAAAAAAGTGATATATTTTTTTCCCCCGACTCTTCAAGTTCTTTGTCGTGAGAATCCCGCTCTCCGCAGTTCTGTTTGTAGCTCAATAAAGAGGGGGCGATACGGGGAGCACGTCCCTTTGAGGGAACAGAACAGGAACGTTCATGTGGTCGGGAGGATTCCAATCTGAGCATACTTCGTGGAGTCTCACGACCGTAACTGTATACGATTTTGATGACTGTAACATGAAATGTAAAACATTGTTATTTTAAAACTAGGCTGAATTTGCATAATAGTAATAAACTCACCATGAATAGTTGGAAAAAAAAAGAACCCATAAAAGAAAGTTCACATAATACGATTACGTGTACATATTATATAACGAAATATATAATATTAATATGTCAACTTTTAAATAACTAGTAACTGAAAAAAATAAGTACGGTTCAAATCTCAGTTTTAAAAGGTGAAATCACAATAAATTGAAAAATTGTCAGTCGTAAATATTACGGGAGCATGGCTGCATACAGCTCGCTCCATTGTCGCCGTAAATCAAATGACAGCATGCTGTGAAGAGTAATACACCTAACTGACAACTCTACTACTAGGTGTTTCGGCATATTTTGGCCTGAATTTTACGTTTTTTCTTTTTAACAGTGTAGGCATCTCCCTAAGAGTTACGATAGTAAACTTCAGTCAATTATCAAAGCTCCATTGATAGTATTCCTCCTCTGCGGCGTATCGTGTTAATAGCGCACATAAGTATGCTATTAGTACGATTCAAACTGCAAACACCATTGAAATCCTCTCTCTCCTTTTTCTTAATTTTAACATATGGACAGGGGAGAAAGTTCAGCCTTTAAAATGATTTGGCACTGAAAAATATAGAATGCTGCAACTTCATTTTTTTCGAAGTTTTCGACTCATCTTAGTAAAAACTGCATTGTTTCAATGGGATAAAATTTTAGTGGGAAACAGTTTCTATTGTTTGTTTGTTTACAGCAAGTAGATATTTCGCAAACTCTTCAACTACTTTTTTTGCTCAATAAATGTGATGAAGTTGAGGAAAATTTCTTGCGTCGAAACTCAGCATAGTATGGGGGACATCTCCAAACGTGAGAAGTGAGTGTAGAAAGATGGACTCGAGCGACCGTCGTAGAAAAAAAATTTAAATTAAAGTTTTAATCGTTGATTAGGTGATATTCTTTTTTACTTATCATTTTTAAACAATCCTTCTTTTTTGCCCTAATTATTATTTTCATTTTTCTTTTAAATCAAACTTTAAGACTTCGATGACACTCATTGCCTGGTAGCGTGCGGTCAAAATACTATTGATGTACAAACAGTACGCAATGGATTTCATTCCTTTAACTGTGTCCTTTGGACAGTTGGGTTTTCTAAGGATAATTAATAGACTTCCTAAAGATAGTTGATTGCTCTCTTTAGGTGCTGTCAACTATCCTTTACAGATATCCATCTCCAGCATCTAAGTACCGCCCTGAGAATTTTCGGTGACTCTGAAAAAGTCTTCGAATGACAGAGGAAAGCAACTAGTACACAAGTGTCACCAGTAAAATGCTATAAGATAAGCCCTCTTGGGAAGTAAGACTAAATTCAACAAATTCAAGTATCTGTCTTACCCTCAGAGAGCTCTCTCTTGGACTTGGGTTTCTCCTTCAGTTCAAAAATTAAATTGACGGCTGGAAACTGACGGGAATAATTTTAGTCCCCAATTAAAATACAGAGCAGTTTCATAATTGGAATTGCATAACCCCCGTGTATTGAGCGGCGGTGTTAGGCTGAGCGAAGACGAAAACTAGACCTATGACGTTTTTATAGTTGTTGGGGAATGCATATTTTATTCCTCGGGGTATTCACTCGAATTGCTAAAAATCAAGACAAGCTTTCAAACTAAGCATTCAAAATCTTAACTATGTCACTTTCCATATAATTTTCAAATAAGATTAATTGAGAGAGAATGAATTTTTTCGGCGAAACATTTTTTTAGTTACTTACGGGACGAGAAAGTGGGGGGCGAATGCACTGGGTAGTCGCTTGGATAAATTTCTTATTTGAATAACATGTGGAAGCAGATGTTCTTGTGGAAGCAGATGTTTCCATGCATTTATTCTGAAGATTTACGTTACGCTACTCGGTACAGGGAAATGTTACAAGGAGGAAAAAAGTCGGGCAATTTGAAGCCTATGTAGCAACGTACTTCAATATCTAGTACAGGGGTGGTCAAATTGTGGCCCGCTACATATTCTTTTGTGTCGCCAAGACATCCAGAAAAATCCAGACAGCCAAAAATTCCAAGACAGCCAGAAAAACTGCCAATATTTAATTTAATTTATATTTATTGATTTTTATGATACAATTTATACCTTTTCTGAAATGTAAAGTTAACTAATAAATGCAATAATTTTAAAAGGTGTGGCCCTCCGCTAACCTCCGCTTACACAAAGCGGCCCCCGAGCCAAAACAATTGCCCACACCTGATCTAGTGCATTGCAGGGGCAATTTAGCATCCTTTGTTGGCATTGTTATGTCTTAATGAAGATTGCTGGTTTCTAAAGTAGGATACTTATTGTGACCTTTTGACCACATCTGACAGAACTGATATTGTTTCTGCCAGTTTTCTTTTCTTTTTTTTCAGAGACGAGTAGAAACTCAATCTGTAAAATGATGCTTTTTATTCGTCGCTGTATTAGGCAGAAACAAGAAATTAGTAATGAACTATCTTACAAAAAAGAAAAAAATTTCTTTAAACACATGATTTACAAGAATATGCAATCAAACCGATGTCCGTAACGATAATTTCAATTCTGAACACTGTGGGAGTAATTTCATAGAGTCCCGTATCAGGCGGTTTTAGTGCATAACCTAATAGTGATCACCTCTCTTAGATAGGCACGATCTCCCGGAAAGAAAAATTGCTCGGACAATGAATTGGGCAAATGGTTCTCCCAATTTAAACCTTTTAAAGAGGAAATCCCGTAGAGGTATAAGACTGAAGTCGATGTGACACTACCCGGGATTGAATATCACACGATGGTTGATTGGATTCTATCACCATAGTTACTCAATCACATTTCTATGTTAACTATGGTGAGTCTTAGAGTTTAATAACACAGAAAATATTAGCCTAAAAAAACTGGAGTAATTTTCAATAAAATTCTTAAATTCACATAAAGTTGAACTTACTGTTGCTTCCAATCAAAATTGCCATATTGTTAAATCTAGTTACAGCCATGTAAAGTCTGTTCTAGAGAAAGCAAATTAAACTTCAAAGATCGAAGTGAATTAAGGCTGAAATTCATCGGTTTACATAAAATCATAAGTGCTGTTATAAAGGAATCATGAACATACCTCCTATGACCCCCTATACCTCCTATACCCTCCTATACCTCATGAGCATTAGGGTGGAACGAAAAAAACTTTTTTTTAAATTTCAATATGCTCTAGTTTTCAAAAGTTGCCTTTTAATAAAATAAAGACGGAAATTAAATATTAGCGTAATTGGTGCATGTTTTCAGTTAGCGCAAGGAGGGCAAATTTTTGGTTTTTATTAAATTTTTGACAAATTTCGCAATTATTTTGAAATTGAATACACTTGTAGTACAAAAAAGTAGCAAAATATGTAATTTAAACATTCTTTTTAGTCAGGAGACCTGCTAAACTGATTATATAATACGTTTTACTTCATAAAAATAGTATACATAAAGGCACTTAAGGACGAGGCACTTAAAAGACACTCGGACATCACGGTAGAACGAAAAATTTTTTTTCGGAATTTCAATATGCTCTAGTTTTTAAAAGTTGTCTTTTAAAATTAAAATTAAGAATATAAAATCTTTTTGCTCTACTAAAATATTTGCAAGTGCCGCAAAGGGCTTCAAAATGGATATTTTTATGAAAAAGTGATTATATTTGTATTTTTTGTTAATTTCTTTTATAGTATATTAAAATAATGTATATTTCCTGTAAATAAAATATTCAAAATATGATATTTTGACAGAAAACTCCCATATTCTAAGTATTTCTAATTTTTAGATGCCATAACAGAACAACTGATATTGTGGAATTTCGCGATTTTCATCATATTAATTTTACAGTAGCATATTCTTATAATACACATTGGAATGAAAGAAAAGCAATTTTTAATTGACGGAGCTTAGTTAAAATAAGCAAATCACACTTATTTAGAAAAACATTAATGTAATGCCTATAAAGGCAAAACGTTACTTTGAAAAAACTATTCATGCTTTTCAAAAGTCCATAGTAATCACACATGGTTTCCATTACTTATTTCACTGGTACATTGAATTGTTTTATTGTTTCAAATTTTGGCATTATCTTTTGAGAATGTATTTTTGTTTTTATCAATGCATCTCTTGCAGAAGTACCACGAACGGACAAGGATGACACGGTAACTAATTTAACAATCCTTTCTACTATTTGTGTGTGACATTGAATGTTGTTGAAGTCAATAATTTAAATGAACTGTCCCTACGTCACCTATTTTGTTTCCTAGATGGAAAAACTAAAGGTCCAAATGAAATTGGAGGAGAAATAGGTAAACAACTAGAAAACTACTATGAACTTCCAGTGATTGAATTTTCACCTATTGAAGATAACATTCCATTACTAGAAATTAAGGATGATTTAAGTGTGGACCCAAAATATTTGTTAGAAATGCATAATTCAATCTCTGCTGGAAAGTGCTCTTCTGATTTGTCCATGGGAAAATCAGGAAAATTTTGTCATTCGCGATGGCTTACATTAGCAAACCGGATGCTTCGTTTGTATGTGGGAACAGAATTTCCTGCAAAAATTCTCCGAATACTGATTACATTTTGAAAGTTTATGCACCAATTTGGTTTAACATAAATCTGAAACCATCTTGTATCCGTGGATCGAAGCACTTGTGGAAACTTGTAAGCTATTCAAGTTACCTCAATCAGACACTTAAAAATGTAATTGACCCTGTCATTCAAAGAAATTCATACTTTGCCGCTTCTGAAAATCTCCTTCTTTGTATGATATTAGACGATCGCAATCAAGTAAGAAAGCTTGGATTACGCCGGATTCTAAAAGCAAGGGCGGAAAATGAAGGAGGCATCAGAAAGAATTTAGTTCCACGTATAAACTTTGATGCGAAAGATTATATTGATATGATTCAATGGAATGATATTAAAGTAACAGAACCTCCTATGACGAGGCATGTTTTTGATGACAAACTAAAACAGTTTATAAAGGAAGCAAAAGAATCTGATCACGAGAAACAAATTATTGACTTCAACAACATTCCATGTCACACACAAGTAGTAGAAAGGATTGTTAAATTAGTTACCTGGTCATCCTTGTCCGTTCGTGGTACTTCTGCAAGAGATGCATTGATAAAAGCAAAAATACATTCTCAAAACATAATGCCAAAATTTGAAACAATAAAACAATTCAATGTGTCAGTGAAATAAGTAATGGAAACCATGTGTGATTACTATGGACTTTTGAAAAGCATGAATATTTTTTTTTCAAAATAACGTGTTGCCTTTATAGACATTACATTAATATTTTTCTAAATAAGTGTGATTTGTTTATTTTAACTAAGCTCCGACAATTAAAAATTGTTTTTCTTTCATTCCGATGTGTATTATAAGAATATGCTACTGTAAAATTAATATGATGAAAATCGCGAAATTCCACAAAATCAGTTGTTCTGTTATGGCATCTAAAAATTAGAAATACTTAGAATATGCGAGTTTTCTGTCAAAATATCATATTTTGAATATTTTATTTACAGAAAATATACATTATTTTAATATACTATAAAAGAAATTAACAAAAAATACAAATATAATCACTTTTTTATAAAAATATCCATT
This sequence comes from Dolomedes plantarius, assembly GCA_907164885.2. Taxonomy (NCBI): domain Eukaryota; kingdom Metazoa; phylum Arthropoda; class Arachnida; order Araneae; family Dolomedidae; genus Dolomedes; species Dolomedes plantarius. Next base: position 98,039,303 of record OU015492.1, on the reverse strand, counting down.
TTTAAGCCCTTTGCGCCACTTGCAAATATATTAGTAGAGCAAAAAGATTTTTTATTCTTAATTTAATTTTAAAATACAACTATTAAAAACTAGAGCATATTGAAATTCAAAAAAAAAGTTTTTCGTTCCACCGTGATGTCCGAGTGTCTTTTAAGTGCCTCGTCCTTAAGTGCCTTTATGTATACTATTTTTATGAAGTAAAACGTATTATATAATCGGTTTAGCAGGTCTCCTGACTAAAAAGAATGTTTAAATTACATATTTTGCTACTTTTTTGTACTACAAGTGTATTCAATTTCAAAATAATTGCGAAATTTGTCAAAAATTTAATAAAAACCAAAAGTTTGCCCTTCTTGCGCTAACTGAAAACATGCGCCAACTACGCTAATATTTAATTTCCGACTTTATTTTGTTAAAAGGCAACTTTTGAAAACTAGAGCATATTGAAATTCAAAAAAAAGTTTTTTTCGTTCCACCCTAATCAGCATACCTCCCATTAAAGATGCTGGCTGACTCAATAAATTTATTCGCTTTATTTTACGGTATTTAATGTAATTATTTTTTTTTATGAAATGATATAGCATTTCTTAAGACTAAGAATTTTATTAATTAAAAGAATGGGGAAGAAAATCGATAAAAGATGAAAGATTAATTAAAGGAGTGGATTGTAGAAAAAGTTTGAGGTTCCCTGTAGTTCCGTATACCCGATATGACCTATGGAGATACCGACCTACTTCTAGTACTTTCTGGCGCTAACAGCCACCCACAGTGAGACATTGCTTAGCTCTTGTAAATATCTTTGTAAATATCTTTTCTTCACAAATAACTATATTACTTTCATTTTTAGGTCACAAGAATGTGCGGATATGATGTGGAGGAAGAGAATGTCATGTACTTGTAGCATTTACATATAAATGACGTTCAGCTTCTCGTTTCCGTCAACCATTTTGGAACTGTCGACTAAGATCATCTTTTCATAATCATGATTATTGAAGAACTGAAAGCGTGGTTAAAATCAGACGGACAAACAATCTGTTTTTGTATTTTCTTTTTTTTAATATACGAAGAAAGACTAAATAAAGTGTAACTGTGTTTAATTCGTTGTTTTAATTTGCTAATTCGAAGTTGTTATTACAAAAGTGGTTTCTGTTAATGTACTATTGTTATCGGTTTTGAATAAAACATACTCTATGTTGTTGAGGACTATTTTCATAATTGTTTTCTAAATTATAAATATATCCCAATTACCCTGGAAACCATCTTTTGTCGTTTGATTCTTTATAATAGATATAAAAGAAATTTAAATATGATAAATAATTATTAATCTTTAGTAGTATGAGATAAAGACTGTCATTTGTCTTTATGTAGTTCTACCAATAAATGCTAAATGGTTCTAAATTTCGTTTTATTTCTTTACTAAAGTTCAGTTTAAATAATAGTTGACAGTGGCTGTTAACTACTATAAATTGTTTTTTAGTGTATGTGTGTACCAATTGCAAGAATTTTAATATGAGATATCCTATAACCATAAAAGTACTAAAATTGCGTTATCAGTACATCAGACATCATATTTTTATTAAAAAAGGACAATAAATTAACTCTTAGTAATATGTCAGTAGTTTTATTACTTCATAAATGTATTAACCCGATCAATTTTTCTAAATTGTAAATACCTTTATAGAGCCGACAATTCCTGGTTACTCAATATTTTAAAATTCTTTTTTTTTTCTTGTTTGAATAAAATCAGTAACATTGTCAAGAATCTCCATAAGAATGTAAAGATTGGGTACCTTCTGCTGTAGCAATTATTTATTTGAAAGAAATTACAACACTATCCAACTACTGCCTTGAAACTTTTTTATATTTCTTGAAATTTTTTTATATTACATGAAAATAAAAATGCCAATTTTCTTTTTTCCTTTTCTTTCTTTTTGAGTTTATTAATTCGAAGTTGGAAAATCTTTTTTTCTGGCTGCTTTAATAATAATAATAATAATAATAATCGGGAAAGATGGGTCTAACCATCAGTGAGGATAAAACTACATTTATGATTGCAGCAAATAAAAATATAGACACAGCCCCTCTGGAGATCAATAACTACACATTTGAGAATATAAAGCAAGTTAAATACCTGGGCACAATGATCTCAAGCTGCAATGACCTAAAACTTGAAATTAAAAGCAGATTAACCATGGCAAATAAATGTTTCTATGGCCTTAGAAAGCAACTAAAATCCAAATTCATCAGCATTAAAACAAAAATAAGTCTATATAAGACCCTGATAATACCTGTTGTCCTATACGGGAGTGAATGCTGGGCCCTGAACAGGGCAGAAGAAGATCGTTTATTGAATTTTGAAAGAAAAATTTTGAGGAAGATTTTTGGACCAATTATGCAAAACAACGTTTGGAGAATCGCCTATAATCACGAAATACGTATATAAAAAGTATAGCGAACCTGACATCTTAAAGGTGGCAAAAGCATCTCGCATTAGGTAGCTAGACCACATATTCAGATATGATGACACGTTTCCCACAAAAAAAGTCACATTTTCAAATTTGGAGGGAAGGCGACGAAGAGAAAGACCCCGAACCAGATGGTTGGATGAGGTAGAAAAGGACCTAAGAACAATTGGAGTGAACCGATGGAGGGCCATTGCACGGGATCGAGCTAGATGGAGAAAAATTGGCGAGACTGCCTTGGCCTGTAACAGGATGTAGTGCTAGCGAATAATAATAATAATAATAATAATAATATTTGAACTTAAGGTGAATTCTTTAAAAATGCCGAACACAGCTTCTGGTTTAAGTCGATGAATTCACCCCATTATGTAGTCTATTAATTCTTCCCAGTTAAAAGTTGTGGCAATTTGAAATTTCGATTTACTTTTACTTGGCTATCTATTTGAAATAAAAGGAAACCTGCTTTTTAAACTGTGAGGTTTTGAAGGTTTGAATGATGACAGAAAGTTTCTTAGAGTCAGTAATTTTTTTAACCGTATGGAATCATATGAGCTTTAGTGGGATTAGATTATATTTTATATCATTTATGTCCTTGCAGAAACATATCCCCTATCACACCCTATAAAATATAAATCTGACTAAAACTTTAGCTTCCTAAAACTAAACAACTGTAAAGCCCGTCTGTTTAACCCTCGTCTAGCCCATGTCAGACATTTCTGTAACGCACTAAAAACCAACCATCTAATGTTAGGTTTATCAAGGATGATGCTAAATTATGATCATATAGTGTTTGATATGCTTTACAGACATATTATCCGGAAAATGGTCGTCTCTTCTGCTGCTAATATTGATATCGCTTAGAATTTTTAATTTCGAAACTTAAAAGAATTCAAAAGCTTTTCTCTTCTTTATTTTTGCGCTTCAGTAAAGAAAGTAGAGTTTTACTATATATAAAGGGCTCGAAGTAGCCTTGTGATAGCGCGCTGTCTTTTGGCCGAATCCCAACACGTGCCATTAAATACCTCCGGGTCTATGCCGGATATGGTCACGTTAAATTAGTAGACTGGAAAGTCCCTCTATGAGGTAAGAGACGGTGGGGGAGGGTACGATCCCTCAGATGTCCCCTCTGGAGTTGCTTGGTCGAAAATGAGGTGGCACTTATCTAAATGGGACTCTTTATAATGACACGACTATTGTCGTGTCATAATAAAACCGGAGCCGTATCACTCTGCCCGATAGCCTATATGGACCTGGTCTGGAATAAATTCTGGCCAGGGGGCATTAGAATCAACAACAACAAAACAATATATAAATTTATAGAAAAATTGACAACTCGCTTTTTAAGACGTTCGAAACCTATAATTATCCACGTATACAGATGAAAACGTAGTTCATTTGAAAAATATCTAAAGATTCTCTTATGAGATTGAATATGTTGCTAAATAAATTCGGATTTCTCTCTTCATACGGTTCGTTCAGCCTAAGTAAACAAGTCCGTTTAACTAATACAACAAATGTGTACTTAAATTCAAAGTTTATCACCAGTAACATAGAGCACTATGTGGATTGCTTCGGCAAAGAGGAAGGACTAAGCAAATAAGAGTAATTTTTTCTTTCAAAACTTTTGGGTTCTTCTTAACTCTGATCATGTTTGTACTTATTTTGTTCTGCACTTTTACGAATCCGTCCTCTTCAGGTAGTCTCAAAGCTATTGTAATTACCATACAATATTCAATGCAATCGATTCCAGAGGATCTCAAGTGCTGCGAGGGATTCTAGAACGCAATACGGCAAGATAGCGACAGCACCCATTAGACAATTTGTCAAAACAGTTTTGATGTAGATATAGATAACCACAAAAAATTGTAAGTGTATCTGACGTGAGATGAGATAGACAGAAATTAGAATAAAAAGTGATTTTATACGTAGTCCAAAGCATTCCCTCTTTGCGACTTGTTTCTTAAAATCTGAAGCAATCGATCAGTCAGTCGCCTTATCGGCTGACCTTCGCGTTCAAAGAGTAAACTAGAGAACTTAAAAAGATTTCCGAGTGCATGTAACAGTGACCAGTGTGTTGGGGAAAAGGGTTAATCTGGTCAAGAAGCAACACAACAGAATAATATTGCCTATCGGACTTTCCCAGCAACTGATATTGCATAATGTGTGCTTTAAAACGTATAGTGTACCTCAGAGGAGCATGGCATAGTTCATAGGAATTTTTTATCCGGCAGATCTTACCTGATTTTTGATGAAGAAGCTACGCCAAGTCCAATTTACATTAAGAAGGTTTGTATATTTTTGCCTCTTTTGCTATTATGTGACGCTGCATGAAAGGTAGGCTTTTGTTAAATTCATTCCTCTTTAGACTTATTTTTCAAGTGAAAAAACATTATAGGACAATTTTAGATTCCTAAAAAGATGTTTCTAAAGACAGATAATATCTTAAAACACGCTTCATACATGATTGAGCATATATGATTGACATATCGTGTATGAAGCATGTTTAAAATACAGTATCGTATATCATGATGTGTTCATGGATAGGTTTTGGTAAATTAATATCTTTAGGATAAAATAAAATTTAATAGCAGCTTGAAAAATCCTTCACGACTTTCACTTACATTTTAGAAGAAACGAGAAAACTTTCTCATATTAAACTTTGTGTTTTCAAGATTTGTATTAATCATCTGATGGAAATAAATCGTTTCATTTGTTCAGCTTGACAGCTTTCTTCAAATTTACAACGCATAAGCCACCGTAATATGTTATTTTCTTTACTACAATTTCTAATGGAATCCAATCCCGCCCATGTTTTCTTAACAACTAGTTATTCTTGCTCTTGATTTTTGTTTCTAGAATATCTAATAATAATCATTTTAACTAATGTTTCTGCCGTAGAACATAAGCAGCATTTAAACATAAACTTTTGCTTTAAAAATATGAAATTTCAATTACCATAAGATCGAACCTAAGGTCTTAGTTTGAAGATATCGAGCTTGATAGAATAACATTAAGTTTAAACAATAAAAATATGTGTCAATTCCCCTGCCAGGCGAGAAAATAATGGCTATACGTTTAAAGCCACGTTATTTCTTAAACTCTCTAACTATTTGCACTATGAAAATACTGATGATTTCAAACTTGAAATATTTGAATCATATCCAGTTCATCGGATGTTGCTAGCACTGTAATTCCTTGGAAATACATAAAACATGTAAATCAAAATCGGGCATTTCAACTGATTGAGAGATCACATATCAAAATAGATATTTAAGAAGTGAGAATTTCAGTTATTTTTAAACCATCAAAACGTTTCTAAAACATTTCATACTTACACAGACAGCTGCATAAGTAACCGCCTTGTGTTCCAGACAAAGTTAGTAATTAAATCTTAGTTAATAAGGGTAAAGAAAAACTAGCATACATAAGATAGGTGTCCCATAAAACTTTAATGCTTAAAGTTGCTGTGTACAAACCTTATTGGATTCGCTCACCTCAATGTTAACCTATGGAGAAAATTTGTCCAAGGACTATCGACTTGGATTTAAAGATTTTTTTTTAAATTGTACTCCGTAATAGAGAAAGCAATTTTACACAGTGGGACATTTTTCGTTTTAAATAAAAATGCAAATAATACTTTAAAATTTAAATTTTTCAGGGAAAAAATCTGGTATAATGTGTTTTGAACGCTCACAAATTCCTTTGGTGGACGAAATTTATAAAATGAATCCTGTTGCAAGATGCAGAAAAGTTCAGACTATCTGAAAATACCATTTTTAATTGATAATCAGCATTTATGCAGCTGTAAATAAAAGACAATTTTTCTCCATAGATTAACACTGAGGGGAGCGAATCCAATAGGGTTAGTACACAGCAGGATTAAAATAAGGATCCCATTCCATAAGAATTATCAGTACAAACCTAGTTCTACGTATCTTTTGTTCCACGGTTCAAAATATATGTGATTGCATAGAGTGTGTTTTCGCATGGAAGTGAGAATTGTTCAAGTTAATATGCATTCTTTAAACAAGAATTTCTCCGAGGATTCAGTGCACATCATAACAGTTTGATTGCAGAAGACACATTGGCAACAAAAATGTTTTGATTTCCTCCCATCCAACGATATTTAGCAATCGAAAGTCGCTGAAAGAAGTAAAGCATTAAAGTTCCCTTGCGTTATATGCAAATCGCTTGGACTTGTCAAACTACCTCGCACTTAAAAACAAAATTTAAGGATTAAAAAGGAAATCTTTAGAGTTTTGTAACGAGACAGCTAAAATAATTTATGTGGTTGGGAAAATAATCTTAACGGTCGTTCTAACAGCAGTTTACGAGTTCAATAGTTAAAGAAGTGGGGGAGTTCCTATGTGAAAAATTGAAGTAATGGTTGAGAAACCACAACCTTCTGTTTATTATGTTATGAACAGTCGTAAAGAGTGGAAATTTTTCGTTAGTAGCAAGCGTTCTGGGGTGTCTCACTCCTTATCAAACCCGCCTCCTTGATAAATATTCTAAGAAGAGTTGGTGAAATCTGAGTATCATGGCTACAAAATTTTCATCGTAAAGCGATCCCCAACCGATTTTGACATACGAATGTCAACTAAAAATGTAAAAATATACAACCATGTCCAGTTTTAAAAATTATATTGCGGGGAAGAAATCCTTATTAATAAAAAGAAACATCTTAATTTTTCGAAACAGGACATGAATAATCCTTTTTCTTTCTGGGAATCAGTGCTTCCTAGAATTACCTAGAATTATCTCCCATTTGCACCACATAGTTTGAGAAATCAGAAACTTTAGAGTTCAAGTGGGGGAGTCGAAATCTTTACTCCATCAAGCTAGTATTCACGTGGAACTACGACACAGGAAATTGTTGAGGATATGGGTATAAGCAAGTCCATTAGGAGAAGTTAGTCTTAAGTATATTGAAGATAAAATGGATAAGCGTGTGTGTTTGAACATCTTGACAGATAATGTCGTTGACAGCACAAACTGCACAGTGAAGAAACGTTTATTTTTAATTTAGATAATGACCCATATCATACGGTAAACACCGTTAAGGAATGGTTTCTCAACAAATTGTCTCAGCTCTTAATGCAGTACACAGTTCATTAAAAACGAATTCTATTAATCACAACGGGGAAGAAATACATCATGATTTAAAAAAATAAAACACACGAAATGAAGGAACACTGAAAACATCTCTAATGGATTTTTAATGTGACATTACTTCATTAGAAGAATAAAACACTTGTTTGAGTTATTGAAAAGAGCTTAAAAGTCGTCACTGGTGTAAAAGAAAGAGTAATTTATCATTAACTTCAAACTTTATGGAAACAAAAACATTTCTAATAGCTGCACAGAATTTCTTTTACCTAGTGGCTTATTCCTCTTAAGTTATTTTACAATTGAAAGTTTAAATATTAAGATTAATTTACCTTTAAAAATATAATAAAACAATATATACCTTCAAATTGGGGGGGGGGGGATTTTGTTTTAAGTTTTACTATAATTTATATTGTTTAAAGATAGAGCTATTTTTTGTATGCTGCAATAGCATACTCTTTTCACCCATTTAAAGTATATCAAATTATATACTATAGCAATACTTTGCAACAGATGCCTCAAGTTTTATCAATAATAGTAACATGAGTATTATTCTATTATATTCCGAAGACCAAAATTTAATCATAGGAAATTTTCAATGTTTCTGACTACATGCATCTGTGATTTGTCCATTGAGACAATCTCGCCCGATGAGTCTGATGAGCTACATTAATTACCGTATTTTTCGGACTATAAGACGCACCTTTTACATAAGAAAATCGACATAAAAAATTGGGGTTCGTCTTATGGTCCGAAGGTAAAATTAAAATAAAAAGAATATTTTATTACACACACACACATATATATATACTATATATATATATATATATATATATATATATATATATATATATATATATATATATATATATATATATATATATACTAGTTGAATACCCGTGCTTCGCTACGGAGTACATTTTAGGATAATTATAATAAAAAAATAATGAAATTGCTCTTTAGAGGATTTTCTTAAATTTTTTTTTTCTTCATTGGGTGGTACTAATATTACCAGGTTCGTCCGCGAACTTACGCGTGCGCAAGCTACGTAAAACTGGCCGTGGGAGAAATAATTTTCTCTTACATCTACGCCAGCGTATTTTAAAGTTTGGTTTTGAGACTTACTTATCGTCATGGCGAAGCATACTTTGAGGGGAAATTGCATTTTTATATATAGGTTTAATTTAATATCCATAAAATATACTAATTTGAATTAAATTCTTAAAAAACTTATATCTCATTTAGTCTAGTGGTTAAATTTTATCTTTTACTGTGTTTTAACATTTTTTGTCAATTTATTTCATTGTTATGCACGTGACGCAAAATTAACTTAAAGTATCACAAAAAGAAAAGAAATCTCGTGATCAGCATTTAATAAATTAAATTCTAAAAATTAATCTTTAAAAATTCCCCAAAAATTAGAAAGTGGAGGAAGAGATTCGAAAAATGTCTTCATTTTAAAGTAATTTTCCTGATCTTTCTCGTGATATGAATTGTATATTCCCCAGATTATTATTTTAAATAGAAACTTAAAAGAAGTTACAAAAACAGTCTAAAAATTTAATTAAAAAATCTAAGAATTTTTCAAAATTTTTTCTTAGTGCACCACTACACTATAGGAAGAATCACCATACAAATTTTCAGCCCTTTAGATCCAGTGGTTTGGTCTGTGCGCTATTTGTCAGTCAGTAAATCAGTCACCGAACTATTTTATATATAGAGATTATATATATTTATTATATATATTCTATATATTTTATAAATATTATTTATCATATCTGTTATATATATTTTTAGTTATAGATAATTTTTTTTATCTTTATTATGTAAGAAATTAAAAAATATCTTTATATACCTAACAAAATACGAAATATTCTTTTCTAAAAATCCTCCCTTAAATGTGAAGCGCATCTTAACGTCCGGTGCGTCTTATGGTCCGAAAAATATGGTAATTAGAAACTAGTTCCCATTGGGGACTATTTTATTGAGAATTTTAAGACGCTTTTTATTGGTGTCATAAATACATGAATATCAAAAACAAGCGGTGCATTTAGGAGAACATATTTCGAATCGTGTATGCTTTATTTTTCTGTGAACTTGGATATTTGTAAAAATTTAGACCTTTAGGATTTTAGAGGCATAAATAAGAACTAGTTAGTGTTGATAGATCTATGAAAGCTATCCAAAACTTTCCAACTTTTAGCAATGTTGAAATTTCACTCGAAACTAATACGAATACAGAAAAATTATTTCAATGAAATTTAGCAATCTAAATCTTAGAATATGGCCTTTGAGGAATTTTTAAGAATTATTTTCATTTACTGATATAAAATACATTTTTAATAACTTATACTTGCATAATACCTACTAATTATGAAAAGCTTTAAAACGGCAACAAACGAACTGCTTGTTAATCATTTGTGCTCCATAAAAATACTTAATTTTTTAATACATTTCCTCGTCATTTAATCCGCTTCTGGAAAGACATTTCAATGTAAACGAAGAATTGAGAAACTAGTGATGACAGGATACGTCTGGATCTTTATCTGAGTTTTCGGAAGGGCACAAATAAGTTCATTCGAATTTGATTGGTATAACCCCAGATATCTATACTTAATGACAGAGTGGCGTTTTAACATATATGCATTAGAGATAACATAAATGCACTATTTTAAATCTTTAAGCAGAGAATCCTAAACACAGTATCAGGAAAATCTGCATCATTTAACCTCTTGGCATTGCTGTGATTCATATTTCAAAGTCTATCACTAAATTCTTGAGCAATTTTTAGGAGGCCATGTTTCACGGGACAGGACATTGGCAAATAGGGTACAGTAATATATGTGCCATTATTTTCGGATTCAAAAACTTTTTTTTGTTTAATGCGGAGGCATTTGTCGTTAGACATTCACCTTTCGTTATTCACCGTCATTTACTGGCTACTTTATCATGGGAGCACCATGTAGGTAAACTAGCATTGCTCCCTATGAGGGGCACAACACGAAAACGACCTAACCTTATTCGGGAATTGAAACCAATGCCACTAAGTGGCAGCCCAGATTGCTAACCACTATACTGTCTGGGCGGCGATATAAAAACATAAGTATTTAGGAAAATATAGACAGCACATAGGTAATCAGTTTGATACGGAAAATGAAAGAAAAAATGTTAAAAACAACCACCAAGGATTTTAAACCATTAAATACATCCGTTTCTAGGCCGGATATGGGCACGTTAAATCCGTAGACCGGAAAGTCCTTCTATGAGGTCAGAGAGGCTGGGAGAGTGTACGATCCCCCAGTGTCGTCCCGTGTGGGGGGGGGGGGTCGGACAAAATTGAGGTGGCAACTAGCTAAGACGGACTCGACCGCAGTGGTGCTATATAAAACGGAGCCGCACACTTCAGCTCGAAACCCGTGATAGAAAATTAAGTAAAATGTAAATTAGGTTAAAGTTAACTAAACAAAGAATTAGTAACAATAACAACATTTTATTTCCCAACAAAGTTGGGCCAGGGTTTACGTTCAAGATTCAAGAGTAAAAATCTTCCGAGTCATCATGCTCGGCCAAAACAACAAGAAGTAGTAACAAACCGCGACAGACACCCCCAGGGCATTGACCCGTACAGCGCTATCTGGCGGTGAAAACATATATATTCCCAACAAACTGGGCCGGGCTGAACAGCAATGTTCAGAACAATACTTATTACATCATTTCAAAATAATTTTAGGTTCAAGAGTTCACATTTCAATTACAATTTCTCAACATTTGAGTTGAGACCAAAACATTCAAAACTTCCAATTAATGTTCATGTTTCCAAAAAAATCACATTTCAATATAATATTAAATTCAGAAAATTAAGTTTCCAATTAATGTTCATGATTCCAAAATTATACAATCAAATATACATATTAAATTAAGAAATTCAAGTATACCTTAATTCAAAAATATAAAAGTTTAAAATTCAATTGTGAATGAAGTATTTTTTAACAAGTTAAGTTAATAATACCCAAAGACTAACAATCTATAACAAATGTAACACAACCTATACAAGAATTAACAATATACAATCAGTAAGGAACTTACTATTCTCACTTCATTGGAGATCCTTAAAAACACTTACCTAAATACTATATTTTTACACATAACTACACGTTCACAAATGGAATCATTCTTAAAATTTCGCTACAAATAAACATACAATAAATATTATATACATTTTATATACATGAGACATTTGAACTACAGTTGTAGGAAAATGATTACATTTAACACTCTAAATTTACAAGTAGTTGAACTGGTCGTTTAATTGTTCCTCTTTCAGTTTTAATTTCACAACTACGAATACGACCATCTCTACCTGGAAAGGTTTTTACAATCCTTCCCAATCTCCACATATTTCGTGGTAAATGTTCATCATGAATGATCACAATGTCATTTTCTTTCAAATCACCTTTAGACTGCTGATTTTTATTACAGTTTGCAGATTTCAAGTTCAATAAATAGTCTTTAGTCCACTTGCGCCAAAACTGATTTAGCAGTCTTTCGCGATACAAATATGCTTTTAGCAAAGTTTCTTTACGGCTTTGACCCACAATGTTATTGAATTTAACTGGAGGTAAATTGGACAGTTTATTACCTATTAGGAAATGAGCGGGTGAAAGTGGTTGTAGGTCATTGAGATCATCAGGGACATATGTCAGTGGTCTTCTATTGACCACAGCTTCAATTTCAGTTAGCAAGGTGTGAAGTTCGTCCACACCTAAGGATGTTCGTCCAAGGGTTTTTCGTAGTGGCACTTTCACGGAACGAACTAGTCACTCATAGAAACCGCCCCACCAAGCCGCTTTCTCGGCAATATATCTCCACTGGATACCCGAGGAAGCATAATACGTTTTAACGTCTGGATGACTTATTACCTTCCACACCTTTTTAAGTTCTGCATCTGCAGCCTTGAAGGTAAGAGCGTTGTCCGAATACACAACTGAACAGATTCCTCTACTCGAGACGAACCTGCGAAAAGCTAAGAGAAATGAGTTAGTTGTTAAATCTCTCGTTAGTTCTAAGTGTACAGCTCTTGTAACTGCACACGTGCACAACAAAATGTAGAACTTGGTATGCTCATTTTTCACATAAAGTGGGCCAGCAAAGTCTAACCCAATGACATCAAACGGTTGTGACTGTTCGGTTCTTGCAGCCGGTAGTGGACCCACAACTTGATTTACAGGTCGAGCATTCATGCGTCTGAACATAACACATTTTTTTAGTATGTTTTTTACATACTGTCTACCTTTTATCATCCAGTATCGTTCTCTAATGTAAATGAGAGTACTTGATACTCCGGAATGATACACCTTTTCATGTGCATCAAGAACAATAAGTTCAGATAATTTGTTTTTAGGAGGCATGATTATCGGGTGCTTTTCATAGTAGCTCAATGAGGATTTTTGGAGTCTGCCTCCCACTAATAAGACGTTATCTTCATTTAAGAAGGGATTGAGCTCGAAAATGCTAGAATTTTTAGTAACTGGTTGTCCCAATTTTAGATTATGAATTTCCACTGCAAAATGTTCAGCTTGCGTTTCTCTAATTAATCGAATTTCTCCAGAGAATATTTCTTCAGCTGTCAAGGTGCCATTTCTTTTCGGTAAATGTTTTCTTGCATTATGAATAAATCGCATTGCCCATGCGTTAATTCTAACAGCTCGACTTAATTTGCTGTAATTTTCAAGATCTAAAAGGGTTTTGTGATCGTCGACACTAGCTTGCAAAATTGTAATGTCTTTTACCTCCTTTTTCCTCTCTAACATGGATGTAACAAACGTCGTGGTGAAATCTTTAGGACACTTAAAGTATCCTACAGCTTTATACGCTTTTATTGAGGCGTCACAAAAAATGTGTAGTTCCAAATTATTGAATTTTCTGAGTTTACCAGGAAAATATTCTCGTGTTAATTTCAGTTTCTTCACATTCTCTATTTCGTGATACCACTCAGACCACCATTGCTTGCACTTTTTCGGAATTTCATTATCAAAATCTATTCCTAATCGCCAAAGATTTTGAATTAATAATTTTGCACGTATTACAAAAGGCGAAATAAAACCTACAGGATCAAAGATTGTAGCAGTCACCTTTAATATGTTTCTTTTAGTAATATTCTCACAATTATTTAATGTTTCACACAAATCTTCAAAGTTTAAGAAAATTTGGTCTTTACGAGTACACCAGTGAAGCCCTAGCACCTTTAATGAATTCTCTGAATCTTCTCCGTTTATTATCCCATTACTTATCCACCGACTCTTTAAAGCCTCTGAATTAGAAAAAAATTTCCGTAAATTCATCCCTGCATCCCTAAATACTTTACATGCTTCAGAACTAAGCTTGAAGGTTTGCTCAAGAGTATCACCCCCATAAAAAAGATCATCTACATACACCGAAGTATTTAGCATCTCATAAACATCGGGTTTCTCTGGGGCTATCTTAGATATATGATACTTAATAGTACTAGCCAGAATGAAGGGACTGCATGAAACGCCAAATGGTACTCTAGTCATCCTATATGGTTTCAAATTAAAATCCTTATCAAAATACAAAAATCTCAAAGCATCTCTGTCAACTTCCGCTATTCCAATTTGATGGAATGCTTTCTCAATATCTGCGGAAAAGGCATATTTAAATTGTCTGAAACGCAGTATCATATCTAACACTGAAGGATTTAAATTCGGCCCAGGAACTAAACAATCATTAAGGGATGCGGCATTGTTTTGTTTTGAAGAGGCATCATAAACTATTCTTACTTTAGTTGTCGTAGAATTTTTTCTTACAACTGGGGAATGTGGCATGTAATAAGCTTTGTCACTGCTACTTTCAAAACTACATTCTTCAATAATTTGGTTATCTAACTGATCGCGTATTATTTCATTATAATGTTTACGAAGCCAAAAATTTTTCCTTAATTTATTTCCTAAAGACATTAAACGACTTTTCGCGTTTTCAAAATTATTACTTAAGGCTTCATGATTTTGTTTCCATAACAAGCGAGAAACATATCGCCCATTATCAAACTGCAATTCCCTCTGAAATTGCTGAATAACCGATTCATCGGAAACCTCCTGTTTGTTTTCTGTCAACCCCAGAGTGTCCAGAGACCAGAACCGCTTTACGATGTCATTAATCTCAACATTCTTAGACGCGTCGGCAAAATACTGTACACCGATATTCATCACAGCAGCGTTCTCCAAGAGCTTGTCGTAGCCTCCACCCTGAATAGTCCACCCAAACAAGGTGTCAGTTGCGAACAAATTATTGCCTAGTTTCTCCTTCCCCACAGCCAGGACATTCCAGTAGTAATCCGCCCCCACCAGAATTTTTATCTCCGATGCTTCTCCGCTATCGGCTAGCTGCAGCCCCTTTGAATCTAAGATTTCACGAATGCTTTTAGTTGGTACTTTTACAAAGGCTCCTGTTATAGTATCTGTTACAAGCGCTTCAATTATTATGGATTTTTGGGGGAATTTAACATTTTTAAGATTTATTTGAACGACTTCAAAATCCCGTTCACGACCTTCACTAAACCCAAATGAATAAACATACAGTTTTTCTTTTCTCAAACATCTTAAATTTAATTGTTTAGCTAGATCGGTTCTAATAAATGATTTCTGGGATCCTCCATCCATTAAAATCCTAACGGTACTATTTTTGTTCGTGTCAACATTTTCTGCTAAAACTGAACAAGTCTGTAAATATACCCCCTTACAAGTATTTTCGGAATTTAAAGACAAAGATGCAATAACAGACTCTTTGTCCTCCGTTGGTATATCAATATTAACTTTCCTACAGAATAATTTGTTATGACTTGAACTATTACAATTTTGGCAGGGAGAAATTTTGCTTCTACAATTTGGAGACATGTGTGTTTTTCCAAAACATTTATAACACCTACCCTGAATTTTCAAAAGTGTTCTTTTATCCTCGTCGGATTTTTCGCAATCTACAACACTATGGGAATTTACTTTACAGAAAAAACAGTATGGTTTAATTACTGTAGTAAAGCCAGACGCAGTTGGGATATTTTTACCCTTCAAATAACTATTTTTGTTTAAGAATCCCGTTTTGTTTTTCTGATGGAAATCGAAATTATCTTTCGTATTACAGTCTTTACTAAATAGATACGACGCTTCCCTGCATTCAACTTCTTTTCGTACGAAATCTATTAACTCTGAAATATCAAAATCTGAATTAGACTTTCGTTTTCTGTTATACTCTAAACTTAACTCCTCTGGTAATTTTTGCAGTATTATTGGGCATAACAAGTTACCGTAAGAGCCCGACGTCACATTTAAAGACTGTAGACTCCTAATCTGAATTTCGCAATTATCATAAAACGTTCTGAGGGCTTTTACATTACGAACATTTTTTACAGGATCTACCGATAATAAGTGTTTTATATGTGAGCTGATTACCATGTCATTCCTTCCAAACCGCTGCTTTAGCAATTCAATAGATGAATCATAATTTTCATTTGACAAGGAGAACCCAGAAACAGCCGCCAAAGCCGGACCTCCCAAATACATTTTTAAATAACTAAATTTTTCAATTTTAGTTATGTCATCATTATTATGTATAGTTATTAAGTACTGGTTCCAAAAATCTAACCAATTGCTAGGATCCCCAAAGAATTTTCCTATAGTTAATTTAGGAAGTTGGATGCTTTGTTTAAATGTATTTCCGGAAGTTGAAGCAACCGAGGTCTGAGAGTTCTCAACGATTTTACTTTTGTTTTCATTAATGAGCTTCTTTTTTGCTCTAAATGACCAGATCGTAATTTTCTCTTCGTACTCTTGTACACAAATTAGTTCTTCTTCAAATTCCTTTTCAGTAACATTTAAATTCAACTCTATTGCTTTATCTAATTCTTTTAAATTTTCTGATTTTGTTGATAACAAATTTAAATTTTCTTCTAAAACTTCACAATCACAGTCCTCACTTTCGATTTCTGATTGTAGTTTATTTAAAATTTTGGACACAGCGGTCCTTATTATTTTTCTTTTTGATTTTAGTTTTGATATATCTTCTTCCATATTTAAAAAATATAATGTCCTACCTTATTCAGACGTCTTCAAGATCCATGTATGGTTTTCAATAATCCATTTTCAATTGGCACAATTTTAATATTAAGATCGTGCCCCACGTTGGGCGCCATGATAGAAAATTAAGTAAAATGTAAATTAGGTTAAAGTTAACTAAACAAAGAATTAGTAACAATAACAACATTTTATTTCCCAACAAAGTTGGGCCAGGGTTTACGTTCAAGATTCAAGAGTAAAAATCTTCCGAGTCATCATGCTCGGCCAAAACAACAAGAAGTAGTAACAAACCGCGACAGACACCCCCAGGGCATTGACCCGTACAGCGCTATCTGGCGGTGAAAACATATATATTCCCAACAACCCGTATTGACCTGGTCTAGAACTTCCAGCCAGGGGGCATTAGAAACAACAACAACAACAACAACCAGGCATTTTACTAATAAGTTGTGTAAGCAGTATTTTTTATCGCTGCTTTCAAGATATAATAGGTATCCTTTTTTGGCAGGATAAGATTGCTAGAATATTTCGAAAATATTAATTTTGATCATTTCATAAATATTTTTACATGTTTTATGTCACTATCCTATTGCAACCTACTTTACCATTAACTGGAGGCCTGTCGAAATTCTTGCATTTTTGTTGAAATAAATAAAACAATTAAATGATACCTTAGGTATTTTCCCCTGCAAATCGGAGGTAGTATTTTCTGCTAATTTTGAGCAAATGTTGCTATCCATAATTTTAGAGGACAGTTGTGTATAGATCCTTTGGTTCAATATTAACGTTTAAGTTTGAGAAACATAGATTTATTACCTAAATACTCCCTTCTCTCCAGCTAGAAAGGGGAAAACAATACGTTAAGATCTAGTCATATCGTGCATCCTATCATTTGATATTTTTAATGGGATTTATCAGGCTAAGGAGGTCACACAGGGCCAAATTTAGATGATCTTGTTAAAGATTGGTTTGCATCCCTAATATTTCTTTTCTACATTGTCTATACTACTGCATAAGATAGAAAACTTGTACACAATATTATATATATATATATATATATATATATATATATATATACCGGGTGTCCCAAAAATGACCGATGATTTGAAAAATCAATTAAAGAAAAACGGAAGGTGATAGAAATGTACGGTTTGCTGCATTCTGCTTAGGTAACCAGGGAATTTATTCTCACCAATTTTCAAAGTTAGTTGGAAAGTTCGTCAACAGATGGCTCTGATGACTGGGAAAATCTATAAAACAATGTTTTCAAAATAACCACTGTTTACAGCAACAACGTGGCGCAGTCTGAGATCAAAATTCGCAGACGCCCGTGCAATCATTTCAGTTTGAATGTTCTGACAAACAGCAGAGATGTATTGTTCCAGTTCATCTACAGTTTCTGGATTGTGACGATACACCTAGTCTTTGAAGTACCCCTAAAGAAAAAAATCGAATGGCGTCAAATCTGGCGTATGCTTCTTGCGTATGCTTCTTGCTTTGAAAACATTGTTTTATAGTTTTCCCAGTCAGCAGCGCCATCTGTTGGTGAACTTTGTAACTAATTTCGGAAATTGGTGAGAATAAATTCCCTGGTTACCTAAGGAGAATGCAGCAAACCGTAAATTTTTATCACCATCCGTTTATCTTTAATTGATTTTTCAAATCGTCGGTCATTTTTGGGACACCCGGTATATATATATATATATATATATATATATATAGGGTAGACGGGGCATGTTGGCCAATCTGTGATATTTTTCAAACTATCCGGCAGATTGCGTTACTAGCTAAGCGACATGTGTTTTAGCACGTCTTCTTTTACCCATAACAGCGTCAGCACCCAAGAAGCAATCAAACGAAAGTCACTTCAAATTTTCACTAGAGTGAGTTTTTTTCTTTTTTGCACTTATAAATAATCGTTTCTGATTTGATTCTAAATTAAAGTTTCACATAGGTGAATAGCAATCTAAAAGATCGTTGTTTAGAGCTAATTCTTTACCTACTAATTTGAAAAAATTATTAACAGAATATTTGATACAACGATCAAAAGCCAAAATGGCGATATGGGGCAAGTTGGCCCGTTTAATCTTGGGCCACTGGGCCAATATGCCCCGCAGTCCAAGAATTTGTTTTCTACATTCATAAGCCTATAAAAATCAATAAAATTGTCAATAAATCAGGAGAAGACTGGATTCAATGTACCAGGTGCAATCGTTGGGCACATGAATCATGTGTCACTGGGGACACGATATTTTATGTTTGCATTCATTACAATGATGAGAAAGATCGATGAAGGCAGTAGTTAAGTTGGATAAAATATCTTTTATATAGCATATCAAAATTACATTTGATATTTTATGTGTTTTTTCATTTCCGTTAGTAATCCGAAAATCAAATCAACTTAGAGGGCCAACCTGCCCCATCGAACGGGGCAGGTTGGCCCAGTGACTTGATGACCTGCTGAGCTTCATATAGAAACTATTAAGTAATATGTCATAGGGACATGACAGTAGTGTCACGGCCAGGGACAGGAGAATTGAAAATTACGGGACGAAGTAAAATAATTGCTAAATGTAAGAAAGAAACATGGCAAATGACGGGCAATAAAAAGAGAAAGGGAGAGAGCCAACAATATAGCGAAACGAAATTTATAGATTGTGCTTGTAGCAAGAAGTATAAGATAAAAGTTCAAGAGAGTGGGTTGCAACGAATAGAAGAAAAGAAGAAAGGGAAGACTAAATTTATGATGGCTATAAAACAGGCCACCCTGCTTGAAGCCGAAGCAGGGGAAAAGTTAAGTTAGAGGGAGAATTTTATAAATCCCGCCCTCGATGCGCATTGGTGAAAAGGGGATTGAGAAGAGGAAGCCACGGACGAATGGCGATGGCATGGTAATAATATGACCAATGGAAATTGTAAGAGGTGGAGTCAGCATTAATAAGAGAAAATAATATGAAATAAGATAGGAGAGCACATATAACCTATGAGGAGAGTTAGTCAGAAGTTTTGGAAATAGAACTAGTGTCAATCCGATGAATATGTACGAAGAAATCCCGCTGATATAAATATAAGTCATGGCCCATGCAAAGGAGCCCTAATACCTAGGAAGAGAGCTCCCCAGTGTCCCGTACCGAGGGTCTGCAAGGAGTGAAAGATTCATATAACCGATGATGGGAGTGCCCCGGTGTCCCATGTAGAGTGTCTGCCATGATTGACGGAGCCTTATAACAGACGAAGAAAGTGCCCTAGTTCCGTGCGATGATAATACAACGAAGTTCGTCCTTACGAGTGCCAGCTGCCCATCATAGTGATCCAACAGTCATCTTTCGAGGTACCGACTTTTTGCGTTTCCTTTTTATATTACTGTCATTGCTTCTCAGTGTGTAGCCTTAATAACTAATATAGAGCGCGATGATGATGTTATTCGAGTATAAAATGCTAAGGAGATGACCGATAATTCGTAAAAAAAATTTAATTAATATGATGTTAGAAAAAAAAATATATGAGTAAATATTTGTAGTAATGGAACATGGTTATATGAGTGATTATGTTTAGAAAATGTTATCATAATAAGTGAATGAATTAAATATATGATTCGTAGTGAATTAATTTAGTAGTAATGAAGTTGTGAGTAATGTGTAAATAAAGGATGAAATATTTAGTAGGATTGTATCATATTGTTTATGTGTTAATAATCAATAAATTAATTTGTCAGTGTAAACCAGAGTTGTTTCCATCATTTGGGAATCACAATTAATCAATGTACTAACCACAATCTTAAGCAATGAATTCAAAAATCATTATTATTATTATAGTATATTTATTATTTAATACCCCAATTAACAATTAAATAACTTTTTCACCACCACATAATATTTTTCTAATTTTCTCATACGTGGTTATGCTTTGAAATGTGCTGATTGTACAAACTAAAAAAAATTAAAAATTGTAATAATTTTTTTTTAAATGTTGAAGAAAAAATGGGACAACAAGCTCCGGTGTACCATATATATAAAGTATTGCACATCAATCTTCATCGTAGTGCAAATTAATACATTTCTTCTTTACTTCGGTATCTAAAAATTTTCAAATATAGAAAATTTACTTTACTTTTTAAAAGTTAAAGTACGTTTTAGAAAAATATAAAGTCAAATATATGCTAGAAATGTATAATTGCATAACATGGTCAATTATTTTTTCGTTTGAATTAAGATATTAATTGGGCCAAAACAGATTTGTTTGCATTTGGAGAACAGTCACTTGAATAGGAAGTTAATAGTTTATGATTGTGATAAAGCTGCTTGAAAGAGACCTTTGTATGAAAGATTCTTTTAGCAATGATGTTTAAGTATGATAGGCTGCAGTTCGCCCAACAACCAGGAACCAAGGTTTTGTCATTATTATTGGCTCCTAGGGGTGTCATACCTCGCAGGTTTTCAAAAGGGAAAAAAATACCGAAAATGTAATTTCTCCAAATTTTTATTGGTGACGGAACAATTGTAGTCAAAACAGTAGACTGCTGAAAATCACTTGATAAAGAGAAAAGGGTCTCTACACCATAAAACCAAAAAGAAAAAAAAAGCAAAGGGCAAAATAAAAAATAAAAGAGATATGTCCTTGAGGTGAAATAACAGAATTGAAAGTAACAAACATCCCCCCCCCCCCAAAAAAAAATAGTATTTTTAATCTAATATCGAAAATTAGAGTTTTTTCCTTCCTTCCGTATTTCAGTCAGCTATTGATTCAAAGTAGTATATTTAAGTTTTCTACATTTGTAACGGCACATCGGATCAAACAAAACTACTACTTGACCAAATTTTTGATAGAAATTTTTAAAAAGAGAGAGAGAGAGAGAGAGAGAGAGAGAGAGATTTATTCACAGAGAACATCGACAACCTGTTCTTGACAACATGAAAATTGACAGCATGCACAATGTCACACAGACATTGGGAAACTATAACTGACACAACTCTAATATAAAGTGTACATAAATTCATTGTCCCACAGAGTTTGTCATGACAAGAAAATGTCACACGGAAAATTTAAAATTGACGTTGGAAATGCTCAAACGATTTCAAAATTTTCACACGGGCTCAGCCAGTAAGTATTTCCCAAGGTACTGATTTCAGTCCCGCGAAATGACATTTGTAACAGTTTTTTTCACGTATGGTATATGAACTTCCTGTTTGTGTGAACTTGCTTATATTTTTCCCAAGTCATCGATGTTCGCGAGATAATTAACGAGGCGAATAAACCCCAGAAAACCCTCCTTGGCCCAGTATTTCAACTTATTTGTCCACTTGGCCTCGATCCAGAATAAAGAAAGAGTTTTGACTGACGGGGCTTTTTTACACACTTTTATCACTCCGATCGTAGTAGAGACGGATCAATTCTGTGGCCGAGCAGAGGATCGCAATGTCCGCCAGTCCACTCTTTCGTCAAATGCACGGTAAAACTGGGTAAGTTATCCTTTGCTGTTTTGTTAACCCTTAGTCTGTGAATACGGCATGGTCTAAAGAATTTTACCTAGGTATATAAAAATAATCTAAGAGCTTTCAACACTTGTCAACGGTTACGGACCGAGTCCATTATGGTCAGACAACTGCAGAAATATCATATTCGTAGTGTCAGGATGCTATAAAGTACTTAATTCAAATTAAGTTATTATTTCAAAACTAACTTTGGTATTATCATCATTTGTAAAATTTTTTGTCTTATGTGAAGTTTTTTTTGAGGGGATAAATTACTTGTCTGAAATACTTTTGCCAAAGTCGAACAACAACGTGTTTGAGGAGTCACATGACAGTAGTTATGTTTATTGATCTTAAGTATGATAACTTTGATGGAACGCTGAAATAATAATTGAGGCTCTAAAATACTACTTCAGGAGCATTATGTCTTTCATCGTAAGGAAGCAAACACCATGTACATTCCATTGAAACTCAGAATACCGTTATCTATATATATAAAACAGTTCCGTAACTGACTGACAGATAACGCACAGACCAAACCGCTGGACCTAAAGGTCTGAAATTTTGCATGGTGATTCTTCTTATAGTGTAGAGGTGCACTAAGAAAGATTTTGAAAAATTCTTCTTAGATTTTTTTAAATTAAATTTTTAAACTGTTTTTGTAGCATTCTTTAAAGTTTGCATTTAAAATAATAATTTGAGAGTTATAAAATTTATATCACGAGAAAGATCATAAAAATTCGTTTAAAAGAAAATATTTTTCGAATCTTTACATCCATTTTCTGATTTCTGGTGAATTTTTAAAGATTAATTTTTATAATTTAATTTATTAAATGCTGATCACGTGGTTTCTTTTCTTTTTGTGATACTTTAAATAAATTTTGCGTCACTCGCATAACAAAGAAAAAAACTGACAATTTTTTTTTTCTTTCTAATGCTGTAGACGATTGGATATTATTAAAAAAAATATTAAAACGCAGTAAAAGAAATTTTTCTCAAACTGTACTATATTAACTGTACTGTAATATTCTTTAGTATGGTCTTTTAGATTTAATTTCAATATTTTCTTCTACATTATTTTGTCTATAAAAATATCCGTTACGATTTTTTTATAAATATATATTTTTTTTGCATTAATTGCATACATTGACCGTTGTATTTATTATAAATATACATATTTTTTTGGCATTAACTGCAGACAATTGACCGTCGTATTTAATTTGAATTTACTCCGTATCAAAACACGGGTATTCAGCTAGTCTAGCATAAAGGACAGAACAATCCTTACTTAACAACGGTTAACGAAAGGGGAAAAAATACAACGATAAGTGCAAAAGTAATTTTTATTACATGATAATTGAAAGTTTAACTGTTAAAGTATACATCAAAAGTTTTTCTTTTATCTTGATTTCACGATGATTCCATATATCAAACAATAGAAAGTATCTTTTATGTAAATTATTTAATAGTTAGGCAATAGAGTACCTTTCTGATCATCTAGCTCTTTTTGTACTAACTCATTGTTGATATTGATTAATTATTAAAAGCAAGACAGTCATCTACAAGAGATGTTTAGAGGTTAAAGATACTTTTAGCAAATCAGCAGCACAGGGAGTTTATTAAAAAATGCCCTGTCATTTTTAATAGGTCCAAGACACAAATATCTTTAAAAATATCTATATTTTATTTTATTGGCTTAAAACATCTTATAGGGATTTTAGAATGAAATTATTGAAACTGTAAATTTCTACGATGGTTACATAGACAGATAAAACATTTGTAAACTGTATTATCTACAAGTAAGGCGTTGTACATATGTTCTTTAATTAAGTGTATTAATAAGAATGTTTCATGATGTGACCTTTTTAAAAGGATATAACTAAATTTCCTTGCAAGGTATCGTCATGAAATGTGGAATAGAACTTCATCTGTCATATTTCCATTACACGATTTTCAGGATTTTGGATTAAGAATATAAATTCTGAATATAGTTTTCCCCAAACAAAAATTACACTAAAAAGGGGATGTTTTCCATGAAGGGACTAAGGATTTCATTAATAAAATATTTATAAATGTAGAAGTCAAAATATTTTGGACCTTTCGTAAGTACAAATGTGGGAAAGTCATGTAAATAAACTTACTGGCTCAGTAGGTCTATCAAAACCTCAACAGGCTCTAACAATGTTATTAAAATTTAAAAAAAAAATTAAAACTGTTCAAGTATTTTCCAATGCATAATTTGTTTATATTTAAGGAAAACTTTCATTAAAAAGAGGTTTTACGAAATGAGAGATAGTAAAAACAGTATTTTTTTTCATGGATTCATTTAAAAGAATCCCTCTTACTTTCGTAAAACATGATATTATTAAAACTGGTTCAGATTAATATTACTATGTAGTTAGTTCACTTAGTTATTAGTGATGTACTTCTAGAATGATTTGTTTTGGACGTAGCACACATTTTCATTTAGTCAAACTGTTTTAAGTAATTGTGAAAGAATATTATGGATGTGATTTCTTGGCGCTTTTACCAAAGCGCTGACTTATATTTATATCACGTTGAATGACATTCTTATAAAGAAATGCGAGATAATATAAACAATAAATTCATGGATCCATTTAAAAGAATCCGTCTTTCTTTCGTAAATGATGAAATTACTAATACCGGTTTAACTTAATATTTCCATGTAGCTAGTTCACTTAATTATTGATGATACACTGCTTGAATGATTTATTTTGTACGTAGCACACATTTTCATTTAATAAAACCGTTTTAAGTAATTGTGAAAGAATATGATGGGTATGATTTCTTGACGTTTTTACCAAAGCACTTACTGCTTATATTTATATCATGTTGAATGACATTCTCATAATGAAAATGAACAAAATCTACAAATCAAAATAGAATGTCAATTTTGTTAATGCCCATGGGAAGCCAATGTTGTATTCAGAAAAAATCGTGAAAGGTGACATACATTTGTTGACATAAATTACAGGGAGTCTACCAAGTATTCGTAAAATGTCAAATAAAATCAGCTTTAAACTCATTAATCCAAATAAAATTAATTCAAACAATGAAAAATGTTACAAAAATAATCTGCATAGAGTTAGTACAATAAAATTAGATTCATAAAAGTACTTGATGTAAAAGGTATGCATAAAAAGTATTTTTAAGTGAAAAGAAAAATAGTTTATATTTGAGTTAAGAAAAAATAAAATGTATTCGTCCACCTTTCTTTACTGCTTCATGATAGATGAATATCCCTGGATAAATGAATTTGGGATCCATCTATCTATCTATCTACATATATATATATATATATATATATGTAATAAATTAAATATTAGGCCTCCATTCTATCATTTAAATTCCCTTTCCTGAGTCCAATCCCCAGTAACATTACTTTAGCGCTTTAAAATCCCATAGCAATAGAACTTCCCATAAAACAGTATACATATATTTATATATATATATATATATATATATATGTGTGTGTGTGTGTGTGTGTGTGTGTATACAACTTTGTTGCTTTTCCCATCTAATATAAAAAATAGATATTATTGAATATAGATCTATCGGAATCAGGTTATAGAGACAGAAGATAGTTATGAGACTTCATTTTGTATTTGTTCATAATATGTTATAAAATTTCAGCTGCAAGGAGATTACGCTAAGATATCATGGTCTACAATGCTGTCGATTCTTAAAACTTATAAACTCTCAAACATCCCAAAATTATTCACATTGTTGTTGATATTTCCAAACCAGTCGACACGCCAATTGAGTTTCTCGCGAGGGAGTTAGAGAGAAATCCAAGTCCTCCACGACTTTCAGTAAAACTGAAAAATTGAGAGTGGCCTACTCAATTGGCCGAAAAATTGAGAGGGGCTGTAAGTACTATCCAAATAAATGAAAACAAAACTAAATTTCGAATTACACATGAGATTAATTTTTCGTGAGATCCTTAGAGTAACAGAAAATTGCATTCTCATTTGCAAAAAATATCTCAGAATAAAAATTACAGAACTTGCTTCAGACGAGAAAAAAATTCAACGTTTTTGTGTGGTAGACAAACAGAGTTGAGAAATTGAAACCCACAACACGCAGTTCATTATTCTGCTTCACTCACAGAAAAAAGTTAAAGATTCCGAGCTAGATGTCCCCCCAGTCACCTTGAATGCCTTTGAGAATCTTCGGTTCTCTCTCTGCAAAGTTTAAAAAATAAATTATGGACCAGTTTCTCTTCGTGATAATGTCCTCGTGCACACAGGTGTAAATACGTGGCTCTGGCTAAAATGTAACCTAAAAAAAAATGTTTACTCAGACCCAAAACTACAATCAAACTTAATTATTGTGGGAAGGTTTTTTTTAAATAATAAACTTCATTTTTGTAACAATTTTTTAATAGTAATTTTTTAATAATAAGTTTTTATAAAGAAAAAAGAAAAAAAGAAAATTATTTGATACAGGACAACTTCCAACAAAGGGGAGTTAAAAAGGATTTTTTTCCACAAGGATATGGCTCTATATGCAACTCAGTCGCGTATCAGATTTCTCTAAAGATGAACAGTTGAATATACATGAGAAAGATGAAGTACTATTTACAAACAAACAAAAAAAAAGTTTCAAATTATGTATACTATGATGAACTTATGAATAATAGTTTTTGTACCACGAGATCGTGGGATATGAAATGTCATTTATTCGTAAAAGCTAACTTTTTACCGTAAGTAACTTTACATGGAGTAATAAAATGTATATATAATGTTTGACTTGTTATTGTGCAGTTTAAATGTTCCGATTTTAAGATAAAGAAGATTTTTGAACGTAACTAGTACCTACCTGTCTATGAATACTTTTTTACTTAAACTCTACCTCAATATTTGCTGTAAAACCTCATAATCTCGTAGAGAAAATAATTATATGCAAAGAAACAAGTAACGGGGGAATATTAATTTTTATACCTCGAAAATCAAGTTATTCAGAAACGTATCTGTCAGTCTATTGATAACTGACGACTAACAAAGTTATAATGAACATAAACCTTTATAATTTTTTCACATTCATAATTTCATTAAATTCAAGTTTTGACTTTGATGAAATGATGTCAAAATTTGAATTCATTGAAAACCTTTTTTTTAACCTTTTGTCTTTTGTTTCCATATTTTGCTTACATACTAGAGCTGAATTATATAAGTAAGAAAGAGGGCGTACTTAAAAAAAATTCCCAGTTTAATGCACTTACTTTGATATTCGTCAGACTTTTGTTCAGGGCAACGTGCACACATGGAAGCGCAGACATGCGCGCACACACACACACACACATATATATATATATATATATATATATATATAGATAGATAGATAGATAGATAGATATAGATAGATAGAGAGAGAGAGAGACAGACAGACAGACAGAGGAGGGGAGATTTACACATAATTTTATATCACACTGCTCAATTTCTGTTTAACTTTTATCACTTTTGCTATTACCCCCATTCTCTAGTCTTTATCATAATCAGTCAATTTACTGAAAGTTCCTTCCATACCTCACAATTGTCTCTCTAGAGTTCACAAATACTAGTTGCTTTTTGTCTGTTAAAATCAAACTTTCAGTTTTTGTTGTTTGTCAATGTGGGTCGCTTGTCAATGAAGACATCTGGACTGTAACCGCGAGAATTGTTGCGAGATTTCAAAGTTGGCACCTTATAGGTGAACCAACGCCTCTCCTCGGTGCCAAAACAATTTTGACCGAGTACCCTCAGGAACATCTGGGGAGTCGAACCTTCTCCCATTCTCTATGACCTCATAGAATGACATTCCGGTCTATAGATTTAACGTACCCATATCCAGATCGATTTTTAGCTTGAAATCCACGAATCAACTTCAATTTCTTCCCTATACGGGCATTGCGGATATCTGCGGAAATCGACAGCCAGGAAAGAAAAATGTGTCTCTCATCTGCTTTGAACTCTTCATAGGAAAACTTAAAGGTATTTTTTCAATAGAACATAAGGATGCAAAATTCGCGTGATATAAAGTATTTTCAAAACCGCTAATGGCGGTATTTTACACTGAAAATTTTATCCTCTAGTTTAGTTATTAAGGAACTTCATGAAACATCAACTTAAATATATGTTGACTGAGAAATAACTTTCTGTCTTAGAAGAATTCTGTCCAGTAAAAAGTCTTCAATAAAATATGTTTATTTATTCATTTATTTATTTAAAAAATGCCGGACATTTATCCCTTAGGCCATTAAACGTCCATTAGGCCATTAGATTTTTCCAGTACTTTAAAACATAGCAATTAACTATTAAAAGTGCAGGGCACACTTTAAGATGTCATTGGTTGATTTGAATCTCACATGACGCAGTCGGAGAAATCAGCCAGTCCAATCCGGAAAAGATAAGCCCTGCGGCGGCCATGGCCGGTCAGAATTCTAAAACAAACGACAGCTGCCAATATTTCAGAAAAAGAAATCGCCGAAAAACAAACAAAAATATGTAATGAAGAAAGGAACAATCCCTTCACGTAGAACAAGTGTTTTAACTCTTCATGAGAATCCGAAAATTATTTGATTTTGCTACAAATCCTAATTTTCTAGATCGCGTGGAAAAGGTTTTAATAATACACATATTAAATTTAATCGCTGGAATTTTGATGAATTGCTACTATATACATGCAATGATAAAGCTGCCAAATTAGCTAAGTCAAGACCACGTAGAACTTCGTCGCAGATAGGCACGGTAGAATATTGGGTTTCAGTAAAACGGTTGGATAAAAAGGAGAGAATCTCCAAAGTATATCTCTGCATTGCAGATTCGTTAGAATCAGCATTGAATCATAATGTTTTATATCTGAAACAAAAAAAAAAGTCATCACGAAAATACAGTAAACGAAAATGTCCTGTAAAATATTAGATTTTTAATTTATTTTCTCAACTAAATAAATAAATTGTTAATTTGTGCCAACACAGTAATAATAATGTTGTTATTTGAACATCAAAGGTCTTGATAAATAGTCACCATGATGAATAGGCCTTTATTTGGTCCTGCTCATAAAATAAAGGGCTATTCAAAGCTTCAAGCACTTTGATGAAATCTATTGGAAAATATATCGATTTTTAATAAAGATGATTATCTTACCGCTAAAAGTTTTATTAATTACATATGAAATCCCCGTGTTAAAATTTTCTATTAAAAATAATTATACTAATTAAATTCTTATCGGAAACAAATAATTCCGTGATGTAAAAACCTTTATTGTAAAATTTATTATTTAAATATTAAAATTTTTATTATTCGATTGCAATATAATATACCATCTTAGATAAACACCTAAATTAACATAGATGTAAGTCATCATATGAATACCATACTAAAATTTTCAAAGATATAAAAAAGATTTTAGAAATTTACGAAAAATTCTTTAAAAAACTATTTTACTTCAAATTGTTCCTCGTGTAACTTACGGACATAAAGTTTCGGTGGATTGTTCCCAAACTCAACAAGCACGAGGAACAAGAAATTTCGTAACTGTACAAATGCACATTTATACAAGTACAACAAAATCAACGATATTTACATGTTTCTCGAAACCTTTGTTTTCGTTAAAGCCCAAATATTCTACTATTTTAAAAGTTAAAGTAAGCTCACCTGTCTTGAAGTAAATGAGCTCAAGACAGGGACGAAAAAGTGTTGCTGTTGGTCAAAGCGGGGAACTTCTCAATGAAGACATTCGCATATAATCCTCGAGTACCGTTGATTGCTTTCAGTGGGGGTACCGTATAGGTGAACCAAATGATGGTTCACCTTTACGGTACCCCCCTTAACTACCATAGAGAATAAACATAAATTAACATAAACATCACGCCACCTCAATTGTGACCGAGCACACCCAGGGGTAATATAGGGGGATCGTACCTTCTCCCACCCTCTGTAGCCTCATAGAGAGACTTTCCGGGGTGCAGATTTAACGTGCCTATATCCGACCTCGACATGAAAATATTTTAATAACATTCGTCGGGATGACCCTCAATAAGGACCCTCAATTCCAAGCCCAACGCGTCACACTAGGCTACCTCGGGGCCCGAACAAAAAATGTTGAATTGGGTTCTTTAATGATTTAGAAAGCTTATTCCGCTTCAAAAAATTATATATTCAATGTATTTCTTTGTAATAATACATTTCTTTTGTGATATTAGAACTCTTTAAATGTAGAAATGTCCTCCGTATCCGCGAGTAATGCAATCCACGACCTACCGCAGTTACGTAACAATCATGGATAATACCGAGCGTTACGTATGACGAAATATACATATAATATACATAAATACCTTAAAGTTTAGTAAATAAATTACGCTTATTTTGACTACTAATTTGAAATAAAGTAAAGTTAAAAATATGTGTAATGTTAAAGTAATGGTAAAAATGCCTGATACGTTAGTTCGGATATCTACATAAGTGCCCTATGAGGGATTCTGTCATTCTAGCCTAATCTTGATGAAACGATATAATTCAGTAAAGAAATAATTCAGTAAATTTGCTGTTCAGTATCCTGCACTGCTACACGCGGAAACAACAATCTAACGCCATGATTAAAACCATGTTATTCCCTGATGACTAATGTAATACAGTTCCTTCATTCCATCATCATGAAAAATTATGTAAAATAGCTGCCACTAGATTTTAAAAATCGTATTATGATTACACACTTTACAGTGAAAGTCATAAGTACATATCATTTCAGCTGTCTGTCTTTAATCGTACTAAACACGTTTGAAAGGCAAGATACCGCCATGGTTATGGTCCGATCTTGCTTGGAAAACATTTTGAAACTTATTCCAATGTTTTTATTTTATTTCAACTTATTATTATGTATTTTATTTAATTTCAACAATTCATTTATTTTTTTTTCAACTTACCAAATATTTTTTGATTCATGGTAAACCGCGGATATTCTAGGATAGAGTGGACATGGCTATACTATTAAAGCACGCTGCAGTCTCTTCTCCTGATGCCTATCTCCCTTACTGCTGCTGCTACCTCTGATTTCCACAATCTTTCTTGCAGGTGGAGTGGATCGTGTTCTAAAGATGATGGCAGTATCAACACCTCCGTGTGTCCCGCCACTAACATTATGTCCCGGAGCATGTCTCTCAACAGCCTCGAGGACAACAAGACCGTCAATAAAGAAAACAGTGAGTAACGCTGCCTCAAATGGTTTGAAGTTTCTAAAGGCTATACCATTAAGGGGTCAGAAAAATGTATAGCTTTATTACTTGCATGAAACTGATGCAAAGCGCGTATCGGGAACACACAGCTCTTGATATCCACAACAAAAGCTAAGAGTAGCAACTAATTGCCACTATTACTTTTTGTTGTAGATACTAAGAAGCTGTGTGTTCCCGGTATGTATAATAATGCCGCCACAATTCCTCTAATGGAATTTATACTTCGTTCGGATGTTTGCTCTCTGTAAATCTCAGCCATTCTTATAAATAAATACACGACTTACATCTTTAAGTGTCAGACATGTATTTTTGCTGGAATTTCATAGTACTTTTCTTTTTTGAAAGTAGCCTTGTATTTGTAACAGATAATTTTTGAACGAGAAACGTGACACCATTAATAGCTAATGAAGAATTTTGAAAATTTCGCTATTGCCCAAGAAGTTTATTTTGAGACGATTAAATTAAATCACCTAATGTCAACCTATTTGCCCTATTGATAGTTCAGAACTAATTAGTCCAATTTATTCAAAGAAATAATTTGAATAAGATCAACAAAGCATGTTTTTATAGAATTCTTGGCTGATTTCCTGTTTTTCAAAACGGCTCGAACATTTTCCTTGTCTTTCCTCTCTTTCTTAGAGCAACATAATGGAGCTAGCTAACGTAGTGTATTTTAAGATAAATTAGCTGTAAACAAAAGATTCTTCTGTAAATCGACAGATGCCAGCAATGTATTAGAAATGAATTTGTCTCTCGTATAAATATTATGCTACTTGAATATGATTAAAACAGGATAAAGGTTCTTAACTGATAAGAGTGATTGTGCGACTCACGACTTTGGTTTGAGGAGAGGTGATTTCCAACCATATATAGCAAGTTAGAATTTTTATTTTGTTCTAAGGTCTATAAATAAATGGCATCGTATCATCGGACGTTTGCCAGAAATTATTGCAAACCAAAGAATTTCCAAATAGCTGTTATTATATATGGGCTATATTCTTAATAATATGTATAACGTGGCAAATCCCGTTCCAATCTTAACGACTAAACGAATCTTGTTTTATTCTTACTCTACATGTTTGTCGGGTTCTATGTAAGACGTCGAATCGAAATGAAAAATGTCAAAGAGAAATTATACGTGTAAGAGTGTCTATGACACGGAATAAATTATAACCTTTTTTCAGATCATGAGATTAACTATTCATGAAATAAATATAATTTATCTTTCAAGTTTCATTTTTTATCTTTACCCAAAATACTTTCCAAATACTGCGGATAAAAACCTTAGATGTACTCTTTTGCTGTTACTCCTGTTTCAAAATGAATAGCTAATAGTAATTTTAACTATGCCCAACTTTTCAGAACTGACGTGCAAAATGAGTTCTACTATAGATAGAACAATCATACTCTCTGAACTTTTTTTAAAGAAGGATAGTCTTTATTTTCACCAGCTTTTTCTAAAAACTCTTGACACAAGTATAACTTTACAATTTTCTCCTCTTATTTGACACCTGTAATTGATCGAACTTTCCCCCAGAGGCAATTTCTTTCATTCGTGAAGTTCACATTTCGAAAGGACAAATACTTTTTTTTGTCTAAGAATTACGTCTGGTTCGTCTCGAATGTAAATAATGTCTGTAATGCTAAATAAAATTGTGTTCTAAGCTTAAACTCTCATAATATCTAGTTGAAATATATTTTTAATTCCCGTACGGCACTACTATTAAGTATTAAGAATTTAATGTAAATATTTTTTTTCAAATGCTAAAGCAAAGTATAAAAAAAATATGAGAGACTGATAGGGAAGGAAGGGCTTTG
The DNA here is from genome assembly GCA_907164885.2 of Dolomedes plantarius. Classification (NCBI taxonomy): domain Eukaryota; kingdom Metazoa; phylum Arthropoda; class Arachnida; order Araneae; family Dolomedidae; genus Dolomedes; species Dolomedes plantarius. The sequence continues at coordinate 98,006,122 of OU015492.1, read as the reverse complement.
ACGCGTGTAAATCAACATATAAAATTATCATGTAAATGAACCAAGATTACGGTATCTCAATCGTAATTTTAAAAAATCACACTCTCTTTTGTTATGTATTGCAAAATATATTTAAAGTGCCTGACAAAATGATCGATCACTTTTTTCCTTTTGTAAAGATATTCTGATCAAATGATCATTACTCACAAAAAAAATTTAAGTTTTTCTAACTTTTTTCCATGTACTACTACACATGGCTTCAACAAAAAGTAAAAAATAAGGACACAATCCTGTGTAAATGGATATGAGATATAAATCTGCCCAAAAATCTCAACAAGAAATAAATGTTTACAAACGGAAGTTGCCATTTAAGTGGTGCAGGATCAAAACTAGCATATATATATATATATGTGTGTGTGTGTGTGTGTGTGTGTAGATGTATAAATCTATGCCTGTGTAAACTACTTCTACTTTAACTTTAACTACTAACCGTGAGTTGTCTGTTTCCTGAAAACACACCGTGTGGTGTGTCACGTTGTAACTAAGAAAAACTTCTAGTAATAAATAAATGCCTAATAAAGTATTATTAGCCATCATTGATTGCCTTCAAGTGGTTATGGGCCCAGCATGGTAACGCTAAGAGTTTGAACTTTGTTAAACGTGGACTTCGTTGCGTGATCGGCATTCTGTTAGGCCTAACTGGCGTAAGTTCTTTTTCGGACAGTTTTTAAGAACAGTGTTTCTTCTTTTTTTTTTTTTGCAAGCGGAAACATGGATAAGTTCAGCTTCATAGAAAAATTAGAAGGCGAAAGGAACTGGATAAGTTGGAAATTCTATGTAGAATTACAACTTACTGTACAGAAAGCTATGCCCTTGGTGTCGGGTGAGAAGACGAAACCCGAAGTGCTGGAAGCGGATGCTACGGAAGCTGTGCGTAAACAATATGCAACTTCATTGAAAGCTTACGAAGAGACGGACGCGATCGCTCGGTACATTATAGGCTCCAGTGTAAGACCTGAACCTAAGCAACATATTCTTACCTGCAAAAGTGGTAACGAAATGTGAGATGCTCTACATTCTGTCTATGAGCAAAAGAATGAAAGGAGGTTAGATTTATTATATTCCCAGCTATTTAATTATGTCAAAGATACAATGGACAATATAGCTACTCATGTGTCTAATTTGCAAAGAATTTGGCTACAAGAGCATACAAGAAGCTACAAGAAGAGTTAAAGACTACAAGAAGAGTTAAAGACTGAGTAGAGCTACAAGAAGAGTTAAAGACTGAAAACGTGCAACTCCCTCAGTCTATGCTTTTGAATAGAATATTGAATACATTACCTAATGAATATTTGGAATTTAAAAATGCTTGGGAATCAGTGCCTTCCAAAGAAAGAACAATATCAGGCTTAACTGAAAGACTGCGTCTACATGAGCAACGGTTGGAAGAAATTAAGGGAAAACCTTTTACAGAAAATAACATTATAGTAAATGTATAGCATTTATAGTAAAGCCAAATAATGCTGCTGATAAAAAGTTTTCGGATAAAAATGGTGTGAATTCTAAGAAGGTTTCTAAGAATAAGAAGATTAAATGCTATGCTTGTGGCCGCCTAGGACACTTGAAAAAGAACTGTTATTCACTAAAAGGAAGAGGTGCTGAGAAAGTTGAGCAAAATCCTGGTCAAGCATTTATGATAGTTGCTGAAAATAAACAGTAAAGATTATTGGCTTATTGATTCAGGTGCTTCACACCATATATCTTCAAAGCTTAGCTGGTTTTCATCCTAAAAAGAATTTGATTCTCCAAAACCCTTACGACTTGGAGATGGTAGAGCAATGTTTGCCATTGGAATTGGCGAAATTAAAATTGAGATGCTCGTCAATGGTAAATGGAAACCATGTCATCTCACTAAAGTTTGGTATGTTCCTGAGAGTGACCAAAATCTTTTTTCACCAGGTGCAGCATTGGACAATAATCTAACTAAACATGCTGATAACAAACTTCGTGAATTCAGAAATAGTAGTGGTGAGACTGTTGCTGTTGGGGTTAGACATCATACAGTATACAGACTTCTTATACGTGTATTGAGACCTGAAACTGCTTGTTTGGCAGTTGAAAATGACAGTCTTCAATTATGGCATGAGCGTATGGGTCATCAATACAAACGCCATGTTCAAAAGTTTTTAAAACATAAAGGTATAGAAGTAAAGCTTGATAGTGAATACTGTGATGCATGTATGTATGGGAAAATTCACAGATTAAGCTTTGGCACTCGTCAGAATAGACCTACTTCTCCTGGCCACCTAGTTCATGCTGATGTGTGCGGGCCAATGCCTGAAAAGTCCTTAGGAGGTAATCGGTATTTTGTGACATTTAAAGATGATTATTCTAAATACAGAACTGTCTACTTGATGAAAGAAAAATCTGAAGTTAAAATGATGTTGTAGAGATTTTTAGCTGAAGTGAAAACTGCTGGTTATACTTTAAAAGAATTTTTGACAGATGGAGGAAAAGAATTTGACAATTTGGAAATCAATGACATAGTGCAGAAAGCTGGTTTACATCATCGAACATCTATGCCCTATACCCCAGAGCAGAATGGTGCTATAGAGAGAGAAAATAGAATTTTAGTCGAAGCTGCAAGATCTATGCTACATGCTAAAGAATTTCCTGAAAGATTGCGGGGTGAATCTATCAATACTGCTGCATATGTATTAAATCGCACAGGTCCTACTCCTGAAGAAGGAAAATCACCATATGAACTTTGGTTCAATGAAGTACCTGCTATAAATCATTTAAGAGTTTTTGGTACTGAGTGCTTTATTCAAATTCCAAAACAAAGAAGAAAGAAATTTGACAAGAAAGCACAGAAAGGTTATCTCGTTGGATATTGTGGAAACAAAGAGGGTTATCGTGTCTTTATCCCAGAAAAGAATGAGGTTATTTTATCACGTGATGTAGTTTTCAGAAATGAAATTATTAGTGAGAAAATGCCTGTAGACAAGATTCCTTTATGCTCGACAGAAACAACATGTGAAGAAAGTAATGTTATTGGTAGTAATAACATAGAAGCTTCTGATACAGAAAATACTGATCCGGTTGGAAGTGGATTAAATTTGCGAGATAGATTTCCATGCGATATAGATCTGCTAACCGTGAGTTGCAAAAACCTGCCAGATTTAGTGACTACGTTATGTTTGCAGAATATGAGCTAACAACGTTTGATGAAGCCCTCAATTCTCCTGACAAAGATAATTGGACTATTGCAATGCAAGAAGAGCTAAAAACCTTAGCTGAAAACAACACTTGGGAGTTAATAAATTTGCCAGAAGACAGAAAAGCAGTTGAGAATCGATGGGTCTTCAAAATCAAACGAGATGTTGATCGCAAAGTAGATCGATTCAAAGCCAGGCTTGTTGCAAAGGGCTTCTCTCAAAAGTTTGGGACTGATTTTCAAGAAACTTTTAGTCCAGTGGTTCGCTGGGACACTGTTAGAATTTTAATTAGTGTTTCTGCAAGTGAGAATTTAAAATTAGCACAGTTTGATGTCAAAAGTGCATTTCTGTACGGTGAGCTCCAAGAAGAAATTTGCATGAAGCAGCCTCAAGGGTATGATGATGGAACTGGGCGAGTCTGCAAACTATTGAAAAGCATATATGGGCTGGAACAAAAAGTTTAAAAAGTTTCTTCAGAGCTCTGACTTAAACCAGATGGGCAGTGATCCTTGCTCATTTTTAAACAAGGACAAATCCTTGTTTTGGGTCCTCTATGTTGATGATGGACTGACAAGAGATGAAACACTTCTAGAACTGTTCTTTCAAAAATTGTCAGCAAACTTCACTGTAAGGTCTGAACCTGCTAATTATTTCTTGGGCTTACAAATTCAATATTTAAGTGATGGTTCTATTTTTATACATCAAGAAAATTACTGTAAGAAGGTCTTGGACTGTTTTAATATGTCTACAGCAAATCCTGTTTGCATTCCTATTGACAAATATGTGCTCTCTTTAGAAAACTCAGAAAAACTTGATGAACAAACACCTTATAGAAAAGCAGTTGGAAGTTTGATTTATTTAGCTACAGTTTCCAGACCTGACATAGTATATACCATAAGTGTATTATCTCAAGTTTTGGATAAACCCTTAAAAATCCATTGTTGCTTAGGGAAGAAAGTACTGAAATACTTAAAAGGAACTTCTAGTTGGGGTATTAAGTATAAATCAGGTGCAAACACCAAACTAGAATGTTTTAGTGATTCTGATTTTGCTGGTGATCTAGTAAGTAGAAAGTCTACTTCAGGTATGTTGTTCAAGTACAGTGGCGGAGCTATAACCTGGGCCAGTAAACCTCAAACACGCATTGCTTTGTCGACTACAGAAGCAGAATTTGTTGCTGCAAGTCAGGCATCAAAAGAAGCTGTGTGGTTACATAGAATTTTGCTGGATTTATGTTCCTCAATTGATAGGCCTGTGCTACAAATTGACAATGAAAGTGCTATTCGATTAATAAAAAACCCCGAGTTTCACAGTCGAACAAAACACATAGATATTCGCTTTAAGTTTGTTAGAGAAAAATATCAGAATGGACTGTTAGACGTTCAATATTGTGAAAGTGAAAGACAAGTTGCTGACTTGTTCACAAAACCCTTGCCAAAGTTTCGTTACATGAAACTTAGAGATTGTCTTGGCATGTCTGACATTAAGACTCTAACTTAATCCTTTTTTGTTTAGTGTTTTTTATGACTGTTTATTTTGTATTCATGTTTTCTCTTGATGACAGGTATATATTTAGGGGAAGTGTTGATGTATAAATCTATGCCTGTGTAAACTACTTCTACTTTAACTTTAACTGCTAACCGTGAGTTGTCTGTTTCCAGAAAACACACCGTGTGGTGTGTCACGTTGTAACTAAGAAAAACTTTTAACTTTTAGTAATAAATAAATGCCTAATAAAGTATTATTAGCCATCATTGATTACCTTCAAGTATATATATATATATAGAGAGAGAGGGTGTTCACACATTTTTGGGAAAAGAAATATGTAAACAAAGATAAGAATTTTATTTTCTTATATGTTCGATCTGATAGCCCTGTTGCTAAACTATAATATTACATCTTGATTTACACGATAAAACAGCTTTTCTTAAAATATCAAGTTTGATTTTGTTCCACTCCTCCATCACAATCTTCCAGAACATAATCAATGTTTTGGCATGTCGCTTATAAAGAGCTTGTTTTGAAAGGCCAAATGCACAGTAGTCCATAGGAGACACGTCGGGGGAATTGATTGGGATGCATTTAAATGAATACAGCCGCACCCCGTTATAACGAACTTCAAGGGACCAAAGGTTTTGTTCTCTATATCCGGTGGTTCGTTATATCCGAACCGCTAAGAAAAATGTTAGAGTTCACAAAATGTATAACTCATTAGTTGCTATGTGTATTCAATAATGATGTATTAAATAAATTATGAAATCCATTAAAAATGATCATTAATGAATTTAATTGACTAAAATCGATTACATTAGTCTGACACAATACTAATTAAATTAACTAAAAATGAAGACAAATGGAAATACAGTCATTTTACCTTTAATTGGTGCTCACTGTTTTCATACAGAAATAATCGGTTATCTTCTGATGACGGGATGCCGATTTCAGAAACATTTTATGAATTTCTTTGTCCAATACATCAAATGATCCAACAATCTTTTTTCCACTGTTTGTTTAGACAAAAACTTACACGCATCGCTGATGTAGCATCTTATAAGGCGTCCACATTCATGTGCGCAGCACAGTATTCTGCGGGGGAAGCCAGTGATTTTGGGACACAGCGGTCTGCAACGATCCTCCGATTGAGCGGTTTTTTATAAAGCATCAAAGGCGGGGCGGGGGGGGGGGTCACGCTCCTGACTAATGTGACTACCGTGACTAATCGACCCCAAAATGGTGTCAAGCGGGGGTCGGGGGGTACTTGTCTGCATGTATGTGGAAGCACCATAGGATAGTGGGGATTTCATCATTTATGTGCTCCTCTTCATCATTAAATGCAGAATCTTCGATTTCAGAATGATTAATTTTAATTTCTTCCTCAATATCTTCATCAGTCGGATTTTTCCATGTATCGACTTCATCATGTCATGTTTCGAACAATTGCGTGTCACAATCTGATAATGATGAAATTTTCTGCTTTTCTATCCACATTGCGATAGGCAAATCTTCATTATCTTCATCTTCAACATTCTTAAAAAGTTAAAAAATAAATAAAATTTTGTAGTCAACTAAAAAAAAAAGTTCGTTATAGCCGATTCTTAAGATTTCGTAGGTTCGCTATAAAAGTACAAATTAGCATTAAATACAATAGGAAAACTGTGGGACCAAATTTTTGTTCGTTATATCCGTGAGTTCGTTATATACCGGGTTCGCTATCATGGGGTTCAACTGTAGCCTCAATTCCGGTTTCATATCTCATTTTTGCTAGAAATATAGCAGTTGATTTAGAGGCATGGCTGGTAGCCTTATCCTTATGAAACTCAACACAATGAAGATTGTTTGGGTAAAGTGATGGAATTTTTAAAAAAAACAGGTGTTAATACATATTTTTGATAACAATGAGAGTTAATTTTGACATTTTTTTCTAGTTTCCTTATTTTAAGTTTTCCGTTGTAAGAGAATCTAGCAATAACCATAAAACGTTTAGCAAAACTTTCCTTGTTTTCTCTGAACCAACACTTGAGGCCTTTTTTTCCTCTTTTCCGGTAGCAAATCGACATTTTTCTATTGCAGTCAGATAAATATATCCAAGCCTCATCAATTGTAACTACATATTTCCATTTCTCAACTGCCAAAAAATTTTCATACCACAATCTGCTCACAGTCTTACACTGAAAAACACATTTTCGCATTAGGATGTAAACATAATGTTTTTTTTTGTTTTTTTATTAGCTTTAAATCAGATTTTATAATTTTGTTTACAGTTCTTATAGAGATGTTATAAGATTTTGCAATAGTTATTTGAGAGGTTCGATTTTCTTTTAAAACATGAGATGCGACTTTAGATATAATAAGCGGTGAACGTACCTTTGTTGGGTATGCATTTTTTGCCTTTTTCACAGTCAAATGTAAATTTTGAAGTTTTTTCTTTTTATTAATTATGTCATTTATTTTACGCGTAGAAGTATTAAAACAATGCTTTTCATACCTTTTTCAATAATCCAGTAAGAGTATTTCTCTTCGGAAAGCGCATATACATAACCTTCGATCCATTTTTTATTTTCCAGAGACATTTTAAAGCAAAGAATATTTTTAATGATGCAGATGATAATTAAACCCTATTCCGAATTGATGCCAGCTGGGCTTTATATTTGTTCGTTTAACTTTAAATCATAGAGAAAGTCAAAATCATTACAAAAATCTGTGAACACCCTCTGTAATATATATATATATACTGTTCAAAAAATTTAGGGGAACAAGCAAAGAAGTTAAGAAAACCGTGCGAGACAGTCACGTAATGGCATAAAATGGATAGTACACGCGTGTCAATGCGCAATACAGAAAAAAAGACGTAAAACAAATTTGTAATTAAGCTTTAATTCTTTGAAAATATGGAAAAAACATGAAAAGATGATTTAGGGCAACAATTTGGTTACATGTAAACGATAAAAAAAAGTATTGTTCAGAAATGATGCAAGATTTTTAGTATGCCGTGTGGTCTCCTCGAACAGCTAAGACTGTTCCACACCTGTTTTCCATGGATGCGATGATGTTATCGATAAGACTTTGGGGAATACTGTTCCACACCTCAAGAGGTGCAATCTCCAAGTCTCAGAGAGTAAAAGGAGGCCTTGGTCTCGCAGCAATACGTCGTCCGAGCATGTCCCAAACATGCTCGATTGGATTCAGGTCAGGAGAGCACGCTGGCCATTCCATTCGCTGTATTGTTTCAGCATCAAGCGTGTTCTCCACAAGACGAGCTGTATGCGGTCTGGCATTATCATGCTGGAAAACAAAGGAATCTCCAATGGCTGCAGCGTAAGGTATGACATGAGGTCTCAGTATCTCGTCTGCATACCTTCGGGCCGGCAAAGTACCATTACGAATGATATGCAGGTCCGTACGTCCACCTATGTTGATTCCACCCCATACCATAAAACCAGCTCGTCTGTATTGTGACCTTTCACGAATGAATGTGGGGTTATTTCGAATGCCCCTTTCCCTCCATACCAAAACACGTCGGGTGTCACACACCAGACTGAATCGGGACTCGTCTGTAAACAGCACTTGGCTCCAATCATGTTGCTCCCAATCTCGATGTTCAGCAGCCCATCTTCTTCGGGCCGCACGGTGGCGTGAGGTCAACGGAATGCAGACCATTGGCCTACCTGCATAGAGACCTCCCTGATGAAGCCTATTACGTACTGTTTGGCTGGACACCCTTCGTCCTGTTGCCAACAGCAACTGTCTTTACAGCTGAGTAGCATTGTCTGTTCTGTTTCGACGAGCTGTTAACAGTATATACCGGTCATCAGTTGCTGTAGTGGCACGTGGCCGACCTTGCCCTGGTCGACGTCTAACATTCCCTGTTTCTTGGAATCGATTCCACAGCCTTGTAATGACACTTCTGGCGACTCCAACAGCGTCCGCGACACTACGTTGTGATTGCCCTGATTCAAGTCTGCCTATAATATGCTATGCTATGGATTCCGGTAAATCACGTTGTTGAGACATTTTCAAGTCACCTTTTCTCAAAAAAATAACTGAGCAATCGAATTTCACAGTTAAGGCAGTGAAACAGACATTTCTGCAACATCCCGATTTCCGCCCTTAAGTTCTTTTTCTGGTTTTTGACGTCATGAACTTTGATTTGCATATGACGTTTTCTTCTTCTGTTTCCTGCTAGGCTTTAAATTATGGATGATTTATTTTATGTTACTTATCGGTGTAAGTATTTGCTTAATTTCGTTAAAACCATGTGCTCCCCTAATTGTTTTGAGCAGTGTATATATATCTATATATTTAAGTTGCTAAGCCGACTTTTTGGGCAGTCCGTGAGAGAAAACTACTGCATCAATTTACTTCATTTTGGTCTTAAACGAAAGATTGTAATCTGTGGATTTGTCAAATTTGGTTTTTGTAACCGCAATTTCTATTAATTAGAGATAATTTACAGTTAAAAACTGATTTCTGCGCATGCTCAGTGGCATGTTTAAATTTGGCTTTAGAAACTCACTGTTTCTGCGCATGCTCAGTGCCATGTTTTAATGATAAACACGTTTATTTCGTCGAGTCTCTCTAGATCTCTCTCTGCTATTTTTATTTTTGTGATAATTAAGTTTGTGAAATATAAGACTAAACCTGATGGAAATTGTTTATTTCGCGCTTTTTAATTAGCGATAATTTACAGTTAAAAAAATTTCTTTCTGCGCATGCTCAGTGACATTTTTAAATCTGGCTTTAGATACTCACTAAGCACGATGCCGCTTAGACACGTTAATTTTTTTCTGCGCATTATTATGATTTTCAACATTTGGGAATGATTTGTCGAGTATAATTTGTGTATTAGTACATTTATTTACTATCTAGCCGTCATGTTTTGGCGGGTATCAATTAGTATATATATAATTTCCAATGGCAAGAATTACAGGACAACAGATATCAAGATTACTAAAATTTAAGATAGAGAAATGACATCAGTTAATCTATCAATCTATGTCTGGCAATCCAATAGCGGTCCCATAAAGAAACGGGAGGTAGAGCAGGACAAGAAGCAAGGTGAGGCATGTCCATTTCTTCCTGGTTATCAACAGGAGACAGAGGGCCGGGACGCAAGTAAATTATGTGGCGGTGCTTGCGGAGGCAATCATGGCCAGAAAAAAAGCAGTAGCATTGCCACAGATTTATCTCTAGGCCACTCAGGAATATCATGGACATAGTCCTACCAGGGCTTGTGACCGCTTTTAGCGGCAACAACCTGTGAGAAGAAACACCTGAGGGTCTTTTTGACTATCGTCTTGATGGGATGGTAGGCCAAATCCTGGTTGTTTAGCTGTAAAACAGAAGTCCTTTTTTCGCCAGGAAGTCAGGAGCTTCGTTCCTCTCGATTCCGCAGTAGGCTGGGATCCACTGCAAAACAACTGTTTTATTATTATCCGAAAACCGTTCCAGAAGGTTCATGTAGGCGTCATCAATATCTTTGGATCCAGAGAAACATGGTGAGTCAATAGCCTGAACAGCTGTTCTCGAATCTGAGAGAAGCATCACTGTTGAAAAACTCTCCAATCAGCTCTAAAGGTAGTAAGAGCTAACCATATAGCTGAGATTTCACCATCAAAAACTGACACGAAAGACCCAACATGAGAGTAAAATTAGAACAGCTCACAATGAACACCGGCTCCAGTGTTTACACAATCACTTGCTCTAAAGCCATCCGTAGGCCAATTCCTGAGCCAATGTGAAACGGGGTAGAGGGTATTTATAGTTTCGTGTGCCATTGATCTTAGAATTTTATCACTGTCCTCCGCTTTTAACACACTTTGGCTCAAGCCAAGACGGATAGAAAAGCTCCTGGTTTCGATGGGGTTACGCGGAAATAATAATTGTTGAGCTCCAAAATCGATGTTTAGGTGAGAAATCAATGCGGTAACCCCCTGTACATATCCTCTCTGGGTCTTTAAATTACGCTCGGTCTCAGAAGAGACATGATCCCTCATGGAATGCAACCCGGATTATTTTCTCCCACAACAACAGGGCATGTTCCTTAATTATTATACTGAGAGGCCTGTTATTTGAACACAGCATATAATCAATTGGGGTGGATTTCACTGCGCCAGTAATAAGACGCAATACCTGAATTTCGAATTTTTCAAGGGAGTCAATTATTTTCTCAGAAGCAGAAACCAGCGGTTCACAGAAGTAGGACAGGATTATATATATATATATATATATATACAGAGGCTGTTCGCACATTTTTTAGACGATTTTGGTAAGCGGTAATAAAAAATCGTTAGCTGCAAAAGAAATAATTGCAATTGTACTATGTTTTTAAAAGTCAAACTTATCGTCTGCGGCTTGAAAGTTTTGTTTTTATTCAAAATGGCGTTTTTAACAAAGCAGTGGTTCTAAGGCTACATTTATACTCTTTCCGAAGAGAAATATGCATACTCCGTTATCCAAAAACGATGTGAGAGTCATGGTTTTGTGATATCTAAAGCGTCGATAGGTAATATCGTCAACAAGAAAGGAAAAAAATGTCAAATTGGAAACTTAAGTGGGACAAAAATTCCAAACAAGTATCCAAGGAAAAAACGGACATCTTCGACTATTGCAAAGGTACGTTGTTTAATGTTAAAAGAAAATCCCCCTAGTCAAAGGACAGTTGCAAAATCATTAAAATGCTCGATGTCCACTGTAAACAAAATGATAAACGTTAATTTAAATCTTAAGAAACCGAAAAAACGCAATGTGAATCGTCTTCTTCCAAATCATATCGTTGAACGCAGGACACGCTGCAGAATTCTATATGAGAAACACTTATCCAAAGAAAAATGAAAAACAATTGTCACAATAGATGAATCATGGGTGTATTTAAATGATTGCAACAAAAAAAGAGTCATTTATTATCATAAAAGGGAAGAAAAAAATTTAAGTACATGGTTCAAAGAATCGAAAGAAAGTTTTTCTAAGGGATTCATGATTGTTGCTGGTTTTTCTTATAATGGCAAGTTAAAAATAGAAAGAGTGAAAAAAAATGTCAAGATTAACTGCAAATACTATCAGGAACATATCTTATCGCCAATTTTTCTGAATGAAATACCATTGCTTTACCCACAGTGCCATCAATCTGTGAGACTCCATCAGGACAAAGCTAGCAGTCACACATCAAAATCCACTGTAAATTTCCTAAAAGAAATGGAACAAAAATCTGGTATCAAGGCCATACCCTTTACTGATATCCATACTAAATCTCCCGATGTATCACCTATGGATTTTTGTGCTTTCGGACTTTTAAAATCTGCATTATCCAAACGTCGTCCCAAAACCCTTACAGGACTCTGGAAAGCTGTTCAGGAGGAATGGGATAGAATACCTCTTCTGACACTTCAAAAGACATTAATATCCTGGAAATTGCGGTGTTGAAAGATAGTTCAGAATAAGGGATGTCAAATAGACCATTTAAAACACAAGAATTTTATGTAATTTAGTTTTGTGAATACAATATACATCGTCTAAAAAATGTGTGAACAGCCTCTGTATATATATATATATATATAAACATATTTTTGTACAAAAGGTCCTTGAAAAAACCGAATTTTAAAGATTTTATCCTGTTAAAACAACTAAATTTTCTTTGAAATTTCGCCGAAGAAAAAACGAACAGAATATTTTGTGAGGGGTATATTTTGTTCCTGCTAGAAAGAATTCCTTAATGGGAGCAAATGAATCCCTCCGGATCGGATAAATATCCTAAACAATAAGGGGCGAAATTGAACCAATCCCAATAAATGGTTTCATATGGATGAATAAATAAAAATTTCCACATGAACTAATTCGACCGGAACTTTTCATTATGGTTCATATTAATTTGAAGCCCTAATTGTGACATGATTAGTGTGTAATGGTATAGCACTTAGGTCAAGAAATTCTTTTCCATCCGAAAGGAAGATGGTTATTTTTATTGTTGTCATTTCATTTACAGTAAAAAATGTTTTTAAGCGTGTGGGATTCACAATTAAGGGAAAAAAGTTGAGGTTTCAATCGTTAGAGGAAATAATAATAATTCGAAAAAATTCGCAGCACGATTTAATATTGTTTGTATAAGTACAGAGTAAGATGTTCTTAGATTTTCTAAAACAATCTACTTCCTTTTGCAATTTTTTTTTACCAAGGATGTACTTCACGGTCAATAGATCTATTAAAATAGACACATAACAACAACGGGCTATTATAAAAAATTGCTTAAACGTGGTCCATTTGCTTCATTTTTTGGGTGAAAATTTGTCTGTCTTTCTCATTCTTTAAGATAGCCGACTTCCCTTCAAAACTTCTTTTTTAGGAATAAATTACCCCAGAAGTAATTTATTCCTTAAATGTACTGACTTAGCTTAGCTTTTCTAGATAAAATTAATTATTACGTTTCATTTACTCGAGGAATTTCTCCAATACAGTGTCGTGAATCTCTTTCGCTTTTTTATCCAAAGCAGCTATAGCCATGTGCAAAACCTTAGGTCATTGCAGGCGTGCGAGTAAATTTGGTCTGACCAGCGAAATTTTACACAGTGAAAAAAAAATTGACCTTTCGAGGTATCAGCACTTTTGGTGATGATAATGTCATTAAAATAACATTCTACTTTTTTTTTTGTTATGATCAAGATCTGTTCGTTCTTTCTTCTGGGGATACAGGCGTAATCACTGCATTAAAGTAACATGACGGTAAACTTAACATATATGTTGATACGATAGTACTACATAACATTAGGGTTTGTTCAGTATTCGAAAAATTTTTGGCGAACGTTCACCTCTATCAGTTTTTGTGGAGCTTACTGTGAACTCCTTTAAATATTGCACCGAGAAAATTCCAAATTCCTTCTCGATTTTTTTTTCTTTTGACATAGATTTTGGTTGCTTTATCTGGGAGATGCATCTTTTCTTTCCCCTTTCATTTCTATCTCTATATTTGTCGAAGTTCGTCGCTGCGTGCTTTCGTTGCTTTCATCGGGTTGAAGTTTATTTAGTTTAGGAAGGTTGCGATTAGAAGGCTATTCCGTAATACACGAGACGGCTCTGTATTTTCCTTCGGGTGAGTTCCTGCGCTTAAACTCGAGGATAAGGTCACGTTGTGATCCTACATATCCGGGATACATTTTTAAAGGTTATATAAAAACACGCTTTTAAGGACCATGGGTGACTCATGTCCTTCAAGCAACGTTTGTATTATTCCTCTTTTATATCAAATGAGGAGGAATATCAAGTAGCTAGAACGGAATCCGTAAAACATCGTTTCAAACAGACATTCACTGAGTAACATTAATCCAAGTTAAAAGTGACATTATTCCAAATTTTGTTTCTTGATTATTAATGGCTTTAATACATTTTTTCTGGAAATAAACGACTGAGCTCCTTAATTAAGAAGAAATCTAATGATAATTTTTTTCTTTGTTTTAGCATTAATTTTTTTGTTGGTATTCGATATATATATATATGTGTGACTAAAAGTAATAGCATTCTTTTTAAAAGTAATAGCATTCCTTTAGGCCAACAAGTATTTTGATTGGATAAAACGACCTTTTAGTAGCAGATTATTATTAATTATAAAAAAATATATTGTGCCATTAAAAAAACAAATTTTCACAGGAATGATAATAAAGTATTTCGTATAAATTAAACAATAAAAATATCAATAACAATTATTGATTAATACGATTTTGGCTTATAAATATTGATATTTAGTTACTTAGAGCCAAAAAAAAAAAGGCGAACAAGATTCATCAGTCCGTTTGTTTCTGAAATCCTTTGTTTTAAACCTGACTTCTTATTAGAGAGATTTATATGAGTATGGGGAAAAGACCGTCGAAACAACCCTCAAAATTGTTTTTTGAAGTTTACGACATTTTCGGTTTTGAAAATCGAGTTATTTCCAATTTCATTTCGGCATTTTTATTTCCACTCGATTTTATTTGTTTCCAGATTATTTCTAAAGTTGAAAAGCTTCAGTTTCTTCTTAAACTGGATTGCGAAACTCCTAACTGAATTTCAAGGTCATCTAAATTTAACTTCGTCAAATATCGACCGTCTGAGTGCCAAAGATCTTTTGAGTGGCACTTCTGGCACGTATGCAATAGGCTCGTCATCTGTGTTTTAGGGTACAGAGAATTCAAGTTGATACCATTCATAAGTTATATTCATTTAATACTCTTACTTCTTCCCGGAATATAAGAAATACAAGCTAATTTCCATATTGCAGTGAAATAAATATTTATTTTTCTTGAATTTTTTTAAATATTTCAATCCATTCATACTATCTTCTATATATATATAAAACGCGTATGTATGCGGCACAAAAATCGGCGATATTTCTACACTCCAAATGACAACGGCTGCAACTACCAGATGTAGACATTAGCGGCCAACAGTGTGTGTAGTGGCTCGACGATAGCACGTAATTTGGTACAATTTAATTGCTGTATTTTACTCTTGAATAATTTTAATTTATTCAGGAGACAATTTATTCTTTCGTTCCATTGGTTTTTCTAAATGTATGTAAGAGGGCAAACTTTTGACAAATATGTTTGGACCTATTTAGTCGTGGACAGTTGTATGTAGGTTTATCTATAGTCCGTTTTTCTATATTCTGTCACTGTGGTATCTACTATTTATGAAATACTCATTTGTGTATATCAAGGAATATCATAGTAAAATATCAATCATTGCATTTTAATGTCTTATTAGTAAGAAAGAGTTAATTTTCTATACTTTTTTTAGTACTTGCTCAATTTTTACTCCTTTTTTAAGGGAACAATTTTTTCTCCAATTTCTTATTCGATGTAATGATAAAGTGTAGATATTTTAATTTTGAAAAATATTACATACAGAGAGGAATATAATTTTGAAAATCATTGATGTTGAATTTCTCAGTCTTATTTTTAGCTCTGTTCTGAAGTAATGGAAATTCACATTTTCTTAATTAGAATGTTTTAAAATCAGCCTTATAGAGAATTTTGCAATGATTATAATTTTTTTGGCTTAGATTGCACTTGATGTTTCTCTCAGTTGAGTTGTTTTGCAAAAGAAAATATTAAACTAAAAGCGACCATGCTGGTCGCGCAGCGGCTAGTTATTAATAGTTCATGAATAGGGTTTGAACTACTATAGTACTTCTACCCTACTGTATTGTATACAAGTACAATACAGTTATGTGTATAACGTTGTTGTATTGTTTGTGTACTACCATACTGCACTGTACTGTATTTCTACTACCATATTATTTTTTTCAGTTTTTAAGAGTTAAGTAATTACTCTTTACTGCTCATTATTATATGAAGAAACTTGAGCTCAACAAAGATTGCTTTAGATGATACTTTTGGTTGGTTTTCCATCTTTTAACAACACTTGAATTTTTATCTCTCTTTTTTTCTCAATTTAAAGCCATATTACCGAGCTAGCCTCGTTTTCCTGAAAATAAAACATTTGTATCTGAGACAAAATATTCTCACTCAACCGGCAGTTGGAAGCAATATATTTCCCCAAAACTAATTGTTGCTAGTAAGCATGAGTGAAATTTGCTACAGGTTGCTTACTAACTTTTTAAGACGATTTTCTCTCCAAACCTGGTTGCCTTTTAATTACAAAAATTTTTATTTTTGTTTCAAGGATGATCAATAGAGCCTTTCCCCTGAGCAATAATTCGTGCAAAAATTTTTAAAAATCAACATATCGTAGCTAATTGGTAGTTACAATCTTAAAGGTTCCAGGATTCGTTAACCCCTGTACTGATTTCAATGAACCTTTTTTATACTGTTCTTTTGTCATATAAGATGAACGATATTATTATTAAAATATGGTTTGGTTCCGTGCCATTTCGGCTAAGTTAAATTATAAAAAAACTCAGAGTTTTAGTATAACGTACATAAAAAAATAAAAACAATATTATTAAAATGTAAATTCACTTTTAAAATACTAATGAAAAGATACGTTATTTAGAAAATAAACTATCTCTCAACCATTCGAGTAAAAAGAATTTTATTAATAATATTAGCTGTTTACTCGGCGTTGCCCGGGTATTTATTTATCCCAAATTTTTTATTAGACAGGAAAAAGAATGACTTCTATCTATAGTGTGAAATCGAAGTAATTTTATTTACATGTATTTAAAAGTATAAGCACAGTTTACAAATTATACTGTGCTTATTACAATACTGTGCTTAAAGTAAAATATTTTACAAATTCACTATAATATTAATTTAACTCAAAACTGGATTATAAACAACTTTTTTAGTTTCGCTTTCGTCGGGGCTGTCGCCAATCAGCTTAGCGACCTTCAAGACTATGGATTCGACACTACTCTCGATCAATTTGGACATTTTATTTTTCATCCCATCCCACCGCCACCCCTAGAGGTGCTAAGGGTGTCTCCCCCCCCCCCCAGTATTTTTTTCCAGATTGTAAGTCATTTGTGTAACCAAGTTTGATTGAAATTGCTCTAGGTGTTCCAGAGTTATGGGGGAACATGCATACACACATATATACATTCATTTTTATACATACAGATTGAGCTTTACTATAAATTTTTTTCAATGCGGAGGACTTGTCCTTAGACATTCGCCTGTTATCCCCGTGGTAATGCTGGCCTCTTTATTATGGGCGTACCATATAGGTGGACAAGCTTCGCCCCCTTATGAACCGGTCCCGTAATTGTGAAACGAGTCAAGTGACGAAACCGGAAACACTTGACCCCGCACCTCCAGAGGTAAATTTGAGCACTTGGAGGACGTTGCAGCCACGACAGATTTTTCGTGCACCAGCCGCCGTTAGTTTACACGGCAGCGGATTTGTCAGTGACCGGCATCGAACTAGGGATGTTTAGATCTCTGCTCGCTGCCTTTGCCAACCGAGCCACTAAGCCCATTCTATAAAAATTTTAAAACTGTACTTTCAGATGACGATGATGCTTAATGTAATATTTACGATATTATATTTTTGACGTTTGATAAAATCTTTTATATAGCATAAAATTTCCTATATACTTTTATGAATGTTTTACTCTGTATTTTTCAGTGTTATTTCTATGAGTACGAAATTTTTTGATCTAATACATATACCGACACGTCTTCAGTAACTAAACTTATTTAATTCATCCCATCGAATTGGATGATCTGCCTGTGTCTTAGCTTTGACTATTCAGTAGAGGAGGTTCGTTTCTAGAGGGTCACAGTTTCTTGTTATATAAAAGAAAAATGATATCGTCTTATAACCAGGAGAATGAGAGCGATGTCATAACTTCCATCATAACGCATTTTAAGCTGCATGACAATAATAACATTTATTGAGGGCCCGAGGTAGCCTAGTGATAGCACGTCGGCTTTCGGTACTGAGGATGCTCGGATCGAACCCCAACAAGCGCCATCAAATACCTTCGTGTCTAGGACGGATATCTGCATGTTAAATACGTAGACCGGAAAGTCCTTCTATGAGGTCAGTGGGTAGGGAAGGTACGATCCCCCCGATGGGTGTTCGGTCACAATTGTGGTGGCACCTAGCCAAGTTAAACTCCGACCCTTATGGTGCTATTATAAATAGGAGCCGCATTCTCAGCCCGGAAACCTATAAGGACCTAGTATGGAACTTCATTTGGCATTAGGAACAAAAACAACAACAACATTGATTGAAAAATGGAAAAATAATTAATTAATTGAAGGTTAAATTACATCAATAGCATCCCTTAAATTCTTTCATTTCCTACAAATGCTGTTTAATAAGAACATTAAATTTTCTCGACACAACACATGTTGTGTAACGTTTGTGTATGAATTATAAGAAGGAAAAAAAATATTTCCTGGAGAAAAATTTTGCTCTGGTAAATACT
Source organism: Dolomedes plantarius (assembly GCA_907164885.2). Lineage (NCBI taxonomy): Eukaryota > Metazoa > Arthropoda > Arachnida > Araneae > Dolomedidae > Dolomedes > Dolomedes plantarius. Next base: position 97,987,564 of record OU015492.1, on the reverse strand, counting down.
TTTCTGTACTTTTGAGTATTTTTTTAAAATATAGTCAACATCACACGTCAATATATTTATAAACTTTTCAGCTTTCAAGAATTAAGTAGTTAATTAGAGTCTTTTGAAATTTTCATCGTATGCATACTTTCAAAATAATTTTCAATCGTTAAATAGAATTTGAATCGTTAAATAGAATTTATTACTGGTGTATAATGCACTTATGCGTGAAGAGAAAAGTAATTGCCAATTTATCTGTCGATTAAATGAATTGAAAAGTAATGTGATCCTTTAGCCACAAAATGGCAAAAGGTTGATTAAGATTTTTTTTCGAACAATCCAAAGTAAAAACATCTCCAAAATATAAAGGAAACCAACGGTGAACAAACGCTCTAGCTACATGTAGTTTTAACGGTCTTGGTTCATTTCTCCCAAGTTGTTTATATCGTGTTATTCCTCACGATAAGATAAAATAACGTAATAAATCACCGGACTCACACACATAGTTCCCTGACCTTATAAATCAAAATGCCCAACGTGCTTAACTTTAAACAAAAATGGCTCACATTTATGAAAATCGCAAAATCTGGCATGTAGTGTATTCTGTAAATAATAATTGTTATCATTTATGAATATGAAACTAACATAAATATTTTATGCTTTCAAAGGGGACAAACTTCGAAGAGATTGAAGTAACATTAAATCAAGATTCCCTAAAAAAAAATGAAATTGGTTACAGATTTCTGCGTTTCGATCTTACAAGTGAACTACTAAATTGAACTCTCTTTCATAAACGCCATAAATTTATGAGTAAGAAAACTGTAGTGCACGTCCTACCAACCTAGACGTGAGTACTTTGAAAAGAATATTTTTGATGAACGAATTGCAAGCATTAGTCTTAAATTTGTTAGGAAGCAATCATTTAGATCAGTGGTTACCAACTGATGGTACTCAAGAGCATTTGAGGTGGTACACAAAAGGGTTCAATAATAAGCTTTAATAAAAGATAATTATAAACAACAGTAAGTTTCTCATTAAGCGTCCTGATAAAGACATTTTATTGTTGGGAAATGGTATTTGCGATTTGTTAATAACAATTAAATATAAACGGCATTTTCTTGTTTTATGGATTTATTTTCTGTATTTTTTTATACTTAAGTGCATTTTGTAAAGTTATTCATATGTGTATAGAATTTATTTGATCCCCCTCCCCTCAAAAAGTTATAACATAACCAGTGGTACGTCACGACTCTACAAAGTTCTTAGGGGGTACTCAGGTATAAAAAGATTGGGAATCACTGATTTATGTGATATATTATATGAGTGAACACAACAGTATTCAAAATTTTTCATCAAAACTTTAAAATCACAATTTTTTGCTCATATATTCATGAGGAGGGGCATAATTTCACTGTATATCTTACCATTTCATTCTGAATACATGGGAGGACTGAAGACTGCGATGTTGGAAAAAGGAGGAAAATTTCTATTTTGATTGCTAATTAAAAATCCCATTTCATGTTGATAGTTTTAATAGCTGATGCTCATATTGTATGGTCGTTAGCTTTACGAGCTTCCATCGTGTGGACCCGGGAGCAGATTCCAGTTAAGCCGGGATATTCCTGTGCTGTTTCTTGGTGCGCTTATTAGTGCTTCCAAAATGTATTTTTCAGTGCGGAAAGCTCTTATTTCGAGAATATTCACCCATAAATATCGCAAGACTAATTGGCTACTTTATTATGGTAAAAAAAGTAAAAGGTGAACCAAAGATATTCCCTATTAGAAGAAGAATATCACCGAAGCATCCATACCTTAACCGTTTTATGACGAAGTAGTCATCCGAAAAAGAATGTCAGTGGGTATGGGCAAATTTTCTCAGGATATATTCCTATTGCATTAATAGGAGAGAAAAAAAATTATTAGACACTGCAGACGTTACCAATTTCTTGAATTTCAAAAAGAAAAATGCTAGGAAAACAAAACGACATATACGATTAACAAACTCTTCAACTCATTCTATTAAGAATGATTTATATTAAGAGTAATTTTGATTTCTTATTTTGCTATAAGTTGTCATCATAAATATGGTGAGATTTTTGAATGCAATAAGGCTCTCTACAGGGGGAAAATGGACTGGCCGCAAAGATGGAATGTGTTCCGTAGAAGATACTTTAACGTTGTTGTTGTTGTTGTGGCTTATGCCCCTTGACCGACAGTAATATCAGATCAAGTCCCGAAAGCTATGGGCGATGAAGGTGCGGCTCCTGTTTTGAATTAGCACCAAAAGGGTCGGAGTCCGACTTGGCTAAATGACCGGTCCCGTAATTTTGAACCGAGTCCAGTGGCGAGACCGGACCCCACACCTCCAGAGGTAAATTTGAGAACTTGGAGGACATTGTAGCCACATCCTATTTTACGTGCCCCGGCCACCATTAGTGAACACGGCGGTAGATTTGCAGCGACGAGCATTGAACCAGGGACGTTCAGATCACTGGCCCGTTAATGCTTCAAAATGCCCGTTAATGCTGAATTCCCAATTATCCCTGCCAATTAAGGCTTGGCCGTGCACAGTAAAACATTAAATACGAATGATTAAAAATGTCTCAGTATACCGCAAAAAGAAGAAATATCTAGAGGTCCTAAATGAACTACATAAATGAATTAAATTAGTGTTTTAACTCATTTTAAAACCTACATATATATCAGTTTTTCACCAGAAAAACTCATATTTCTTCGCTTGCAAGTCACGAGGAAATTCTGTAGGACGATTTGTATTTTATATCAGTTTGTTTTCTGGTCTCACAATCAATGGTTTTATGTTAGAATCAAATGTGAAACAGATTTGTCGGCATCTGAGTATAAGCTCCTCATTGGCAAGTATTTTCCCCAGTAGACCTTTGTGGCCATGTAGACCTTTGTCTTGTGCAATGGAATATAAGCTCCTCAGTAGCGATCGAGGTTTGAACGCTCTACTATTTGAGAATACAGTTCATGATATAGAGTTCCCATCCTTCAGTGACGGAAACTAAATAATAAAACTGGATTTCTCTTGCATAATAACAACATAAAAGGTTTCACTACATAAAATATCTTCATCGAAATTTATATTTGAATTTTTTTTAATTGAAAAGCTTTTATATGAAAGTAATAACATTCCAGTCATGACATTTTTACTGGGTGATCCTCCTGCATCAAAAACATACGGGTGGAGTAAAACTTTCTTTTACATCTAGTACTAAAAAATTGGTTATTTACAAATATTTAAAGCCTACGCAGGTATTTCCTATCATTTTTCTATCTCATAATGCCTTTAAAATAAAAGAAATGAACTGTGATAGATTTTTAAGTGTTTTTTTAAACTGAAATTACCTTTTTTGTCTAGCAGATGGAAAATATAACAAAAGGAGGAAAAAAGGAATGAATGCAATGAATGTATTTGGGTTGTTGGCGCAATAACGTGTATAGCATACACTTGTTATAAAGAAAAAACACATTTTGTGCGATTATAAAAGATTATATGAATTTGCAGAATATTATGCCTAGTGGATCGGTGATTCAAACCGATTTAATTTTTTTTTAAATTGTAATTAGATGGGTAACTGACAAGGATTACTAGAGGTTATTTTATAGGTACAGTAGAACCTCGTTTTTCCGGACTAACTGGGACCATAGGCAATACGAATAATCGAAAATCTGGATAATCCGGGTAATATGGGTAATAAACTAAACAATATCCTTAACTAAGCAGACTTACCGTTTATTACGATAATAGACTATGATTTGTAATAAAATTACATAATATTGTTTACAAAATGTTAAAAAATATAAAAATAACTTTTCTGAGTCAATCCACGTCAACGCCCTGTGACACTCTAGAAAAGCTTTCTTTAACTCAACAAAAATCATTTTATTATAATTTATTGTACAATCTATGCAGGAACTGTACATTGAATCAAACTAAAAAGCGAATATTTCGCGTACTTATAGTTACGTTCTTGCTATCATAGGTAAAAATTATTATCTAATGTAAACATTAAATTTTAAGAAAAGTCTAGAAATCTGATCCAGATTAGCCGGAAACGAGGGCCGGAAAAATGAGGTTTTACTGTACTTGGGAAAAATTCAAAGAATTATGTTATTATTCTTCTTACATGATAAATTACTGATTACCCTACTGATTGAATTAAATATATTAATTCAATCAGCAGGGTGACGAAGTCTCTTACCTTTTAGGATTTACATTTATATGAATATTTATATTCCGATATCGTATTAAAGTAACAAAGTGCAAAATCCTATGGTGACTGAGGAAGTTCCTCTGTTTTAAGATCTACCCTAGCAAATGATGCGCAATCAAAATAAATTATCAAATACTTTTTATTAGTTGTTGAAAAATATATTTAATCTGTTTTATTGCATTTCCTTTTCGGAGACATTAAAAGGGAAGGAGAGAACTTCCTTATCTCTTAAAGTAGATCTCGAATTTGTACTTGTTTACAACCATTAAAAGATTGATTATGGTTCCAGAGTGGATCATCATACATACCAGTCAAAACAAACGAAAATATGTTGCCGTGATAGTTTTGTTTACGCGAGTTTTCAACACAGATTACTAGAAATTGAAAATATACTTAACGAGAAACTGTTGTTTTAACTCTTTACACAAACATCCGTGTTCGGAATTTTCGGCTTCAAGATATTATTAGAATTCATGTGTTTTAAATTCATGTTGTTTCCTTCAATATCAATGTTATCTTTCTATTCACGATGACAAAACCAAATTACTCTGATTAAATGTATTAACAAACGGAAATATCTTGCCGTGATAGTTCTTGTTTATGCAACATTTCAGCACAGATTACTAGAACTGAAAAATACACCTAATGAGAAGCTTTTGTTTAAACTCTTTACGAAAACCTCTTTTGAATACGAACTTTTTTTTCTTTTGCCTTTCTAAAAACCGATTGGTTGGCAAGGGCCGCTACGGTCATTTTTTGCTACGCGAGGGCAAAATTACTTGAAACCGTAAGTTAATTTAAATTATTCAGAAATACGTATATATTAAAGTGTGGGAGTTTTGACGATAATGTTCTTTTTTCCAATGGAAAAGTGATGAGAAAACATTAATTTTATTGAAACTTGAGTTATAAAATATCTCTCGTTAAAGCTGTAGTGACAGGAGGATTAAAGCATAAGAAATTATACAACATTATTAAAACTGACACTTGGTAAATGGATACTTAACTCGATTATAGTCATCCACATCAAAATCTTACTAATATGTATAAAGTATTATCTAATACGATTAATGAAATGTCGTTTCAATACAGACTTCCCAGGGCTATCCACCTAGAGGTGCTTTACGTGGTTTCATTTAATTTTGCTTTAACGTGAAGATTGTCTTACATCCATTTTAATGGAGTGAAAAAGTTATAATACTGTTCAGATAATTCTCAGAAAACTATTCAGAGAAAGAACTCGAATGGCTTTAATGGTCACATACATAAAATAAAACTTATCATGAACTATGTAAATATTTCATTAACTGTGTACTATATATGTCTCAAAAGAGAAGGCTGTGTTCGCATAAATTCCCATTTTAAAGTTATTGGATATTTTGAACTCTCTCCCTTTATTAAGCTTAATATAATGTAGTTTTATGCTATAAAATAGTTATATAAAATAGTTATGGCATATATAAAATAGTTTATAATATAAATATAGATATAAAATAGTTTTTTGCAGCGAAAGAAAATTCAATTTTTTTAGAGTGATGTTCTATATCGTCTTTAGTCGAAGCCTAACAGTTAACTGCTTCTTCAAATTATGAAAAAGTAGTTCAAATGCTTGCACGGTGTGAATGTCGGTATTAAAATTTTGGAAAGATAGTGTTGTTGTTGTTGTTGTTGTTGCTTATGGCCCCTGACTGAAATTAATTCCAGACCAGGTTCATATAGGCTTCGGGCTGAAGTCTACGGCTCTGGTTTGCAGAGCACCACAACGGCACCACGAGTCCATCTTAGCTAGTTGCCACCACAATTTTGACAGAGAGACCCCAGGGTTGACATCTGGGGGGATCGTACCCTCTCCCGCTCTCTCCCACCCTCTCCTACTCTCTCTGACCTACAATGAGAGACTTTCCGATCTACGGATTTAATATGACCATATCCTTCCTAGACACTGAGGTATTTTAGATTCGAGCACCCTCAGCACCAAAAACCAGCGCGCTTTACCCCAAGGCCTTGAAATATAGTTTCTTAGGGTTATATTCTGATTTTAGCAAGAAAGCAGTCCAAATCATATGGCAATAATTATCAAGCCATATAATTTGGACTACTCTACACTTTGCTATACTTCTCTACACTTTTAAACAGCAACTATAGTTAATGTTTAAAATTGTAGAGAATGAGGCAGGGTCTGTATACAGACACTTCCTCAATCTACAGATTCCAACACGATTGAAAATTTGCTTTCCTATTTAATAAAAAAGAGGATTACAAAAATTTATACTACTAGCAATGAATGATTTAAATCATTTTTTCGAAAGAAATTACGAACATTTCTCAAGGATCTGTGTTCGATGGTATTTTTCGATGGTATTTCTCTAACACGCATATACGCTCCGTGTGTAAATTCTTGAGTAAAGAAGTAGCTGAGTGTATTGAAAATCCAATATGAATGCCCTCTTTCACAAGCTCTTCTGATATTCAGTTATGCGTGTTTTTCTCCTTGGATCGGCTGACCTTATTCGGAACAAGCAAGCAAGGTTAAAAAAGCCGATCTTTGAAGATCAAGAGGTTATCTCCAGTGCTTGGAGTTTCCATCGGGATAAATTGGATTTGACGACAGATGCCCGCAGACACTGCGAAAATAAACCTATGTCTATGTATTCGAGTATCAAACACGGATCGAAGGTTTTTCCGGATTCAGAGGCCCCATGCTCTGGGCCGGAAAACAGACACTCGTGATTTGGGTTCGTGTTTGGATGGTGGAGTCGCAGGAAAGATGCCCTACGACAATGACAATACCATGGATGAAGGAACAGCAGATGCCTCTTTCAACATCAACTCATCCTCGTCAGAATCAGATGGTAAGTTGGCTATCAATGCGTACGGAATATACATTTTCTTTTTATGGCTTCACTGTTAGTATGTTGGAAATGTGGTATTTGTTATTTTCGCTAAGTGCCATCCAAAGATAGGGTACGAAAAGTTGTGAATGAATGTTAGAGTAAAAGAAAATGTACACCTGATAATTTGTTTGCAGTTAAGTCTGCTGTTCTAAAAGGGCATTTTTTTTAACAGTTGGTGAAAAATGTTTCCTAGAGATCTAACAAAAGGCAATAAATAGCTATGCATTTCTACAATATAAATCTTAATAATTGAAAAAATAAAACATTTATATTTAAAGTTAAGAAGAAAATTTTAGTTATGTCTAAAACAAAATAGTTCAGTAAAAATAATTATACTTAGGTATGTATAAATAATTCAAAACAAAATATAGTAAGTATAAATAATTCAAAAATTGTATGAGTTAATTATTAACGCAACAAACGTTTCCATTCGACACTTTAAAATATTTCTCAAAATAATGCCGTAGAGCAAAAATTTTGATTCTTGAATCAGTTGGGCCTTCTTTTACCAAGATGACTACTCAAATGGCCTCTGGCAAAATTCCAGTCAAGCTAGTTTTTATTTGTTGTTGCATCTGGAGTCATTTTACTCCAAACATCCAGTGGTTTGGGGTTTTCTGTTGTTCCATAAATCGTATTTTTCAAAATTCAAGATCTATTTCCTCTCATTAACATTCGATCGAATTAAAATGTGGGAATTGCTGAGACACACTATTAAACAACCATTTTGTAACGATATTTTCTGTATGATTTGGATCCTTATCTTCTTGAAAGATTAATGTCACTCCAAGGGATAATATGGTTACATTATCATGAACCGGTGTTAATTTCATATCACTAGGTTTATAAAATCATTGCATTTTTGATAATATTTCTTAAACCATATTCGATAAATAATGAAGCAGCTAATTTTTGTGATGAAATTCATAGATATTCTTTTGTTATTCTCAGCATATATCCCTTTTATGTGGGCATCCTAGCCTCCAAGGAAAACCGAAATGCATTCTATTTACGAAAAATTTTAGTTCATTAATCCATTCATAAAATGATGGCCAAAAGGTATTGATTTAAAACTATTTCTTTAATATATCTCATCGGTATTCTGTCATTTCGAAACTTAATCACCCACGTGATTACATGTTTGGTAATTTCTGTTACATCGTTTTAAAAAACATTGTAATATCACAAACGGTTCTTCCATGAAAATATAAAGATTGTATTTTTGTCTCTGAATTTTTGTTTTTGACTGCAAAATAGCTGGATTAACCCATGGTCATGTCTCGAATAATTCCCACGTAATGAATGAAAACATTTTTCTTTGCTCATGCAAAATACTATTATTTGGAAAATATGAAATCATTTCAATTGGTAATGTTTCCTCTGCAATCCAATCAGCTGTAAAGATCTGTGTAAAATCTGCGGAGAAATTCTTTTTGAAATTATGAAGATAACTTAATATTTTCCCTTCCATACGGAAATATTTTTACTTGCTATATGCTGTGATATAAACATCAATATACTGTACAGAAATAATAAGCTGATGAAAATACTTTTCAGTTGTATTTTATTTCGTCTACATGTCAATGGTTTATTAGTTTTATTTTAAATTTATTTTGAAATTGAAATTTCTCTGTGTCCTACGTTTTAATTTGCCTCAAATATTTCTATCAGTAAGTATTGCAACCACGCCCTCTATTATTGGAGCTATATATTTTATCAATAAGAATACGATAAGAATATCATATTATAAATTTATAAATTCAAAAGATTGTATTATGTGGAATATCCAGTCCTTCAATTAGACCTATGATATTTGAAAATAAGAAGTCATTAAAAATAATTTAAAGTTTTTTCATGCTTATTGTTGTTGTTGTTGTTGTTGTTGTTGTTCTTAATGCCCCCTGGTTGAGTAGTGCGGCTCCGGTTTATAATAGCACCACAAGGGTCGGAGTCCGATTTGGCTATGTGCCACCACAATTTGGACCCAGCACCCCCAGGGGCGACATCTGGGTGGATCGTACCTTCCCCCACCCACTGATCTTATAGAAGGACTTTCCGGTCTACAGGTTTAACATGCCCATATCCAGCCATGATTATTGTTACTTGGAAATCGATATTAATACAACTTCAGATAGGTATGATTTAAGTGGATGTATTTATATCCGAATGGATTGGTTAGCCTAAATAAATCTTTGCTTAATTTACATATTATATCAAGATTTTTCTTTGTTCGGCGAATAAGGGCGGAACTAAAAGTGAGGTTTCAAAAAATCAAGTCATCTTTTAGGTCTAAAATAATAACATTTCAGTTCAGTTCAGCATTCTTTTACAAACAACCTTCGGGTAGTTAATTGGTACATTTGATTTTTGATACCTTTTTCTAAGGCGTGTCCATTTTTTACACCAAAAAAAGCTAGATCTTTTGTACTTCAACTTTATTAAAACTGTATTTATGGTTGTACCCATTACAATGATTTCCCTAATGTTAACTCAATCCCCCTTTGTATAACATGATTATCTAGTTGTCTTATTCCATTTCTTAAAAAGGGTTTCCTGTCGTTCCAAATGATAATATAATTTTGTACGTCTGCGTAAGTTTTGCTTATCATGGAAATTAATTATGTACTTTATTTAATTTTATCTGTGTGTCTAAGCAATTCCCTGTTGTGTTAAAACTTTAGTTTATTTGTATTTTTTGTAAACCTAAAAGTCTCTTCAAAATGCGGCTACACATATAAATGTACTGAACAACTGGAGATATATCGCACTTTTTATCTCGTCTTTTCTGTTTATTTAGACTTACTGGAGTGCGATGCATATTAATACTCGTATATCGCAATCCGGTAAATCCAAGCAAGCAGGAAACATGCTATCGATTCACTGTGCAAAAGAACGTTACTGATAACCAACATATAAGCAATATTTGTGTCTTCAATTCTTAAGGACAGTTTGGATTAAACTTTTTATTTCTACCCGTTTTAACACTTTAGTGCAACAGAAAATTACACCCCGTTAATAAATGAAATAAGGGACAACATTTTTTTAATAAAATACACAACTTTAAGAAAGCATAGGCTTCATTATTAAAAATACTGTCATGAATTTCAGAAACCGCATAAGTAGAATTTTCATTTTCGCGCTATTTAAAAGTCCTCTTAGGCGTTTCTGAGACATTACCTTTGGGCTCTTAAATTTCTTATGTTGAGCAAAAGCTAATTAACTCACTTGTGAGACCATACATGATATTGAGTTTCGAATAAAATTAATTGCTATTTAGGTATTGTAACGCGTTGAAATTCCGGAACTTTCGAGAACTAGTCTGTATACTTGGATAATATTTCCTAATCATATAAGTGTCTATTTTCATTCTTAATTCCAGTTTCAACTGGATCTGAATGAACTCAGTACCTATCCAAATGCGATATCGATCGCAATTACTCACGTAAATAATTTAATTATCTGTACTTATCTTGAAAACCAATTTCTCCACGTGCCGACTCAGTCGCATGATATTTCGCAAGACAACATTAATCTGAGTTACAAGGGAGAATGACAGTATTTTCTGTTCACAATAAACATGATAAAGCCTAAAATGAGGCCATATATAAGAGAGGGGGATTAAATCTCTTCGTCCAGTCTTGATAAATAAGTCTATACTTCAGACATGCAAAGGAAATAATTACATCATTACATCATTTATTTTCCTCTAGGATACATAATCATGCAACACGCATGCTTCTCATTGCTGTGTCACATTCTCCAGACTTTTATTTTACGTTACTTTTGTTCATTTTGTTTTATCATTCTGATAATTTGATCTCTTGACTAAAAAACCACATAAACTTTATTCTTACAACTTTTATGTCATGATTATTAACATTTACTCGTCTCTTTTACCCCCTTCGTGCTGTTGAAAAATGATTCTAAATGTCAAGTAATATAAAACTCTGGAGATTACATCACTGATTACATAACCTGTAGTCAAGCATAGATCAATGTGTTATGGCAAAAATTTTAATCAAACAACCTGTGCAGATTCCTTGACTTATTTGGAAAAGGTGAATGATGTGGGTGGTTAACACAGCTGTAAGACACGGGCATAAAATACTGCCTATCTAATTGGCTTTTCAAAATGAAGTCAAAGCAGACAAGCAAAATATGTCTTTCCTGTCGTAAAGTTTTTTGTTGAAAACACCAAATTTATTTTTTGTAAAATTGTCATTCGGTTAAGTATAATTTAGATTTGGCATGAGGCACTCAGAGAAAGAAGGAATTATTACTAGATTATAGGGGATTACCACACATTATGCGGCATATCAGAAATTGTTAAGTAAAAATAACATGGTTTGATTACCTGTTATGAATATTTTAAGAATTCCAAAAAGGCTTAATGATTTTTCATTATTATTTGACAATACAGACTGATATACTTTGAGCCGTACGGTAGACAATGGTTTCTGTTGTCCACATGACGAATAGTTTACACTGCATTCTCTGATGGCGCAGTTTCTCGGCTTGATAAGTTGTATAGTGTGTGTTTGATCTTTAGTTTTAGTATAGGGAACTATAATAACTTGCAACAAAAGACGTATCATTAAAAATGACGTATAAAGCTCTTTACAGAGAACTTCTAAGAGAGCCTTATCGTTTGAAGAACTTTTTGTGACGCTAATATCGCAAATAACTTTTTTTCGACAGTAAAGGACCAGATCCTTTTAGTCTTTAAGTCTGTTACTGACAATTAATACTTATAACAGCAACAGCAAATAACTATTTTCAAGGGTAAAGAATCAACATCCTTTGGACTCTATGTAGTCGTTTACTGCCGACAATAAACACTCGTGACGTTAACGTAGAGAGTGTTTTTTAATGCTCGTGAAGTAGAACTTCAAAGAGAACATCTTATTGATAGAAGCTCATTTTGTGACGCTAATATTGCTAATAACAGTTTTCGACATTAAAAGACTAGCATCCTTTGTACTTTTTGTCTATGAATGCTGACTATAGTTACTGTAATAGCGTCACAAATATGCCTCTCCTGTAAGAATCTCTACGAAGGTCTACTTTAGCAGCTCTATTTTATTCTACTTCTTTATCTCTACTTTATTTTAAACTACATACGTCATTTATACATCATTATTACAAGAACTATTTGCCTCAGTAACACACTAAAAAGTCATTTGCTGGATGTCTCAACGCATTTCATTTTTAAATTTTTAACAGTTGCTTGCTCTTTTTTTGCAATTAAGATTTTTTAGACCGTTTAGTACAGAAATAACGGGGCATACTTGATAGCATTTCTTAAAATTATGCTTAATGTCTTTTGTTTATATTTATATGAAATAGTGTTAACTTTTTTAAAAATAATGGGTCATTTTAAGTATATGTGAGAAAGAAACTTTTGTACTCTCAGTGTCAGTTTGTGCAATATTAATATTCTTGAATAAGACACAACGATTTGAAATTTTCACCGTATGTGTGGATATACCCAAATGTACTAAACAGCTTATTTTGAATAAAACTTTGAGCTCTTATTAAGGTTTTAGAGGATAAATAAAAGCTAATAAAATGGTAATGAAACACATGAAGTTAGGTAATTTTAAACAGAGTAATTTTAATTCGTAATCTTTACAAACCCTTCTCGATTGTGTTCATTTTTACAATGAGTTCCAAACACGCAGTACACACGTGTAATTTAAAAATTAAAATTCAGCTGTAGTGAGATTTAATTTTTGCGTCTTGACTCAACTTTTTCAGTTGATTAGTTTCCGCAAATGTAGCTCGGATGTCTCAGCTTCGCAACAGGCTCAAGGAGAAAGTTAACTGCGGAAAGCCGTAGAAACCAATCCTTATTGTCGAGGCTACATCTTGGAGTACTGACGAAGAGAGCCTCAAAAATGGGGTCATGGGTAGAAACATGGTGTGCAGTGCTATATAGCATGGTGATGTAGTGGTGCAACCAGGTGGAAAGGTTGATTATGGTAAAAAAACGCCCAGGATCCAAACAATCAGTAGGAAAAAAAGGTAATTCCAAGATTCATTTTCCTCACACACATCTAGCTTGAAATGAGATTTTCTTCGCTGAAGTGTGAAAAAAATCCCTTTAAAATGTTATTCTGGCTGCGCACTTTTTTTAAGTACGAAAGAATGTCTATGAAAAAACTATTTTTTAAGAGTTAGAGTTCTGAAAACCAAAACCGTAAGACACGAAGATTGATTGGTTGGTCTTGAGTGTCATGGTCGTCTTTTGCAACCGTGACGGTTCGAGAAGAAATGCTTAGAGACCAGATAGCTTAGAGACCAGAGAACAATCAATTTTGTGTAAATGAAATTCAAAGCGAGGATTACAACCAAAGAGACCTATATTGCCTGTATGTACCCAGAAAACCTATAGTACTTAGGAAAATTATAGGTCGGAATCCCGTGTCATGAGAGAAAAAGGATTACAATTAAGGAAAAAAGGGGTTGATTGGTTGGGAGAAATACGGTCAACATTTGCTAAACAACAGCTAATTATTAGACCGGAAGTTTATAATCGATTCCGAACGGCTACAGACATCAGGGCTAACAGTGGGATTTGTACCCACAGATTCTGGAGCCAAATGCCAGCACCCTAGCCATTCGGCCATTATCCGGTTCATAAAAAAAGAATTAAAGATTGATTTTAGATAAACTTCAATTGTTTTCGGAAAGAAGAATTAAAATAAAAGTTTCCTTTTAATTCATTTTTTTTCTCGAGCTTAAGATTTGTTATCTTCATTTTTCCCGACCATCTGCCAGTTGCGGTAACGGGAGCCACGCATCTTGATTCCGGATCCAATAGCTTGAACATTATACTAACCCGTCAATGTAAAAATTTCCTGTTGTGGTCTCCATTCCTCACATTTACATCCACCTACTTGAGCTGTACAAGATGTGGGCGTTTTGCACCAGTGATGCATGTTGTCGGCCGTACTTGTTTATTATGTTCTTATGTTTTGTTCTTTATTTTTTTTTTACCCAGATAAATATTTGTTACATTTCTGTTAGCTAGCAATTACTGACAATAGTTTTTTCAGACTGCAAAACTTCAATCTAGTTAAAACTCTTGCTGAACTTTCTAACATGGTATTGGAGAATTATCTGTTATCTTTATAAGTGTAAAACTGTTCTAACGAAATGAGCAATCATTTAAAAATGCTTTTGCTCAATTTATGAAAACTGAGAAGTCATGAGAACTGGCTCTTTGACGTTGACCACGTTCTTCATTGCCTAAAGGTAAAATGTAAACCTATACCATCTGGGCTCAGTCATATTATGAGTCAGTACACATAAAGGACGTATTTCCTTGACTTAATGAAAAAGTCAGAAAACTGAGGTATTTATAATATACATTATATATATATATATATATATATATATATATATATATATATATATATATATATATATATATATATATATATATATATATATATATATATATATACATAAATGCGCATTTCATTCCAAATGTATGATTATGAATCTCTGTATTAAAGCATTGGAGTTTCATAAATTGTCACTAAATAACCCCTAACAAACTTAAATCAATCAGTTCTACTTTGATTTCTTGTTTGACCCTCGCCTTTTCGAAACGACCTGTGTCAATAGCCATATCTCCTTTTCCAGATACGGGCTGCGTGGAGATTCGTCCCAACATCCCCTCCCGCTCCAGCGAAGACTCGGGATTGGGCACAACGAATAACCAGCTCGCCCGGAAGACCCTTAATAGGGCGCCCTCCCTCCACCTCGACATGACTGCTGTGTCCAGGGCCAGCTCTTTCGCAGGGTCCATGAATACGCTGCCCACGACCCCAACCATGAGCCGGAAGGATGGGTTTATCTTCTACAAGGAGACCTCCTCAGAGAAGTAATGGCAATATTTATTTATTAATTACCTATCTATTAATTTGTCAGTCCTATGATTTCTACGTCACTGTAAGCCTGCAGATAGTGGCACACAAACATCCTTATTATAATTATTTCCCCCTTTTCAGTGATTCCCTGGTTATCATGCTGAGTGCTGTCTACGCCAAACTCCTGGTCGTTATGGGTATAAGCTTCCCGTTAGCAGAGGTCATCTCGCATAAGATTCCTGCCTCCTACTATGAGGTAAGGGACTGGTTCAATAACTTCAATCAGTATGTACTTATTTCAACAAGAACTTCGTGTTTTCTTTTGTTATAAATTTATCTTTTGAGTGAGAAGAGGGAAGATTGTGCTATTGTATTGGCGTTGGAAGTATTGTGGCAAGCATCAGTAGAAATATTGAAAAGTTCCGTCCTATCGGAAGGAACTTTTCAATATTTTGATCAGTTTGTTCAAGAACAAGATAAGGATTTCAAACAGACAAAAAGGCACGATGGAGGTTCAAAACAGGTTCTTCTGGATCTCTTTCGATCTGACAGGCCTGTTTCCACAAAATATGGAATTCCGAATTTCAACACAATAACATAATTTTCCATAATGATGTGTAATATAATAGATTAAAAAGGTGAAAACTTTATAGATAACTAGAAAGAAATGTTGAAAAGCTCATAATTCATTTGTAATAGAAAAATATAACTATCAATATGGAAGCGAGTTTGATTTTTCGAGCTTGGATGCCATAGAATTTTATTCTCTTTTGTTGTTGTCAACTTTTTACCAGCATATGGGTAGACAATACGAAAGAATATATATATATATATATATATATATATATATATATAAGTAAAACAAAATTTGGCTAAAATATTCACAATTTCAATTATTTATGATATGCAAAAGTTGATAGGAGGCTATTGAAATAACTATAAAGTAAGGCTTACCTAAAAAATATCTATCTCAGACAATTTAAACTGATCTCGAATCTTGAAGGCATCAAAAATAACCTTCGATATGTTAATACTAGAGCTACCAATAATTAAGGTATACCTATTTCTATGATTTTTACAACCAGTCAATTTGACAGTCTTGGTAGATTCAGTGTAAAAAAATAAATAAAAAGAAGAAGCTAGGCAAAATTCTTAAATCCCTTAAATACGTTTGGATGCTAGGCCATGTAACTGCTTCTAGGTGATTGCCTGGCTTTATACTTTTTTTCTAGCTTTGGAGCTTGTGAAATTTTGAGGGTTTTGGAGCATGTCACTTTCGTCCAAATGAGGGCCTCATTCCCTGAAGTTTATCATTTCCTCCCTTTTTATACGATATGTTGTATTTCTTTCAGGGCTTTTACCTCTACCTCTACGTTGGCAGCATATCTTTTCTCATCTACGTATACCTCTTCCTCCTGAGATCCGAGAATCCAAAGAACAATAAAGCTAACTCGTTTATCAAACAGGTGCTTAAGCGGGTAGGTTCTGTGGCCAACAGCATCAGTGGCATGGAACCCGGTACGCCAGCGCCTAATAAAAGGAGATTCAACGACGCAGCAGCTCACTGCGGCAGTTTCTACCTCAGGCTAGGAGCCGTCGGTATGACCTTTTTCATCTTTTTTGTTGTTATTGTTACTTACTCCGGATTATTACAGACCAGGTCCATATAGGCTTGCGAGATGAGGGGTTCGGCTCCAGTTTACTGTGATATCACAAGGGTATTAGTCCGATTTAGCCAGGTGCCACCTCAATTTTGACCTAGCAACCCCCCTCCCTTGGGCGACATTTGGGGTATCCCATCTCCTCTCCACTCTGACCTCATGAAAGGACTTTCCGGTCAACGGATTTAACGTGTCCATATCCGGCACAGACACGAACAGCTTTCGTAGGGATTGAAACCGAACACCTCCAGTTCCAGGCCCAAAGTGTTACCACTAGGCTACCTAAGGCTTTTTTCATCTATACAACTGTTCAGGGGCACACCCACGGAATGGTGTGAAAAAGGATGTGGGCCTCCCTAGACGAAAATCTAATTTCCTTTAATCTTTGAATAACGTTTGTCTGTTTCAGGATACATCACAAAATCGATCTGGGCGAGAGATTTGTGAGAATCATCTTTTCTGTACGTTCAGAGTCTTTAGAATTGGTGTTTTTATCATCTTTTTAGACTGAATTGTACAGCATACAAATAGCCTAAAGACAGGAAAATGTAGGCCCCAAACAAAGATGGTACGTATATTCGGAATGATGAAATAGAAGTTTTCTGAGAGGCAGAGTGGAAAAAAAGAATTTTTATAAATTCAGACTACCATGGCAGGCAAAACGTTAAAAAGTTAATGTTGCTTCTTAGCAACATCCCTTCCTCACACAAACTTTAGAAACAGAATATATGAGAACCTTACTTTTGCTACTTTTATTTGAAATCTGCCTACTTTTTAATTAATTAATTAATTTATTTATTTATTTTTTATTTTTGTCCTTTTATTTACTTATGGGACAGAAAAGCATGTCATAGCTTATTGTAACCGACTTTAACATGGGCTAATGTAAGCTCTCATTGCACTTCCATTATTAGCCTATAGTTTGACAAAACCATTTTAAACAATGCCTTTTTAACAATAAAGTGTTCAGCAGCTGATGTTGTTAATTTAGAGGGGAGGATACTAAGTTTGAAGAATCAAGTTATCCATACTTGAGATCACGTGGCTCTCTTAGAACTGTAGGTCACTGTTGCCACAGAGCAAGTTTCGTACCGTATATCTGACAGCCCGGGGAATGATCGAAATTCGAAAGCTGATGTACGATGTCTATTGAGAATGTTTGCCTTTGAGAATAAATGTCCAGAAATCGCTTGTCGAAGTATCCCAAGTCAAGGACCGAATATAAAGCTCTGAACTAACCATCTGATTTTGTTCTCTTAATGTCACATCAACTGTTAAAAATCCGTAGGACAGAATCCTATTTTCTCAATGGGAATAGTTTTTGTCATGCAACACAGTTAGTCACTGGAATTCAATCTCGAGGCGAATCGCTGAACAGATATCTTGTTCAGCGATTATATTTTCTTTAAAAGATTGGAATTTTGAAGTGTTAACTGAAAATGATTTTCATATTCGTTAAATGAATACACAAATAAGGCACAATGGATCTTCCTCTTTTGTCTGACGATAAGAAAGCCTTAAATGGAAAAGAGAGGCTTTGATTCCCGAAAAATCTGCATTTCTTTAAGGCTGCTGTGTACAAACCCTGCTGGATTCGCTCACCTCAATGTTAACCTATGGAGAAAATTTGTCCAAGGGTTGCCGACTTGGATTTGAAATTTTTTTTAGTTGTATTATGAAATAGAGAAAGAAATTTTACACCTTGGGACACTTTTTGTATTTGAAAAAAAATGCAAATAATATTTTATAATTAAAATTATTTGGGGAAAAAATCTGGTACAGTGTGTTTTAAACGCTCATCAATTTCTTTGGTGGGTTAAATTTATAAAATGAATCCTGTCGCAAGGTGCAGAAAAGTTCAGGATATCTGAAAATACCATTTTTATTGGATTATCAGCATTTAAGTAGCTGTAAATAGTAGATAAATTAACATTGTGGTGAAGGAATCAATAGGGTTAGTACAAGGCAGCCTTAACACTCCTGAGGAACAACTAATTCCGAAATTCTGAATTTTGTTGCGTAATAAAAACTTTTCTCGTAGGCAAATTTGATGCATGTTAACATGACGAACATTTTTCATTTTCTAACGTAATAGGGTAAATTGAAAATTAATTTTAATAAAAAATTGGTTTTTTTAGTGAAAGGGATTTGAAATGTCTCTAATCGGATACATAAGCATATAATTTATACAAGTTTTATTTTTTACAGCCTTCGGTATAGGGAGCATGATCTATTCCGGTCTGGAGTTCGGACAGTTCTTTGAACTTGATACTGACTCCCACTGCTACAACATCCTTTATGCTCTCACGCCCAGCAGCAGAATGGCCTTCACCTTCATTCAACTGTACTTCATTTTCCTCAACTCTAGAGTATGTTGATAAAGGCTTTATTTATTTATCTTTTTTCTTTACTCTTCACATAATTATGGATTTTTTTACTTGCTTGGCGTGTCGACCACATTGTATGGTGGATAGCTTCGTTGACTTCCTCCATGCAACCCAGCATGGATGTTCCTATTGGGAAAAATGTCAGTTCACCTATACCGTACTTTCATAATAAAGTGCCTACAAAAATTCCAAAATGCCCACTAGATAACCTGCATGACACACTGGGAAAAAAATCTCGATTCATTTATTTTCGTACTTTACCGTAAAAATTATACTGAATAGCTAATAAAATGTCGGTTCCATGATCTGACACTGGAGCGAAGCTGGCAATGGAGAAATCCAATGTTAAATGGGGTTCTGTGATGGCAAAGGGAGTAAAATCTTCTCCTCCAAGAACTTCCCAATTATCTCAGTGTGAATAACTTCCTTTCTTTTACATCACTGACTGTTGCTTCATAGCTCAGTCGGTAGCGCTCTCACTCGTTGATCTCGAGTTCTGATAACAACATTTCTTTTTCTCAATTCAATCCATCAGTTAAAAATCATTTTCCTCTTATTTTTAAATTTTTTCGTTTATTTTTAAATTTATTTTTATATGATGCGGGCCTATTTTTACATATTTTTTACTTGACTGAGCATGTGTATCGGGACTACATTTAACTTACTGGTGAAGTCCATAGACCAAGGCACTCCTCGAACTTTACATTCCTGCCTCTCTGCAAAGTGAGTAAGCCCTTTTTTAATGCTTTCTCTATGCCAGTTTGATCATTTCTTCCGGATTGCTACGGAAAAAGAGGATAAAATGCCTTGTATTTATCGGCAGAAATGCTACCGTACTTAAAGTTTTTCAAAAAAAAAACTTCAGCAACTCCGACAGTTGCATACTAGTATGTGTGCTATATGTCGTCTTTTATGCTAAAGATACTAGTTATTTCCACAGGATCTACTTGTCAAAGTAGTTACGTTTTGAAGAATTTGAAATATTTTTGGTAGTTTTTAAATAAATTTCTATAACGCGAAAAATATCGGTCTAAAATGTGCCGGTGTTTATGAAAGTAGTCTCAGACATACATTTTTCGTTTCAAGATTTTTAAAGGGTAGAATTTGAACAAATTAAAAAATTATTTTTATACTGTATAATAAAGTATTTCCAACTCAATCTAACAGTTCAGTTTTTTATGATTTCACAAAGATTGCTTCGGATTACGGTGGTGTAAAAGAATTAAAAGCGCAGCATAAAATTATTTAAAAACGCAGCATGTTGAATGAAACTTTATAGCGTAATGAAGTACCGTATTTTTCAGACTATAAGACGTACCTATTTACATTAAAAAATCGACTTAAAATTGAGGTGCGTCTTATGGTCTGAAGGCAACATTAAAATAAAATGGATATTTTATTATATATACACTCTGTCACAAAAAAATATATGCACCCAGAAGGAAATGAGCTACTATCACGAAACTTAACATGTATGTAGTGTATGAGGAGATAAGCAAATGATTACAAATTCAGAAGAACAGACCGTTTTATTAAGAAGATATGGCATGGAAAAAGGTCACAAATCAATAAGTAGCAAATCCACCTCTGGCAGCTATAAAAGCCGAAACACGGCGTGGCATCGAATCAGTGAGGTCACCTATGACCTCCTGCGGAAGATTATGCCACAATCTTTGCAACTGGGCAGTTAATTCACCAGTATTTCGGGACGGCTGCAGTTGCTTTCCAAGCACGTCCCAGATGTGCTCTATTGGCGAGAGGTCTGGTGACCCGGCAGGCCATGGGAGAACGCCATATCCTTGAAGACATTGTTGGGGAGTCACGCAGTATGTAGACGAGCGTTGTCTTGCTGATAAATGGCACCTGGGCGACTTGATAGCACAGGCAGTACAATTTGCGTTAAAATCACGTCCACGTATCTGCGAACAGTCAAAGTGCGTTAAAGGACGACTGGAAGTGATCGTGTGTCCCAAAAAATCGTTCCCCACAATATCACACCTTGTGTAATCGCCGTATGCCTCTCGACACCAAATGCCGGATCGGACCGGTGGCCTCTCCACCTCCACACGCGTATGCGCTGGTCATCAGCATTGAGATTGAATCGGGATTCATGACTGAAGATCACACGCCTCCAGTCGGTCAAACTCCAGCTTGCCCGAGGTCGACAAAAATCCAATCGACACTGCTTATGATGTGGTGTCAGTGGTAGGCGTCTTAATGGATGTCGGCTCCTTATACCTGAGTCGGCCAGTCGTCTCCGAATGGTTTCCCTTGATACCATCGGATATCTGAAAGGTAGTAAAGGTTGTCGAACCGATTCTAGCGACGTTGTTTGTGCGGACGTGGCCGCTGATATGATTGCGCGATCCTCGCGCGCATTTATGATCCTGGGACGCCCTGACCCTCCGCGACGGTAGACTATCCCTTCAGTGATCCATTGTTGCCAACACCGAGAAACTACCATATCGCTCCGATTTCTTCTGGGTGCATATAAATTTTTTGTGGCAGAGTGTATTTACTAGCTGAATACCCGTGCTTCGCTACGGAGTACATTTTAGGATAATTACAATGAAAAAATAATAGCATTACGTTTTAGAAGATTTTCTTATAAACAAAAAATCGTAACGGATATTTTTATAGACAAAATAATGTAGAAGAAAATATTCAAATGCAACGGTCAATGTATGCAATTAATGTAAAACAAAACCAACAACCTACATTTATAAAAAATATCGTAACGGAAACTTTTATAGACAAAATAATGTAGAAGAAAATATTCAAATTAAATCTAATAGAGCATACTAAAGAATGTAGTACAGTTAATAGAGTACAGTTTGAGGAACATTTTTTTACTTTATTTTAATAGTTTTTTGTCAATTTATTTTGTTGTTATGCTCCTAATGCAAAATTAATTTAAAGTATCACAAAAAAGAAAATAAATCTCGTGATCCGCATTTAATAAATTAAATTCTAAAAATTAATTCACCCTAAATCAAAATATGGAGATAAAGATTCGAAAAAATTTTCATTTCAAAGTAATTTTTATGATCTTTCTCGTGATATAAATAAACCTCAAGTTATTATTTTAAATGCAAACTTTAAAAAGTTACAAAAACAGCATAGAAATTTAATTTTGAAAATCTAAGAAGAATTTTTCAAAAATCTTTCTTAATGCATCCCTACACTGTCAGAAGAATCGCCATGCAAAATTTCAGCGCTTTAGGTTCAGCGGTTTGGTCCATGTGTTTTATGTCAGTCAGTCACGGAACTGTTTTATATACATAGATATGTTATATATGTCTTATATATATTATTTAATTTATTATATATATTTTTTATCTTTTTTAAATAAGAAATTCACAATATCTTTATATACCTAACAAAATACAAAATATTCTTTTCTAAAAGTCCTCCCATAAATTTGAAGTGTGTCTTATGGTCCGAAAAATACGGTTAATATCAATTTTCTTTTAAAAAAAACTAAAAAAAAACTGCAGAGAAGAATCCAGTTAAGATGTAGCCCCGTTAATAAAAATTACGACATTTGTTGAAATACGTATACTTCAGCAATACGTCATGCGAGCTTTGCGGACAATTGTCGCGTAAATTTGGGTAGCTCTTGATCATCCATTCGGAGCCAAAAAAGAATTTTATCTTTGAAGCAATGTTTGTGAGATCACTACGTCAGGTGTTTTCTTCACTGTGATTGAAAGACAAACTATTTCGAAATTATAATTCTCAAGAGTGTAATAGATGCATTGTTGCGCAATAAGTGAGTTTTATTCTATAGATATGTGCATAACAAATCGCATCAAAATCGTTCAGTGGGTTATTTGAACTTATGAAAATGGAAAACATATAAGGTTTTAAAAGCTACTTTACCTTCTCTTCATGAACAAAATTCAGTTCTCAAACCTTTAAGTGTAAGTCATATTTACAGTTCTAAAAATAAAATTTTCTTTTTGGATTTTTGAAAAATTCTTAGCAGTATTAATAAGAAAAGATAAAATAAATGAAATAAACAAAATGTTGGTAATTTGATTGACAAAGAGAAAGAAGCTAAAACATCATTATTAATTTAAAATTACATAATTTCAGTAAATGTGTTATGATCATATCTATGTCTTAACACGAGTTTGCACCAAGTGGGCACATCCCGGCTAAGACGTATGTGTTCCTTTGTTGTACCATCATAATGAATAACGTTGTTTAGCCAACTGAAGGCTCCCATATTAAAATTGCCAAGAGATTTCTTAGTTTATAGGTGTGAACGTCCAATGGATAAGTGTCTGCCATGTAAAAAAAAGTCTTGAAAACTACCGTTAGTAATTTTGCACACCACCTCCCGTAACCCGTTGGATCTCCTATTATTCCAAAACTAATTCTTGTTAATTTCGATATTGCAACTAAAATTAAGTTTATTAGGAGATAATTAATCCTTTAAATCTACCTATGTCTTCGGGGTTGCATGAAAAGAAATGAATTATTCCTCATTATTGAGAGAAGTAACTAGCCTGGGTTCATCAAACGATGTTTCGGGGAGCAGTTTTGATTTATTTACCAACTTTTAAAAATACATATAATATTTTCCTTTCCTTTTCCTCGTCTGTGTACCCCATTTCCTAGCTAGAACCATTTTTTTCTGAGAATACAATTGGGAAAAAAATAAATTATTCCTCTTTCAGTCACCATCTGGAAATGACTGCAACTATGAAACATGATTTAAAATAGCTGTAATTTCGATAAGCTACGTTGATATTTTATCACTATGTTTGGAGAGGGTGGGGAGTGGTTTCGGTTCTTACCAAATCTGGCAACCTTTGATATTTATTTCTGTTTTAAGGGTGATCAGAAGATGGCACCTTTCAACCTTGTATTCACTGAAGTCATGTAGTTCAAACTTCAAGATCGCCCAGTAGTAGTTAATTAGAACTACAGTCTTAAAAATACTAAAATTCGGCAACCCCTTATCCCATTTTAACCTAACCTTGTTTTATTCAATTTCTTACTTGTTTCAGTGGTTCTGGATTTTTTAATATATGATGCTTCTATAACCTGTTTTTGCTATATTGAATTAAAAACAAACTCAGAGTTTTAATTTTATAGATATCAATACTAATGTTTCATCATATTGTTCTAGATAGCGATAAGCAAGTATAAAACTTTGGCAAGATTTGGATTGATGCATATGATAGCCACCAACATGTGCGTTTGGTTACACGTCTTGGTACAAGAGACTAAGCATGAGATTTTAACGCTGATCACACCGAACGCCACTAGCTTAATTCCAGCCTTTGTCATCGAAGCAAAACAGTCGGAAAGCCTACACCTTGGTAATTTATATTTTCATGTTCATATTTTATGGTTTATTATATGTAGAATGTTCTCTAAATCTAACATTTTAAGACCTAGTTCCGATTTTAACTTGATACATAAAAGCAGATTAGACCCTTGAATAAAATTTTAACAACTTTGTTACATGGACCAGTATCTAACTTATATGGGTTATTATCAAAAAAGCAAGTAATATTCAAGAATTATTGTGTGCAAAAATGCTAATTCTAAGATCCAGTATTAAAAATTCAATTCTGTTTTTTTTTCCTCTAAATTTGATGACTACCCCAGTTTGTGTTTCCTTTTTTTCATTCATCTTTTCACATAAACTAAAAGTGAAAATGCCATCAAAAAGCAACAACATGAGACCTAGTCATCTTACGTGTGAGTGTAAAAATCTTAGAATAGTCACTTGGATGTATTATGTTTCATTGTACTGGAATACAATTTTAAATTTTTCTTGTTTCCGTGCCTCTCTCATCTTCTATGAGTATAAACATTTTGTTTATCTACTATTGTTTTTGTTTTACGGATTACATTCAATCAATTGGTGTTGTTCCGTTTACCTTCAAGAAACAAAATCTAAACTTTTTTTAGAATACAATGATTGAACCATGATTAATCACCGGTATCTCTTAATATAAAATATTATGTAAATTTATCTTCGAAAAAAATTCCTCTTAACGGAAAATCAGTTACCGAATTTTCTCCGATATATTATACCTCGTATATTTATTTTCATAAAAATAATTTACAATACATATTGTTTTGTTTCTCTTACATTTAATTCTCTTTGTGATTAAAAATCGATTGGAATTCCTTTTGATTAAAAATGTAGGTTTTGAAGTACCTTGAACTGAGGTAATAAAGAACTTAAATAGTGTCAGTTTTCAATCGCGAAAGACTATTTACAGTGTACAAAGCAAATTTTCTTTTTTAAGCCTCAGTGCTTTTGTGTTTTCCATTCCTATTTCGAAATTTGATCATCAAGAAGAAAAATTGATAATAAAAGTCGTTAGAAAGCATTTAATAGTTTTCAAAAATGATAAAATTCTATTGAGTGCAATGTTAAGATTTGGTTATCCTATCATTTGGGTTTCTTCGCTATGCCAATTATTTATTTTTTTCTAGAGCAAGATTATTTTTCTCCTCTGGTCGAAGACTTCACGGAAAACTTTAACCACAGTCGACATCGTACTTCTCGTTCCATTGACATGCACGGAATCTACGTAAGCCATGGTTGCAGGCGACTGAATATCATGGGTGAGTTGGTACAGAACGCAAGTCCTTTCCTTTTCCCTTGCACCATCGAATACAGTCTTATATCTGCAGCTATATTATACGTTATGTGGAAGAATATAGGTCAGTTCCGTCAAGTCTCAAACGCCCTTGATACTGCGAGCCTTAACACCGCTCTAGGGGGCGGGACACGTCACAGACACTATTACCAAGTAGACTGTGCCAAGGCCAACAAGGGGCTCTTCACTGGAATCATCGTGCTTGTGCTGTCCATCATCTGCCTCATCATTTTCTTCGTGCTGATCAACAAACCCCAGTACAAATACCTGGCCATTCTTGAAGCTCATATAGCCGAACTGGTTTTGTATCTCCTGACTTCACTTGCTGTTGTCATTGCTCTAGTGCAAGTTAGGGAACTTAAGTACAATCCCCATCAAATCATGGAACTGGATAGTATTCTTCTTGTAGTTGCACAGAGTGGACTTTACCTCTTCACTATGTTCAGTGTCATTGGAGGCCATTTCACGATAGATCAAAACACCATCCTTGTCCTCCTCACTGCGTTGGTCTGTCTCATCCAAGGAACATTTCAGACTATCTTCATACTAGATGCTTCCAGAAGATTTGCTGGCAACAGAGATCAGGCCTATAGAAAGCCTGGTCGAGAAATGGTCACTTTCTTGCTTGTATGCAACTTCGCCATGTGGGCCATCAATACCTTAGAGACGAGAAGGGCAGATTCTAATCCAGTACAAATGGAATTTTATGGATTTTGGGCTTGGACCATCATCACACACGTTACTACTCCACTCACTATATTCTTTCGTTTTCATTCCACAGTTTGCCTGTGTGATATTTGGAAAAGAACTTACAAAGTTAAGTCTGATTACATGTAGGATTGTTCAAGAAATATTTGTAAATAGTATATTTATTAGTTTGCTTAGTAATTATTTTTATTATTTTTTATAGGAAATACAACAAAAAAAATCCAAATTTTTCTGTGACCAATTGATGCATGTGCAATTTAAGGAACTGCAAATATATGGATAAGTCATGATTTAGCAAAATCAGGAAAAGTTTGAATTCGAAATTAAGAAAATATCACTAAATATTTGCTTTCGATAACCTATGTGATTGTTCTGTTAAAATCAGAGAGAAAAACAATGTTAAAAAAAAATAATTTATACTTACTGATAATTACATTTTGAAAAGCTCATTTGCAGGGCTCATTGCTACATTTTGAAAAGTTCATAAATTAGTCATCGTAATACATTTGAATTTCTAAAATGAATTTTTAGATATTTTGTTACCGTCTGAAATCTAAAGCCATAATTTTTCGCATGACGTTTGCTAAGATTTTCAGTTCCTTGCCAACTGCATATTTTAAAACATTTTAATACATTTTGAGTCTTTGGAGAAAAATTCACAAGGAAATTACACTAAACATCGTTAGGAAATCTTTACGGTAAAAATGGAGTAACTAAGTTTCATTGTACATTCTGCATTCGTGCATAATGCCTTGATGTATATAAAAAAGTTTTGTTCACTTTTTTTAACAGTATGATAAAAATAAAATGTAAATCGTATTGTAATAAATATTTTATAAACTTTGATTAGACTGTTTTCTTCTGAAAATTAAAGATGTAAGCTCAATTAATTGTTTGTGTTTTTTATTAGAAGACAAGAGGAAGGATTTTTTTTTAGCTTGTTCGGTGACTCGAGATACTGCAGTTGAAATGTCGCTTATAAACGTGAAACAAAGTTTTAAGAAATATGTTATACTTATTGATAATTACATTTTGCAAAGCTGACAAATAAATGAAACACAGGAATTTTAGCGAAAGTTTCGGTTTCTTTACTTTTTCCGGTAAAATTAAAATGTGCATTTATTTTTTTTATTTTTTTTTGTGGGTGTGTGGGGAGGGATATAAAATTTAAAATGTATAAGAAAAACTTAAAAACATCAAAAATATCCCATATTTATATATGACCATGAATACCTCTCCAGTTAAAAATTCTTAAAGTTTTATTTCCTAAATGTAGACACTTATAGTCATAGGCGTAGCGTCGTGGGGTGGGGGTGGGGGGTGCCCCCCCCCTCAACTTAACTTGAAATTAATTAAAACTTAATAGATGTTCAGTTAAAATCAGAAAATTGTAGAAAACTTTTATGAAAGTTGTTTTTTTCGCCTTTTCAAACTGTGAAACTGAAGATTCCGATTATGTCTTTAGCCGTAACATAGTTTTTAACAATGATATGATCCATAACAAAAATTCGATGCTATATTTTTTCCTTGTTTTATTTATATTATTTTTATTTTCCTCATTGTATAACTTTAGAATACTACTCAAACGTCAATTCTATTGTTATTCAATTTCAAAAAATCATAATATTTTATATTTTAAGGACCATCTGGCAGTCAATGCGCAGAAGAAGACCCTAACTGAATTCAAATCGTGAGAAGGATGGGATATTGATATCGATATTATCGAAATATTGATATTTGCACTTCGATATTAGGTATTATAATATCGATATTTGATTTCTGATAATATCGTAATATCGATATTATATTCCCAATATTATCGATTACCCATTTTCAAAAGAATTTATTTGAAATAATTATAATTTATAAAAATTTGGGTTGAAAAATCTCAAAAACCAAAGGGAAAAAATAAATGAGATTCAAAAAAATTATACAGAAAAATTGTAAAATTCATCAAAGAGGGCCTATATGTCCTCAACTGTTGAAACAATGTTAAATAAAAGTTATAGGCCAATTCCACCATGAAGTTTTTTTTCCTGATAGTTTAATCTTAAAAGTCTTTTTCATCAGATTTACTACATGTGTAGATGTTTACTCCCTAAGACAAACATCAAACATCTGTTGAAACTTTTGGTTCATGTTGTTTTGAGTTGGAGATTTTTAAATTTAAAGGATAAAATTTTTTTTGATTTTAAATAAAGTTCTTTGAGGACTTCCTGAAAACGAGCCAAATTGAAGCAAATTAATCCAGTAACAATGAAAATTGATGGTGGAATTGGCCTATAACTTTTATTCAATAAGAATTATATGCTACATCATCCCATCTCACTAAGGTGTTTGAAAGTCAGTTCCACTATAAAACCCGTCAGAAAGTTTCATATCAATCAAGTAAACAAGGCTAAATATTTTGAAATATCTTGAGTTTTGAATTTATTAGAAGTATAGAGTTGAAGAAAGGTGAATTATTGTATCCAAATATAAAACGAAAAATTACTGAATTAAAATGTAAAAAAATAAAATATAAATAATAAATTAAAATAGTAAATATAAATATAATTAATTATTTTAATTTATGGAAGCACAGAAGTGATTTAAATTGTAAATAGCTTATCTAAAATATTTAATTTAAAAAAGATAGATAAGCAAAACAGGCGAAAGAATTAAACTTAAAAACATTATTATTTATTTGTTTAAATACAAATAATTTCTAATACATACAAAGTAGTTTTTAATGTAAGCAATCAAAAAATGTGTGAAAAAATCAAAAATTGTTCAATATATAAAAATAAATTCTAGAAAGAACAAAAAATTAATAAGATCAATTCTTGTCCATTAATTAAAAAAAGAATTCTTCTCCCACTGAGTGGAGGAAAGAAGTATATTCAATGTGAGACGATTTCCGGTTGAGTTAATTATATTGCTGGCTTGAGAAAAAAAATTTTCAGATGTCACTGATGTTGAAGTCACAGCCAAATATCGCTTGGCAACCCCACATAGTTCCGGGTACAGTTCAATTGATTTACTCCAAAAAGAAAGGGGACACTTGTTGATGGCAGCTTCTGCAAGGGATCGCAAATAAAAGGCAAACTCATCAGGAAAATCTGAGCTACCCAAAGAACTCCGATGCTTCCACGTTTTCTGAACCGTTTTGGAGTGTTCACCAAAGAATTATTCAGGTCCTTCTCCATTGTCAGAATCGGAACTGTGTCCACTTTTCGGTGAATGGGCGCTTTTCAAAATTCCTTTCAGTTCTCTAATTGCTTCAGTAGTAGTCTCATGGTCCCTGAAGTATGTTTTCCATCGGGGGGGCCAATAACGTACTTACGGCCAGTGTATTACATTCTCAACCATGAGCCGTTTTTGGCCGCTTCCAAGATTCCTTCTTCAGTTTGAGGCCAACATTAGACATAGGTGACATCTTGGAAATTTTATTTTATACCATGGTTGTTATTGGAATCGCGATACTGATTGTGAGGTATTTATCACATGATAACTGTTTTGTGGCTTTTAGAAGAGGCTCAAGAAGCCGGATGATTTCCTGCAAATCTTGGTTCTCTGCAGCTGTTGTCATGCTTGGTGCCGATGTGTGTCGGTGGATGATGTTGTTGAGTGTTAAGCTGAGGCTTAGAAAACGCTCGATCTTTTCGTATGTAGAATTCCCCCGTGTTTCCACACTCTGTATGAGTTTCAGATTACTTTTTGCTCTCAATTCATATCAAGCCGGAACACTGTGTTTGAACCAGGTCACCACTTTCTTCACCTTTCCATTTAGTGGCACGAGCTCTACTACGGCTTCAGTTGAACGGTAAGCGACCAAATTGAGGAGATGGGCAAAACATATTACATGTTTTTTTTCTACCAAAAGCAATTTTCATGGCTTTAACCATATTCGATCCTCCATCAGTGACACTGAATTCAGTTTTTCTTTTTCAAACCCCACTACTGCAGGATATGAAGGATTCTTGAAGAAATGTAATCTCCAGTTTTGCTCAGGTTCATTTCAAAGACTCCAATGGTGCAGAAAGCTAATTTTTCATTTTCCAAATAATGGACTGTGACGTGCAAAAACTCCATGTCTAAAGGGTTTCGGTCCAGAAACATGTTATCTCCAATATCTCCTTCCAATTTGTTTACTTACACTCAGTGTTGCCATTGCTTCCCCCAAACTAGGATTTCTTTCTTTCTCTAAATAGAAACTTTTTAATTTGATAAAATATTGTTTATTGAAATGTTTTTCCTTATTGAATTAAATTGCGATCATTTTTTTATCTTACTATTACCATATATATATATATCATTTTACTATACAATCATTCCTCCGAATACGATTGACTGCATAGTGAAAGGAAAATGTGCTATCGATATTTTGAAATATCGTTTTTATTTTGAAATATCGTCTACATTTTGAAATATCGTCAATATTTTGAAATATTGTCGATATTTTGAAATATCTTTTTTTGTGCCGATATATTATTGATATCGATATTAATACCAGTATTATTATCGATACTCATATCGATATTTTGCTTTTGATATCCCTTCCCTAATTCGTGCCCCCCCCCCCCCGAAAAAAAAAAAAAAAAAAAGTTAGAAGCACGTTACGCCTATGCTTATAGTGATATTTAAGTCTTTAGAAATACAGAATTTACAGTTTACCATTTTGACATGATTGAAATGCGTATAACTGAACCATTGCATATCACTTTGGAAATAGAATCATGTATATTAGAAACTTAAGCATTCAAATTTAAATTTTGTTCAATTTTTAAAAGTTAATAGTACATAGTGATGAATTCATTCATCGAGCTTATTATTCATGGACAGTTACAGATGCCTTTCGGGTACCGTTCAATTAATGAAAAAAACTTGCCTCACTCTTGCAACCAAACAAATATTGTAATGGCAATTTGATCCACTGACCACGCCAGGAATAACTGATGAGAAACATTTTCTTTTTAATTGTTTCCTTTTCATTGGTGAGATCAACCGCAAAAATATATATCTCCATCGAACAGGTAGTCTTGGATTCTAGGTTTCGCCCTTGTCAGGTTCGGTCCTCAGCAAAGTATAACAAAGGACCATGCTTGAGGGAAAGAAATTTTAAATGCGGAATTTCTCTAATGTTTTACTGATGACTGACAAAGTTCAGTCATCCCTCTCACTTCGAAAAGAACCAACGTCTTTTCGAAGTATTAAAACTCCCTTAAGTCTAAGACCACCTGTACACTGGAGATGTATACATTTGCTTAAAGAGCAATTAATATAGTGGGCACTATGAATTTTATCGAAGATCTACCGATTTATTCCTTGGTTTTTATATCATGAAAAGACAAAAACGAGAAGATAGAACAAAAGAGACGTTTGTCTGCTGAGTAAATCGAACTGTTTACACCAGGCATGTCAAACTCGCGGCCCGCGGGCCGCGTACATCCCTCAACAATTATTTGTTCTGCCCAGGCCCACCCAATATAACGGTATGTAAATATCGTGTCATCTTATGCTCCTTCCGCACCCCCCCCCCCCTCCCCCACTAGCAGTAAATATTTTAGTAGCTACTACCACATGCCAGACCAGTAGTCTGGTCAGTAAGTAGTCTTGTACGAAGTGATTTGTTTGGTGGGTGTAAAACAGGTTATATTTCGCTTTCGGAGAAGGCTTATTAAATTGTGAAATTATTCAGTATTTGGTAAATTAATGTTCAAGAACAAATAGTGTCAGGAAGAAAACATTAATATTATTGTTGCTCTTGAATTTTTTATACTGTACTTTTCGAAATATACCTACGTTTCTACGAAAATTGATTTGAAAGTTTTTCTTATTTTTGCGCCTCACATAAACTTAAACTTTGTTCATTTCGCCCATGTCAGCCTTTGAGTTTGACACTCTTGCTTTGATTCAAAGATCTATTACTCCCAAAGTCATCTGCGAAGAAACCCGAAAAAACCCCGTTTGCGCAGATTCCGATGTGGATACGGTAGCCTTTCAAAAAAAAATTTTGTTTTAAGTATTTCAATAAACATTGTAATTGTATTGTATTTTAGCAGTAATTTTAAAACATATGCTGAAAAGTAAAATCTATTTTAACTGTACATTTAGTTAAAATTTTAATTTTTTAATTTTTTTCAATTTTTTAAAATTCTTAAACTTTTTCAAATATTAATATTTTTGCTCGAAATTTATTTTTAAAACTATATTGAAGTCTACTACACAAAACTAGGCAAGGATTTTTAGATACCTCCAAAATTACATTTTATAAAAATTTTTACTATCATTTATAGTGAAAAGCGATGAAATCTGACAGGTTGTTGTATATTTTTGTATATAACTAGAGGCTTCGCCCCTAGGCTCGCTATGCTCGCTCCTCTGTCAAGGTCAAGGTCAAGGTCAAGGTATATTGAGTTTGTTGGAGTGCCATGGTCTTACGACTTTTCCTCCAGTAGCAAGATATGTACATCAGAAAATATGTGCTCAGAAGTAAAATGAAAATATAAAAATTAAGCCCTCTTCAGATAAGTAAAATAAAAAAATATAATAAGAATTAAAAGAATAAAATTCAAATATTTAGAATAATTAGTAAAAATGTGCATCTACCGGGTTCGGACCGGAGACTATCGTATATGACCTGCGCACTCTAGCACAGCGGCAATCATGACATAGCAATTTATTGGAATAAGTTGCTGATACCGAGATACATAGGGGGGATTCTCTGGCAATGCAACAGCTTTCATCCCTTTACTGTTGAAGGGGAATCACTGCGAAGAGCAATCCCTGTTTCAGCTTTAATATTCGAATAAAAATCGAAAATTTAAGATATAGACTTGAAATGAGGTTTATATGAATAAGAAAGCTTTTAGCTTCCAGATGATGAAAATATTTTCTTTGTAAGATAAAAACTCGAGGAGCATCGATATTATATCCACTTTGGGAATATTTCTTGAAAAACTGTGTTTCATTTTTTGATGAAAATATTAGTCTGTTTTAAAATATTTTTAAATAAATGAGGTCTAGTTTGAAAGAGAAATGTGTGTAGTCTTAGATTGTAAAAAGATCGAAATTCTACGATCATTTTTTGGTGGATTATCGTAATCTGAAGATGAAAAAGTCAATATTTTCCCGCAAAACATAAAATTTTAAAAAAAACTTAAAGTCCGACGAAGATGAGACATGTCTTAATTTGTTCCCCACATTTTTCTGCATCTATTGGTATCGGTCTCGACCCCATACCCCAGTGGTTTCGAAGGAGATAGCGTGACAAGCTTTTGACAGCGGCGGCGACGGTTACTTTTTTTTAGAATAGAGAGAAAGAAAGAAATAAGCATTTTATTGCTAATTCCATGCACAGTTTTATTCCATACCTAATAGAAAATCTGTATAAAAAGGTTTAACACTTGTACTTAAATACAAAAAAACCTTAGCACTTTTACTGCATGAATGTGAAGAAAAAACAAACATATGGAGAAAAAGGCCATTTAAAGTTTTCATTTGCTAAGAAAGGCCTCTTTAAATGAAATCATATACAAATTTTATGGGTATTTATGATAATCATATAAAAATAAAGCATATATAAAATATTTTACTCATCCAACTTCAATATAAAATATTTTAGGCAATTTTAAAAACATGTTAGTGAACTGTAGAATATAGAGTCGACAACTGATCTTGGTTTAAGATGTTTTCAAGAATTCAACAATAAATCTTAATGTTAATTCCATGCACAGTTTTATGAAGCATATAATAATGAACATGTATAAAAAATTTAAATCTCTATTTAAATTTTTATAAAAGTTATAACGTTCTCAAAATATGACAGTTAAGAAAAAGATCTGTCAAGAAAACCTAAATCATGCTACTTGACACGAAAATAAAAAGCTACGTGCAGAGAACTACTGTCATGAAGCTACAGAAGGAGGAGTAGCTCTGTGTTAAAAAAAGTGACTCACATTTGGTGACGCCATAAGGTGGCGCGCGCGCCGATAGTTGCGCCGCTTTAACAGGGAAACCATACGCTTTAATATGGATTTTTCATATTTTCAAGAGAAAACAAGTTTTTTTAGTGAGTATTTAATATAAATTTATTTAATAAACTTAACAATTGTTTATTTTCATTCAAAACGTTTATTTGAATAGCCTTTTTTGCTAAACTTCATTCAAATTCTTAAGGAAATGAGTAAATAATGATACAGAATTTTCTAGAGCTAGTTAGTTACATGCACATATAAGAGCACACACTAGCTGCAGCTACAGAGTAGGGGAAGAGTGGGTACAGGGAGACAGGGAGCACAGTGAGACATCAGCTATTTATTTTCTGTTTGGATATTTCCAGACTGACAACACTTTTCAAAAGTCAAGTTGACATACCGTGAACAGTATTACAGAAGGTGGGTTGCTTTCAGATCTGAGGTAAGAAAAATAATTATGTCATCATAATTTCACCCCATCAAACTAAAATATCTGCATTGTTTGTTGCATTGTTTCTAAATTGTTTGATAAACTTTACAAACTGGTGTTATTAATCTTGCAGTAGCCTATTTAAAGTTCATTTTAGCAGTAGAATGATGTTGTGATTTTCTTTGTCTGAAAATGGCGCCAACTTAGTTTATATATTGCAGTTAGGGAACAGTGAGACACCATAAATTCTTGCCTCACTGTTCCCATGGTACTTTTATATCAAAAGTGGAGAAATTATTTATTGAATTAAATTGAATTACAACTAGCCTGTTGATGCAAAAAATATAAAGAGAAGTTTGAAGGCCCTGCACCAACACAATAGTGATGATTGAATGGAATTATGGCTATTACAGCTTAATAATATGGAATTATTTGCTAAATTTCTAATAAGTCATATCACATATATATTTCCATTTCGTACTTATTCTATTTAAATTGAATTTTTTTTACTGTTTCATTGCAATATATTAAATGTAATAATATTTATCTACATGCCTCAAAAAAATAAGTCAGATAAGCTTATTGGGAGATTTTCGGAACCAGACATGCAAGAAGATGTTGGACTAGTGATAGACAAAGGCTACAGTGCACGTGCAGCTGCAAGTGCAAAAGAACTTGCATTTCAAACTGATAGTCGTTATGTGAAAAAGTTCAAAAATGATTAATCAGCACGAATGTTCTCAAATTACAAAGTAAATCAAATTTTCCTCCGGTTGTTGGAAAGTCATTATGTGATTATTTGATCACCTGCTCCAAGATGTTTTATGGCCTAACTGTAAAAGACTGCAGACTATTCGCATATGAACTAGCATTGAAAAATCATTTGTGTCTTCCAGAAACATGGTGTAAATGGCATGCATGGTGCCTGAATAAATTGAGCGTGGACTGTATATTAAAAACAAAAACAACAGTTTATTAAAAAAAGAGAATGCGCTATGACGCGCTGCAAATGCCTTGGCGGCAGGTAAACAATTGTATAAATGCGCTATGACGCGCTGCAAGTGCCTTGACGGCTGAACAAGAGTAATAAGCTTGCGCTAAGACGCGCTGCGAGGGCCTTGGAGGCGTATCGACAACTGAGTAGTACATGGGGTAGGGCGACAGAGGGAGCCCTTATTGCGGGGGTGGTCAGGACGCGCCATGAGAGAAGACAGGTGGCGCCAACATCCCGCCCCACGTTGAAATAACATTTCAAAACATAATACAAATATAATTTGAAAAAAAAATAATAAAGAACAATTCTTATACTAAAATACACAAAATGAACTTACACTAAAATACACAAAATAAACTTACACTAAAATACACAAAATGAAATTTACAAGCATAACTTTCCTATCGACTGGTATGCAAAATTGATAATATACACTATACAATTATAACAAATATATGTTAACAATTGGTTAAAAAATATTCCCAATATTTTAAGGTCTTCAGAAAATTTTAGAGAGATGATGTAGTGCCCTAAAACATACGTATATTGCTACAAAATCAAACTTCTTAATATTTCATTAGATAACATTTATTCTAATGACTATGCTTTCATTCACAGGCATAAATATATCAACCACATGAAGATCTGTTATAATGAATTTTACCTGCATAACAGTAACCTACCAGGTACTCCTAAATAGGGCTAAATTAATTATTTCAGTCCCAAAAGTTTTGGTTGACATAAATGAACATTGGCTTTCCTCTTTACACCAACCATAGGATCTGAACTGTAGTGAAAACCTGGCAATAAAATGTACCTAAAGGACTATAAATGAAATTTCCACGAGCAAATATAATGAGTTTAAACACACAAACAAAGGGAATTACTCTGCCATTTTAATGGTCAAAACATTTTTCTTATGGTGTAAAGCAAAGATTGCGGGCCTAAGTGAAGATGTTTTCTGTGAAAATGACTAATTATTAATTTTGTTAATTTCTGCTTAGCAGGCAAAACAATAGGGAATTTTTCATCATAGGTTAAATCTGCATGATGAAGACGTCCACCTACACGAAGAATTTGATTTTCATCAAGAAATGGATTGAGGCTTTTAAGTTTACTATTTGGGGGAATAGGTTTCCCTTTCTTTAAGTTTCCAACTTCATCATGAAATTCTATCTCTTGGACAGACTTTATAAGAAACTGCTGGGCAACATCCTTTTCAGCAGTAGAGAGGGGACCAGAATGTTTCTCTCTAGGGTGTTGGGCATTGAAGCAAAATCTGAAAACAAAACTTAAAACACGTAGATTAGTATTAAAATTATTGCTTAAGTTTATAATAGAATGAGTTAAGTTGTTATCAGATGTAAGCAATAGAGTCTGGTTTGAAGTTGACTTTAGTTCTGAAAGAAATTCCTCTGATGAGGATACTTTAGCAGAGTCACTGTTCTGTTCACAAGGGGAAAAATTCTCATCATGTAGAAAAGTGGGTCCAATCCACCATATGTCATTGTAATAAGAGTTAGGGTTGATGCCTCTCGAAATCAGGTCAGCCGGGTTGTCTGTAGAGCGAACGTGACACCACTGATATCCTTCGGTAGCTTGTTGGATCTGCGATACGCGATTGCTGATGAAGGTCTTCAGGAGATGAGGAGATGTTCTAATCCAGGCTAAAGTAATTGTTGAATCTGACCACAGAACAACTCTTTGAAATGTCATCTTTATGGAGTGAATCAATTTGCGAACTAATTTCGACAGAAGCAATGCTGCACACAATTCGAGTCTGGGAATGCTGATTGATTTCAGTGGAGCTACTCTTGATTTACTGCACAATATCTTGACATTAACTTGATTTGAATATGAAACTGATCTTACATACACAACAGCTCCATAAGCCATGTTTGAAGCATCAGCAAAGCCATGTAACTCCAGTACCTTTACATCATCACAGGAAAGATATCTGTCAACTCTTATGGTTTTAACTGTGTTCAACTCAGATAACAAACATTTCCATTTTAAAGCTTCACTTTCAGGTAAGGGGTCATCCCAATTCAGTTTCAACAGCCAAAGTTGCTGCATGAACATTTTTGCCTTAGTAACAAAAGGTCCTAAGAATCCTAGTGGATCGAACAATTTGGCTATATGAGATAGAACAGTGCGTTTAGTGCAAGTAGTGGACGGGCTACTTGCAGGAGACACAGAAAATGTAAATATGTCACATTTGGGATCCCAGGAAAGTCCTAAAGTCCTCACCTTTACTTCTGAAGAGTCATGAAATACATATTCCTTGGTTTCATGCGCTACAGAGTTGATCAGAGACTGTTCATTAGAAGCCCACTTATGAAGCTTCATACCACCTGAGAGTAACAATTCAACTAACTCTCTCTGTAAAGCTGAGGCAGACGCTATATCAGTTGCGCCGGAGAGGATGTCATCAACATAAAAATCGGCGTGTACAACTGGGGCAGCAATGGGAAATCTTTCAGCTTCATCAAGCGCTAATTGCTTGAGTGTTCTAGTTGCGGGATACGGAGCACTTGTTGTGCCATAGGTAACAGTACATAACTTATAAATTTTTACGGGCCCATTAGGGCAGTCCTTCCAAACGATGCGTTGGAGGTCTCTCTGGGATGGATCGATAAAAATCATCCTGTACATTTTCTCTATATCTGCAACAAATGCGATACGGTGTTTCCGAAACCTCAATAGTATAGAGAAGAGATTGTCTTGAATTACACCACCGTTCATTTGGAGTGAATTTAGTGAAGTGCCATTCGAAGAAGGGGCCGAGGCGTTGTAAACAACTCTTAATTTGGTAGTAGTTTTTTCTGGACGGAAAACACTGTGATGAGGAATGTAGTATGTAATTGGAGGTTCATAAGTTTCCTCGACAATTTCCATGTGCCTTAAAGCAATATATTCCTGCATAAATTGCACATATAAATCTCTTAGTTGAGGTTGTCTTGATAATCTATTCCAAAGTGCATACAGTTTTTTGATAGCTGCGTCTTTGGATTCACCCAATATCCCAGGATTATCTTTCAGTGGCATTTGGACAATGTATTTTCCTGTTTCATGCCTCTTATGCGTCTTTTGAAAGTGGTCTTCGCAAAACAATTCTTCATTTGATTTAATATATTTTCCTTCAACCGAATCTAGTTCCCAAAATTTGATCATTAATTGATCAAGGTTTTCTTGTTCTGTTAGTAACAAACAGTGTGGTGTAGGTCGAGAACAAGGTATGTTTCCTGAAACTATATACCCAAATGCGGAGTTTTGCAATAGTATGGAGTCACTAATTTGAATTTGATCTCCCTTTAAAATTCTAAAGAACAGTTCCGCACCAATTAACATTTGTATTTTAGAAGGTTTCTAGAAGTTAATATCTGCGAGTTCAATGTTATCTGGAAATTGAAGTTTTGATACATCTAAAACTGTGGATGGAATCAAAGATGTGATTTTCGGAACAAGCATAAAATGGGCATCATGCTCAAATTCTTCATTTTTATTTGATATAACACCATGAATTTGGTGCTTAATGGATTGTGAATTATCATTAATTCCTATAATCGAAGAGTGAGCTCTCTCCTTTTTTAAACCAAGTGCAGATGCGCATTCAAAGGTTATCAAATTTGCTTGGCTACCGCAATCCAGAATTGCCTTGATTTTATTTCTTTCCCCGAACTTATTTTTAACAAACACTTCAGCAGTTGCGAGCAAAATCGTAGAACGCTGAATTGATCCGTGCCTTGAGTGGAGAGACATAGCTTCCTCTCCCACACTGGGGTTCAGAACATTCCTCTCGCCTGGCGAGGGGACTGAGGTCAAGAGTTCATCTGGGGTGAGAGAGGGTTTCGAAAATTCCTCCCCACCACGACACAGCAAAGAATTGTGACGTTTCGAGCAGAATCTGCATGTATGCTGGGATCTGCAAGATGCGAGTGAATGTTTTCCGAAACAATTAATGCATAGCGAATGCCTTTTAACAAGGTCAAATCTTTGTAAAGCAGTTAATTTCAAAAAAGACTCACACTTGTAAATTGGATGATTTGCCTTGCATGAAATACATGAATTGTTGGAACCATTAGATTTGATGAAAAAGTTTCTAGATTGACTGTTGCGATCTTGATAAATCTTAGGCTTCACAGAAGTGTTTTTCTTAATGTTTTCTAACATTTGAGACCGCTTTTCTAAGTACAGAAGTAAATCGTCAAGTTTAGGCACCTCGTTTGAACTTATGCTTAATTCATATTGTTTGCGAGTCTCCTTATCGAGTTTTTTCAAAACAATATTTAAGATTAAAGCATCGGAGAGATTATTTCTGTCGAATTCTAATACTTTTAATGCGCGAATGTTTTTCCTTACATTATCTATAAGGCTTCGCAAATGTTTAGCAGAATCGTGCGTAATGTTTTCTGCTTCCAAAATTGCATTGATGTGAATTTCTACTATAGCTCGGGTATTCTCATATCTCTCATCTAAAGCATGAAATAACGATGAAAATGTATCATCTGGCGTTTGTAAGTTCTTTGCTTCACCTGTTAAAGCAGCATTTAAATAGTGTAATTTCTGTGCTGGTAAAAGATGTTCATTTGACGCAATAATATTGTTAAACTGTGTTTTGAATGAACTCCATTCTTCATACTTTCCGGAGAATTTCGGAAGTGGAATCTCCGGGAGTTTTATGTTAGTTGTTATATTCTGAACAGTAGAACTCGAACGCGGAATTGCTGAAACGTTACTTAATTTTTTAATTTGTGATTGTAACTTGAACTTAATTCTAATTATGTTATCGTTGTACTCCTCACTTGCATTAATTTCGAATTCATAATCATTTGGAACCGATATTAAATCTTCTATACTCGCATTGAGTGATTTTAAAGATTCTTCCTTATTATTTAACTGCTCTAATATTTCTTTAAATTCATCAACTTCTTTATTTTCAGAAACAATTAAATTTTCAATTTTAGTAATTATTTTGGTTACACTTGTTCTTATAGAAGCTCGTTTTTTCTTACATTTTTCAAGTTCATCCATTTTTTTTAATGTAATGATTACACTAAATACAAAATTCAAAGAATGTCCTACCTTGCTCTTGGGCGTGGTTGGCGCTGATAGGTGTTATTCAATAGGAAGATTTCACACGAACTGAGATACAAAGTTAATCCAAACTTGTTGTGGGACTTTCAACACAAACTTAATAGTAGAGTTGGTATTCCAAACTCATACATTCACCGAATAGGCTCCGTGAAGATCGGACCAGAATGTAAATGGCATGCATGGTGCCTGAATAAATTGAGCGTGGACTGTATATTAAAAACAAAAACAACAGTTTATTAAAAAAAGAGAATGCGCTATGACGCGCTGCAAATGCCTTGGCGGCAGGTAAACAATTGTATAAATGCGCTATGACGCGCTGCAAGTGCCTTGACGGCTGAACAAGAGTAATAAGCTTGCGCTAAGACGCGCTGCGAGGGCCTTGGAGGCGTATCGACAACTGAGTAGTACATGGGGTAGGGCGACAGAGGGAGCCCTTATTGCGGGGGTGGTCAGGACGCGCCATGAGAGAAGACAGGTGGCGCCAACACATGGAAACATAACAAAATGGCTTCTCTATAGTGGATGAAAGGTTATCGCAAGAGGTTTCCAGTTTTATCTCTACGAACACCAGAGGGATGTTCATTGTCTCAAGCTACTGCGTTCAACAAGTTCAACGTATCTTCTTTCTTTGACAAACTTAAAGAAGTGTATTCGCGTAATCCAAATTTTTCAAATGGGCATCGTGTTTTCAATTTAGATGAAACTGGAACTGTAACAGTTCAAAAATCTCATAAAGTTCTCGATGGAAAAGGAACGAAGCAAGTCAGCAAAGCAACCAGTGCAAAAAGGGGCACTCTTGTAACCACGTGTTGCATTGTAAATGCTCTAGGTCAGTGCATTCCCCCAGTGATGGTTTTTACTAGAGTCCATTTCAAAGAGCATATGATATCAGGTTCTCCGAATGGGACTTTAGGATTAGCAACAAAAGGTGGTTGGATAAATTCTGAGTGCTTCCTTCATGCTATTCGTCACTTTATTAAACACAGTGCAAGCTCAAAAGACAATCCGTCCCTACTCATTATGGACAACCACAAAAGTCATCTGTCCATTGAAGCGATTGATCTGTGTAAGGAAAATGGTATAACTACACTGACGGTGCCACCGCATTGCACTCACAAGTTGCAGCCATTAGATGTGTCACTAATGAAACCATTCCATACTTTTTATGGAATTTATAATTTATCTTGCCAAAGCCAATAATCCATGGCAAAACCAAACGGCAACAATCCTTCATATCTTTTCAGGTTCATTTAGATTCGTTCAATGTTCGCTAATTCGATAAATGTGTGTCTTACTGTTCCCACTTATTGGTGGAACAGTGAGACAAAATTGCATTTCGTTTTAATTTTTTTTCTTTTGTGTGAATTCGTAGTTTCTTCTAGATCCATTTTTACAATACCTATTACAGTAACACATATTGCATCATTTGAAAGAAATTTATTTCTATGTTTTCTAATAATAAAAAATTAAATTGAATTTTTGTGTCTCACTGTACCCACTCTTCCCCTATGCAAAGTCCAAACATCTGACACATGAAGAGTCACACTTAATTATATAAACATTTTCAGAATAATTGTGTATTAGTTTCAGAATAAATGAGTTAAGAATTTTGTAATAATTGAATAATGAAGGAAATGAAATTACAGAAAAGAATTCTGAAGGAAATCTCTTAAGGAGAAAAAAAATTGTGAGAAATACTACTGATTAACCAAAACACACACGCACATAGTAATATCAGAATATTTTTATTTGCAGTTAAGTATGAATAATACATCATACATACCAGCCTTTAAAAAGAAAAGCAACATTTTCTATCAATAATCTATACTAATATATAAAGAGAGAGCAGATTTTGTACGTGGAGGGTAATCTCCGGAACCACTGCACCTATTTGAAAAATTCTTTCACTGTTTGAAAGGTACATTATTCCAGATGGTCATAGGCTATATATTATGTATATCTGATCAGTAGAAATGAAGTTAGGGGGGATACTCTGGATTTGTGTGCACGGCCGCCATCTTGGATTTTTCCGCCAGGGTTTGGCGCATTTCGCATGGCGATAATTATTGCGTTCTGGTAAAAATAACCCAATGTCAAATTCTCTAATTTTAAGATCAAACAGTTATTTCTGATGTGATCTTTTAATTACAGTATAATAATTTTAGGTCAGATCTTGGCCTTGATCTGGAAATCTGAGTCAAATTGACTATACTCAAAAGAGTAAATTATTTTTAAAACTAAGAGTCTTTTTGTTGAAAATTTTTGAATCCATTATCAGTTTTTCGTTAACTTATTAAATTTAAGTTGCTTTTAATTTTGTTTATCGATTGTCAATTAGTATACTATAATGATACACCATTTCATTTATTTGAAGTAAAAATTGTCTGCCATCATTTTTTCGTAAAATGTAAAATTCAGTATACATTTTAAATACAATATATTTTAAATTTTTTATAATTCCAAGTTGTAGTGGATTACAAATAAATTTAAATAACTGAAGTTCAACTTCTCTCTCCCCAGGAACCTAAGTTAAAAAGTTAGTTAAGGTTAAGTTATTGGTTTAGTAAAAGGGTTTTTTTGTCTTATTTCCAACACAGCAGGATAAATGGTCAAATAATCCTTGTCCCGATTTTATTGTATGCACCAAATATTTGGTTAAGGTCAAATCTGAAGTAAAATTTCATTACCACAATGGAGAGAGAGAGAGAGAGAGGATCTGGTTACTCACCATAAATTTATGGGTTCATAATTATTTTACATTTTTCAAAGCTGAATTTTAGATAATTTTTAAATTGCAAGTTATTTAGGTGGTACGAAAATGCTGTATTTTTTTTTCTAATTAACAATATATTAGCATAATATTTTGGTGATTCATTGCTATTAGTCAAAGAGTTAGGGCAAACTGAATAGATGGCATTGAAATTTTATCTGTAAGTAAAATTCATTTGACCAAATTTTTCATATGGATCATAATTTGAAAAGGTAGTTTTTAATTAAAAATGACAAAAAAAAAATCTCAGTCCAACGATTAAATGATTTTTCAAAAATATTTCTAAGTTTCACAATTTAAAAAGGTCGTTTTTATTAAAAAAGCTAAAAGAAAAACCCAAAATTTCCAATATTTCAGAATGATTTTTTCAGAAAAAAGTGGTTTTTATTAAAAACCCAAAAATAAATCTAAGTCCAACGTTTAAATGATTTTTCAAAAATTTTTCTAAGTTTCATAATTTAGACAGGTGTTTTTTATTAAAAAAGCTTAAAAAAATTCAAAGTCCAGCGTTTTGAAAACACCGCTTAAAACACATTGGCGAGAATTTTTCCACTCCTCAAAACACGGTAAAATCGCCAAGTTGGCGCAAAAAAATCCAAGATGGCGGCCGTGCACACAATTATTAAGTAACGTAATATTAATTTGAATATTTTTAGGTGCTTAAAATAATTAAAAATACATTCTTTACTTAAAATCCTTTTTTTATTTTTGTATTTTTATTTCATCTCTTACTCTAATTTTGAGATAACAATGTGTATCTATAAACGTTTGTCAATTGTAAACGTTTATATTGTAAACGTCTATATTGTAAACGTTTTGTCAATTAAACGTTTCTCTAAGTGACAAACGTTTAATCTATATCTATCTATATATATAAAACAGTTCCGTAACTGACTCATTCATTCACTGACTGACATAC
This sequence comes from Dolomedes plantarius, assembly GCA_907164885.2. NCBI lineage: Eukaryota > Metazoa > Arthropoda > Arachnida > Araneae > Dolomedidae > Dolomedes > Dolomedes plantarius. Next base: position 97,943,020 of record OU015492.1, on the reverse strand, counting down.
AACGCACAGACCAAACCGCTGGACCTAAAGGGCTGAAATTTTGCATGGCGATTCTTCTAATAGTGTAGGGGTACATTAAGAAAGATTTTTCAAAAATTCTTCTTAGATTTTTTTAAATTAAATTTTTAAGCTGTTTTTTAAACTTTTTTTACGTTTGCATTTAAAATAATACATTGAGGGTTATAAAATTTATATCACGAGAAAGATCATAAAAATTCCTTCAAAATGAAATTTTTTTCGAATTTTTACCACCATTTCCTGATTTTTGGTGAAAATGATTTTTGGTTTTTAAAGATTAATTTTTAGAATTTAATTTATTAAATGCCGATCACGTGATTTCTTTTTCTGGTAGTTTCAATAAATTTATCGTCACGTGCGTAACAACTAAATAGACAAAAAAAATATTTTTTTCTCTTTCTAATGCAGCAGACAATTGGATATTATCCAAAAAAAATGCATATCCCTTACGATTTTTTTATAAATATATATATATATATATAGATAGATATATATTTTACATCAATTGTATACATTGATCATCGCATTTATTATAAATATATATATTTATTTTTTGGCATAAATTGCATACGTTGACCGTTGTATTTAATTTGAATGTACTCCGTAGCGAAGCGCGGGTTTTCAGCTAGTCACAAATAAATTCAAATCAGAACTAGTAAAATCGGAAGTCAATTCAGTATTTAATCACGCAATACTTTGAATTACCTTCCTTTGGGAAAAAAAATCAATCAAAGCATCTCAGATTGCACTTTTTAAAACTGGAGGTATAACCGTCAAGTTTGTAAATTACTGAATACAACTTTTTTCAGCGAATTAAAAAGAAATAATTTCAAGATAAAAAGATAATTTTATATACCATGTTTTTAAAGTTTCTGTTGAATCATATAAACTTGACAATTCTATGTATTAATAAATACTTTTTAAAAATGTTTTTGATCAATAATCCCATCAACTTGAAAGAAAATGTAGTTAATTAGAAGTTAACTTGCATTTAACTTTTCGTTCCCGTTCCGGTCGATAGATGGCTGCACCAGTCTACAAAACAAAATTAACTGAAAATAACTGAAAATTAATTTAATTCTGCTTAAAGATGGCTAAAATTATAAAAAAAAATGCATTGTCATCGTGTTCTGAGCTATTCTAAAAGTTTCAAATGTCTAGCTAGTCGGAAAGTTAGTTAAAAATAGATTGCAAGATTTGTAAGAAACAAACACACAAACAATCAAGAAAGCAAGTAAAAAAACACGGTAAAAAAACCAAATAACATTGACAAGAGCAAATCAGCTGTACTTTTGTATTTTCACAAAGTATGGGTTTTAATGTACTCAGAGTAGAAAGATCGGAAAATATTTTTTTTAAATTATGCACAACAGATTTTACATAAGCATTTATACTGACAACATTGTTAATCATACAATGAAAACTTATTTACTCATGGAAACTAACTTAATAGTGATTAAATTATATATTAAGGTTCCAGAATATTCACTAATTTTATGAAGTTTTCATAGCAAAAAAAATTATTAAGAGATAATAAATATTTTTCACTGATGGTTAGCAGAGAAAAAAACATTAATTTCAAGTAAAAATTTTAACTGGAAATATATTATTTCTGTGAACAATTAAAACAAAAATGATGGCTTTAGCTCAGACATGTATCTTAATTTGCCATAACCAAAAAATATGTTGAAAAGAAGAAAAGTATTTCATAATTATAAAGAATTGAAATTAACAACATACACTATTAATACATTATTATAAAATAAAAATTAAATGCTTGATATACAATATATATTTATAAAACAAAACGTATATTTGCTTGATATACAAAATATATATTAACAAAATATATTTTTGTAAAATGAAAATTGTATGCTAGGGGCAAAATTCACTCTCAGATAACTTGTTACATTCCACAAACACATGAAATGAATTACAATCGCCAATGAAGGTAAATTTTTAATTAAAAATATGATAAAACATCAAAAACTAATACTTCATTATATATGTAAGTATCGCACATCTTTTGTTGATTAAGCGATTTCCTTTAGAGCAGAGGTCCCCAAACTTGTTTGTCCCATAGACCCCTTGCCGATTTTTTCTGTTTTGGGTAGCCCCCCTGTTATCCTAATACTGATACTTTTACAAATTCATCAAATTTAAAAGTGTTTCTGAAGCTCACACAGAGCTACTCACTTTGAGAGGGTTTATTGTAGAGTGAAAAAATTTAAAATAATATATATATATACGAGGGTTGGGGCATAAGTCATGGCAACTATTTTTTTTTCTTGTAGATATGTGAACGGATCACAAACGTATATGTGTCGTGTGGAAGTTCTGCAGGTATAGTGTGTATGCAGAACAACAGATGGATCTGTGATAGCTGGTAGTAGCGCAGCGAGGGCTCTGAAATCAGTCAGTTGGTGAGTGTCGTGTGAGATGGAAGTAACCCGTGTTGAGCAGTGCGATGGAATGTCACAGTGAATTAGTAGAAGCCCTTGGGAATAATGCCCTACCATATCGTACAGTAGCACGGTGGGTAGGAAAGTTTCAGCAAGGACGTGTGTCAACCAGTGATGAGCAACGTTCGGGACGACCGGTGAGTGTGCGGACCGACTTGGCACGTTCCGTCATCGAGCAGCTCATGGATGAAGACAGACGATGGACGTTACTGAAATTAGAGAGGGCAAGTGGCATCGAGAAACGCACCGTCCACAGGATATTGCGTAATGAGCTACAGCTACGCAAAATCGCTTCGCGGTGGGTACCGCGTGCACTGACGGAAGTCCAAAGGTGGGTGCGCTATGCAATATGCTCCGACCACTTTGTAGCTGGCAACAGGACGGCGACCAATTCTTGTCACGAATAATCGCCATCGAGGAATTTTGGGCCAGGGCATACGAACCAGAACTGAAACGTCAGTCCGCGGAGTGGAGACATCTTGGATCACCAAGGCAGCAGAAGTTCCGTCAGAATCCTTCCCCAGTCAAATTGATGGTGATCGTCGCGTATGACGTCAGGGGTGTCATTTTTTGCCACTTTGTTCCTCATGGCAGAACAGTGACCGCACAGTACTACAGGGACTTCCTGGTGCGACAGGTACGACGTGACGTTCGGGATAAACGTCCGGATCTTGTGGACAGTGCAATAATCCTGCACGACAATGCAAGACCACATAAAGCAGACCTTCTCGTGGTTCCCATCCTCAACAATTCGTGAAGAGTAGATGGTGGGAGGGACCACATTGGATAAGAATGTCAGAAGATGAATGGCCCAGGATAGAATCAACCCCACAGGAAGAACTTGTAAACGCCGAGACAAGAAAAACTGAGGCTACGACTTTTGATTGCAGTTACGAAACTCCTTTCATGGATTTCACAAGAATTTCACGATTTTCAAAATTCATCAATGTTATATGTTGGGTTAAAAGATTTATTTCGAAGTGCAAGAACCGAACATGCGGTTTCCCCAAAGAATTAGCTGCAACAGAAAAGGAAGAAACAGAGAATTTTCTCTGGCTAACGGTTTAGAGAGAAAATTTTGGGGACGTAAAAGATTCTGTGAAAGGAATACTTGTTGTTACGGACCAAAATAACATCATTCGTGTCAAGACAAAATTTTGGATAGAGAAGATGAGTTCAATTTTCGTTATCCTATATTGTTACCCTCCAAACATCATGTTGTCTCGTGTTTGATACGAGATTGTCATCTAAAGAATTGTCACTCTGGACCCCAGATTATAAAATCCTTGTTGAGGGAGAAATTTTGGATCATATCATCGAAACGAAACACCAGGAGTGTGCTATCGAAGTGCGTCAAATGTAAAAGATTTTCTGCGAAAGCCAATGACACTCCTCCCATTCATCTCCCATTAGACAGAGTCAGAGACTCAAGAACTTTTGAAGTTGTGGGTATAGACCTTTGCGGCCCGCTCTTTCTTAAAGGGAAAACCAAAGCTTGGATTGTACTTTTCACATGTGCCATCTACAGGGCGATACATTTAGAATTGGTGACAAGTCTATCGACAGAAGCCTTTATCCAGTCTTTAAGAAGATTCATAGCGAGGAGAGGAAGACCCATCACCATATACACGGATAACGGAACTAATTTTACAGGTACTAGCAATATCTTGAAGAAACTACATTGGGAGAAAATAGAAACTTCTGAAGATCTTGTACCACTGAAGTGGAAATTTATACCACCAATAGCGGCATGGTGGGGCGGCTGGTGGGAGCGTCTGATTCGATCCATCAAAGCACTTTTAATCAGAATTTTAGGTCGCTCATCTGTCAATTTCGAAGAGTTGGTAACAATTTTGTGTGAGGTAGAAGCTACAGTGAACAGCAGGCCACTGACTTGTGTCACTGACCAAAGTGATGACTTTGTGCCTTTAACCCCCACGATGTTTATCCAAGACGTAACTGAAGTAGGAGTACCTGATCTAGACAAAATTGATTCTAGTAAACTTCAAGCAAGGTACAAAATCTGCCAAACCCTACGAAAGGAACTTCGAAGCCGTTTCTGGAAGGACTATCTGTCTGAGCTAGTTCAGAAGGCAAATGAATTAGGACAGGCTATACAGACGGGCGACATGGTGTTGGTCGAAAGTATTAACCAAAAAAGAGTTACTTGGCCTTTAGGACGAGTGATGAAACTTTTGCCCAGCCGTGACCGATGTGCTCGTGTGGACGAAGTTAAGACTTCTTCGGGGACTTTAATCCGTCCACTTCGTAAACTTTATCCTCTTGAAATTTCAAGCCAAGAGGACCCTATTCTGTAATCCGTGACTGAAGTGAGAACCAGAAGTGGTAGACTGGTGAAACCTCCCAATGAAGGGCTAGCTCACAGTTAAACATTTTTGTTTCATTTCAGCACTTGCAGAAATCAAAGGTGGGAGTGTGTTGAGACTTTAATTTTATTAAAAGATAGCAGCACGTTTTCTTTATTTTATTTTGAGAATATCTACTTTTTAGATGGCAACTTCTTTTGTTTAAAAAGTTATCTACCTTTTCGTTGTTATAGTAGTTGTTAGAAATTTGGCCTGTGATATGTGAGTTTTCCATGAATAAAATTATTTTAAGTTATTTACAGATGAAAATGTGTAGTATTATTTCTTTTGAGAAGATGGAATGCATTAAAGCACAGAAGATATTTCATTTTTGATTCAAGGTAAAATTTTTTATTTATTTTATTCTAAAGGAATGGCTGTTTTCTCGAACCGGGTGTGTTCTCAACGGTGTTGAGTAGATTTAGACACACTAACTTTCTTTTATGTTTTGGTTTAATAACACTGACTACAAAGTTTAAGGCCACTTGAAATTTTAAATTTTTATTGCCACAAATTTTAAAAAAAGATTGTAAATTAACTATGCAGTACTTCGAATACTTCGAATCTTTTAAATATTGCTTATTTGCACCTAGTATAAGGAATGAAATGAATATCTTAAAATTGTATATTTGCTTAGCTGTAAACCAAAATTAATGAAAGTCGACAAAAACAAAGTACTATCAGCTGTATTCCCTTGTACTTCAATTGTACTAATTGAATTGTGGATTAAATTACTGAAGTACAAGGAATATGGCTGTAAAATACTCAGCTGTGTTTTAGTTTAATATTTTCATTTACAGAGTGACATATAAATCATGAGAGAGAAGTATGCATGTTATTGTTGTATTGTAGAGTAAACAGTGACTCGCATTACGTAAATATGTATAAACAAGAAGAAAAAGAAAGTGAGATAATTAAGAATTTGGGAACAGTAGCCAGATGGCTTAAATTTTATCTCATGTATAGTAAGAAAATTAACTATCAGTATTTTATAACATAAAAGTATTCTGCAAGTGATATATAGATAATGTAAATAATATGGTGATAAACAAAAATTTATGTGCAATTTTCATTTTGTTCCTAAACATGTAGTTAACTGCTGTTTTAGAAGTTCTTTCTTTTGACAAATCATTACTTGTAAATCTGAAAAGATTAATAAATATAAATTGCAGGAGAATTTATACAAAATCAAAATTCAAACAATGCTTTCAGAACTAAACAATGGGTATTTCCTCAGGAATTTGGTTACTTTCTTAGTTATTTCACTTTTTCTTCTTTTTATACATATTTACGTAATGCGACTCACTGTTTACTGTACAATACAACTACTACAACATGCATACTCTCTCTCATGATTTAAAAGTCACTCTGTAAATTAAGATACTAAACTACAACGCAGCTGAGTATTTTACTGACCTATTCCTCACATAGAAAAAGATCAATATAGAAATTAATTACTGTAAAATTCCAAAGTAAACAAAATCTTAATATTTAATATAACACTAATATTACATTTAATTTTCTAAAAATGTCCATTTGTTTGAAATTATTTGTTTACTAAAAATGCAGTATGCAAAATCCATTCCTGAATTACTTTTAACAGAAAAAGAATCCTCATAGAATAGACTTAGCTTCTGCTTTATTTGCATATGTGTTTAAAGAGGTGTAAATGTATGAGATTTTCTTAAAAGAATATTGTCCAGTGGTGTATCGAGCATAATTGGCGCCCGGGGCACGATACCTTTTTGGCGCCCCCATGATCTTGGAGATCAAATGGTCCAATGGTCTTGAGGACCATTTGGCGTCCATCTGCGAGTGGCGCCCGGGCCATGATAGACCCCCTTGTCCCCCCTCGCTACGTCACTGATATTGTATCAGCATTTAAATGATTGAACTAAATGAATTCTTGTGTAGTGCTGTATTTATACTTAAGCAGTGTCTGTACTAGTAATTTTTTTGGTTTCTATTAAATGTGATGGATATTTTGAAAGTTATGAGCTCTAAAACTTAACTGAAAACAATCAGGCGAGTACACATTAAATAATACTATTTTATTTAAAGTTTCTCTGTATAATATGATGTGTATATTTGAAAATTTTAAGTACTATACTGTTAGTATAAACTTCAGAGATTTGAATGTGTTATTTTTAAGATAGGAAGCGCATTAATGTGACAACAATTTTAAAAGCTTTTGTAAATGTACTTATTTGAAACAAGGCCATCACAAAAAGTTCGATGTATCATTTTATCAGAAACTTTTTTTTAAGTTAAAATAAATAGCTCTTGTAAAAAGGTTAGATAACTGAATTCAACAATGTTAATATTTTAACACTTAGCTAAACTTTGTCTGAAATATATTTTACTTCATATTCTCCTTGTTCGATATATTTTTCACCATCTGTTTTCTTTGCTAATTGCTTTAAAAAATGTGGCAATTTAGCTAAAAAGAAGAAAAAAAAGCTTCCGGTAATTTAACATCGTGAATTATAAATATTTCAAATAAAGTTGAACATAGAATTATGGAAATATTTGTTAGTATTCTTTCCACAAATTTAAAGTCATTTGAATCATTTTTCTTTCTTAGCATATCAGGGCATTACTCGGTTCTTGTTTTTTCTTTTTATCAGTTCGGCAGTTTCCATATTTGTTTACATTTGAACCTGCAGTTTGAAGAAAGGAACAAGAGCCAAAAAATTGAAATTCGTTTTTTTTCCTGCCAAACTGTTATTTACATATAGATGCTCCTAGTAAGCTGTAAAAAGGAAACGGAAATCACTCATGTAGTGATGTAATCGGCCCTCGCAATATTTCTCAGTTTGAAGAAGGGAACATATCTCTTTTGTTTCTATCTTCAAACTATTGATACGTGCTTGGCCAGACTGTCGCTTTTGTCGCTCTCTTTTAGAGCTGAAGAAACTGTGCTATATATGTTCTGCATACACGATATGAAAACAGATTCTGCCGATTTCTGAGTTTATCCAGAGTGAGAAGCTAAACGTGGACCTGACGAAGTTTGTACCATGCTGTGGTTGAAAATTAAAGATATAGATCCCGAAGTTAAAGAGCTTCGCATTTTCAGTGACGCCTGCGGAGGCCAAAACCGTAACAACACTGAAGTGCGCTTTTTTCTTGCACTGGTTGATACTGCTCGATTTTAAAAAAATTATCAGTACTTCCCTGTCCGAGGACACTCATTCCTGCAATGTGATCGCAATTTGGCACTGCTAAAAGGAAAATCAGACGAATGGATAGAATTTACACACCGCAACAATACACTGGTTTGATTCAATCCTCTATGAAGAAAGGATTGAATATTACTCAATCTCCCCAGAAAGTATCCTAGACGTCCAGAACTGGTGGCCTAATATCTACAAAAGAACGGAAAAGTCCAAGGAAAAAAAAGTCCAAATTTTCTATTTTCAATTGCAGACTCCTTACTAAAAGGTTATATAACAGTATCTGAGTTCATTCATGGTTTGGTGAAACGTAAGATTTTGCTTAAAAAGTCAAAGACAAGAATACCCCAGTTTCCAACAGAAAAAGCTTACAATGAAAAAATTCAAATACAAGACAAGAAGATCAAGGATGTTGCCAAGATAGTTACTTTCATTCCACATGAATACAAACCATTTTATGAAGAAGTTTTGATGAGACCAAATACTGCAATCACTGCATATTATTACGATGAAAGTGATGATTAGTAGTGATTTTTATTATTTATTACAAAATTTTACAAATTTTTATTTAAAAAATTATAAATAAAAATGTTTTTCATTTTTCAATTATTTATTTTATGCATATTTCATAATCTGTTTAAAGAAGGGGGAAAACCATGGTTTTTAGTACCGTATAGTTTATTAAAGGACAGTTCACCTGTCAAAGGTACTGGAATAGTGGGTGAATGTAAAGAATCTTCTATAAAAGTTTAGTGAAGAAGAAATGATAAATAAGAAAAGTGTGAATTTTTTTTTTAAATTTCCCACAAAAACAGTTTTTGGATTTGTTCCTTTCTTCAAACTGCAGGTTCATTTGATGTCGCGCTGACGATGACTTTGGGTCGTCTGATCGGCTTACCGAAAGCATTCGCTTAAAATCTTCCGAGGTTTGCCGAACATTTCCTCGTCGGAGAGTGGTGCTCTAAATCCGAGAGCGAACTCTGATAGGTGTACTACACTGCTGGCCATTAAAATTACAACACCATGAAAGAGGGATGATACAAATGTCAAATTCGCAGGAAATGAAGATGCTGGGATATGCAAATGATTAGCATATAAGCGCAATCGAACGACGCAGGAGGGAGAAACGGTATCTCAAACTCTGCATAAAAGGAAAGTTATGCAGTGGGTTTCTCATTCAGAAATCTCATTTGAATGTTGGTTGTTTGTGAGAAGATCGTGATATGCCTCGTATAAGAAGGAGAAACGGCTACCAGCCCGTGACGGAATTCGATAGCGACAGGATCGTGGCCTATCGTGAGTGCGGTTTATCGTTCCGCGATATTGCTACTCGCATTCGTCGGAATACAATGACTGTTATTCGAATATGGAATCGATCGATTCAAGAGGATCATACTGAACGCCATGCAGGATCTCACCGGCCTCCCGCCAACAACGCCCGAGGACAGACCTATTGTCAGGTCGGCCTTGCAGGATCGTACAGCCACATCACGGACCTTGAGTTAGGGCTTGTTTGCAGCACGTCAAGTATCCGTACGAACAGTTCGACGACGTCTGGAGCAGCACGGATTGTCTGCACGGCGACCCTTATTGCGGCTTCTCTTGACACTGCAGCATAGAGACACGCGGTGACAGTGGTGCACCCAACGACAAAACTGGATACAGGAGTGGCACAACGTCTTCTTTTTTGACGCGTCCCGGTTCTACATGTAGTGTCACGGTGGACGTATCCGTGTCTAGGGGCACCAAGGAGAATGCATGTGTGGTCTGCTTGCATTCGCTATCGTCATACGGGCCTTGCACCTGGTGTGATGATATGGACATCCATTGAGTACATGACACGAACACCTCTTGTTCGCGTCGTCGGTAATATGAACAGCCATCGTTGCATTTCTCAGATCTTAAGGCCGGTGGCTGTACCCTATTTTCGAGGCATCGGAGACTGTAGAGACAAGCGAGTTAGCATCACATGCGCGATAACGTCATCTATCGCAGGGTAAGTGGTACTACACAGAACGTCGGAGGTTATAGCAGACTCTGGTCGTGTCTGATATATTATCAGAGAGATCGTTGGAGGTTATCGCAGACTCCGGTCGCGTCTGATATATTCTTAAAGAGAAAGTCGGAGGTTGTTGTAGACTCCGGATATGTTTGGTATGTTCTACGGAGTTTTGAGATACTCCTGTCTAAATTTTCATGTAAATAGTATTCTTCTATGTGTAATATAACTGTCCTGTGTTTGTCAGTGCTGTGCTCTGTCTTTGGATAAACTATATGCGTTTAAACAAGCTGGTTCTTGATTGACTTAAAGGACTCATAACTCTGCAATCCTCACCGTCATCATCTCAGACGTCATCTTTCAACAAGATAACGCAAGACCGCATGTTGCCCGTCGTGTCCTGACCTACCTAGACACAGAGGATGTTCTACTATTACCCTTTCCAGTACGTTCTCCAGATCTCTCACGCATTGAAAAAATCTGGTCATGAGTTGCTGAGAAACTGGGGCGTCACTGCTCTCCAGCTACTACGATTGATGAAGTGTGGCATAGACTTGAAGCAGCACGGAATGACTTGACCGTATCTGTCATCCAAGCCCAGTTCGACTCGATACCTAACCGGGTTAGAGCCGGTTTAGCTTCCAGAGGTGGCATCTGTATGTCAGTGGCGCACCCAGGGCGGGAAGGGGCCCTGCCCCCCAAAGAAATGGAAATTACATTATGAATATTGATTTTGCATTATAAATATTTTTCTCCGTTCATCTCGCCCCCCCCATGCATTATAAATATTCTTATCCGTTCATCTCACCCCCCCCCCCCCAAGAAAATATCCTGGGTGCGCCACTGCTGTATGTACTAATTCCGACCCTGTATACCCCCAAATTGCCTACAAATTTAATCATGTTTTCTTCCTACTATATTGTATACGTACAATAAGTAACGTTTTGTTATTTGTTTTCCTTCCTGCTGTTGCAATTTTAATGGCCAGCAGTGTATTTGAATCCCAATTAGGCAAATATTAGCTAAAATGAGGATAGCCAAACAACGAGATAGCGAGAGAGCCAATTAGCTAAAACGTTATATTGAATTCTTCCGTTAACGGTACAAACGGCACTTTTGTGTACAAATTGCATATGACGTCATTAAAGCGAAGCATATGATTGGACAAATAGCATTTATTTTCTGCTTCTCAAAACTTCCTTTTGCTCTATATTCTTGGAAATCGTGGGTGATGTTAGATTTAATTATTTTGGCAACTTAAAAGTTTGTTTTTATACCGTCATGGAGTATGTGATGTGTAAAAGAGCTGTAATTTTTTACGGTTTTATATTACTGATTCCATTATGTCATATTTTAGAATGTGTAGAAGTTAACGAAACTTCTAATAATCAGAAATTCGATTTTCAGAACTGGACGCAGTATCATCACTTTGATGACATGAAACATTTTCTACTTAAATTGAAGGATGATTTTCAATCTCAGGCTAATGTGTACACCATCGGTCAGAGTGTTAAAAACCGTGAACTTTACGTTATACGCATAACATCAAACATAACTGATACTTATTTATCCAAACCGATGTTTAAATATGTTGCTAACATGCATGGAAATGAAGCAGTTGGTCGTGAGCTGCTGCTTCAGTTAGCTCATTATTTGTTAAATAATTATGAAAAAGATGAGCGTGTTAGAAAATTAGTTGACACTATTGATATACATCTAATGCCATCAGCAAACCCTGACGGTTTTGAGTTAGCCAAAGAGGGGTCGTGTTACGGTAGTTCTAGACCATCTGGAAGAGAAAATGCAAATGGAGTGGATTTAAATAGAGATTTTCCAGACCAATTTGTCCCTTTAAACGGAAGTTCGTTGATAGATGGAAGGCAACCAGAAACTGTCAGCCTGATGTCATGGATAGTAAATAACCCGTTCGTCTTATCAGCTAACTTACACGGTGGTGCAGTAGTAGCAAGTTATCCATTTGATGATTCTAAATTCCACAAAATATCTGGTCTCAAGAGTGCTTCACCTGATGATAGTCTTTTTCAGCATCTTGCTAAAACCTATTCAAAAGCTCACCCATTGATGAAAAAAGGCAATTCTTGTCCTGATGATGAATTTCCTGGTGGTATTACTAATGGTGCTGCTTGGTACGATGTACCAGGTATGTATTATATTTATATTTTGTTTAAAGCACTTTCTTTTATAATTTTTAACATATTAGTGGTCTTAATTCACTGTGCCACAAAGTAGCTTAACAAAGTAGAAAAGCTGTTCTTGCCTTTTAAAAAAAAAAAAAATTAAATTATTATTATTTCAATTTTAGGAATTCAAAATTTTAAGGGTAGAACATTCATATTAACTGGACATTTAATCTAAACAGTGATTTGTAAGGAAAAAAATAGAACTAAGAAGTCTTCACCACTGAAAATTTTGGGTTGTTGTTATTTGGTCTAGACGTTTAAATGCTAATCATTTAATTTATAGGTGGTTACAAGTGAATCATAACATAAAAGGGATCTAAGGACTGAATTGTCATCACCACTGGCTTAGAAATATAAATGCTGATAGTTTCATTTATAGATGATTGCATATATTTAGTTTTAATAAGGCTTTCTTAGAAGATAATATTAAAAGAATATTCATCTTTAATGTTCTTATAAAGGCATCCATGCTTTGTGCCCTAGTAATATAAATCAATTTGATCTGCATATAGCTAAGGAGGATAAATGTTACCAGATAAATTACAATATAACAATATTTAACCAGTTTCAAATCCTCTCTTACTCCTTAATGGACTGTGAACCCTGTAATTGCTTATATAAATTAGATGCTCAAGTTAATACTTGAATCTTAAGCGATGAATCATGTTGAATAAAAAATTCTGTCAAAGAGGCAAGTATTCTGTTCTGTTGTTTATCCAATTATGGTAAAATTTATCACGAGGTATGCTTTATACCTTACTGAATATTAAAAGTGAAGAAAATGCTTTTTCTTGAATTTAATATGATATACAGTAAAGAGTCATATTTAACACAACTATTTAACCTGGGAATGTATATGTATATAAGTTTGTAAAAGTAGTTAAAAAGACCTTGTGAAACCTTCTACATTATAACTATTTTATAACATATTTATTTATTAAGATTAGACAATTTCAAACATATTCATTATCTTACACAAAAAAAAAATAGGCATTAAGTGTATAGTTAAAGACAAATTTATTGTAACATTGGGTATGCACTGGTAGCACAATTATATAAAAATGAGAATAAGCTTTTAGCTGTCATTCAATTCTTTCTATTCTAATTATAAATTTGGTAGAATGAGAAGGCAATTTTTAGTACCTGGTAGAATAGTTAATGATGAATATTTATTGTATATAATATGACATGCTTATATAACATGATTTATTATATCTCTGTAGGATAATATTCATTTTATGAATATTTTTTCCCTGTGATTCTTCAAAGTAATCACAGGAGAAAATTACCATGTTTGTGTCACAAACATGGTAATTTTTATTTCAATTGTTAGCCATGATAGTTAAAATTATCATGGCTAACAATTGAAATAAAAATTACCATGTTCAGATGGTATTATATTTCTGAATTCTAATATGAAATAAAAGAATCATTTATATTTAGAGATACTGCTAATTTTTGTTTCATGGTTCATTGTTTTGTGTTGCGTAAAAACCAACTTTTGTAGCGGCATATCACAAGTTTGAATGCAAACGTGATACTGTGCAGTAGTAAAACAAACTTACTGCTGCCTGTATAGACCTCATAGCCAGAGTTAGCCATGTGAGTGCTAACGAGCATGGCACCCTCCGCAGTGCTACAACAGTAATGATACCTGACATGGATCCATCTACTGCCAGGTATGCCATAAATCGGTGGGTAAAAAAAAAATCAGTAGACAAAACACAGTAAACATTGGCTTTGGTTATATAAATTTCATTGCCATATTTGCCATTAAGCCATATAGGAGGAGTATACAATTCAGTTTTAACTAACAAATATTTTTCACAATCTGCAAATTCTTATACTTATAAATCCTCATATACATAGTTTGCAAAATAACATTCATACTTAATCTAAAGAGAACAAATAATAGTACACTTTGAAATTCAATATCTTACAAATGTGAGGTATTCAAATCCAATCACTTACGAACAAAGTATTAGTGAAATGAGTTCAAATTTTATATTAAATCCCTATGGCAGAAAAATTTAGGATATTCTTGCCAAAATACCTAAATTCAGGTACTTATCACTTGATATGGCATTCTTAGAAAAATCTTGAAATTTAGAAACATGGTTGCCATGTTTGGCAATAATAGTTTTGGATTGTACAATGCAGTATAGCCCTTAGGTTTATTCAATGTTTAGTAAAAACTTGATTTCGGGGACAATGAGGGACACATCTTTTTTTATTTTTTTTTATTTCATAAAGTTTAGATAAATGGGACTAATCAGAATTCATTTGCAAACTTCTTGTAACTTAATTTTACTTTGAAATATCCTACTTTAAATATTAGTATTTTAAGTGACTTTTTTTATAATTTTTCAAGAATAAATGTCTTCTATGTTTTTTATTTTTGACGTCAGTTATGGTCATACAGTTTTTAGTTATCAATCAAACATTTTACTTATAGTTTGAAAAATTTTGTTAAACTATATATTAAAAAGCTGTAATTAATATTTATTTATCATTTGTATTTCAGGTGGTATGCAGGACTACAATTATGTATACAGTAATTGTTTTGAAATCACATTGGAATTATCATGTTGCAAATATCCTAAAGCTACTACTTTACCTCAGGAATGGGAAAACAACAAAGAGTCCTTATTATCATATATGGAACATGTAAGTTTTAATACATTTGTTGTACATGTTTATGTGGAAACCCTTATACAAGCACTGACATATATATTACACATATATCTACCTTATACATGTATAAAATAATAATCTCAAATTTGTAGTGATTTTCTGTTATGTTTTTTATTATATTTAATTTTTTCATTAATCTTTTATTATTTCTTTCATTTGCATAAAAAAGATGAATAGATAGAAAGGGAAGGGATATGCGAATAGGAGCTGAAAAACTTGAAATTTTAAAATTGCATATTAATATTTTTAAAACTTGAAAAATATATTACATATTACTATTTTGTGGTAGATATGATGATAATGAGATATCAGTTAAAGAGAAAATCAGGTAATTGAAAACTGTCATTTTTTTCTCTTTTAAAAAGCTTGTGCATGTAATTTCAAATATAGCTTGGTTCTACTCAAAAAGGTTAAAGGCTTAAATAATTTTAAGAATTTTATTTATTGGATTCTTGACTGTTAATCATTCTTATACTGATGAAGACATGGGTTTGTTTATATAACTATATATGTTTTCTTTTATTTTTTCAGATTCACATGGGCATTAAAGGTACAGTGAAGGATGCTGCCACTAAGCAAGGAATTGATTTAGCCTATATTCGAGTCAGAGGAATTGAGCACAATGTTACAAGTGCTAAAAATGGAAATTATTGGAGATTATTATTACCTGGTGTATATACAATTGAAGTTTCTTCTTTTGGGTATGTAATTCAAATGTTTGTCACTTAATAGAAATGAGATTTCAGAGATTCTTAGTTCCTTGTCATTTAATCTTTTTTTGTTACATACAACTAATTTAATGTCTTAAAAACTGATGGTCTTTTTATATAGGAGTCAGTTTTCAAGTTAGTAAGTTTCTCTAATTCAATAATAATTATTTACAGTAGCAGAAGGATATTTGTGACGAAAATTATTCTTCATGGCTCTGGAACATAGCGGAGGCTCAGTACTATCACAGTGCTGTGTTTTATTTTAAATGGTTTCAAGTACTATATTTTGTATATGGCACTTACATATTCTTGTCATTAATCAAATTATTTTGAAATTTTTCAGATAATATATATATATATATACATATAATAGTAAGTATAAACATTTTAATAAGCAGTTTGCTCTAGAATTCTCTCTTTTCAATTATAAAAACTCTTTAAAAAAGCAGTTTATTCTCTCTTTTTTTATGGTAATCTTTGAGACCAAGCAGACTTATATGACTACTATTTTTGTGCAGTTTTTTCCATTAGGCAGATAAATACCTTAAGCTCTCTATTGAATGACAAAAATATATCATTTCTCCCTTTCTTCTCTCAACAAATCAGTCCTCTGCTTCTGGTAGTAAGAGAAGGACTAAGATGTTCTCAACAGGTGGAATAAAACTCACCTTTCTCTCCTATATTGACTTGTGAAGGAATAAAACCTCTTGAAAAGGGGTTAAAAAAATAAATAAAAATAAATATTCAAATGAGTTCTACAGAAACTGCACAAAATGTCTAGAGTAGTAATGATTTTTAATTTTTTTTAGAAGAACCATGAATGTTCATTGCTTATCCTTATGATGATCAATGAATATTCATGGCATTCATTGGGGTTAATACCTATGGTTTCTTTTCAAATATATAAATCAGTTGAAATTTTGTTACCTTTTGGATAGGAAGCAGGGATGGGAAAAAGCAAGGTGAACACATCCCAATCTTTCCCCATAGTACCTGCTGCTTATTGATTCTATACCAGATATCAAGATGGGGTATTTCGTTTAAAAAAAAAGAGAGGTGGTTCTTGAAAAAGGGAAAAAATATATTAAAAGTTAAGGAACAAATTTAAAGTTATCCTGTAAGAAAATGAATTCACCTTTATCATTCTTACAAATTTTTCTAATATTGTATTCTTTCTTGCATAGGTTGGTACAATTCTAACCTCTGAAAAATAAATGTTATTCTGTAATTAGAATTTTGTAAGGTATGTTTAATGCTTGTAAATCTGTTTTAGTATGAGGTAACCAGTTTTTTTTACAAGCATATGCTGTATAATTAAAGCAAACATGATCCAGAATTTAATGCACACTCTCTGATTCAACTTCATTCTTTCTCACTTCATGTAGTGCATGATCTATAATTGATTCTGACATTTAAATTTTTCACTACAGTATTTAAGGATAAAAAGTGTGTATTAGATTAAAGTAAGGGCAATACATATACTTACCTGCATTAATGCTGTCTGTATATTTGTAAAATTGGTTTAAAATTATCTTTGGAAGAGATCAAAGAAATTTATTTCATAGTTAACCATTAATCTTGTTTATCTTGTTCTGAATACTAATGCCTGAAATTTTGTCCTTTCTTTAGGTATAAGCCTGAACATACATTGGTTGTTGTGAAAGAAGGAGTTGTTAAAGAACTGAACTTTGAATTGCATCGAATTCAAAGAGCAGCACCTAAGTCAAAAGAACAAACTGCAGAAAGCCATTCTACATCAGGAACCACACTAATCACAGACATGCCCACAACACCAGCATCACCTAAAACTATTTCATCGAAAGTGATAACTCCAGTAACAAATTTACCCATGACAACTGAAACTGGTAGCAGTTCTACAGAATACCCACCTAGTGTTTTGATTTCAAATAATTCCATGGTTCATGAATTTAAGCACCACCATTATAAAGAAATGGTGAATATCTTAGAGAAGGTAACAGAAAAATGTCCAAAAATTACTCGCTTATATAGTATTGGACAGTCAGTTGAGAAAAGAGAACTCTATGTTTTAGAAATTAGTGATAATCCTGGTATACATGAACCTGGTAAGTAATAAAACTACTTATGTTATAATTAATTTTGCTAGTTTTTATAATGATAACCTAATTATTTTTATTCTCTAAAAATCCTATTGTATCTAGTCATCAATGCATTTTGCTTAATAAGTTGAAGTTGTAGTCAGTAGTGAGGCTGTAACTTTTTGTGAAGTAGGGCTCAAAATATTTTACATGTTTCCTGGTTGATAGAAATATGGATACTTTATTTCATGTATTCTAAATAAGTTACAAGTTTTTTGCTAGTTATAGATGGGTGTAACAGATATCTAGGAGTTAACTTGTAGATGACGTGTTTACATCTTTTTTAAGACTGGCTGATTATTTTTGTACTACTGAACTGCAGGGTAGCTATAGAAGGAAAATATCACTTTCTTCTTCCTGTTTGATTTGTTATTTTAGATATCCTTATCTGGTGAATGTCAGTATGTCATAAACATTTAGTACCAAACATTTCAGTCTGTTCTAGTTATTCCAATGTAAATTCAGTTGGCAAAATATCCTACTTTTTTATGCAGAAATTCTGCTCATAAATATTTTCAGTGAGCAAAATTTTTATAGCTTTTTCACTAAAATTTAGAATTTGCAGTTTAATATTTCTGTGCATTAGAAAAGCTGCCAGAGTATGTTGTCTGTTCTGACCCATAGAAGTATTGAAAAATGTCTTTATTTGTATTAACTTGCTAATACAATCTTTTGTTTTTTAGAGGACATTGTATATAAAAAAATTGTTCAATAACAATGTCTGATAATCTTTGCATGGAAAATATACCCTTTTTTTCTATCCTGATAATGATACATCACAGAATTCTGAGGTTGATAAGTTTCTAGGTATTTTAATTCAAAGTTTTTATCTAAACTATTTCAAAAATGCTATCCAAATAAATTGTTCTTTATGGGTATTTTAAATCAGAAATGTTTAAAAATAGCATCTTCTCAATATTATAATCTCAAACTTAATAAGTAACATATTGAAGGCTGCAAAAATTTAACCAAGGCATACAATTATACTATACAACTGCAAATTCAAATAAAGAAAGGTCTTGTGTCAATTCTCTTTCTAGCAGAAAAAGTGCCAATTTCTTATAAAGAATGTAGCAGTGTTGACATTTTAAAAAATAAATTGTATAAATTTCTACCTCACCTGAGATGAAGCTGATCCTTACAATACCAACATTAAAATAGCTGTAAATTGTCATTTATTATTATCTCAACAAAGGTAAACAATATTTACAATGTTATGTGTTAAGATGGGCCTAACTTCAGTATGTTCCTAGGCAATGATTTATAACTTATCTCTAGATGGATCTAATTACAGACTGTCAGGGAAGAATGCATTCCTTGGTTTCTCTTTTGATTGCAAAAATAACTGAAATAAGAAGAGGAAATTATTTTATGTAGTTCAGTTTCATTGATTTTATTGTAATAAATAAGAATTTGGAAATCCTGCTGGGCTGGACACTCGTGGCTCTTCGTAATGAACTGTCATTTGTTACAGTGTTGTCAGTGAGGTCTCATTTTTTGTTCCTATCTGTAAAAATTTAAAACAAATTTGAGAAAGAGGTCTATAAATGTTTCAAAACTGAAAGAATTAGAATTAATTTGTGTGTTTGACCAAAGTGAATAGACATTAATATTACAAACATATCTTCACTATTTCTTGTCTGTAACTTTAATTTATTAACTAATACTGAGATATTATATTTGATGAAAATTTCTGAATCTTGTTTGGTGAAATCTAAGGAACTAATTCAATATTTTCCCCTTAGCATCATTTTGTCTTAAAGATTTCTGTTCCGATGTTCACTTTTCTCCTTTTTTCTTTTTATTCTCATTTTTAAATATATCAATAATTTGTATAATTGCTGTGAACATTATTAAATTTTAAAGATTAGCCAGCTAAATGCCTTTAATTTTTTAAAAATTTTGATATATTAAAATTATTAAGGCTTTAAGTGATTAGTTATTAAAAATTAAGACATTCTGAATCGGTATCAGTAAGATTTTTCAGAAGATATTTGCTAAGTTTTTTTTTCTGTTTTTTCACTTTATTATTAATATTTATAGGTGAACCAGAATTTAAATATATTGCTAATATGCATGGAAATGAAGTTGTGGGGAGAGAAATGCTTTTGTTTCTAGCTCAGCATTTTTGTGACCTGTATAATGTTGATGACAGAATTACAAAATTAGTGCAAAATACAAGAATACACATCATGCCTTCAATGAATCCAGATGGGTATGAAAAGTCTAAGGAGAGTAAGTAGTTCTTGTAAATGAAAAGATATTTAAAAGTACGTTAGATTCTGCTGTGCTTTCATTTTTTGTTTGTTTGGAGTTTTTATTTATTTACTTTTCATTTTTATTTGTTATTTAAGGTCTTAAACCTAGGCAAGTAGGCAAATGCTGATGATTTCTGAAAATTGCAGTGATGGGATTAAGCTCCACTTCCATACTTAAATATGGAGCATAATATAATGCTTCATATTTAAGTATAAATTTACTTTTCGACTAATATATATCTTTCTCTTTTTTTTTTTTAAGCAAAATTTAACCATATTTTTCTCTAGAAGAAGGAAAAAAAACATAGATCACAGTTCCATTATATAAATTATCTGAGATGAGTAAATCATTCAAAAAGTTATGGAAAACTAATGAAGAAACTTATATATTCTTGATTTATTCAACTGAATTTATAGGTGGATTACTGTATAATTTTATATATGTTCAAAGTTCAAAAGTTTCTCCTGTTTTTTCAAATTTTATGATTTTCTTTTGCTCATGTAAAAGCGAAATTTAAATTTTTGGACTTTCATTACTTTAGATGATTTTGATGGTACAGTAGGACGTGAAAATGCAAATGGCATTGACTTGAACAGGAATTTCCCAGATCAGTTTGGTGTTACTAAAGACAATGAAGTTCAACAGCCAGAAACTGCTGCTGTTATGAAATGGATTTTGTCACTACCATTTGTTTTGTCTGCCAATCTGCATGGAGGTTCATTGGTTGCAAATTATCCTTACGATGATAACATTGAAAATAAAGATGGGATATACAGCAAAAGTCCAGATGATGATCTATTTCGTAGATTAGCTTCAGTTTATTCAAATGTAAGTTGTCATCAAAATTATACAAAAAAATTACACCTATTTGCAAAACATTTTATGAATTAATCAAATTGCTGTAGATCTTTAGTATAGGCTTAAAGTTATTTTATTCGCCAACTGTTATTATCAAATATTATTAACTGTAATTTTTTTTTATTATTTATGTTTTACCTTGATTTTTTATTATGATATTCAATTTTATATTTCATTTAAAAAATACCATGTTATAATACAGTAAGTTATTATATTTTTCTAGAATTATTCTTCTGTTTTTGAACTATCAATGGTTTTTCATTCAATTTTCATGTGCAAAACCAACCTGATATGCCAGAGCTTATTGAAAAAATGTTTTCTTTGACCAAAATAATGTAATATTATCTTCCAAACTCAGTAATTCCATTGCAATTCAAAATTTTCCTTCATATTATTTTTCAATTTTACCTAAAGTTTATTTACATTTAATTTATAATTGTATAATTCATAATCAGTTTTACTGATATGCTGAATAACCCGAGGAATGCATTTTAGTTTTAACACCAGTTATTAAATTGAATAAAAATGTGTCATTTCAATTTGAATAAATCATTATACTGAGCATAAATGTAAGGATTTAAGGGAGTATGTGTTGCTGAGTTCACACAAATCTATTTAAAAAAAACTGTTATGAAACCTTGCATATTCCACACTGTCCGTAATTAAATTCTTCATAAAAATTAAAGTGATAAGTGAGGATTTTTTTTAAGATTTAGAAAATGAATAAACTTGTAATAAGTTTAAACATGGAAATGATTAGAAATCACTTTAAAATGATATGCTACAGCAGCATCATAAATATCAGTCTTTCATCTGGAAAAAATATTATATACAGTGTATATAGAAATGAATATCCCAACTTCGCAGGGCCATTGAAAGAAAATTTAACAAAGTACGAACTTGCTGTTCATCGGAAATCAAAAATAACTGTTGAAAGTTTAAATTCAACAAAGTTATAAGTGTTCAACGTGAGCCCCTTTAGAAACACAAAGGATATTGAGGTGGTGCGATAACTCTTCCCATACTCTTTTCAGTATGCCTAGTGTGACAGTTTGAAAGGCTGCAGATATGCGTGTCTTAAGTTTGTCAATGTCATTTGGTAGCGTTGAAACAAACACCTGATGTTTGATGTAGCCCCAGAAAAAAAAAGTTTGTACTTGTTTAGTTTTCTTTCAATAGCCCTGCAAAGTTAGGATATTCGTTTATGTAAACACTATATATATATATATATATATATATATATATATATATATATATATATATATATATATATATATATATATATATATAAAGAGAGAGAGAGAGCACCGTGTTTTAAAATGTTATAACTTTTCCTCCCTTTTCTTTATTATTGCCTTTGTTTTCATAATGCACTTTTATTCACTTTCTTTCATTTCTCTCTTTTGCCAACAAAGGATTTTTTATGAGGTAAGAAAGTCATAGATTTTTTGTTTTGTTTTGTTGATATTCTGTTGTTTTTTCAAATTAAATATAGTCCTTCAATTATTCACTGAATTTTGTTATCTTAATAAGGTTAATGAAAGGATAAAGTCGATATTTGTAGGTAAAATATTGATTCCAGAATGTTTATTATTTTTGTTTTATAAATTATTTTATTTAATTACAAGTTTTAGTGTTATGTTGCCCATTTTTTTATAACCTTAAATCCATGACTTGCATATTTACTCTCTTCTCAATATTCTTGATACTCTTAATATTGAATAAAATAATTTATGTTAAAATAATATGCCAAGTAAATCTGAAATTTGTTTGGTACTTGCTATAAATTACTTCACATGTAATATGTACAAAAGAAGCTACTGGTTTGAGATTATTTATGTCTTTTTTTATTTCTTTCAAGCAACATCCTGAAATGCATTTAGCAAAACCTTGTGGTCGTGGTAAAATGAATGAAACATTTCCTGGTGGAATCACTAATGGAGCTGTATGGTACAGCGTATCAGGTAATATATTTTTTATCCATATTTTATTAAATACTGTTTGAAATGCTATGGTAATTGTTAGAGAAAAAAATAATTCAGCATCAGTTATCAAGTGTAAGGAATTAAAAAGGAATCATCCCTTATAATGTAATGGAATCTTTCTTAAAATTAATTGATTACTTCAGTGTGTTTGATTATTTAACTAGAGTAATAAATTGATAAGCTGTAAAATGCCCTAATAAAAGCCAATGTGTCTCTTTTTATATTTCTTATAACAGGCAATTCATCTCTTAAAGAAATTTTATAAGGCAGCTTCAGTCATTGGTATCAAATTCATACTGTAAAGAGACATTTTTGCTGATTCAAAAAAAGAAAGTATCAATGCATATTAGATTCAAAGTTTAAGAATATTTATATATATATATTTTAATATGATTACTCTGAGTTTTCAAGGCTAAAAATATTTTACATAATTGGAATATTCATTTTTAAAGTAATCCAAATGGGACATTTGCTCTGTTTTCTTTGGTTTTCATATGTAAACTTGATTATTTTGAATTTTTATCATACTTGCCAAAATCCTGTATTATCTTTCCTGAATTTAAAAGTATTTAAAATTATTCTGCATATTTTAATGCTTTCTTAAATTTATGATTTTTACATTTAACAGGCATAATGTTAGGGACATCTTGAATCAAATGACAACATATTTTTGACTCTTACTTTTTGTTTTTTTTTACATTGTTTACTTTACGCCATTTTTATGCCTGGTATTTTGAGTCTTGTGTTAAAATAATTCAGAATAGTTTATTGTTTAACCTGCATATTTCAAAAGATGACCTTAATACTCCAAACCATCCAAGCAAAATAGTGTACTAGTATAAAAAATATCTGAAACCTTTAATTTAAAAATTTCAGTATGAGCTTGACCCTTTGATTCAATTTCATGTAATATATGTTCTTTTAAAAGTCCTCTAGAAGGTTTTATCGCAAACCTCTGTGGAGTTTAGCCCTGCTGTGATATTTAAGGTTGCTCAATAGGGTGGTCAATTCTTAATATTTGGGGTCAGAGATAATAAACCTCCCAAACTGTGGTAGCCATAAGAAATATTCATCCCTTTTTAAGCTGTAAAAAAAACTATGAATTTTTAATTTTTTTTTTCAAGTAATTCATGAATAATAGGTCCTATAACTTTGCATCATACCAATATTATTTCCTGATGTAACATGAGGAAGTGTCTGAAATCCTTGATAAGATGAGGCATCATCTTTGCAATTATAAGTGATGGATTTTACTTACAGAATTTTTTAAAAAAAGATAACTGTAGTAGATTCTTGGGTATGTGAGATTTTGCATTTCTTAGTTTCTGTTTTTATTAAAGGAATTGAAATTTTTTTAGCAGTTTTATTTTCCTTTAAAATAATAAGTTTGGTTGGTTAAGTTAATAAATAATGCAAACATGACAAATGGCATTTCAAGTATACACAACAGTGGCAGTAAATGATAATTTTTACTTTGAGAAAGTAGTGATTTTCAGTTATAGGATTTTATTTATTTATTTATTGCATGTATAGTCTGTAATCTTTGACAATTATTGTCAGATTTTCAGCAAATCCACTGTTTTGGGATTTTGCAAAGATCCAGGTTTTTAAAAATTTTGTTTTTATTTATGAAATAAATGTTTGTTTGTAGTAATTGGGTATTAGATGCAAGTAAAATTGTGTTTAATCACTTAAGTTAGTATAAATAAAAAGGATGTTTTCTTCACTATTTT
This sequence comes from Dolomedes plantarius, assembly GCA_907164885.2. NCBI lineage: Eukaryota > Metazoa > Arthropoda > Arachnida > Araneae > Dolomedidae > Dolomedes > Dolomedes plantarius. Next base: position 97,918,442 of record OU015492.1, on the reverse strand, counting down.
ATGAATTCAACAAACTCTAGAGAGGTTATATTTAATTGTAAATTTAAAACTTAGAAAATTTTTACAAGAACTTAACATATAAACATTTTAGAGCAAATCATATCAAATAATATTTTGATTAGCATAGAGTTTAGAATTTCCTTACAGTTATTATCAGCAGATGTGTATTTGTCCCCATTTTGCCATTTGTAAATGCTGCTTTTTCCCCAAGCAAAATTATTAACCTTGAAAGAAAACGATCCTTGTTCAAACATTCTGTATCAGCAATGTTGATTGACAAAATAGGATAAAAAAATCTTGGTATGATAGGTATCCCTGGCTTGTATTTTATGACATTTCTTTAAATAAGTGATGTTCTCTAGTCTGTAAAGAAATGGTTAAATTTCATGTATTGTGGTGGAGGGATGGCAACAGTCCCCTCCTCATCCTATTGTTGGCTGGGGTGTGGGGAATGTTATGTTTTCCTGTTGATTCACATTTCTGTCACTTTCCACCCCTAAAGAAAAAAGAAACCCTGCTTGAGTGGTTGCTCAGTGAGGTATCTATTCCCTGGGTTCCTCTATACCTCTGAGAGCCCTTCATCATACAATCAATACTTAAAAATATACCTATTAAGTAAAAGTATTCCTTAAGGGAAGTTTTTGTTTTTATATTATTTTCGAATTATATTTTGTTTGTAAAATGTTTTTATTATATATATTTTTAGATATTTTGTTGAAAGAAAAATCTGAGATTACTTTTATATTCTAATGTACTTTATTAAGTTTGAATATGTTATGTTAAATTTTGTTGTTATTTTTATTGATAGGTGGAATGCAAGATTGGAATTATTTACATAGTAATTGCTTTGAAATAACGCTTGAGTTAGGATGCTATAAATATCCTCCAGCTAAAGATTTGTCAACTTATTGGGACCAAAATAAAGAACCTCTTTTATCTTTTATAGAACAGGTTAGTTAAATAAATAGTTTACTTAATAATAATCATTTTCATTTGGTTTCTGTGTGAGAATTATCTGCTAGATTTACAGTCTGACTTATTTGAAGTAACATATTTCTCCTATGGGTTAACTGTAGGCTAACAATTACTCAGAGGAAAGGTAACCATAATTTATCAGTGGCCACTTTAGCTGTTAGCCAAGACTTTTCTGCCCTACACTACACATAGAAAAGTTTAAAATGCATTTTAATTATGACAAATCCAGAAAATCATTATTATGCTATTACTAATTTATTCAACATCTTCATTGATAGAGGAAAGTAATAACCCTTATTTTATTAAGTATATCCAGTGTAGGTTTTAAAAAGCATTTTAAGTAGGTTGTACCAAAATGGCATTTGGAAGAATAATATCATTCAGTTAGACTTGTCATTGCCTTAAAGCTTCTGTGACCCATACATAAAATTGCATGTCTGGAAAATATGAGAATTTTTTATTAAAACATTAGAAAAATATTTAATATTTAGTTGATGCATGGGAGTGACTGAGCTTCATATTTCAATGAATAACTTTTTCTATTTTATAATACAACTTATCTCATGAGTCCAGTTCAAAACCATTGATTTTGTGATGTCTTCTGTAAACATTAGAAGCAACAAACATATAAAATGGCATTTGGAAGAATAATATCATTCAGTTAGACTTGTCATTGCCTTAAAGCTTCTGTGACCCATACATAAAATTGCATGTCTGGAAAATATGAGTCCAGTTCAAAACCATTGATTTTGTGATGTCTTCTGTAAACATTAGAAGCAACAAACATATAAAATGGCATTTCCAAAATGGCATTTGGAAGAATAATATCATTCAGTTAGACTTGTTATTGCCTTAAAGCTTCTGTGACCCATACATAAAATTGCATGTCTGGAAAATATGAGAATTTTTTATTAAAACATTAGAAAAATATTTAATATTTAGTTGATGCATGGGAGTGACTGAGCTTCATATTTCAATGAATAACTTTTTCTATTTTATAATACAACTTATCTCATGAGTCCAGTTCAAAACCATTGATTTTGTGATGTCTTCTGTAAACATTAGAAGCAACAAACATATAAAATGGATCTGAAAAAATAGTAAAAATAGCTTTAGTCATTGAGACCAGTCAATAAATTATTAAAACAGTTCTTCTTGGTACAGAAAAGCAGAATATGTTCCAGAGTCTCACGATCTTTAGAACTTACTGTACAAATATCAGTAGCTGCAAGGTTGAAGTGGTGCAAATAGGATTCTGTGACCAATTCTAGCTTTAGCAGCGAAAGTGGCAATCTGTCTGGGAACCCTGTCAAAATTTTTTCTATTTTCCAGCCTATAAACTAAAACACTATGAACAATGAAGAGTTGAATTTTTCTTGTTTACTATAAACACATTTACTTGTTTCTAAATTAAAATTTTGCCCACAATTTTATGCAGAAAAGTATAAAAATCCTTGGCTAGAGGGTGAGATTATTATTGTGCCACATGAGACCAGAGTGTGATATTTCTGTTATTTATAAACTAGCTGAATACCCGTGCTTCGCTACGAAGTACATTCAAATTAAATACAGTGGTCAATGTATGCAATTAATGCCAAATATATATATATATATTTATTTATTAAAAAATCGTAACAGATATTTTTATAAACAAAATAATGTAGATGAAAATATTCAAATTAAATACAACGGTCAATGTATGCAATTAATTTGTATGTTTAATATCCATAAAACATATTAATTTGAATTAAATTCTTAAAAAACTTCCATCTCAATCAGTATAGTGGTTAAATTTTATCTTTTACCATATTATAATTTTTTTTGTCAACTTATTTCATTGTTATGCACGTGATGCAAAATTGATTTGAAGGATCACAAAAAGATAAAAGGTCACGTGATCAGCATTTAATAAATTAAATTCTAAAAATTAATCTTAAAAAATTCACAAAAAAATCAGAAAATGAAAGTAAAGATTCAAAAAAGATTTCATTTTAAAGGAATTTTGATGATCTTTCTCTTGATATAAATTTTATAACCCTCAGATTATTATTTTAAATCCAAACTTTAAAGAATGTTACAAAAATAGCTTAAAAATTTAATTTTAAAAAAATCTAAGAAAATTTTTTCAGAAATCTCTCTTAGTGTACCCCTACACTATAAGAAGAATCCCCATGCAAAATTTCAGCCCTTTAGGTCCAACGGTTTGGTTTGTGCGTTATATGTCAGTCAGTCACTTATGGAATTGTTTTATATATATAGATGACAGAATATTGTGAACTCACTGATAATATAACCATAAAATTATATGTCCTTTCAGGTACATACTGGCATTCATGGCTATGTGGTAGACAAAAAAGGAGTTGGTATTTCTAATGTTACTATTCATGTTAATGGAATAGAACACGATGTAGTGTCTGCTGATGCTGGTGATTATTGGAGGCTTCTGAACCCTGGAAAATACTTTGTAATTGCTAGCATAGCTGGGTAATACTTAGTGTTTATCATAAAATTTTTGATTTTCTGAATTGATATTCCTTCATTTTCCTGTGATGCATGAATTTTGTTTCAAACTACTTTATGAAAGAAGAGATCAAGCAGTCATTTAAGATGTATAAAATTGTTTACTTTTATTTCACAGTGCCTTGTTAGAAAGATATAAGGAAGGTTGTCAACTTCCTTATCTATTACTTATATAAAAGAATTATTCCATTTGCCAAGAATTAAAAAAAGTAACAAAAAAATCATATTAGGAAATTTTAATTTGTAGATCATATAAATGCTTTCATATCAAATATTAAATACTTAGATTGTATGAGAGTATGTATATACATTAATTTCCATTAAAACTGAATATTAATAATGAAAAATTGATGAGATCAATAGTTTTTATTATTATTATTATTATAGTTTTTCTATTCAACTGAATTTTCTAGGAGAGTCATACTTCAAAGTTTTAAAAATATTGATTTAAAAAATACTAGAAGATATTCATTTGATTTTAATAAATTAAATTGAATAAATGTATTTACATAATGAAATAAATCATCAATTTGTAGCACATTATATATGAACTGATAAGAAACACAATTTTCTGACAACAAACTTCTTTTATTCTCTATACCTTCATTTCATGCTTGTTTCATGAATTTTTATCTCATAAAAATTTATTTACATGAAGTTAAATTTGTAATAAATTAAACTGTTCTTTACACTAGAGTGAAAATTTTCATTCTATACCTTGTTTTTTTTATTGCTATGTGTATAAATTGTCAGACTCATTGTAGTATACTGAATTTTATGTTAGAAAAAAATAGGGTATTTCAATAACATACATAACTATTTTATTAAGTTTCAATTTTGTCTTTGCCAAATATGTTCATCATTTTTCATTTTTTTGAAAAGGAATTGAGTAATTTTGGTATAATCATATAAGTTATAATTATATAATTATATCATTGATTCTTCATTTATATTAAAACTTTCATTTAATATCCTCAAAGAAATTATGATCGACTCGTGAACATACCTAGTTAGCATGGATATTGTTGAAAAATTCTATCTGTTCAATGATAAAATAAACCTTGACTGAACATTCATGCATTTCTTTTATAGGTATTCACATAGTTCCAAAGAAGTTGTAATTCCTGAAAAGGGAGGCATTCAAGTGAATTTCACCCTTGATAATGCTTATTATGAATGGTCTCAAGAAAAAGATTTTGGAGTTTTGGATAATTTAGAAGAGAGATATTTGGACCGTTTTGAAATTAGTAATGCGTTATTACAAATGTCAAATGCTCATCCAGAACTCATAAAACCCATGGCTAATTTTGGTCGAGATGGTCTCAAAGCTCTTAATTTTATTATCATATCCTCTGAGGTAAAAATTTGTTTCAAGCATATTTTTATTTTCCTAAGAGACTCTCACATGCCATTTTGAATAATCATAATAATTTTTAATATCATTATGTATTATATTAAATACATTTTATGTCATTTTAGTCTTTTCATTTGTCATTAGAATTCTAAAGAATAAGGAGAATTTTTGTTGAGTAGAAAAATCATTGGTTCTTTAATGATTTATTTCAGATGCAGGTTGTACTTTTCTTATTGAAAAAAAAAAAGGTTTTGAAAGATTTATTGTAACAAAGTACATGGCTAAAAGTATATTCTGACTGCATCAGCATTATTTTATTCTTTTTTTAAATACAAACATAGTTTACATAAATTTATTTTAAAGCAGGCTAATTAGCTATTATCTTATTTTTTCTCAAAGTATGATCAAACAATATTTCAAGATAATGATAACCTTTCAGTTATTAGTTAACTATTTCTAATGATTTAAATTTATTTTTTACTTGTTGGTAAATAAAACTTGTTTAAAATCTATAAAAATATTAACAGAAATTGTTTTTAAGGCTGCTGTGTATTAATCCTATTGGATTCACTCACCTCAATGTTAATATATGGAGAAAATTTGCCCAAGGATTGCCAACTTGGATTGAAAGATTTTTTTTTTTAAATTATACTCCATAATAGAGAAAGAAATTTTACACTGTAGGGCATTTTTCATTTTAAAAAAATGCAAATATTTTTTAATTTAAATTATTTTGGGGAAAAAATCTGTTATAATTTTTTTTAAACACTAATAAATTCCTTTGGTAGACGAAATTTTATAAATGAATCCTGTTGCTAGGTGCAGAAAGTTCAGGCGATCTGAAAATACTATTTTTATTGGATCATCAGCATTTATGTAGCTGTAAATAGTAGAAAAATTTTCTCCATAGGTTAACATAGAGGTGAGCGAATCCAATAGGGTTAGTACACAGCAGCCATAACATACCCAAGTAATTTCATAACATATAATTCTTTGAAGAGATGTAATTTAGATAATGGTAAGTTACTGATAAATTCTTTAAAACTTAATATGTTTTCTTGCTTCAAATGTTTCATTAGCATTACCATTTTTAGAAGGTAAAACTAATTTTTGCTAAACTGTGTTTAATAGAAATAAATATTTATCCTATTTTTGTTTTCTTTTTATATTGAAATACAAACCTCTTGTACTGTTAACTAGGTTGAATATCATTCATTTTTATCTTTGCCTTGCAAAACTTTGACTATATATGTTTGTTCACCACTAGAGTTGAAGAAAATATTTTAAAAAAAATAGCTTTTTGTTATTAATAGATACAGCTATATGATCAATGAAATATTGTATTTAACGCTTCAGCGGGTGCGCCAATTTTTGGAACACCAGCAGGCAACATGGCACAAAGTGTAATGTCACTTTCAACCTTCATTATTCCTTTTATAATAAACTTTTTTTTTTCAAACTGAAAGTAATAATTCTGAGTTTTATGGCAAGATATAAAATGTTGATAGTATTGAGATATATTTATAATTAAAGGCCAAAGAATGCAGATACAATTGTCTTATTTCAAAACTGTCTGGTTTATTGGATCTAAGGACAACTTGCGAATTGATTCCTATTATGTCCAAAAACCTAAACACAATGAGATTGTCCATCTTCGTGATAATGAGGGATACCTTGTAATAGCTGTGCATTTGATAGACTACATCAACTCCTACTTTTGTCATACTGTAATCCAGTATAATCGCTGATTTACCTTGGTTAAATCATGACTAACAATGAATGGAAAGGAATACAAGGGTGAGAAAATCAGACCTGCATTAGAAAGGGTGTAGCTATACATAGAAACTGCATAGAACATTCAAACCTTACATGTAAAAACAAACCATTAAAAATTATGAAAATGCTGCACTTTGTACACAGGCGCGTCCACTGAAGGGTTAAAATGAAACCACCTTATATAGAGGACACCTTAAATTAACTTATATTTGTGTTATTGGTACCGTACCTTTAGTGTTAATTACCTCTATTCATAGTTGACTCTCAAAATAATGGCTATTTATACAGTATATATTTGTACCTAAGCACAAGTTTTTTTTCTCAATTTTTAAATTTGAACATCTATAAATTTTATGTCTAGTTTAGAATGAATTGTCACTACTGGAGAAGAAAATCTTGAAAAAAGGGAAGAAAATTAATGCTGAGTTGAGGATAATATTAAGTAGATAATTCTATTATTATAACAATAAATTCAATTCTATGAACTGTCTCCAATTCACCTTATTCAGAATACAGGAATCATCTTTGGTAGATTGTACAATTCTTCCTAATATACTAGAAAAAGGTTAGAATTGACACAATGTAGTAAAATCAATTCGTAAGAAGTTCCTCATCAGTTTTTATGATTGAAACTACTCAACCTTATTGGATACCTGTATTCAACAAGGAAAATTCTTGATCATGCAAATATAGTACCACTAGAATACTAGGAGTAATGTGAATATGTACAACACTTATGTGCATGTTTCATTAAATTTGTAATGATTTGATATTAATGCAGGTAAAAAAGAGTGACGAGAAACCACAAGTTGCAGTGATTGGAAGTCTCCATGTTAATCAGCCTGCAGGAAGAGAGCTTTGTGTAAGGTTGGCAAGACATCTCGTTGAGGGTACATTTACTTTTTTTTTAAGTAGTTACTTTATTTGAATATCATTATTTCCTTTTCCAATTCATTTAAATTTCTTTTGTCATTTGCTATGTTCAGATCTGTAAGGTGTAACGTCTTTTAGAAGTATTTAGATTGCAACAGAATTTTCTTATTCTTGTAACATAAAAATTCTACTACAAGTTTATGTAAGGAGGTATTTAATTTTTTTAATGTTTTACTTATAATTAACAATAAATATTGTAATTCTATATGTAAATTTATCATTAGATTTGAAAAATTGAAGATTCCTTACTTCTATGTGTAGATAATTTTAAAAATTGGAGAAAACTAAGTGGAAAATTTTTATTTATATTTCTACCAAAGCATGTGAATCCCTGCCTTGAACAATGCTAATTTGAGTTATAGTGTATGATTTGAATTCTTTCCTGTTGAAAGCTGGCTAGACAATGGCCAAATGGCTAGGGTGCTGTTATTCGGTACCAGATTTTGTGGGTTCAAGTCCCACTCTTAGCATGAACATTTGTAGCTGTTGGGAATTGGCTTTAAGCAGTAGGAGCCAGTCTAATTAGACCTCGTATAGCAAAAAATTGATCATAGCACTCCAAACCAAACCAAACTTGCTGAAAACTAAAGAAATCTGAAAAAAAAAGAGCAAAATTGTTTCATTTTTAGTGCTCCATAAATTTATAAACCCTTCTGTTACTATTAATTCTGATAAAAATTAGTTATAAGGGTCTGTAACTAAGAATAAAATCTAGAAATCTTAAAATGTTATCTTCTCATGTTAGCATATGTGATTCTAAATAACTACTATTATGTATTTTTTTCTTATTTTTCAGGTTATAAAACTGGTGACAAGAATATTACTCAACTTCTTGATTCAGTTGCCATACATATCATACCTTCTGTTGATAACAGAAAATTCACTAATGAAATTTCTAATTCTGTCCTTGACTATGGAGATAAATTTGGAGAAGATTATAATGATATGTTTGGTCCAGTAGAAGGACTGAAAAACAACTTCCAGTCTTATCATTATACCTCTTTAATCAGTCTGGAGGGAAATGGACTGAAAATCAGGTAGGTTTTTCTTTCTGATTAGTTAATATTGAGTATGTTTGTTGCAAGAGTTGTTAAACCTTAGAAAAGAAAGTTTGAATTTTTCATTTGGAAACTAAGATTGGAATTCCTACAGTCCTTTCTTCTTCTTCACAAGCACAACAGCCTCCTACAGGCCTTGGCTGCCTCAACCATGTGCTCCCTCCAACATCTTCTATCTGCGAGGACTCCTTTCCAATTTTTAACTTTCAAAGTCTTTTAAGTCTTTTTCAACGTCATTTAACCATCTAGTCAATGGTCTACCTCTAGCTCGGGATCCCTCAGGTTTTTTTAAATGTCAAGATCTTAGTGGGATTATCTTCCGAGCTTCTCCAAACATGGCCAGGCCATCTCAATCTATTACTACAATGACTTGTGTTATATGTGATTGCCCATAAAGCCTATACAGTTCAAAATTATATCTGGATCTCCAACGCCCCTCCTTCTGCACTGGACTAAAGATAGCCCTGAGGATTTTTCTCTCAAACATGGTCCAGTAAGTGCTGAGTGTCTATGCTCAAGGTCCATGTTTCACTTGCATAAAGTAAGACAGGAACTACAGTCCTTTAAAAATAAAAATAAAAACTAGATTCAATTCATTATTTCCAACATTAATTAATCCATTGTGTATTTTTTTTCATCCTGGCTTGAAATATTGCTATTCTGCTTACTTGCCTCTAGGCTGGGCACTCCAGTTAGTAATTGTTTTACCAGTTATGTTCTCATGCCAAGTTTTAGTGTTAACTTAGAGAACTTAGCTTTACACTTTTGCGAGTTCCCTTTTGCTTACTGAGCTGATCGCAATTGCACTAGTTCTAATTTTTTTTCTGAGGCTTTTTGCCAGCTTACATTTCTGTTCATCCATATTTTGAGCATGTTTAGCTGTTTTAAGGTTATTGTATCCACCCTTTAGTGGTTTCTTGGTATGGAAGTGTGGTAGCAGTTCTTCTTGTGTGAAGTTTCTCTTTGTGGGCTTGTGGCAGCCCTGTGGTACAGCACGCTGGTTTTCGGTGCTGAGGGTGCTTGGATCGAATCCCGGCGTCATGCCACGGAAATTGCCTCCATTTGTGTCATCCCTTCATAGGGGGTAATGCTGTCCGCCTGTATGGTGCCCCCATAATAAAATGGAATGCAAATTGTGTCATAGTATAAGTGAATGTTTGACGACAAGTGCCTCCTGTTGTTTAATAACAGCTAAACAACTAAAGGCAAATTCCTAAATATAAAAAACTGAGTGCAGTGTGTAAGAAAATAAAACTAATAAAGTTAAAGATAAAATAATCTTTTATTTTAATTCAATAAAACAAAGTATCATAATGAAATATAATGATAAAAAGTTATTTAGAAACAAAAAAAAATGCCCTGGAATATTCTGGCTTGACTAATTGCTAAGTCCCCACTAATCTTAATTAAAATATTGCAATAAAAATAAAAGGAAACATAACATGTTTCACCAAATGTTGAATGACAATAGTACAGTGATAACGTCCCTAGTACACCACGACATCGGGAGCAGCTTACCAGTCGACTACCATCCAGAATGAAAAAAATCACACACTGCTTTGGCAATGCCGCTTCTTAAATACACATGCATGCATCGGGCATTCCCCCCCCCCCCTCCCCAAGCACATGACTGGAAGTGACGATGATCTTATATGTGCCGCCCGAAGGCAACACTCTTTATCGGTCAGCGAACCTTAGCATGTTAGTCGGAAGTGATGACAAGTAAAGCCACACTTTAAATCGGGTATGCTATGCCTAACACCTCCGCTTTTTTTATAAAAAAGTTTCTCTTTGTTTTTTCCCTGTTTTTGATTGGTGTTTGACATTGGTATATGGGTGATCTCCTATTGGATGTCTTCCATTTGGTCAGGATGGGGTCATCCTCAATCTATTTATCTATCTATAGGAAAAATTATGGAGGAAAGATAATCATATCATGTATATTATTGGGGAAGAAACATATTTGTATCACCATCCTTCTGGCATTTTTTTTAGATTTCTTTAACTTTTGACAGGAAAGAATTCAAATCCATTGTTATAACTCAATTAAGCATTTTTTCAGATAGGGATTCAAATATTTTGGTAGAAACATAAATAGAAATTTCCGACTTACTTTTCTCTAATTTTTAAAATTATCTACATATACAAGAGTGGAATCTTCAATGATAATTTACATGCTAAATTACAATAATATTTATCTTTAACATATTTGTCTATGGGAGGACACATATTCAGGGGAGCTACCCTCACCTCAGGAAAATAAGAATTGCAAGATTGCACATTGCTGTTATATTACTATGCTATAGTTAAAAATAGTCAGACTTTTTTTAATATGATAACTTATTGACACTTTTTCAGATATTTAAATACATTTAAAATATTTCTGCATACATTGCATGTATGTACATGCTATGTATCAAGAAGACAACTTTTCTAAAGTATTTATCATATAAAAACTTTGTTGATGTGAGCAATATTTGATGCATATTTTTAAATATTCATTCAAGTTTTTCATGTAGTTGAATATCATTCTTATGTGGAGTTAAGAGACATTAGTTAGTAAGAATAAGCATACCCCCCCCCCTCACACACACACACACTTTACTGTTACAGAGTGTAGAGATTGATATTAATGTAATGTAATAAATATTAACTAAAAATAATATCTTGTTCTTTTTAGCTTTCCAGATGGAGTTCTGGAAAATGTAAAGAGTGAAATTGCAGAAACATTCAAGTACATATCTAGGATGTTTATGTTATCTCATCCGCTACTTTCTCAAGCAACCATGTGTGAAGAGAAAAATGCTACTGAATCTCCAGCTGGAGGATCTCTTTTGGATTATGCTTTTAAAAATCATGGAACAATAGCTGTATGTAAGACTTATTGTTGTAATTTTATTTTTCTTCTAAGCATTGTTCCAGCAGTGAGCTATATCTAAATATATCTTTTGTATATCTTCCAAGAATCAACTTTCTGACTTTAATATCAGTTATAATAGGGCAACTCAAGAGTAGATTTAAACGCCCTCCCTTCCCCCCCCCCCCAAAAAAAAAAATTAAATTAAATTAAATTTCTGAAAATACCAACTATTTTTTTTTAATGTTTCAGGAAACAAAATTTCATTTAGATGTCTGTTATTAATTGTTTCATTAAATAAAAATTCATTTAGTTTGCTTATATTAATTGGTATTATTAAATTTGGTGAAGAATGTGCTAACCTGACTAAAAAGAAAACAATCATAATGATAATAATTGACCAATTAAAATCAACATGACAAAACCAAATTTTTATTCAAATAAACTTTGTCTGCACAATATTGTTTTATATGACTTACATTTCTTTATATATATACTAAGTTCTAATCAAAGTTTTGCATGACTGTTGCATGGCCCTATAATTTATGGTTGTTATGGTAATTAAGCCTATTCATAGATTTGCTGAAAAATTTTCTGTGTCCTACAATTTAACTCTTTTTTATAGTTAGAGAAAACTGCAGATTAAAAAATTTGCATGTGCCCTAACTAATGTATTTCATTTATATAGATATAGTAAAACCTCGTTTATCGGGACTAAATGGGACCATAGGCAATCTGGATAATATAGGTAATAAGCAAAACAAAATCCTTTATGCAGGCTTAATGTTTATTACGATAAAAAACTGTGTTTTGTAGCAAAATTGCATAGTATTGTTTACAAGACATTAAACAATATAAAAATAACTTCTCACATCATTTCTTTACAAAGATTTGGTAAATCTAGTAAATCTTAAACTCAACAAAAAACATTTTATTACCATAATTTATTGTACAATCTATGCAGGAACTATACCCTGAATCAAACTAAAAAGTGAATATTTGGGGTACTTGTAGTTACGTTCTTGCTATCATAGTTAAAAATTATTATCTAATGTGAACATTAAATAAAAATAATGTCTGCAAATCTGATCCAGATTATCTGGAGATCCAGATAAACGAGTGCTGGATAAACAAGGTTTTACTGTATTAAAATTTGTGCTTGCATAGCTAGCATGGATATTTACTTTGCATCATGTACATTATCACCCTTTCAAATCATGTGTAAAAATTCACATTCCAGTCACATTAATGTGACCACCTGTCAAAATCCAGTATAACCACCTTTCGCAGAGTGGACTGATGCGAGACTTGCAGGAAGAGAATCAATTAGGTTCCTGAAGGTGTTCACTGGGATGTTTAGCCATGCCGACTCCAGTGCCGTGGCCAGAGGTTATGCAGGTGAAGATCCATGGTGCAAACAACCCGATTTAGGTGATCCTTCAGATTCTCGATTGGGTTCAAGTCCAGGGAATTTTCTGGCCAAGGGAGTACAGTAAACTCATCCTGGTGCTCTGCGAACCACGCATGTACACTGTGAGCTTTATGACTCATCGTATTGTCCTGCTGGTAGATTCCATCATCCTGAGGAAAAACAATTCGCATGTAGGGGTGAACATGGTCTGCAAGGATAGATGCATACTTGTGTTGATCCATTTTGCCTTCCACAATGATGAGTGAACCCAGAGAATACCACGAAAACATTCCTGAGACCATAATGCTCCCTCCTCCAGCTTGGACCCTTCCGGCAATTGTTGCAGGATATTTGCTTTCAAAAGTGTCACGCTGTATATGCCACCGTGCATCTGTCCGATGGAGCATAAAACATGATTCATCGGAAAAAGCCACCTGTCTCCACTCAGTGGAAGTCCAGTTGTACTGGCATGCAAATTCCAGCCTTCGTTGCTAATGAACAGCAGTCAGCATAGGTTCATTAACCAGGCGTCTGCTGCGGAGGCCCATACGCAGCAACGTTCGCTGAATTGTTGTTGTAGAGACACTGTTGGTAGCCCCTTGGTTCATCTGGACGGTCAGTTGCTCAACGGTTGTACGTCTATTCACCCGAACGCATCTCTGCAGCCGTCGTTCACGTACCATCTATGGCTCGTGGTGTACCACATTTGCCACATCGCTGATTTTGGATAGTGCCATTTTGCCATGCACATTATACTTTTACCATGGCAACCCGCGAACAGTTTACAAAATTATCCATTTTGGAAATGCTTCCACCCTTGGCCTGAAAGCCAATGATCATGCCCTTTTGGACGTCGGATAAATCGCTCCGTTTCTGCATGGCTGCAAGAACTGAAATGTTTTCTGAATGCCTATAACACACTTTATGTATCCACCAAATTTGCTAATGACACGTGCCTTCTGCAATTGGTTATTTTAAGTTGACGTCAAAAGTAGGCGGTGGTCACATTAATATGACTGGACTGTGTATATGATTGTTTTTGTGTATTGTCATTGCTCACCATGTTGTACTTACTATCAGAAAGGTGGATTCTATGACAGTGCACTGTAGAATCTAAAAATCTTAATGCTTGAAATTTTGTCAATAAATCTTATCACCTTCAAATTTTATTTGTGTTTTAGCTTTTAAATTAATTCCTTTTATTATTTTGAATAACTTAATTCATTAAACATTCTTATTAATGAGAATGTGTTTTTTATAATAGAGAAAAATTATATCAAAATATTTAGATTATTAAATTATTGATAGATATCAGCAAAAAATTAGTTAATTATTTTATTTTATTTTTTTATTAACAATTTTTGTACATTCTATTATTCTGGTTTCATTTATTCCATTATGTATGTAGATTGCTGCTCATTTAAGCTGCTGTGCTCGCCCTGAACCTAGTGACTTGCCTTCTTTGTGGAGAAATAATATGAAGTCATTGATGCAATTTTTATTTGCATCTTCTCAAGGTAGAGTACTAAACAAGTTTTGAATCAATATAAATAATAACTAAATTTGGGTTTTTTTTAGTTTGGATGAACCACTCAAAGAAATATCTCATAAAAAGTCTCTGTTCTTTCTTAAGTCATGTATTGAAGTTATGCCATATCACGCATTCGATTATTTGCACATTTCAAAGTTTTTATTTTTTTTACCTAGATGGATATCTGAATTTTATTAATGCAGCATTTTCTATAATTCCAGTGAAATACATCATGGAATAAAACATTAGTTTTTCTTTGTGACATTAATACTTGAGCAAACAATCTTGTAGGGCAGAACAATGTTCATGCTGAAATTCAATGTAACATCTGATAGGTAACAAAACTTAAGATGTAAGTTCACCTGTAAGATCCAATGACACTAAGAGAGCAAAAAAATAGGTTCAGTTTATATGGTTTTGACAAAAGCGAACTTCCTATCCACAGAATTGTGTTGAGAGTGAGCATTTTTAAATTTTGTCATCAGAGGGGTAGGAATTAACAAACAACTTGAATATATATTGTTAGGTTTTTCAATGCCAGGCCCATAACCCTAATGGGTTTTTCAATGCTGGGCCCATAAATACAATGTTAGGTATTTGGCAGGAAACCTAGCTGTGCATAACGGCTCAAAAAAAAATGCCGATAGCTCTGCACAATAGCTTAAGGGTGCGAAGTCGTTATAGATAACAGGTGGAAGTTAGCCAGTAAAAAAATAGCTAGAAGCTTTTAACATAAAACATAAACATTGTGTGTGAGGTATGAAATTTAAAAACAACAAAGTTTAATGGTATCAAAACATAAAAAATGCACATTTATTCAAGAAACAAAAAACAACAACTCATATATATATATATAATAGAAAAACAAATACAGTGAGTAGTATAATTAAAACATTTCCAACTTAGATAAACAGAAGCAGTTCAAGACAGAGGCGAAAGAAGTAAATAACAAAATTGTTCTTACCGCATTGGTACCGCTAACTAGCGAATTTTGACTTGCTGTGAAAGTCCTCGCTTATGAGAGAGAGAGAGTCTCAACAAATGCCGAATGCCTGGAGCATAGGTGACGGGATATCTGTAACAAATTCTGGGAACTCACACATACGACTTTAGCTGTAACTAGCTCGATGATGAAAAACAACACCGGCTAACCAACTCGGCGAACGGCGAGCACCTCAGGAAACGCCCCCTAACTCGACGGGAGCTTCATACTTGGATGATCCATCCATCACAACTCTATGGCGTCATAAGCAAAGCATGAACGATGACGGTATCGTTGAGCAGCTTGCTAAGTAAATAAAATAGCTGTGGGGAAAAAGACTGTTTTTCATAACATTTATATATATATATATGGGTCAGGATAACCGTGTGGTGATTTAAAACAAATACTATTATAACTACACTAACATTTAATGAAAACTTATTATTTACAAAAGATATTTACAAAGCTACGTCTTTAATTAATAACACAATAGGAAGATGAACATTATATAGCAGTCATCTACTGCTATCAGACAAATGCGTCATAGTTCGTCTCCGTCAAACCACTCACTGCTTAGGGTTGCCAGATCTCGTCATCTTTAGTGAGCTAGAGTGGCACAAATAGTAGTGTCATCTAGAGGAATATGCAGGTATCACAGACCGATCTAGGCTCAGGAACCCACACTCGGCCCTCCAGAGGATACTGCAAATATGCACAAAAAAAAAAAAAACAGCTAACAGAAAGACTGAAAAAGTACAAAATTATCTGAAAAGAAACAAATGTTTGAAACATATAGAGCTTATCGTCTTAGCTCTAAAAATGAAAAATGAGTCAGTTCGTCTTTAATCTTCATTTCCGTCAATTCGTCTTTAATCGTCATTTTCATCACTTCGTCTTTAGTCTTCATTTTGAGATGATAGCATGTTTTGCATTAATATTTTGGTATGATATACCATGGTTTTAGAAATTTAGTGCATGTCGTCGTGCAGTTAGGTCCTTTGTGATTTCCTTCTTTGACCATGTTATAGGTGTTGCCTCCTTTAACCTAAATATTTCGATTTTAGTTTCAAGTGTGGTGTGAACTGAGTTCTTTTTATAGCGACCAAATCGTTAAGTCTATAAGGTTTTGGTTCTTTTCTTCATAAGTTATACGTCTTCCTGTTTTCTTCTTTGATTTTAAAAATCTGTTACTTTGCATGCTTTCTGAGTTCATCTCTTTGAGCTTCAAAATTAGCTTGAAATTCGTTCTTGATCATTTCTTTGAGCTTCTCTAGACCTCTTACATTCATCTTCGTACCAAAAAGTAACTCAAAAGGTGTTGTATCTATGCTCCGTTGATATGTGGAATTCATCGTCTGCTGCAGTTCGTTCGTAAATTTATACCACTGAGCTGGATTTTCTGAAGATAACTTTGAAAGAACTGATATGATAGTCTGGTTGATCTTCTCAATCTGTCCGTTCAACATTTTGTTGTAAGTTCTAAGTTCATCGATCATTTCTTTCGTTTGTGACACTGCATTTTCTTTTTGTACAATTTAAAAATATTTGTTTGATTAATAACACCGGTAAAATATAAAATCACTATTACTCCTCCTATAATACACCAATCATAGTCAGACAAATTCCGAAATAATTCTGTTAACAAAACAAACCAGTCAAAGAAAGATCGGCGATTCGTAGTCTTCTGAGATTCAAGTCTTTGAGTATGAACATTTTCTCTCTTATTTTCATTTTGTGGTTTTTCATAATGAACATCATGTTTTAGTCCTATTTTTTCAGTACTTTTGTTTCTTTTAGAATCTTCTTCCTTTCTAGTATCTTCAGTCATTTCTTTTGGTTTTTGATCTTCACTATTCTCTGAAAATGGTAATCTACAGGGCTGATGGAATATAGTTTCATTACTTTTTACCAAAATATCTAATTCAACATTTGATGTGTTGGTTTTATGCGGTACATAATTCGAAACTAATTGTTGCACCATATCCTTGAAAGTATTTGGAACGTCAGGTTCAATGTTTAGTTCAACTTCATTAAAAGTTAAATCAACTGGTAGAATGGATAACATGTTCATTTCTTTTACACACTGAGATTTATTTTTAATCGTAATTCCATTTTCATTTATTAATGTCTCACCTTGCATTAATACATTAAGCCCTATGATGACGTCATAAGACATAACATTGTCTTCAACAACACAAGTATCTGCATTACACTTAAAATCCTCAACTTTAATATTTCCTTTAAAATAACCTAATGGTTTCACTACTCATTTACCAAAACCAATTAAAGAAGAATTCGATGGAATTAATTGTCCTACATTTAATTTATCAAACACAGATTTGCGAAGTAGCGTTACTTGACTCCCAGTATCTATTAGTGAACTTACACTTAAATTATCAATCATTACTTTATTGTTCAGTTTGGGTTCTACCTGAACATTCAATGTGGCTACTTCTGGTTTCGAATTTGTTCTAGGACATGATGAAGCAATGTGTCCAAAACCTTGACATAGAAAATACTTGACCCCCTTATCTTTATGGATACAAAATTTTGAAATGTGATTCTTTTCACCACAGTTAAAACAAATCTTATTTTTACGATTATCAAAATCATTATATTTCATTTTTTCAAAACCACCATTATACTTCACTTTATTTACACTTTCATTTTTAGAATTAAATCTATCACTATGTTCATATTTTGATTTTGTTTTATCAAAAGCATTAAATCTATCATTAAAATCATGTTTTGTTCTAATTCTATTGAAAGAACATTTACTCTTTGCCGAATCACTCTTTATTACTTCATAGATTTTAAGTTTTTCTTTGAATTCTAATAAATTCTTATATCCGTACAAAATAGTTTTTTTTCCGGTCTATCATTTATTCCTTTAATAACATAGTGCATTAAAGCAGATTCCTCAATTTTACCGCAATTGCACAACTCTTTCATCTTTAAAAAATATTCCTGAATGGTTTCAGAATCCCTTATTTTTCTTTTACTCAAAAGATCATGTAAATTAGCTAAATTTATTTCAAAAGAAAATTCATCAATCAAGGCTTGTCTTAATTTTTGCCACGAATTAATTTTGGTTTTTGTTCTAACAAATAACAAAGCATTTCCACCCAATGATCTTTTAGCCATAACAAATTTTTGTAAATCCGACAAATTAAATAGTACTGACATTCTCATAGTGGTCGATCCAATTAATTATATTTTCATGCAATTCTGCATTGAATTTAGAAATGGTACTTTCGATATCAGCATAATTAATATTAACACTTGAAATAACAGGGTTCGCATAAAAATTACTTCTATAAACATTATCACATTGTACTGAACAATCAGCTATATTTTTCTTTTCATTTATGTCGCACTGCATTGAAAAATAATTTTTACTATTCGCTTCTTCGCATTCCGAGTCAGAAGACAAAACATCTGTATTAATGTTCTGAGCCAGCGTTTGATATTACATAATAGAGACAGAATTCTTTTTGTAAGTTCTGGTTTAGCTCCTTTGAATGAAATGTTTAAAATGTTTGCTATGGTAATAAGCTCGCCAATCGAGAACACATCGTCAGTCTTTTTTAATTTCTTTTGAAATTTATCACTTTCGATTTAAAAATCAAATCCTTCGAAATTCCTTAGTCTCTTTTGATTTGACCTATCACCGTTATGATAAAAAATAAGTCTATGCAGAATTTTGATTTTATCTGATTTGAAATTTTTCAATGCAACGCTTATTTCTTTTATATCATTTAACATCATCTTGGAATATGAAGAATGTTCACGTACCTCTTAAAGATGCTTGACTTTAATCCATGTCCTTTAAGTCGTAAATCGTCACTGGTCAAACCATCAATGGTGAATATCAATCCTCTTCAATCCAGAATGAAGTCTTTGATACTAAATTAAGTCCTTGCGATTCACTTTTATATTTTAAAAAACCAAACATTATTCCTATATCGATAATCCTGGGATCTTTTGTCCTGTATCCCACTTCTGAGTGTGGGTCAGGATAACCGTGCAGTGATTTAAAACAATTACTATTATAACTACACTAACATTTGATGAAAACTTATTATTTACAAAAGATATTTACAAGAGTATGGAAAACTGCATGCTTTGATTTAAAACAATTACTATTATAACTACACTAACATTTGATGAAAACTTATTATTTACAAAAGATATTTACAAGGCTACATCTTTAATTAATAACACAATAGGCTGATGAACATTATATAGCGGTCGTCTACTGCTATCAGACAAACGCATCATAGTTCATCTCCGTCAAACCACTCACTGCTTGGGGTTGTTAGATCTCGTCATCTTTAGTGAGCTGGAGCGGCGCAGATAGTAGTGTCATCTAGTGGAATATGCAGGTATCACAGACCAATGTAGGCTCAGGAACCCACATATATATATATATATATGAGGAATGAAAATCAGCTTTTATTAGCAATAAGAGCATTGACCCATGTTAGGAAGGAAATCAGCAAAGTTTAGTTCAGCATGCAGTTTTCCATACTCATATTTTTAAATTTACAGAAGTAAGAAAGATAAATAACTGCTTAGCAGCACTATTCACATCATATCTGTGTTTGCTGTGTAAATGGTGTTAAGTCCAAAATGGGCTAAAATGAGTTATCAAACCAGGCATGTTTGAAAAATCAAGGGCTACCGCAGAGTACAGAAAGCTAAGTCCAGTTCCACTTCTAAATATTTTTATTCATCAGTGAAAATTTGGGGTATGTGAAACAAAACACAAACATGTTAGTTTTCAATCCTGTGTTTCTCAAAACTAAGATTTTGGACTTGATACTCTTTTACACCACAAAAAAAGATTTAAGGTAAGTTGGTGTAACTGGGCCCATGGCATAACTGGGCCATCCCCCTCCTAGATTTTTCCTTTACATATTAGGTGGGAATTCCACCTGTTGTGGCAACACTGGTCTATCTTACAACAATCTGTCTTACAATATTGATAATTGCTTTGAAAAATTATTTTTAAATGGGGTTTGAATTTTTTTTTTCTTTTTCTAGATATATAAGCATTGGACCCTGTTACCCAGTCACAAATTCTATTGTTTCTTATGAGAAATAGACTTGGGTGGTCCACTTACTCCGTTTATCAGGGGAACTGGGCCCATCTGTATTTAAAAATTTATACAATATTTATGTATATTATATAATAGAAATCAATATTATAGCTTAAACAGACTCCCTAAGACTTACTAAAATGCATGTAATATAAAGATTTTTGAAAATTATACATGTTAGTATAATTTTAATGTGTTAAAAATATAGTATATAAAAAAGTTGAAAATATATGGCCCAGTTACCCCAACTTACCTTAGTGATTAGCATCACAAGCTTCCGTGGGGTGGGCTCGGGTTTGAATCCTGCCTAAAGCATGGCCATTCTTGTACTGTCCCCTTATAGGGAGTGATGTTGATTCGTCTATATGGTGCTGTCATAATAAAGAAGCCAACAAAATTGTTGTGTGGAAGAGCAAATGTCACCAAAAGCCTGTCACATTGGGAAAAAAAAAACTATGGGTTTAAAATACTAAGTTGAGTATGGAGGATTTTAGCTACAGTTGGAGTGTTTGTTCTACTGCTCAACCATATATATAGCAAATTTTGCAGAATTTCAACTAGAATTACATTTTTTAGAGGTTTTCCAGATCCTGAAAGAAAAATGCTTGTTCTTGGAATGAGGGGTGTTAATGAAAATTTACCTTGGAATCACCTCCCCACCCCACCCCATTTTTTTTTTTTTTTTGTTTTTTGTTTAACCCTGACATCCTCCCTCACTCTCTTTCTGACTCTCTTACACACATAGTTTTGTAATATGAATGTGCAGTGAGAAGCTCTTCTGATATAAATTGAGTTTTGAACTCAAAATACATGCAAATATTCATAATGTTTTGTTTTATAGGTGTTGCTGGACATGTTAAAGATCCTTATGGCAATCCTATGAAAAATGCAACAGTGAAGTTAATGAACAGCGAAAGACTAATTCCTGTCCATCCGGAAACTGGATTTTTCTCTCTTACTGTAGCTCCAGGATCTTACACATTTTCATGTATGTTTTATAATTCTTTGTAAAATATATTTTTACTGATGTTATTAATTTTTTGTCATTTCTCAACTGCAAACTTTTATGATTTGTCCATGAATTTAATATTGCTCATATTTTTTTATTATATATACAGAGATAATTTATTATTTATTCAAAAATTTATCATTTTTTTTATGTCCTGTTTTTAATTGGTTATTGCATTGGGAATGAATTGCCTCAGACTTTTAGCATTGACTTTTAAAAATTCCTAATTGAGTCCTTTTCTGTATAAATCTCCAAAATGTATCTTGATCTCGCTATCCAGGGATCTTTTAAATGTATATAATCTTTCTTTCAGAGAAAAACATGGAGGTTTAAACTTTTTTCTTTGCATAAGATAGGAAGATTTCATTCTGTTTGTAAGTGGGGAATATCAATCTTGATGTGTGCTTATGCGTTGTTTAAACATCTACTAGCATTTTTTTTAGAAGAGGTTTGGCATCTTTAATTCCTTAATTAAATGTCTATATTTGATGAACCCAGTGTTTCAGCTCTGTCTAAAAGCTTGGAATATTCCTTTCCAGATACATGAATGTTATTTGTAACAATAGCTTATTTGACCATAGCCTTTTTTTAATAGACATATACATAAAATATAATTGTTTTGACAACATTCTGTTCTTACTTTCTTATTTCTGCCCTTATGAAAAGATGGCCAATTCATCTAATATCCTAAGCCCCTATGCATATTTTACTTTTTTCCCTCTGGAAATCAAAAATGAAACAGCAATCATAATATAGCTGGAAGAAGGCTTCTTTCTCTGAAATTTTTTTAAAAACTTATGAATAACATGAAGAATAATTTTTATTTCTAATAAGACTTTAAAAGGAATTTGAGCCTTCTTTTTTTTTACCCCAAAAGATTTATGTATTTTATAAAAATTAAATCTTTCTAAAATTTTAACAAGAATTTTTTTTTTTTTTTTTTTTTTTTTTTTTGAGGGGGGGGGGGGGTCAAGTATTACGTTTTTTAAGTGTTTCTCCAAGAATTAATAAATTTTGACTAGGTAACTGAAAACCTTTCCATTTCTAAGGAAAGGTTTCAAAATCTTAATATAATTTGGATTTTTTAATTTTTTTTTTTTTTTGCATTGAGAACTGATTAATTTATGTATGAAACATGACTGTTTGGTTTTTTTTTCCTTTTTTCAAAAGGAGCAAAGTTCTTTATTTGTTAAAAGTGAATTGAATCTTAATTTTCTTTTACCAAAAAATGCACAAATTGGCAATTAAGTAATTTAATCTTTAACAATACATTATTATTTACCCCTTTTTTTCTAGAATAAGATTGCAAAACATATAAGTAAATATTTTTGTGGAAATTATTTTATTTAAATTGTGAGTTTATTCAATTACCTATGATGCTACTAGTTTAAATATTCATATAAGGTGTACCTCCTTTTTTCTCTCTGTTTTATAATTTATTATATTTTAAACCCCCTATCTGTTATTCTTAGATCAATTTATCTTGCTTGGTTTTAAAACTAAATTTTTGTTTTACATCGTAGTTAATGTTTCAAAGGTGAATATAATTTATTGTATGTCTTGACTTTTAAAGAATTTGATTTTGTAAACTTACCTTTCCATTACAGTTACTTGCCATGAACATCAAAGTGTAACTCAGTCGGCCCTTGTAAAGGAAGAGAGACTTTCAATGTTAGATGTTGTTCTTGATCCATTAATAACATCCATTCAGTCTCATGATTATTCCTCTATGGTGAGGTCTCTGAAGAGTATAGTCGCTCATTATCCTGCTATTACATCACTCTATAGGTGAGTAATTGTTTTTCTTATTGATCAGTTGTCTCATGCAGAGAAGTGATTTGAAAATTTAAGCTTTGGCCCAGCCTGTAGCTGAGAGGAAATAATCTAGATCTAATGTATATCATAAAGTTTATTTTAGTTTTGCTTTTATTTATTTTTAGTCTGGACTTTCCCTATCAGTGGTTCTGTGTTCACATAAAGTGCTGAGATCCCTGATATTGTTTTTCAGCCCTCAAAAATCTAATCACATAGTAATTTTAGTACATTGTTAATGCTAAAGGACAATAATTTTTAATGGTAATTAATTTAGTTTCAATTTTCAATTTTTATTCAGTTTTTTTTTAAATGAAAATTTTGACTGGTATGATAGCCCCATATCACTTTTGTTTGCATAAAGTGATATGGGGCAACTTTATGCAAACCATACTGGTCCAACTTTATGCAAACTATGCTTTTACTGGTGCAAATCTTATTTTGTTTGCACCAGTAAAGGTTAAAGCTTAATATTGTTAAAGCCAAGTCTTGTGTAATCTTTATAGTAAAAAGAGAACTTTCACATTCCTTGTTAACTGCATATATAAGGTTCCCATATTAACCTTTTAACTATCAAGTTATTTTGATGATTTAATACTAGTGGTGCCATCTATTGAATAAAGACCAAATCAACTTGTCCTGAGATAGATTCGGGTTTGACAATAAGATGCAACAAAAAAAATCTACCTCAAGACTATCTCGGGCATGACATTTTGGAACACAAGTTCCGCGCCTAAGATTCTCTCAGGCACGACAGTTAAAAGGTTAAGGATGCAAATAAAAGTTATATGGGGCTATCATATCAGTTAAAATTTCCATTAAAAAATGAATAAAAATTGAAAATTGAAATTAAATTAATTACCTTTAAAAATTATTTTTAATTTATTTGTTACAAAAAATTTCTATAGTGCTCCCAAAACCAAACAAACAAAGGGAATCCCTTTTCAGTGATGTTAATGACATAAAGTTATACAGCATTTTTTAAATAATTACAATACCAAACAATTTTTAAAGACTTTAGGACTTATAAATTCTTTTGGTAGAAATGAAGCTAATGAAAAATTCATTGCTGTGGCGTCATCTGTCAAATCACAATCCCTAATTCTCATGTTAGATACATTTTCATATGAATTATTTTGTTCTTGCCACCAATGAGCAGGGCCTTTTTATCGCATGGGCAAATCGGGACTTTGCCCAGGGCCCCCTGATGCTAGGGGCCCCAAAACCCCCTTGGTGTATGCACCTAGTACTTCTAATAGTATGTATTTTTATAAATGTCCGTAAGGGGGGGCCCCCAAATAGCATCTGCCCAGGGGCCCCCAGCGTTCATAATCAGGCCCTGCCAATGAGAATCTTACAGGAGTCTGTTGTTGTTGTTACATATGGCAGTTTGGAACTTAATCCATACAAATCTGGCCACTCACCAAAACAAACAGAAACCACAAAAACATTTCAAGAGGAGCAACCAAAATAGGCCTGAAATACAGTTTAAAAACAAAATTAGAGTTCAATGATAAAAATTTTAAAAGCTAGAAGCATAATGCTTGAAGACCATGTGGTCAGGACATGAGTTCTCTGGCCCTCCTATAAAGAGTACTCAAGTCACCATTCTGTTGTAAGTTGTAGTCCAGTTCCGTGCAAGCAAGTATATGGGATTCATTCATTTTATCAGTCTTACATAAAGTGTATATGCTCGAGTTCAAAATCCCTATTTTGGCCAGGTGTTCGGCCAGGCAGTCGTGCCTGGTTCTTAATCTAAAATTAGCCACAGCCACTTTACGTGTTTTTTGATTAAACATTTATAGGATGATTTTTTACTAAACTCTTACAGGATTCTTCTGAGACCTTTATTGATCAATTAATTTCATTGATAATAGTGTTGCAACAATAAGATTTGGAATTGTTAGAATTATTTAGTTTATTAAAATTCTTAGATTAGATTAATACACGGAATATATATTATATAATTTCCTTGTTCATCATATGATTATTTACTAGCAAATAATACTAAGCATTTTTAGCTTGTTAATAAACTGTAAAATTTATCTATTTTTAAAAGTTTTCTTGAGCTTATTATTTTTTATTTGTTTGTTTTTAGTATTGGTAAAAATAAAGCAGGAAATGACCTTTGGGTGCTTGAGATTGGTGTGCAGTATGGTGAACAAGATCGTTTTATTCCAGCCGTCAGATTTGTAGCCGGCCTGAGTGGTTATGATGCTGTAAACACTGAAATCCTCATGCAATTAGCTGACTATTTAGTAATGCATTATGGGAAAGATACTCTAATAACCAGTGTAAGTTATTTTCCATTATATATATTGACAAATATTCAAGTTGCCTTTAATTAGTATAAAAAATGGGTTAAGTATTACCTGAAAAGAGTGTATTAATGGAGCATAAGTAAGTAATGTACTAAAATAATGTTGCAGTTAGGTTGTTTACTTATTTTCCTGAAGAATGGTATGATTATTATCAGTTGTAAAAAGGAAAAATTTGCTCTCAAAACTAGTTGTCTTTTCTGCTATTGATGATAATATAACACTTTTCCAATGTAATTCTTGTGAAGTCATTTTTGCACTTTGTTAAAACATTTGTGCTTTCATGGTTGCTCTATTTCTCCCACAGATAGTTTAATTAAATATTAAGTTATTTATTAAATTTTAAGTTATTTATAATATCAGGTAATTTTTATAGGGAAATTTTCATACAAAATATAAGCTTTTCACTGTTCTACCTATCAATACTTACAGAGAATAGGTAGAAACTTCAAAATTGTTCAGCAAGATATTCATTATAAAGCATTTTACTGTTTTATTTTGGATTGCAAAGAAATTTTTTATTCTCTAATAATACTGTGCCATAGTTTAGTGTAATTCTGTTTCACTTTGTATTCAAGAGTGTTATCGGCTGTGGTCCACTTCCACCAAGGCAGATTCAACCTAGGGCCATAGTTCTAGGCATATGAAAATTTGTTTATGTGTGACATATATTTATAAAATCAACCAATGAACTTTATTGTTAACCCATTAATGCCGACTTTGTTTTCTTTAACCATTTTTGTTACTTCTCTCATATTTGTATGTTTTAAGCCTATTAATGTGTATTATAGTAAAATTATATTTTTAGTTGTACTTTAACTATGTTTTTTTTACTGGTACGTTTTCGTACCAATCGGCATATGTGTGTAGTACACATCGAGAATAAAAGCTAATATTAAATTTATTTATTAATGAAAATAATAACAAAATCGTGAATACCACAATTAAATTAAAAGCATGTAAGATGATTTTCTGACAGAATAAGGCAATATAATGTCTATTGAGTGCAAACATGATAGTTTTTATGGCACTGAGGATGCAGTGGCACATTACACTTTTCGCAATTGTAGCTGCTTCTACCGGAACAGTTCTTGCAACTGGCATGTTCTTGGTCTGATCTGATTCACCAGTGACTATTCTTCTCAAATCTTATTTGTGAGGCCGCTTTATGCCTAAATGAAATTGGCTTACCTGGCCCTATAGGCAATGTTCCATAAGTGCCTAACAGTTCCTGTGCGCATTGTCGTACGAACTCAAGAAGTGGGATTTTGTCAGTATCATTTTTCATTTTATACAATTTCCATCCATTTATAACACTGGCACTAAGTACAAACAAAAACAATGGCCACCACCAGTTTTTAGAACGAATTCTTTGCTACAACTTGATCACGATAATTGAACGATAATTTGCCACAGCTTGATCAACAAGGTCGACACAACCCATATGCTTATTATAAATGTTTAGCTGTTGTGGCATGGAAACATTAATTTTCTTTTTTTCTGCAGCACTCCATCGAGTAGCATATGCAATAGGTTTTGTAGAATCTTTGTTACTTGCAACAGTAACAACTTTATTGTCATTTTATTTGACGATACTGATATCTTCATGACATATATATATTCATATGTCCCCCTTGCCGACTTTTTCAAGATTTCTTTGGATGATAAAGGAGCATTTTCAGCCTGTTTTCTCTCAATGTCCCGGTTCCTGCTATGCCTCTTTTCTATAGCTCTTTCAGCAAGGGAATGCTAGTAAATAAGTTGTCCATGACAACATGTGTCCCAGGTGGGATCTCGCATTTGTCTAGTAACCCAAGAACAACATCGGCACCTTGGCCTAAATCAGTTTTTGATAATTTTGTAGATGCTCTGCAATAAGGTTCAGCATGCAATAAAAGACCATTAGAAGAACACAGAGTCCAAAGTTTTAAGCCAAAATGTATTGGCTTACCTCTTATGAATTGCGTTAGTCCGTGATGCCCGAAATATGGAATTATAGACTCATCTACACTCAAAATTTTATACCAGCAACATAAAAGCATGACTTTCAAGGGGCAACAATTTATAAAAAACACTTTTATAACAATGATTTAAAGTCAAAATATTATTTCAAAAAATTCAAATTCAAACGTGAAAGATTTTCGATTTTAATTCAAATGTGAAAGATTTCCGATTTTAATTCAAACTTGACTATATATTAGCCGGTTGGTATGGTTTCGTACCAACAATATATAAATTTTTATATTTTATAATACAAAGAAAAACATGACTTTCAAGTGGCATGAATTTATAACATACACTTTTATAACAGTCAATATATAATTTTGAGATAAATCCAAAACTCTAAACTTACTATTTTCTATGTGATGTCAGAGGCATCTCGTTTCACGACGCTTTCACCTGAGCATAACGTCAAATAGCAACAAGAACTTGAGAGCAAATGGTGGAAAATCTATTTTTCCCGCTGTTCTGAACCAAGAACCAACCCCCCAAGCGCTGTTGGAGCAGCGCCCCCTTTTAAAAAGAAGGGTGTTTGTTTATCAGTGTTCATCGAGAGACCCCTTCAGGAGAGACGTGTTTTGCGGGGCTTGTGACCGCGTAACCGATGGGTCTGAGTCCGTTATTGAGATATGTAATAAATTGAGTTTTAAACAGTCCATGAGTGTATACTTTGTGTGGTGTCCTGAGCTAGCGACGCCACCTGGTCCGTCAGAACCTTAGAAGGCAACCTTGGATATTTTTGTGTGTTAACCTCCGGTTTATTGAGGATTTCGATTTGTGATGCTCCTGGAAGAGAAGTAGGAATCTTTTATAGTACATTAGTGAATATCTGTGATTTAATGAGTCCTGAATTTAAAATTGTGATTTAATGAGTCTTGAATTTAAAGCTGTGATTTAATGAGTTCCAAATTTTAAAACTGTGATTTAATGAGTACCGAATTTATATCTGTGATTTAATGAGTTCTGAATTTTAAAACTGTGATTTAATGAGTACTTAATTTGTGTTGTTGTGAGATTTAACGCATATTTACTGAGTTACTGATACAATGTTTAAGAACGCGATAAAAGATGATCTTCGGCTTGTTGCCGTAAATCTAAATGAAGCAGTAACGGACAAAATGTCTGTGCTTGAGTTGACAAATATTATAAAGCATTCTGAGAAATTTAAAAATGATCCTGATTGCGTTGAGGAATTAATTACAGAGATTGTGGATACTAGAAAATCAGAAGAGCAGAGAGAGTTAGATTTAAAAAATAAAGAGATAGAGTTTGAAAAACTTAAGCTGAAAAAAACACGAGCCGAGCTAGAATTGGCTAAAATCCGAGCTGAATCGAGAGAGATTTCCCCGGAAAAAGAAAATCCGGTTGAGAAAGGTGAATCTTTAGAGTCGCTTGTGAAAGGTGTTCGAACTTTAACTTTAAGAGTTCCTAGCAAACCCGAAGGATGGGTGCTATATTTTGCATCGTTAGAGAGGGCTTTTCACACGAAAAACGTGCCAGAAAAGTTCAAAGCTGAGATTCTCATAAATTTGCTAGGTAAGAAGGCCTCAAATGTGCTGACATACATCAAAGATGATGAGCTTTATGACTATTCAAAAGCCAAAACAATCGTCTTACGGGAATTTGAAACGTCACCGCAAGATATTTTAGAACAATTCAGAAAAGCAGTACGTCAGACAAATGAGACGCATTTACAATTTACATCTCGACTAACAACTAGTCTTGATTACTACCTAAAATTGAGAAAAGTGACAGATTTCGAAACATTAAAAAAACTCTTGGTTTCCGATAAACTATTTCAAACATTAGACAAAGAGACTGCTTCCTTTATAAGCGTAAGACAGTCTGAAACGTGGTTTCAGCCGATTCAGATGTCTAAGGAGATTGACGTATATTTTGCTTCACGAGGAAAAACCATGACCATAAATTCCAGTTATCAGAAAAATTCATATTCAAGAAATGTGTCTCAATCATTTTTATCTGAAGTGAAACATTCACAATGCATATTATATTGCGAGGAAAAAATTAATCATATTGTATCTAAATGCCCAAAGTACAAAGCATTATCTATCAATGAAAGAATTGAGGTGGTGAAGAGAAATCGTCTATGTTTCAACTGTCTAGGATCTCACAAGAAATCAGTTTGTGAGTCAAAAAGTTCATGTTACTTTTGTGGAAAAAAGCATCACTCTTCACTATGCTATGCGATAGAGGAAATTGTCCTTGAAAATCACCCCCCTGCGAATGAGAGAGCATCTTCGGATACGAGTCAACCCCTCCTTTCTCCCAATGCAGAGAACGTTGACCCCAGACATCCCTTATCAGCGGCAACAAATAGGGGCGGGTCGTCCTTCCAGAGTACTAGTCAAAACAATAATTCAGTTCTTTCTGTGCGAGGGATAAATAAATGTAAAACCGTTTTGCTCAGTACTGTGAATTATTTGTTGAGGGACAATTGAGGAAAATTATATAATGCACGAGCAGTTTTAGATCCAGGGGCCATGAATTCTTTCATGACCATAGACTGTGCGAATAGTCTCAGTTTAAAAAGAGATAGAACCAATATGACAGGTTGCGAGATAGGAGATACCTCCACCACAATTAAATATGTGGTTAGTACTACAATTTCCAATTTTGAGGGAAATTTTGAAAGAGAATTAGAATTTTTAGTTGTATCCAGAATTACAGATTTCTTGTCGTCAAAAATGCTTAAGGTAAATGTGCCAGAATTAAGCTATGTAAAACTAGCGGATGAAAACTTTAATGTGCCAGGTCGCGTAGATCTGCTTTTGAGCGCTGAAATCTTTTATGAGCTGTTACAGCCAGGTCAGATTTATCCTGCTAATAGTAATTTGATTCTACAGAATACAGTTTTTGGATATGTAGTTAGTGGGAGCATACCCATAGCAACTGAGGGAAATGTACATTGTGCGTTCATTGGGGATAATACTGGTTTAAATGAAGCTTTAGAGAAATTTTGGGAAATAGAAAATGTGGAGATGGCAGTACCCAAAAATAAAGAAGCAATAATTTGTGAAGAGCATTTTGAGAAAAACGTTAAGAGAGATAGTACAAGGAGGGAAGTACCCAAAAATAAAGAAGCAATAATTTGTGAAGAGCATTATGAGAAAAGCGTTAAGAGAGATGAATATGAGAATAATCCTTTAGCGTCACCAGTTTTAGAGAGAGACTTCTACATGGACGATGTCCTGAGTGGTGCCGACACTCTGAGCGAAGCTTCAATCGGAGTTAATAGGGGTTCTCAAGAGCGGAGGCGTGATGCTACACAAGTGGTGTAGTAATAACCCTGAATTAAAAACAGGGCTTGACAGTGACTACAATTTTCAAGAAGAAACAAAGGCGCTAGGTGTATCGTGGAAACCTAGCATTGACCACTTTACTTTCCAAATTCAGCTGGAAAACGTGGTTCCGCCTACGAAGAGATCAGTGCTTTCCACAATTGCGCGAGCTTTTGACACCCTTGGACTCTTAGGTCCGGTGGTGGCGAGAGCAAAGATCTTTTTACAAAAACTGTGGTGCTTGAATTTAGACTGGAGCGATCCGCTTCCTGACACAGAAGCGCAACAGTGGAAAGATTTCATTGAATCCTTGCCAGCAATAATTAACGTGAGTGTTAAGAGGTGTATACTGATAGAAAAATCAGTGCATATTGAGCTTCACGGAATTGCAGATGCGTCCGAGTCTGCATATGGATGCGTCATTTACTGCAAATCAACGTCAGAAAATGGTTCTTTCGAAGTGAACTTGGTTTGTAGCAAGTCATGTGTGTCGCCTCTTAAGCGGGCTACAATACCAAGGTTAGAGTTATGTGCAGCAGTTCTGTTAGCAAAGTTGATAACCAAAGTGAAGAGTGCCTTACAATTTAAGGCAAGTGATATCTATCTGTGGAGTGATTCCATGATTGTACCTTCATGGATACGAAAAGAGCCCTACCTACTAAAAACGTTCGTGGCAAACCGTGTAGCCAAAATACAAGACCTGACAGCAGTGCAACAGTGGCGTCACGTGTTTTCCGAGAACAATCCAGCGGACCTTACCTTGAGAGGAATGAATCCTGAGAAACTGGCTACGAGTGAACTGTGGTTCGAGGATCCTACTTTCCTGACTGACCGAGAGTATCCCGAACGTGAAATTCCTACATCAGTCATACGAGACGAGTTCACGTCTGAACTCAAACATTCAAAACAAAGTGACTTACATGTGCTTACTGTAACTTCTAATTCATTTCATCAAGAGTTATTTAGTATTAGTAACAGTTACACTAAATCAAATGTTGTTGTGTATTATGTAACTAGAGAGTACACTACAAAGTTTTTTGTTGACCCTACAAACCCTATAGTTCTAAAGACTAGATCACGAGCACAAAATGTTCACAATGAATGTGTAAAATTTGAGAAAATTTTCAATAAGAGAAAAAAGGAAAACTCTATAAGTGAGAAAAAAATTATTTGTGTTTTAGATTACTCAAGGGTCGAACTTTTATTCATTGTGTTGTTAACAATTCTTTTGAAAAATGAGTGCTTTTATAATATTTTCCATATAGGTATATTCTTGTGTAATACTTTGTGCTGTTATTGTTTAATTAACCTTTCTCTCGTATACTTAGTTAATATTGGTTAGACTTTAACTGTCTTTTTGTCATTAAGGGTAAATTTCACTATTTTATCAATTCTCAAAAAATTAGTGTTTGGTAGAATAATTAATTGAGCAGGTACTCGCTTGTCCAACTGTAAAAGAATGACAAAAGTAATTCAAATTTTTTGGAGGAAATGGTAGGTACAGTATCTTAATAATCCGCAACAGAGGTCCAAGTGGATGATGTAGAAAAATAATGTGAAAATCAATGAGCTAGTGCTTCTCAAGGATGAAAATCTACCTCCTCAAAAATGGGCATTAGGTAGAATAATTGAGCTCTATTTTGGTGATGACAAATGGGTCAGAGTTGTTAAGGTGAAAACTCAGTCTGGAATCTTTAAAAGGCCCATTACTAAAATCTGTATTTTACCTGTTAATATGTAATCTTTATATTAGTATTTTTTGTTATGTGTATTTTAATGTTTTCATATACTTGTGCTTATTTTATATATATTTTTTATTATTTATGTAATGGTTATATAATTAAATGGTTGAATGTTACCATTGCAACGTGGGGCGGAATGTTCTGAACCAAGAACCAAGCGCTGTTGCAGCAGCGCCCCCTTTTAAAAAGATGGGTGTTTGTTTATCAGTGTTCATCGAGAGACCCCTTCGGGAGAGACATGTTTTGCGGTGCTTGTGACCGCGTAACCAATGGGTCTGAGTCCGTTATTGAGATATGTAATAAATTGAGTTTTAAACAGTCCATGAGTGTATACTTTGTGTGGTGTCCTGAGCTAGCGACGACACCCGCTATCAGTGAACTATTCTTGAAACACATGAACAATATTGGACAACTAGACACATTTAGTGCAGAGAAAAAGGACTATTCTTAGGCTGATATGATTTCGTACCAATAGGCATTAATGGGTTAATAAAGAATATATGATGCCATTTTTGAATGACCAAATTTTTCATATGCCCTTAGGTTAAAACCCTTAAAAAGATTAGTAACTTTGTCAAGGCCTGTTAGGTGCATTTGAGAAGCAAATGAATAACAAATTATAATGTTTTCTAGCTCAGAAGTATTATCTGAGCTTTGAGCAATTAATTGAAAATCAAAATGTATTCTTGTCTAATTTTGATTTATTCAGTTTTTTTTATTTTTATTTTGAAGAGTTTTAAAACATAAGTTTGATAACAAGAGTCAAAATATGAAAAAGAGGGGGAGGGGAGTGTTTGAAGGATTGACCTATTGTATTGATTATTTTGCAGTTGGCAATATTTAATGTTTTTTGAAGGGTTAAAATGTTAGTAGACTTGAACCAGTCAACAATAGAGAATGGTTTTCATGTTTACTGCCAAACTGCTGTAATTTGTGGAAAATTATTTTAAAATTTACTTTAAAATTTGAGTAATGGAGATGCATACATGTGTAGTCCCCCACACAATAACCCAACTTTTTGTGTATAAAACTTGATGAATTTTTTAAAAAATGAATAAGGTTATAAAAAAATAGTTGTAGGTACTTTTTAACGTATTTCAAAAGTCTGTAACAAAGTATAATTTTCCAGTTATGTTAGTATTTAAAAAAAAAAAAATTTCAGCTTATTAAAAAGACGAAGATTTACATTGCACCTTTACTTGATACTGGTGATCCAGAAACTGAATCTGCAGTTTGTGGACTGGAAAGGAACCCGAAGCAGATGGATTTGAACAAAAATTTTGCTGGTTAGTTTTTTGCTTTATTTCCTTCTGTATTTTGTAACAAATTATTCTGAGTAATTTTGCTTTTAAAGTAACATTATTTTCATTTGAATATTAATCTTTAAGTTGGGCAAAGTTACTAAATGGATTTCAATATATAAAGATTGAAATAGACAGAACTCAGGACAAATAATTTATCAGTTGAGATTCACATTTTATATTTGACAAAATAAGGAACAATCTATGAAGTATTATTATTATTATTATTATTACTGATTTATCATACATGTTAATTTGTGTGTATTTTGTTTGCCTAATTAATATCTGGTTCATGATGTTCCTTAGAATCACAAAAAACAGCTGCCCCTGAGACCAATTTAATCAAAAAATGGATTTTGACAAAACCCATTGTGCTATCAGCTGCTTTCACAGCTTATATTCGCATTTTATATTTGAAAAAATAAGGAACAATCTATGAAATATTATTATTATTATTATTATTATTATTATTATTACTGATTTATCATATGCATTAATTTGTGTGTATTTTGTTTGCCTAATTAATATCTGGTTCATGATGTTCCTTAGAATCACAAAAAACAGCTGCCCCTGAGACCAATTTAATCAAAAAATGGATTTTGACAAAACCCACAGTGCTATCAGCTGCTTTGTTTAGTGGAGCAGAAGTTGTAGCTTATCCACCACAGGACTCTTCTTCAGGTAATATTTCAGAAATTTAATTCTTAGCTCTTTTTTTAAAATTATTATTTTTTTTTTATTTGTTAGCAATATCTAGAGAAAATTAGCCATGACATGTGTTGTGTGATCACTCTAAGGCCTGAAAATTTGGGACTTTTTTCCTTCCGAAATTTGGATATATGCACACAGTATCTTGTGTATACAAGTGTGTGTGTTTTGACTTCATTCCAAGACTTCTATGTTTACTCATCTATATATATAAAACAGTTCCGTAACTGACTGACTGACTGATTGACTGACAGATAATGCACAAACCAAACTACTGGACCTAAAGGGCTGAAATTTTGCATGGCAATTCTTCTTATAGTGTAGGGGTGCACTAAGAAAGATTTTTGAAAAATTCTTTTTTAGATTTTTTTAAATTAAATTTTTAAGCTGTGTTTTGTAACATTCTTTAAAGTTTGCATTTAAAATAATAATCTGAGGGTTATAAAATTTATATCACGAGAAAGATCATAAAAATTCCTTTAAAATGAAATCTTTTTTGAATCTTAAAGGATTCAAAAATTCTACCCCCATTTTCGGATTTTTGGTGAATTTTTAAAGATTAATTTTTAGAATTTAATTTATTAAATGCTGATCGCATGGTTTCTTTTCTTTTTGTGATACTTTAAACTAATTTTGCATCACATGCATAACAACGAAATAAATTGACAAAAAATTTTTTTTTTTTTTTTTCTAATGTGGCAGACAATTGGACATTATCCAAAAAAATATTAAAATGCATTAAAAGAAATGTTCCTCAAACTGTACTGTTATATTAACTGTACTATAATATTCTTTAATATGTTCTTTTAGCTTTAATTTCAATATTTTCTTCTACATTATTTTGTCTATAAAAATATCCATTATGATTTTTTATAAATATATTTTTTTGTTTTCTTTTTGGCATTAATTTCATACATTGACCATTGTATTTAATTTGAATGTACTCTGTAGCAAAGCATAGGTATTCAGCTAGTATATATATATATATATATATATATATATATATATATATATATATGTTAATTAAATTCCCATATGCATATCATAAATCCACATCTATTTTGACACATCTATTTTGTACCCAATGATTTTCCACATCTATTTTAAACCATCTAACCTTTAAAAATAATCAAACACTTTAATAACTATTATATTTTGTTAGTTAATACATTTTGGGAGAAAGTCCTTGGAAAGTATATGAGACTGTAAGAGATTTCGTTCAGCATACTCTATTTGTGTTCATAGTGGAAAAAAATAAAACTGAAACTATCAGTAAAGTTAGAGGCAAATATCTATTTGTTTCTCCATTCATTGTGCTTGCTGAGAAAAACATTAAAAAAAACCTTGATTCTAAAGCAGTTAAACTGAAGAAATATAAATCATGGTAGTAAATGGTACTAAAATTCACAAATTATTCTAAAACAGCTTTAAAAATATTATGTATTAAACAATCTGCTTGGGAACCATATTTCAATGTTACACACTAGGTAAACCTGTTGAGATTAAGATACAATCAGGAGGCTAAATAATCAAGAAAAACTATGAAAAAAATATCTGTCTTCAAATGAATAATGATCAGTTTAGGACTCAAGATCAATATTCCATTGGCATGCAACACGGAAACCTGCAAAAATTATGTTGATGTAATACATAAATAGCATGTTCTAAAACAAACTCAAGCTTTTAATTATAAAGGATTTTCACTAGATAGGAAGTACCGATAGAACTTGTAAAATACAAGGAAATCTAAAATTCAGAAAAATGAAGCCTATATATATATATATGGCATAGATTTACCCTTTCATTGATTTTGTACTATCTGCCCATGAACTGTTTTGTAATTGGAAAAACTTATACTATTGAAGATCCCATTGAAAATTATAATAACAGTCATTGCATTTAATATCTGTTTTTATTCTGTGTTATGATTGAAAGTTAAACACTGATTCCATTCTCCAGTGACACAATTCTTTTGTAGTAAGGTGTGTATTGAGCAAAAGTAGGTGCACAGAGACACCATCCTTTGAGTAACACACCACTGTGGATTATAAGAGAAATTTTTCTAATTTACAGACATTATGAAAATGGGGTTGCTGTAAATTATAGGCAAGAAATTACAGTATAAAGTTGTTATATTTTGTTAATGTGTGCACTCATAATATACCTTTAATAATCATAGATATTTAAATATTTATTCTTCAAGTTTATGTGAAACTTTAATCTAATTTGAAGAAATTGTGTTTCATATAGGTTGCAGAATACTACATAGAGATTTCAGTATAAAATTTTATGTTTTAAAAATAAAAAATTGCATGATTTTATTTGAATTTTTTTTAAAAACCTAATGGTGGCAATTTTTTTACAGGTATAAGTATGTCAGAATTGGAAGAAAGCACATTTATTCAACTCTCTAAAGTGTATAGTGGAAGTCATCTTAAAATGCACAAAGGCTCTTTCACTTGTGATTCACATAAATGTAAGATTTTACAGCTTTCATAGAATTACATAATCATTTGTTCCGTTTATTTCCATTTTATGCATCCTGTGCCATTTGAAACAAATGGGAATTTGTTTCAAATTCTTTGTTTTAATCCTTATAGATAATTTTACTAATGGAATCACTAAGGCTTCAGTGCTTCATGAGCATAAAGGAAGTTATATGGTATGACATATTTTCTTTATTCTTTTATAAATTTGAATTATTTTGGAAAAAGCTAATCAAGGTAAACAAACCTGTACAGAACTTCTACATGTGTAATTATTACTTGTGTAGTAGCACACATGACCAGGGCTTGAAGATATCTGTCCAAGGATCATATCCTTTTTGCTCTTGTTTAAATCTCTCTGAGCAGAATAGAAATATTAAGAGTCAAACGATTTCTGTCTGAACTGGAACAAACTTTTAAAATAAATAAATAAATAAATAAATAAAAATAAAAAAACTAATATCAAGTTTGTTTGTGGATTGAATCCCAAGGATAGTTTTATTTTCACTCCTTCTGAATTGATCTGGCTTAGAACAAAAAAATTTTGTTCTGAGAAATTTCACTCCAGTTTAAAAAAAATATGTATACACTAGCATTATTGCCCGGCGTTGCCCGGGTAGATATATAGATATAAAATTTATCATGCATTCCATCAAAAAAATACTTAGATGCACCCCCCACTCTTCATGTTTATCTGGCCAGACAGAATGCGCTTAGCGCATTTCTACTGAAATGATATACCCAGTATTTTTTTGATGGAAAGCATGAAAAATTTTATATCTGTATATCTACCCGGGCAATCATTCTTTAAAAATAATTTCATTAATTTTCTTATGCCTTAATATAACTAATGGACTAATAGTTCGGAATGAAAGTTATGTATCATTATGTTTCACTGTTTAAAGAGCTTTTCCTCCCACTGCTTAAAAAGCCCCAAAACTCTAAAAGATTTATCTGATATGATTTCACGGAATAAGTAATTCAAATACATATTGTATGTTAACTCTGTGTCGCAAACATAGGGGAAAAAACCTATAGAACTCTTAAACTTCTTCCCATTTTATGATCCTCAAAGAATTAATATTTTTAGATCAACAGAAGGCTTCCAAAAAAATGGCCATGGGACAAACTTATTTTTTCTTTTTTTTCTTTCCTTTTTTTTTCAAATTTTATTAAGTTCTATTAGTTTGAACGCCATTGTCTAAAATTGTCTAAAATTGTCTAAAAATGTCAAATTGGAGCCTCAAGTGGGAAAAAAATTCCAAACAAGTATCCAAGGAAAAAACGGACATCTTCGACTATTGCAAAGGTACATTGTTTAATGTTGGAAGAAAATCCCCCTAGTCAAAGGACAGTTGCAAAATGATTAAAATGCTCAGTGTCCACTGTAAACAAAATGATAAACGTTGATTTAAATCTTGAAAAAGCGAAAAAATGCAATGTTCCACATCTTCTTCCAAATCATATCGCTGAACGCAGGACACACTGCAGAATTCTATATGAGAAACACTTATCCAAAGAAAAATGGAAAACAATTGTCACAATAGATGAATCATGGGTGTATGTAAATGATTGCAACAAAAATAGAGCCATTTATTATCATAAAAGGGGAGAAAAAAAAATTTAAGTACATGGTTCAAAGAATCGAAAGAAAGTTTTTCTAAGGGATTCATGATTGTTGCTGGTTTTTCTTATAATAGCAAGTTAAAAATAAAGAGAGTGGAAAAAAATGTCAAGATTAACTGCAAATACTATCAGGAACATATCTTATCACCAATTTTTCTGAATGAAATACCATTGCTTTACCCACAGTGTCATCAATCTGTGAGACTCCATCAGGACAAAGCTAGCAGTCACACATCAAAATCCACTGTAAATTTCCTAAAAGAAATGGAACAAAAAACTGGTATCAAGGCCATACCCTTTACTGATATCCCTACTAAATCTCCCGATGTATCACCTATGGATTTTTGTGCTTTCGGACTTTTAAAATCTGCATTATCCAAATGTCGTCCCAAAACCCTTACAGGACTCTGGAAAGCTGTTCAGGAGGAATGGGATAGAATACCTCTTCTGACACTTCAAAAGGCATTATTATCCTGGAAATTGCGGTGTCGAAAGATAGTTCAGAATAAGGGATGTCAAATAGAACATTTAAAACACAAGAATTTTATGTAATTTAGTTTTGTGAATACAATATACATCGTCTAAAAAATGTGTGAACAGCCTCTGTATATAGATATATAAATAAATGTTTATATACACACACAACACAAATAATGTAAATAATTCAGCATGTAATAATACATATGAAGGCATAGACAGCAGAACAAATTAACAGAAAAACTACCATAGCATTGAAAAATTGTAACTTTTCTATAAAAGATTGCACAGTTGCAACAAATCCTCATACTGTAAACAGACAAATATAACTATAAAGTAAATAACTCAACAGAGAAAGAATTATTTCTCTGTTGAATTATTTACTTTTTAGTTATATTTTTTATATACACACACTCATATATATATATATTTATATATATATATATATATATATATTTATATATATATATATATATATTTATTTATTTATTTATATATATATATATTTATTTATTTATATATATATATTTATTTATTTATATATATATATTTATATTTATATATATATATATATTTATATTTATATATATATATATTTATATATATATATATATATATATATATATATTTATTTATATATATACAGTGGAATCTCGATCGACCGTTTTCGGATCCATCTTTTTTCCGTATGTACCGTTCATTTTATCCAGTCCCAACGATCATATTGCTTCGTCATGTTTCCGCATCTATCGTTTACCCGCATTTATCGTTCATTTCAATTGGTCCCTTGAAAAACGATAGATCGAGATTCTACTGTATATATATATATATATATATATATATATATATATATATATATATATATATATAAATATATATATATATATATATATATATATATATATAAATATATATATATATATATATATAAATATATATATATATATATATATAAATATATATATATATATATATATATAAATATATATATATATATATATAAATATATATATATATATATATATATATTATATATATATATATATATATATATAAATATATATATATATATATTATATATATATATATATATATATATATATATAACATTTGTATAAAATTTCTTGAAAGTTCTGAATTTTAAAATTCTTAGCCCTGTCAGAGCAACTTAAATTTCTTTAAAAATCCACTACAGATTAAAAGGATAAAAATCTTTTGTGAGAGATATTCTTGTTCTGGCTCGGTACAGTTCCTTAATGAGAGCAGATGAATTGCTCCGGGTCAGATAAATATCTGGAATGATAAAAATCTTTAGGAGCAAAATCAAATCCATCCCAAAATAATGGTTTCATATGGATAAATAAACAAAAAATTTCCACGTGAACCAATTCGACCGGAACGTTTCATTTTGGTTCATATTCATTTCAAGTCCTGCACATGACTCGACGAACCATCCATAATGCTAAGTAACTGGCAGAAAATGGTCTCAAAATTTGTCATAAATTCATCAGTTATGTATCTTCATATTGTTTAATTTCTTATTACATTTTTGATAGTGCCAAAAAAATAAAAATCATGTTCATGGCAATTTTAGAAATTGAAGAATAAAATTTTGAAGTTTATTTTACATTTATTTTTCAGACACAAGTGTACTAATTTATCTCTGGATTCTGTTAATGCTATAATATATTGTTTGATTTACAGGAGATTAAATAAAATCTTTTTATGGACATTTACTAAAATTATTCAATCTGTGCCCATGTTTTTTAAAGTGTGGCAGTAATAGATTTTTGTAGAAATAAACTGATTTATTAAAAAATTAATTTTTTCATAATCCTAAAATTTTTAGTGATTTGTATATTGAGATGAATAATAAACCAAATTTACAGTATCTGTGAGTAAATTCTGTTTGTGGATTTGTGTTGTTTTCAGCATATTGCCAAGGGGACATAGTCGCTAGACATGCAAAAATGTATGCTTTATAATTATACCCTTTAACTACAAAATCTTTTCATTTCCTTTAGGAAATCTTAATGCTTCCAAAATCTTAACCACTATTCTTAAAATTTATTTTCTTTATTTTTTTAACATGATAAAATTTATATTTTCAGGATTTTGGCTTCAGGCAGACTCGTAGTTTTGATGTTGCTGTATATACATCTTGTTGCTCTGAAATCAAACCTGATAGCATGGCTAATGTGTGGTCTGAAAATAAGCAGCCATTATTGAATTTTATTAATCAAGTAAGTAAACATCCATCTAGTGTTAAAAAAGTATAACATTGACTGTTTTTTTTTTTTTTAAACAACACAGCACTAAATAAGAAGTAAACTCTTATTAAAAATTCAGATTTAACGCAATTTAAAATATAATTTTTCAATTCTCTGTTTTTCATCTATAATTTCTTATTTTAATCAGCTTATTACAAAGGTAAAAAAATATATCCAGTTAATTGTAACCTAGTTTCTTATTCAACTTCTTTGTCACGATGAGCATATCTTTCTTTTTAAAACGTTTCAGAGTATACTACCTGAATACCCATGCTTTGCTACAGAGTACATTCAAATTAAATATAACAGTCAATGTATGCAATTAATGCCAAAAAAATAATAATATATTTATAAAAAAATAGTAACAGATATTGTTATAGACAAAATAATGTAGAAGAAAATATTCAAATTATATCTAATGGAACATACTAAAGAATATAGTACAGTTTGAGGAACATTTCTTTTACTGTACTTTAATATTTTTTTGGATAATATCCAATTGTCTGCCACATTAGAAAGAAAAAAAAATTTTTTTTGTCAATTTATTTCGTGGTTATGCATGTGACGCAAAATTAGTTTAAAGTATCACAAAAAGAAAAGAAACCAAGTGGTCAGCATTTAATAAATTAAATTCTAAAAATTAACCTTTAAAAATTCACCAAAAATCAGAAAATGAAGGTAAAGATTCAAAAAAGATTTCATTTTAAAGGAATTTTTATGATCTTTCCCGTGACATAAATTTTATAACCCTCAGATTATTATTTTAAATGCAAACTTTAAAGAATGTTACAAAACACGGCTTAAAAATTTAATTTAAAAGAATCGAGGAAGAATTTTTCAAAAATCTTTCTTAATGCACCTCTGCACTATAAGAAGACTTGCCATGCAAAATTTTAGCCCTTTAGGTCCAGCGGTTTGGTCTGTGCATTATCTGTAAATTAGTCGGTCAGTCAGTCACGGAACTGTTTTATATATATAGATGACTGAAAACTGTTGTTGATGGCTTGAAGAATAACTGAACAATAACATTATTTTATTTATTTATTTTTTTTAATGTGATCTTGTATATATGGACACCTACACCTTTTACAGTTTTGTCTATAATTTTTTTTTTTTTGTTGGTGTAAATCTGAAATATTTTTTTTCTGTGTATCTCTAATTTTAGGCTCATAGAGGTATTACTGGATTTGTTGTATCAGATTCTAAGAGGCCCATCAAAAATGCACGCATTTCAGTCCAAGGCATTACCAGATGTTCTTCCAGTGACTCAAATGGTTTCTACCATGTTTTGCTGTATCCTGGCGAATATGTTATTTTGGTGTCAAGGGATGGATATAGCCCTCTGACTAAGGTTTGTGCTTAAAAATTGGTCTCAATTTTATATTAATTATTCTTTAGAAAAACATGTTGACATGCTCTTATATGTATTTTTAGGTAGTTCATGTATATTCAGGTGATGCTACTATTGTAGATTTCAACATGAAAGAAGATCAACGTATTGCTGGTGTTCCACGCCATTCTTTCCTCATTATTATTGGTATGTTTTATACAATATTCTGTATTGTAACAGCAAAAACACATTGAAAATTTCAGAACTATTCTATTCACATTTGTGAATAGAATAGTCTGGGGCTAGTTGGCTAGGTCTCAAAACCAACCATGAATTAAATAGTTATGGATAGGATAGTCTGGGGCTAATTAGCTAGTTCTCAAAACCAACCATAAATTAAATAGATGACCTAACCATGAATTTATCATTTTTACCTCAAAATTGAACAAGACCAATCAGTTAGATGTTATACATCACGTACGGATAGTACTTCTGGTAGGGCCTGCAATAAAATCATGATGTACACTGTGTACATCTGGGAGTGAAGGGTTAAGAACTTAAACAAGATAAAGACAAGTATGATATGTAGGATTTCAAAGTGCTCCAAAGTATCTTGCTTTCTATGGAGTCACTAAGATAATGCTAAATGTTTGGATGTAACACCACACTCATAAAAATATGCTCAAGAGCTCTGATTTATTTTGCATTTTCAACAAAATTTTCTATCAAAAGAGTACATACTTCATAGATTCATTCAACTACTTAAACTCGTGGCTTCATTTTACTTTTTCCAGTGGTAAAAATTTGTGGAATATCTGTTCTCATGGGAGTTTCAGAGGTTTATAGGAGGCAGAAACTTATATACTCTACAGTTGTGTCATTATT
This sequence comes from Dolomedes plantarius, assembly GCA_907164885.2. Lineage (NCBI taxonomy): Eukaryota > Metazoa > Arthropoda > Arachnida > Araneae > Dolomedidae > Dolomedes > Dolomedes plantarius. Next base: position 97,874,679 of record OU015492.1, on the reverse strand, counting down.
ATGTTCATGAAGACTATAATTTAAAGCCAAATATTTTTTTCTTGCAGGCTCAGTTGTCCTCTTCCTTGTTGTGGTTGTGTTATGCATCTACAGTTCTGTTCTGTACAAAAGGAAAAAAGGTTATGCATTCCACAAACTGGATCAAGGCCAGTGTTTGTATGATGAAGATGATATACCTGAAGGTATAAAATTCAAAACTGAGAGAGGTCTGCTAGGAAATTCAGAATACCATGATGACAGTTCTTCTGAAGATGAGTTGTACAACACGTATGCATGGAAAAATGGTAGAAAGTATGTAAATTTCCTGAATTATCACAAACTTCAAAACTGTAGTTTCTAACATGTTACCCTGAATTGTAACATGTTACAAAATCTGTTTGGGAAGTAACATTTAGGCAGGATGTTAAAACCTTGGAAAGTAGGGAAAAGATATATATAAATTACACATGAAATGCATACATATACTACATACAACTTTTTTTTCTGAAATTCGTGGCAAAATTCAGGTACTCAACTGACTGTTAAAGATAATTCAATATAAATGGTTACTCAGTAGATAGCATTGTACTAAATCTCTTAGAAGCTAAAAACTAATTATATATTATCATACAACTAAAATTAATAGCAATAGCTGTAAATGACAAAGGAATGAAAAAGAATAATTTCTATAGATCATGGCACTTGTGTATATTTAACTTGTAGTTGAAAAATTAATTTTTTAAAAGTTGCATCTTATATGATAGAATAATGATGATAAAATGCTTTAAAAAACTTAATACTGATGAGGGCTTCTCCCATTTTCTGAAAATTGTGTTTATTTTTTCTGTTGACACATGCTGTTTCATCATTAGTAAGTGGGTACACAACCAAGCACTCTGGCTTGGAGATTCATAAGGGCATGCTAACCAGTAAAATGTATTTGATTTATGTACTATACATTAGATATTATATAGACACTATCAAGCTCTTATATAACTCCAAAATTGGAAGAAAACTAGACTAATCTTAATATATTTTGTTAAAATAAATATTTAAGCAAAATTCATCTTATCAATTCATCTTTCAACTCATTTCAAGTTTAGAACCTCTGAGCTTCAAAAAGTGTCTCTTATCAAGAAAACGAAACAACAAATAAATAAATAAATAAGGATAGTAAGGCAACTCCTGTAGCAATAATTTTACAATCAGTCTGTTAATGTGTTTCTTTTTTTTTCTTCAATAATCATAGAATATTCTCAACTGGAGAGGATTTCTGAAGTATGATCAAAATGTTCACTTGGTTGATAACATTTTAAAGAATTCATCATTCAAGCAACAAACCCGTACTGGGTGTTTTCTGGTGTGTTTGTGTTTGTTTGTTTTCCTCTTTTACCTGATTCAGAATCTAACTGATGACTTCAAAACTCAAGATGAATGTCATTTAATTTTTATATGGAGTTTTTAAAGTAAATCCTGCCTTAAATAAGACAGGATATAAGACTGTTATAAATTTCCTTTTCCTTTTAACCATGTGTCACCTTTATTACTGGAAAATATCTTCCCTTTATAGAAGGTTTCTATCTCTGGTTTATATCTTGATATCTGATATAAAATATATTTTTTTTTATTTAAGAAAATGTGTGGAGTATGTGTTCAAATTTACTTCCATATTCTATAGGAAATAAACAAAAACACTTGCATTGACGTATTTTTATTCATATATTTGTCACTTTATTTTTGAATGAATCAACAACTTAATTTTTTTATTGAAATAAGTCATAAATATTAGTTTTATTATACATTCTTAACATGTATATTAATCAAAGATATCAATTTTATTTTCAGTAATTACAAATCATTTTTTCCTTCTTAAATGATTAAAGGAGCTCAAAGGAATAATTTTCCAACCTAATTTGACTTTATATGCAAGAGAAGTAGAGAGTAAGATAAATTGAGAATTTAAGTGTTTGATAAAACGGAAGAACATAGTCCGATAATGTACTCTGTTTCCAAAAATTATGCTACTCTGGTCTAAATGGGAGGCCAATAAAGGACAAACTGCCAATAAATTACATAAAAATTATTTACAGTCTTATGCAATATTTACAATAATTCATTCACTCAATAAATAATTCAGACAGTTTGATTTGTCCTTATGGATAATGACCTCCGAAACCCCCCACATAGCTTCATGTATCAATGCAGGCCCTTTCATGCCTGAACTTTTTTAAGGGTCAGTTTCACTTTGCTGCTCTCATAAGCTCAATCTCTATCTGGAGTCCAGGGATTTCAAGGTAGCTGTGTCAGGCAGTGTCACAAGCCTAACCCTTCTAAGAAACAATTTTAAAAAATAAAAAGAGGAATATTATATTGTTACAATGCTATATATCCCAAAAATTCCATTTCAGTAGTTTAGTAACCTTGAAAGAAAGTGAAAAAATAGTTTTTTATAAATTTTAATTGAATTTTGAGAAAAGGATGTTTAAAAAACATCAGAATGTTGTATTTAAATTTTTAAATGTGTATATTTTCAAATTTGTTGATAGAAATTAGAATTTTTCATTTTTTAATTTATCTTGTTGGATTTCAAAAAAGCATACAGCAAAAGCATTCAAAACTAAGTCCAACACTTACACTGCTGGCCAAAAGTATTGCAAGTTTGAGAAATGTAATATTTTTTTAAGAATAAGCCCCCCAAAAAAAAATATTTTTTCAATGCAACTGATATTTTTTATTGTCAATATGTTAAATTAGTTTAAAGACAAGATATGATTAAGTTATTGAAAAAAAATAATTATTTAATTTTATTTTAAATAGCATACAAAAAATGTACAGGTTATCAGAAATCGGAATCCATTTTGGTTCCCTGGAATAAAATGAAATAAATAAAACAATTTCAAGTTCTGAGCAGATTATATAATAAATGAGTACAATTGAACCGAAAAGCATTTCATATGTTGTTGGGTCACCTCTAGCTTTGATCACAGCAGCCACTCTTTTAGGCATGGAATCCACAAGGTTTTGCAACACTTCTTTCGATATTTCATGGTGCCAAATTTTAATTATTGTTTCCTGGAGCTCTCGTTTTGTTCTGGGATGATTTTGAGATATTTTCCTTCCAATTATACTCCATAAATTCTCAATAGGATTTAAATCTGGTGAGTCCCCTGGCCATGGGCAAGCATTAATACCATGTTTTGCAAATGCAGCCTTAACCTAAAATAAGGAATGTTTCAATTTAGAGTTCAGAATTAAACTCCAATGAAATTTAGTTTAATTTTAAAGTTTTCCTTGCCTTTTTTGATGTATTGCAGGGTGCTAGGTCTTGCTGAAATACCCATTTCTACTTTGGGAATAAGTCATGAGCACTAGGAAGCAATCGATAATTCAGCACACTAAGATACTGGCCACTCTTCATAGTTCCTTGTACAAAATGGAGTTGTCCAGTTGACTTATGTATGACATGCAGCCCCATACCATTTGGCTTTCTGGGTGTTTTGCTGTACGAACCAGGCAGTCTGGTCTCATGCTCTCTTTTGCTTTAAGCCATACGTGGGCAGGTTTGTCAGACATTAAAGAAAATCGACTTTCGTCGCTAAACAAAACTTGTCTCCATTTTGAAATACTCCAATTTTTGTCTTGGCCCAGTTCAGTCATTTTTTCCATATTGCTTTACTCAGAACTGGTTTTTTCCTAGGCACATGTGCCTTGAAACCAGCTTCATGGAGCCTCCTATGAACTGTTCTGGAACTGTCAATGACAGAAGTCGACTCACTCCATTCTCTTGCAAGTGTAGCAGAACTTGCAAACCTATTTTTTCGGCATAATCGTGTCAATAAAGCATCACCACGTTTCGAAGATAACCTCGGACGACCACTTCAAGGCTTCTTATCCATGGTTCCTTCTGTTTTAAATCTCTTTATGAGGTGTAAAACAGTCAACTCACTGCAGCTCCACCCATTAGCAATCCTAACATTTGAAATACTTTCATGATGCATTAAAATATTTTTAATATAATAGCCTGGCACTTCCGAGGAGTTACTTCACACATTTTAAAAGAAAAGCATACTTTAATTTTCAAAGCAATGCTCATCAGTATGCACTTCAGCAGTGGAACAAACCAAATGAAATTCTATGCAGTCGGCTCATTTTTATATTAAATATCTGGGATGACCCAATCATTGGTAAAGATTGCATCACAAAGTATGACACAATAGCTTGAAACTTCACCACATTTGCACTTAAAAAAATCAGTTTAATTGAAAAAATATTATTTTTTTAGGGCTTATTCTTGAAAAAATGTTAGATTTCTCAAACTTGCAATACTTTTGGCCAGTAGTGTACATAAATTTTGATAATATCAAATAAATACAATTTAGACACATTTGCCTGCAATAAAGTCTTGAACCATTACTGAAAGACTGAAGTCTATAGAGGCTGATATATAGAGAGCATGGGAAAATTTCTTGAATCTGAATGAGTTCATATCAGTCATTCGAAAATTACAATATACTGACCCAGGTCTCAACAAAGGAAGATCATTAAATTGACTCTTTAATTCCTTGCACTTTTTGATATAAGTAAACTAATATAAACTGGCCATCTACTATGAAATTCCCCAAATTTCTTAGCAATTAATCTTTTTTTCATTCTTTTTAACCTGTCTTACCACTAACATTCCTTTAGTAATAGTATGGGAGCCTAGCTCATGGTCTGTGGTATATTGCCAAGTTATTGTTTTGAATAGAAATCCCCAAAACAATATTGAATGCTCCCAAGATCAATTAAGGTGTAAAATCTGCTAAAAATATTTTTATGTTTATTAAGGATTAATTTAGATTTTCATCCTTCCTCTACACTCTCTTAATCTGAAATAGGTGTCATAAAACCCCTTCTCCTCCCATCAAATTTAACTGAATTAGCATAAAGTATGAATTTTTAACTTTTTTTCTAAATTTTATTTTTAATTAGTATTTTATAAAATTAATGCTATAAAAATTAGAAGTATGAATTGAGTATTTCTGAAGTTACTAAATATAAAAAATTATCTTTTTCAGGAAATAGAATCTATGAAGAAAGTCATGGCCGTCCTGTATATTTGGTTAAAACACATCTGTGATCAAATCATTTGTTATAAATTATATTTATATATTAAAGTGCACAAAACATGTAATTTAGAAACTGTCCATAATATAAGAAAATCACTTGCACCTTGCTTTCTACCCAATGAAAATGTGTAAGGTGGTTATTTAGTTTAATAAATGCAGGCATAAAAATAAAAATAAAATTCACGGATAAGAGAATAAACAAATTTTAGCATATATTTACTTTTAGCATTTTATTTTTAAAATGCAGACAAAAAATTTCATAATGTGCCATTGCATAAATGTTGAACATTGTATTTATTATTACTGAAATACAAGTGGCACATGTAAGTTTGTTTAAATTATCTTAGGCTATAAAACTTTTGGTTAGTTATACAAATATGTAAAAAATATGTCATTGTATTATACTGTCAAATGAAATTTTTCCTAATAATTTTGTAATTGAGAAATCCTTAAAAATAATTTTTTTCTTAATTATATGAATACACTGCTTTTCTTTTTTGTTATCATCTATTATCTTTTCCATTCTGATTTTGATAGCATAAGCATTATATTTATGATGTATGGTAAGAAAAAATGCATACATAGTCAGTCCTTCCCATTTAAAAGTTTTCGGGCAAAGTGGAAGTTCCAATGTGAAAAAACTACAAGTAACTCTTAAGATTCTAAACCAGACATTTTAGACCTGTTTACTGTATTTTGCCTACACAAAAGGTAAAACAATTCACTGAATTGCATCTGCATGTTTTCTGCATTTTTTAGCACAGTGTCTACAAAATAGCTAACACATTCTGGTGAGAGAGTCTGTGATGTACATATCCAAATAGTATGTAGTATACCTACAGCATTCAAATGGATGGTAAATCATTAAAGTTAATAAAACTTAGTCTTTTTATAAACTTAATTTTATTTTCATTTAAATATGTGTAGCACCCTATTATGTATATGTAGAGCAGGGGCATCAAACTCAAAGGCTAACTTGGGCCAAACAAACAAGTTTTAACTATAAGTGGACCGCAAAAAAATCAATATTAATAGAAACATAGTTTTATTTACTTAATTGCAGTATATTCAACATAAATATATGCATTTTGTTTAATAATAGCAAAAAAAGAGTATAATTAAAAAAATATTTAGCGAATTCTTCCTATCTTATAATTCTGCGATGGTTGTTTTATTATATATTATTGTGTGCCAATATATTGTGTGCCGGGCCGCAAAAATGTTCGTCGTTGGCTGCGAGTTTGACACCCCTGATGTACAGGATTGTTTTCTCCCTATCTGTGTATTAGTCAACATTGTTGTTACATACCAGTAATTTGAAAAAAATTTTAATTCTGAAAGTACCTCTCACTTTATGTGTACAGGAGGAAAGAGATCCTTTTCCTAATGGTGTCTTTCATATAACAACCAGATTAACCTTTAGCTTACGGGGCCCATTTTTCCAATTCTCTCTTTAGAATGGAAAATTTCATATCCCCTTTGTAAGAACGGACATTAAGGGGGTTATATATATATATATATATATATATATATATATATATTTTCATTCTTGGGATACATGCTATCCCACCCCATTAGGAAAACATTAACAGTGCTTGAGCAGAGAATATTGAACTCTGCCACACTGTTGTCATACAGCAATCCTATAATTCATGTTTAGTTATTGATAGCAAACTTGCAAATAATCAAATCTTCAAATGTAAAACCCATAAATGGGAAAGGTTGACTGTACTGTGGTTAATAAAATTTTCATTAGAATTTTTTCATCTTTGTAAATCAATAGTGGCAAGTTTTTTTTTCAAAGTCACATGCTTGCAAAAAAATATGCATTTATAATAACCATTAAAAGTGACATTTTCATCTGGCAACAGTTTTCCAGAAATATTTAATAAAGTTTGTTTTAAACAGAGGGCTTCCATTTGTTGTAATGTATTTGTTTTTCTTGCTTTTGTTTAAAATATTCTTTGTTTGCTTGCTTGCTTGTACTTTTGGAGCATCATAATAATGTAACCATTATTATGCTAATGGAAAGAAATACTTCACAAAAAGTTAAACAAGCACAAAATAAATAGTATGAAAAATTACAGTGAATGTCCCAAAATTAAAGTAAATATATTCTTTGTGTATTTAGGTAAATTTCTTTGCCAATCAGAGTTAGAATGATAATAATGATAATTCTTAATTTCTACTGCTACCTAACCACAACTCTTTTATGATTACTATTGTTCTTTCGTATACATATACAACATGTTTATTTGATATTACTCTTCGATTCTCCCTTTTATTTACCAAAATATATCTTTGAATATAGAGAAATATTTTGAAGGGTCCTTTTAAATTTTTATTAATACATTCAATTATATCAGATAAGATTCCCAATCTTCTCCAATTAATTCAATGCTTTTTCTTATATTTTCTTTGTTTATGTCTGTCTATGCTGTTTAAAATATTAGACTGGTGATAGGTAAATCATGGTAAAGGATCATTGAGTACAAATGAAATTCTGTATGAAGAGAATATAAAAAATTAGGGTAAAGTATAATTTATATCAATGTTTAAAGCAGGATAAAGCAGAGCATGAAAAACAAGTAAACAATTAAAATTTTGAATGTTTATCAAGTGTGTATACAGTATTTTCAGGTGAACATTTTAAAAATTGACCTTTTTTTATTCCCTGAAATTTTACTTTTGCTATTTTTATTTATTACTTGAAATAGTTGGGCTCAATCCTTAAAATTGATCTCCTTTGAATTTTCTTTCAGTGCCTTATTCTTTTTTAAATATTAACTGAACTGTGATTGATTATTTTTAAAAGCATTTTGTTTTTTTATATTTTGTAGCTTGTTTATTTTTAATATTCTCTTCTAAAAATATATGTTCAAGTATTAGGATTTTAAGTGTCTATCCATTGATATATCAACATTTTTAAAGTAGGACCAATACAAGTAGGACATTTGCAAAATAGGACCAATATACTATGTTGTTAGACTTGTGTTTCCACTTTTTGTTTTTCTATTTATTGAGATTATTTACATTCCCCCCCCCCCCAAATTTATTTTTACATTCTTTCATTTGTGTACTTCTAAAGTATTTATTTGACTTATGTATTTGTGCAATATTTCAGTGACTTTTACAGAAATAGAAAAGTGGGAATTTTGGAAATGAGGGAAAGTTAGCTTGCACATTAATTTCAAAATAAAGACAATGAAGCTATCCTTTTCTCTAAATTTTAAACTTTGATCAATTTCAAACTAATCTGATGCTTTCATACTGTAATGTTTGAGCAATAGCAAATAGACTATATAATCCAGTCTAGATAATGCAATGCGTAATTGCAGTAATTTCATTTGGGTTTTCCATAAGTTTTTATTATTTATCCAAGGTATTTCATAAATTTATTTTTAATCATTTATTGGTATTTCATAAAGATGTTTAATTTAGAATTTTTCAATCATTGACTGTAGTTTTTTTAATCTTGTAATTATTTCATCATTTTCTCTATCTGCTATGTAGATTTTTAAATACAAATAATGTGTAACATTTTTCTAAAAAAATTATAAAATACTTATCTCAATTCATTTATAACATACAGTTTATCAGATATTGCTTATATTTTATAAAATGTTCATGTATAGAAAATTTTATTTTCATGATTTTATAAGTGTAAAAAATATAAATTATTTGAATCACTGTGCTCTCTAATTTCATTAAAATTTAATTTTATCATGCAAATATGTCTGTATTTTATGCATTTAGTTGGTAAGTTAACTGTGATAGAAAAATTATAGTTTTGTAATATGTATAGCTAAAGTACCAGAAGTGGGGCATTCCTTTGTCATATATATATTTGTGCGTTTGAATGATTTAAAAATGTATATGTACTTAAAACAATAAAAGTTTTCCACTGAAAAAAAGCATTGTCCTTTAAAAATAGCATTTTTTTCCTTGCATTTTATCCCTCATTATATTCTTTAAACCTTATTTAAAGTCTCTGTATATGATTTTTAATTATTTATAAGGCTATATAAAAGTTTATAAAAAAAATCACTTGCATACTTTTTTTCCCTTTAATGGGAAGGAAGTTGATAAAAAGTAAGCAAAAGTGTTAAAAAGGTCATATTCACTAAAACTTCCCCCTCCCCTCTAATATCTATCAATTTCTGGGGTTTGTTGCACAGCACCTGGCACTGGAAAATATGAGATCTATTGATAACTACAAGTCTCAAAAAGGCAACAGTCAGGACTTGGCAAAACATCTATTTGAAAGAAATCACCCACTAGACAATCCTGACCAATCATAGTCAGGCTGATCAAGTTAGAGTCTATAAGCTGTGACAGCCATGCTATGTCTCCTAAAGGGCTCTCCTGTACTGCAACCCAGATCTATGAAAAGGTTTGGTACTTGCATCTTGTTGGTGATGGCCACAAGTTTACAAATATAAAGTTCTACTGGAAAGACATATAAAATTCATATGGAAAGACGACTTGCAATGACCATGTATAAAACTAAAGGATCTTTTTTGTGATATCACCCTGCTCATTTACTAATAATTCGCAATGTACAGGTATCCACTGTTTAACAGTTTTTGTTCCTCAGCTTTTGAACAAGTGTTGGCATTAACAAATCTCCCCTAAGACAAAGATACTGTCAGTGGCAGTCCGAGTCAGATAAAATAAAGTCGGGGTACAATTTTGCATATAAATACATGAAATTTTGTCTAATTCGGACCAAGAAATTACAAAAACACCAGTTTAAAGGGAAAATATTGTATTAAAATTAAAATATTGTATTGCATATTAATATTATACATATGTACAAGATATTAAAAAAAAGTTTATGTTGATGGTTTTAAAAAATCCAACAAAGTAGTCTGCCATATTAATGTCCCCATCCCCCTTTTTTTTGCAAAGAATTTTTTACAGCATACTAACATTTATTTTATTCCCTGCTTTGTTGTGATCATATGATCCATATTAGAGTCTATATTCTCTAAAATCTGTAACCCTTTCTAAATTGCTCCGAGACCTTCTGTTGAGTTTGTAATTGTCATTGGGTTTTCTTGTGGAATTAGATTAGAAGTGTTGGATTCTTCAGTGATGCTTTGGTGGTGCCTGTCTATGAGATCAACTGTCAGCTCCTCAAGATGAGAATCCAATAACTCGTTGATATCATCTCCATCGACTTCCATATCTAAGTGCCTGAAAAAATCGACAACTTCTATCACACAAGCAATATTATCAGTTTCAGGCATAGTTTCTATCTCGTATTTAAAAAATTTTGGACAAAGTTTCTTCAAGACACCATTTAAATTTTTTGAGAAATATTCCAAGATTTTAATAGATGAAAAGGGGTAGATTAGATGAAAAGGGGTAACATAAAAAACTGCGTAAGTTGGGATAGCGTAAGCCTTGGTATTACTGTTCTACTATTTTGCTCAATCTCCAAGTGTTTACTTCCATAAGTAAGATTAATGGTCATTTCGCATAAATATCACATCTTCGTGCTTTCAATGTAAATAGTTCTCAAATTTCATTTCACTTGTTAATCTATATTTATTTCAACCATGTACATAAAATTTTATGTTAAATAAAACATAGCAATTTTTTAATCTTTAAATATCGAAGAACAGGTCTTGAAGAAAAAATTCTGTATGAACCATCACAGAAATTTCACTACCTATTTGGCTCTATATATATAGGGTCCTAGGTGTTCACTAAAAAAAATCTTTTTAAGAAACTCAAAAATTAAATGGGTTTACAGGGTCTTGAAGCATCCAAAAAATTTGTCTGATTGATCACTGTATCTCTGTAACCAGAAGACCTAAGAAGCTGAAAATTTGCAATGTGGTTTCTCACTCAGAAAGCCTTTAAAAAATATTTAAATTCCACCTTTAAGGGTGTTAAAATAGGGGCTTAAATGCCCTAAAATAAAAAATAAAAAAATCTAAAACCCATTTTTAAAATCAGATGTCAATAAGTTTTAGGGTGAACTGCTGTGAGGAATGACATTACTTTACTGCTAAAATCAATATAAATTGATTAACAAAATTACAAAATGGATGGTAGTAATGTATTCCATCGCAAAGAATGGGTATTCAGCTAGTGTATATAATATATATACACACACACAGTGAAACTTCTCTATGGCAGTCAGTGATGGTTCCGCAAGAAAAGTGGGCATAAAAAGTTTGCATAAAATCCAACTGCATATTGAATTTTATGCAAATCCAGTACTCGCACATGACCTGTTAAGGTTAAATGTGATACACAAAGTAGTAGCATCGTTAGTTCAGTGTGAAATTGTGACTATATGTTTAAACGAAAGGAACTTAGTGACTTTGAAAGAGTTGTTATACATAGGATAGAACTTTAATAGTGGCAACTAGATATGCACAAAGTATACAGTGGTGAAACTTTTATAGCCCTTCAAAGTAGTAACCCGCATTATTTAACACCTGTTGCTAAAATCCTGGAAGCTGCAGAATGCTGTTGGCAGCACATGATCTGTTGATCCTTTGAATGGAGCAGTCTACAGTCTGCAGAATCTCTGGTGGAATCCATGAAGCAGTTCCTACATCTTGGGGATGATATCAAAGTCACAGGGACTTAAGTCCGAGGAATAGGGGATGGTAGAAAACTTCCCAGCCCCAGTGAGCAAACACATCAGCCATAGTGTGCACACAAGCATTTTCCTTCCACCAGTACAATGCAACAAATTATTTTGCATGATAGATCGGTAACTGAAACATGGCTGTGTTCATATTGTCACTGTGCAGGCGTGTGATGTTTATGGGGAGAGAGCATTCGCTCTGAGGTAAGGCAGGTGTTATGGTTAATGTAAGACTGTGTATGTTTTATTTATAATATCACGTCTTTCTCTGTTATGATATATGTATATTTATAGATATAATGTAAGGTGGCTGGATTATTCTATTGGATGGCTGGCGTAAGGTTGATTTGTAAAATTTAATTTAATAATATAAAATTAGATATTTGGTATAACCCCTTTTCTTTTCAAAATCTATGCCACGGTAACTCTATACCTCCTTTCTTGCCATTTTTTGTCATGCGCTTTCGCAGGACCCCACGGGATCTCGGAGAGTCCATCTAGCTTCGTACCAAAAACACAGCCCAAAGGAATGTTAAGTGATTCTGCACTCAAGCCGGCTGGAGGAGGAGCTTTTTCTTCCGCGGTGGGATACAACACCTGAAGAAGGCGAGTTCTTCCACAGCATATTAATAAAGGAAAAACAGCCAAGTACCAATGCATGAAAAAAATAATTCAGCCTCTAACATCCAAGAAGGGCAAGGGCATTCCAGCGTTAAGGTGGTTGTATGCCCGTAACGCAAGGCGGCGAAAAGAACTCTTTTACATGTTCCATTCCTACGCGCAGGCGTGAGGGGTAAAAAAAAAAAAAGGTTTTCCCTCTGCGGGCGTTTGAAAAGACGGACTTAGTACTGTCGTGACTTCGGAGCGTTTTTCCGTTTACCCCTTCAGCGTCTCCCCGTCCGATCCCAGAAAATTGAAGTATTCCCTGGTCATTGATGCAGCTATGGGGCCTCCCCTTTCGATTTTTGTTTTCTTTTCTTCCTTTCCTTACATTTCCCTCTCTAATTTTTTTAGCCTACAGTCGACTGAGGTAATATTAAATTTAATTCTATTATAGTTATATTGAGCTCATATAAAGTGTTAAATACCTACAGGTCACCAGCCATCCGTTCTTATGTAATATGTGAGTGTAACCATTTATGTATTTATAGGTATATATATATATATACATAAGGAAATGGATAACTGTAGATTTAATTTATGATGAGGATGGTCTTAAGGGTAATAATTATTGTAACGTTAAATCATGTAATGTCTAAATAAATTGTTGTTAAGTTTAAAAATATAATTGTCAAGCCTTTTCTTTTGGTCATTTGAATTTAAGTGTTATTTTTCATTTGCCCTCAGTTTAATTCTATGGCAGCAAGTTTTATGTCTGATTGTGGAGAGGTTGTTTTGGGGGACAATTGTAGGTCGTCTTCTTTGCTGGGAAGTCGTTTTCTGTAAACTGCTTTAATTTAATTTAATCTTGTAGCAGTCATAACACAGGTATGTGACGTCCGTATGGTGTAAACTGCTTTCCTGGGTTCTGCTTCATGGGGGCTCTACAACAGTGTTGCAACTATTGAAGTTCCATCCCTCACAGTTGATTGTCACATTAGTGGCAAGTCTATTTGTGCAATTGTGGTAGAATTATCACAGCCACAGTCAACTGTTGGTGATGTAGTGAAGAATTGGAAGACTACAAGATATATTACAGGCCTGTTTCGGTGATCCTCAGCATACAGGGAACTTTAAAGATTTTTACCTATGTGTGTGTGGAGGAGCGAAGTTTTTAAGATTCATACATACTAAAACTTCCGTAAATAATGAAATTTCATAAGCTTTACTGTAGATATATTCAGACGATCTGATGGCTTTGGGGGAATTTAACCCCCAAATACCCTTTGGCTGTGCCACTGGTGTGTGTGTATATGTATATATGCATGTGTGTATGTTTAGTTAAAATCTAATGTAAAAACCTAAAGATTTTCAGCTATCTTCTTCATGTGTTTTTAGATGGAATTTTCCTTAAAATATATTTTGTTTATCTGTAAAATCCAAATATATTAAAATAAGCTTAGTGGTATAATATTTTTGTTATTATTGAGCAATTATCCATAAACAGTTTAAATTTGTGTTTTGTAAAACAGCAATATTTTAGTCTTTAAATATCAAAGAGAAAAGGGCTTGAAAAAAAAATCTGTATGAATCATCCCAGAAATTTTACCACCTATTTTGAGATGAGATCTGCCTTACTAGCTCTGTTTCAAAACTTAACAGTAGTAATCTTGCTTTGAAAGAACTCATACTACTCCAATCCACGATTCGTCCATGTCTCATTGTAATTATCTCTAACCCACCCCTGTAGCGTTTCAACTACCCCTATTGTTAAGTTCTTCACTATAGTTCTTTCACACTATAACATGTGTTGACCCCTGTAGCGTTCCAACTACCCCTATTGTTAAGTTCTTCACAATAGTTCTTTCACACTCTAACATGTGTTGACAAGGTACAGAACATCCATCACATTCAACCCAAGGTCAGGGATGGCTTTTAGGGTCTTCTGATTGGAAGAATATTCAAGGAGGGTAACTGCTCCTCTCCTGGTAAAACAGGAGTATATTTTCCCCTGCAATTTTTTTTTTTTTTTGACCGGGGCAACCCCTGAAGGAATGAACAAAAGTAACTTAGTATCTTAGACATAAAGTAGTCTACAATTTCTGTGGTTCTATGCAAACACCTCAGGACAAGTGCCTCTCGTATTTCTTCTGTTTATTGACAAAAAAAAAAGTATCTTAAACATAATGCCAATAGCTAAAAGCTTATTATCTCCAAACAAAGACATAAGCAGACTTAAAATTCATAAAGACTGTTGACAAGGTATTTTGGCTGTCCAAAGCATTTTTAATAGATTGACTCAGTCTAGCAACTTGATTGTTTTTTGATTGATCTTTCCTGTAACTGGTTTGTTCACAAGACAAATATCATTGTTCTCAATAAGCCAGTTCTTTTATTTATTATTTGCACCATTATTTTTGCATGAAAAAGGGTTAAGTCTATAATTTGTATTAGCTTAGTCTTTATGCCTTCTAAAAATGAACTTGATAACGGCCTTTTTCTATTGCATGGGCCAGTGGCATAGCAAAGGGGGGCAAGGGGGTTTATTATACCCCAGGTGCCAAATGGTCCCCAAGACCATGGGGGGGGGGGGGGGGGGGCCGAAAAGGTATGCCACAGGTGCCAGTTATGCTCACTACTCTACTGGCATGGACACAATACCAGTTTCCCCGGTTTGTCTGAACAAATTCCAAAGAACTAATATAGCGAAGTTGTTTAGATGCTTTAGGAATACTGAAATGATTGTCCTTGTGCAGATATTTCTTGAGAGATGAGTTTTACTTTGCTAAAATGTGCATAAAAAACATCAAAAATACCAGATAAGTTATTAGAAAGCAGTTCAACAGCTTTCAAAATTTTAAATTTAAGATATTTCAAAACTTTTTGTGCAAAGATATTCCTTGCGGTTCATCATAAGACTATCCAAAAGTATCTGCAATATCAAATCAGAGAAAATATATTTATTACCATAGTGTATCATATGTTTAGAAGAACTTTGCTATATGTTATATATACACTCCAAGTCACATATGCTCCAGGTATATAATATAATGTTTCACTTAGAGCTCTACATTTCACACACCTCTCTATAGAAGAGCAGCTGGAGGAGGTGGGTTGACTTTGTGACAGTGTCAATGTGTCACAAAGTAACCCCATCACCTTTCGATATTTAGGTTATGTTCTCATATCTCGTAATATGCACAATGTGTGTGTGTGGGGGGTGGTGACATGTGCAACTTAACTTGAAATAAATTAAAAGTTAATAAAAGTTAGGTTAAAATCAGAAAGTTGTAGAAAACTTTTAAGAAAGTTGGTTTTTTCCCGCTTTTTCAAATTGTGAAACTGAAGATTCCGATTACGTCTTTAGCCTTAACATAGTTTTTAACAATGATATGATCCATAACAAAAATTCGATGCTATATTTTTTCCTCATTTTATTTATATTTATTTTTCTCATTGTATAACTTTTGAATATTATTCAAACATAATTTCTATTGTTATTCAATTTCGAAAAAATCATATTTCATATTTTAAGGATCGTCCAACAGTCAATGTGCTGAGGAGGGCCCTAACTGAATTCAGTTCGTGCCCCCCCCCCCCACACCAAAAAAAAAAAAAAGTTAGAAGCATGTTACCCCTATGCTGCAGACATCCAAATAAAATTTCTGAACTGTTGTGCATCTTCCAACCGCAACTCATTTACAAGTGTTGAATAAGCTCTGAATTCACTTCGTCGATCTGCCGATTTTCTTACCCAATACTCCTTTTTTTCACAATTTTATACGCAATTATAAAAGCTAGGGCTTGACGCAAATCCATTTGGAAAGAAAAGAAAAATAAATAAATTGCAATCAAATCACACAACTGACTGCGAGTTGAGTCTCAGGTCAACACAAAATGTTTGTGCAGTGACCTTAGAGTCTCACGGACTTGTCTCAAGAGCATAAGTATTCTTAAATGGGCACTTAGCAATAAACACATACACAGAGAAGAATTTTTGTTTACAAACGATGACACCAGTGATGAATGGTATGCTGCAACTTTTCTTTCTAGACAGGGCTCATTCTTTTGCAGGCAGAAGACTGACTAGTACCGCAGATAACAACCATGCCTTATACAGGAATTGAACCTGCCACCCCAGCATAGCAGACCGATGCCTTAACCACTTAGCCACTGGATGGCTTATCACTTATTAGATTTATTCTGGGCACAGACTATATTAAAGCAAAATTTACAGCAACCATTGAAAAAATGTTCATAAAAAGATTACTTGTCATTTCTTACCCTATAGATTACTTTTTATGATTAATATTCCAATTTTCTCCTTGTAGGTAAATCTTGGAAGTCTTAAATTAACTGCACTCAGGAAGAATGTAATGATGCTTCACATAAATGACATATTCATATGCCTATTTAATACACTACATCGAACCTTCCCACAAAAATATGAGCTGCACAAAATTGTTCAACAATATACCCAGAGAGTTTATTTTCATACAAAATAAGTATGACAATAAACATAATTCCTCATTGTTGTATGACAAGTATTCACTTACTGCTAAAAAAAGAAAAATTTTAACTGTACTTCTTTTTTTTCCTTTCACATAATAAACAGGTTGTTATGAGGGGTACCAGAGATACTCCTTTGCGTTGTGTAAAATAGGGAGGTGAACTCCAAAGGGAACTATGCATTTATAAATAAAAATAACATTTATTATACAATATTCTACAAGAAAAGGTCAGGTTTACATATTACATTTAAGATCTTGGTTAGACAGGGCCTTTTTATCGCATGGGCAAATCGGGACTTTGCCCAGGGCCCCCTGATGTTAGGGGGCCCCAAAACACCCTTGGTACATGCACCTAGTACTTCTAATAGTATGTATAGCCCATGGATAATTCTTATTTTTATAAATGTTCGTAAGGGGGGGGGGGCCCAAATAGCATCTGCCCAGGGGCCCCCAGCATTCATAATCGGGCCCTGTGGTTAGACATATTTTAACAGAATTAGGGCATACTTTATCCGCTTCCTGCGGGAGAACCATTACGGGTCGAGTGAAATAAAGTTCTATTTTCCAAAATTTCTAAAAAGAAACACCAGCACTATTTGAAAGGGAAGAAATGACCAACCTGGGGAGTTTTTGATGAAACAGCAGAGCATGGCATGGAGTCGTTGAGGCACTTCTACCGGAGGATGCTTTAGGTATTGGGCTAAAAATCATGGGGGCCCTTCATTGGAGGAGGCAGCAGAATCGGTGCTGGCGGTTGAACATGGACATCTCGCCATTTTACAGGGCGTCTTTTCGTCCCAGGCTTTCTTCGCAGCTCGCTACCTCAAATCGCTCTCTCGCGGTCCTCCGATCGTCGTTTTTCTCCCACACTCGGGGCTCTCCCATTTTGATTATGACTCCTCCCCAGGTCAGTTATTCACGTAAATGTATTGCCTCTTCGAGTTTTTTATTCGAGGGCAGGATGCTCCGACATCCCCACGGTTGACCCACGTGGTACTCTTATTTCCAAGAAAATTGGTAGTCCGTTGAATTTCCTGGAATTTCTTTCTCCCGTCCTGAGGAATTCAGGGGGTGCTATGTTTCTTGGAAAATTGGTGCAGTTCCTCCTTTTTCCAATATGGCCGTTTTATGTCCCGTAATCGTGTTGGAAAAACAAAATGGCTATGACGTTGGAAGGAGTTCAAAATGTCCAAATTGTGGATCCTTCACAACACAGGTAGTTATTTTGAAGATTATAAAAAAAATTTTAAAATAAATAAATAAAAAATGCTAATGCAAGCTAAAAGTTACTGAGATAATCAGGTGAAATTATCAGGTACAATTTTTTTTCAGATTTCTTTTTAGGTATAATGTAGGTAGGTTTGAAAAATTATCCAAAGTTGTGACAATATGAGAAATTGAGACAGGTGATTTTACAATGTCACTGGTGTTAAATATATAAATTTTCTTTTCAGAGAAAAATGATTATTCAAATTTAAGTGATATATCATTTAAATTTAACATAAAATTACATACAAAATTTAGATTTTACATAAAAGTGAAAGAATAAGTTTTATTTATTTTTTAATGCATCAAAAGAGAATTTCATTTACAAAAATTTTATTGCACAAACTTTATACAAATGGCATTATACAAATCAGCATACTTCTTATGCATCTAATGGAACCTGGTTAAAAAAAAAAATATATATATATATTTGGTTACATGCCACAGATAAAATTATAATTCTAAGAACAAATATTTATACATGTTGACAATTAAAAGATGTTTAGTGTAAGATGTTTATCAATTAAATATAAAACTTTAGATTATAATAAAATTTAGATAAAATAGATTTAAAAATCTAAAGCTTTACTTAGAATAGCTTATGTAATTTATTTTAGTACCAATACATAAATGTATAAATAAATAATGAGTTTGTGCATTGTTAAATTTCATGATTACAACTCATTTTATATTACCATGTTGTTTCAATATAATTCAGATTCAGAGAGTCTTAGAGAAGTAGACCTCATGCCTTATAACAGTGAAACAGTACACATTGATTGATTACGAAGTTTATTACAAGTTCCCTGAGAAAAAGTATCATATCTAATTAATTGAAACTGGTTTCTTGTGATCACTAATCACTACTATTCTGCCATTTTCTTAGTATTATTCTTTTCAGATACACATTATTTAGATTGGAATTGAACATTTAGAGTTTCTCTAAATGAGTTGATGTAATGCTGATTTTAAAATAAATTATTACAATTACATATTGTCTATGAAATACAATATTTCAAGCAAACATACATGTTAGGGTGGAACGAAAAAAACTTTTTTTTTAATTTCAATATGCTCTAGTTTTCAAAAGTTGCCTTTTAACAAAATAAAGACGGAAATTAAATATTAGCGTAATTGGTGCATGTTTTCAGTTAGCGCAAGAAGGGCAAACTTTTGGTTTTTATTAAATTTTTGACAAATTTCGCAATTATTTTGAAATTGAATACACTTGTAGTACAAAAAAGTAGCAAAATATGTAATTTAAACATTCCTTTTAGTCAGGAGATCGGCTAAATAGATTATATAATACGTTTTACTTCATAAAAATAGTACACATAAAGGCACTTAAGGACGAGGCACTTAAAAGACACTCGGACATGACGGTGGAACAAAAATTTTTTTTTTTGGAATTTCAATATGCTCTAGTTTTTAAAAGTTGTCTTTTAAAATTGAAATAAAGAATATAAAATTTTTTTGCTCTACTAAAATATTTTCAAGTGTCGCAAAGGGCTTCAAAAAGGGATATTTTTATGAAAAAGTGATTATATTTGTATTTTTTATTAATTTCTTTTATAGTATATTAAAATAATGTATATTTTCTTTAAATAAAATAAACAAAATACGATATTTTGACAGAAAACTTGCATATTCTAAGTATTTCTAATTTTTAGATGCCATAACAGAACAACTGATTTTGTGGAATTTCGCGATTTTCATCATATTAATTTTACATTAGCATATTCTTATAATACACATTGGAATGAAAGAAAAACAATTTTTAATTGACGGACCTTAGTTAAAATAAACAAATCACACTTATTTAGAAAAATATTAATGTAATGTCTATTAAGGCAAAACATTATTTTGAAAAAAATATTCATGTTTTTCAAAAGTCCATATTAATCACGCATGGTTTCCATTACTTATTTCAGTGACACATTGAATTGTTTTTTTGGTTTCAAATTTTGGCATTATTTTTTGAGAATGTATTTTTGTTTTTATCAATGCATCTCTTGGAGAAGTACCATGAACGAACAAGGATAACCAGGTAACTAATTTAACAATCCATGGCATCTAAAAATTAGAAATACTTAGAATATGCAAGTTTTCTGTCAAAATATCATATTTTGAATATTTTATTTAAAGAAAATAAACATTATTTTAATATACTATAAAAGAAATTAACAAAAAATACAAATATAATCACTTTTTCATAAAAATATCCATTTTGAAGCCCTTTGCGGCACTTGAAAATATTTTAGTAGAGCAAACAAATTTTATATTCTTTATTTTAATTTTAAAAAACAACTTTTGAAAACTAGAGCATATTGAAATTCCAAAAATTTTTTTTTTCGTTCCACCGTGATGTCCGAGTGTCTTTTAAGTGCCTCGTCCTTAAGTGCCTTTATGTGTACTATTTTTATGAAGTAAAAAGCATTATATAATCTGTTTAGCAGATCTCCTGACTAAAAGGAATGTTTAAATTACATATTTTGCTACTTTTTTGTACTACAAGTGTATTCAATTTCAAAATAATTGCAAAATTTGTCAAAAATTTAATAAAAACCAAAAGTTTGCCCTTCTTGCGCTAACTGAAAACATGCACCAATTACGCTAATATTTAATTTCCGTCTTTATTTTGTTAAAAGGCAACTTTTGAAAACTAGAGCATATTGAAATTCAAAAAAAAGTTTTTTTCGTTCCACCCTAATGCACGTATATAGTGTGATATAACATTCAACTGTATTATTTGCAGTTTATAAAATAATACACTCACTCAAAAATTTTAACTTGATTTAAAATTTTGTTCCTAAAATGTGACATTTGCCTAAAGTCTTTGGCAAATAAATAGTTGTATAAGTACTTATATAATTTTCTTAAAATTTACTAAACAATACTTTTTTAAAACAGTGCAGATCAATATTAAATAATACTTAATGTAAGCAGTGGCATAGCAAGAAGGGGGCAAGGGGATCTATCATGCCCCAGGCGCCACTCGCAGAGGGGCACTAAATGGTCCTTTTCACTAATTCTATATATTATATTACTATATGTTTTTCGGGGTGGGGTGCCAAAAAGGTATCATGCCCCGGACGCCAGTTATGCTCGCTACGTCACTGAATGTAAGTATCAATACCTTTTCAAGGGAATGGGCATTCTTTGGATGTCGATATCTTCCTTTGATAAGAGAATAGCAGACTAGAGTCATAACCATCACAAACATGAAATAGCTGGTATGCATCAGATGCAAGTTAACAATGGAGCGGTCATGCTGAAAGTGAGGTAGCATTAAATTAATTCTGCAGAATAAAACATTTAGAGTTTAGCCAAGAATTTAGTTTCCACAAAAAACTTATGTGGACCAATGTATTAAATTAAGCTTTAACATAAGCTAGTATTCATACAAATTTAATTTATATATTATTTAAATTTAACATAAAAGTATAAATATTTAAAACAGAAAAAAAGAAAAATTTCCATGATGCATTTCAAAAATTAGTCAAAAATAATCCAAAATTAACTTTTGTGATTATCAAGAATTTCTGCTTTTATTTGAAAAAAGTAAAAAATATAAATATATATTATTAATAGCAAAATCAGCACTATCTGATTTTTAACTTAATAAAATTCTTTGTTCTTGGTGAAACATACAGTAGTAGCACAAAAATATTGAAAAAAAAATTAACATGAAGTATTTAGATTATTAAAATTAATGTTAAACCACCATGATCACTTTTTAGATCAAGCCTGCATCACATGTATGACTATTAGTTGCAATAAACTACTATGATTGCAGCATGAGTTGTTTTATGACATCTTAAAGTGGCACTTCTATTTTTCATTTTAGATGGAGTTTCAATGTCAGCTCATATAAAAGGTTTAGTGGTCACTCACAATTGTCAATGAATATAAATGGATTTGATCTTTTTTAAGATTATTTTTATAATTTAGCCCAAAAGAAACTGCTTTTAGTAATATTTGAAGGCTAAGATTTTAAAATAATACCATAATGATAACAATCTCCAGAATACTTTTTAAACAATTAAGAGAGTTAACGCAAAATATCCATTTTACCTTAAATAGTTTGCTGCAATGAACATATTGTTAGCCCAAAAGTGAACCTAGTCTGTATTAAAGTGCATTTACCAATATTATCAGAAGAAGGCAGGGCTCAAACCAGTATAAATATCGCTATCGAAACCAACAGTTTAGGAGACTTCAGTCATACTTGTCAATCAATCATAAGAGATCGGCTGTGCCAATCAATCGTAAGAGATGTTATTAAGCAGAAGAAATACAAAGGACCCATAATAACCTCAAGTATGAATTGGTAAGACAATTAAACTGACCAAAACACAGGTAACAGACAACAAAGGGCTGAAACACATGATTTAGGAAGATGAAATTTTCCCCTGGTAACAGAATGTTAGACTGCAAGCAGCCTTGATCTGAAGCTCATCTAACGAGTTTGAGGTTAGCTGAAACACTGACTAATAAGGCAAAACACCTATCATCTGAGACTAATCTGACTAATTAACTTGAAGGAGAAAGGAAGACAATAACCATAGCATTACTTCAAAATTAAGTAGAGAGCAGGGCCAGAGGAGTTATAAATAACAGTTATAAGACTTATTAATGCTATTATAATGTAAAAAAAGGATTGACTTCATATTATTTTAAAAAATTCATTTGCTTTTGATTAAACTAACTTTAAGAGCGTTTGTTCATAAACTATCAATTTCTGGATACTATTGGTCACATTATATGATGGTTAAGCCAGAAGAAAAAAAATTATGCTTAATTGATCTCTATGGAAGCTTATAGGTTGTAAAAAGTTGGAGATATTTTGTTTAAAACAATTCCCGTTGTACTTACCAGACTGAGCATAACTGTAAGTTTAGAATTGGACTTGTAATCTAATGCCAAGCAGGAAGTAATGGATAAATCATCACTATTTGAATTTTTTCCATCCAGATAAAAAGTAGACGGGATATCAGGTGAATTGATAGCTTTGATATCACATCTCTCTGGACTTCTGAAATGAAAAATTTTTAACAGAAGAAGATTGACAAAAATATATATTTCATTACTATCATTTCAATATACTGATAATCTATGAATTATTGTAAAAATTTTATTTATAAAGTAAAATACCTTACACTTTAACTTTTCAATGATGACTTTAACAAATACATAGTTCAAATTAGCAATTAAAAGATATTAAAAATGAATGAAATAATTAAAATAAGTTCAAAATGAAGAAACTACACACTAGTTTAGACTGAAGTATATATTTTAACTTCTTTTGATCAGCAACACATTTACATCTAAGACTGGAATAAATTGTCTCTTACAACCAATAAATATAAAGAGTACCTATCTATGCAAATATAAAATATCCTAATTAGAAATTAGAGACTCTAAACAGATATTTCTTGCTTTCAAAAAGCTTGCTTCATGCTACTTCACTTTTATGAAAAACCTACATTGCAACCTTTTCACTAAATGAACAATACATATGTTAGGCACAAATAATTAGATGTGCTCCCCTGTATGTTTGATGTGCACAGATATTTAGTTGTGTTCAAATATTTGAGTTAATATGCATGTGTAAATAAGTAGTTTTAACTTATTGTATGTATGTTATGCAATTTAAATAAGTTATTTATGCAAAAAAAAAAAAAAAAAAAAAGTAAAACTGTGTTCAAATAGAGGTAAAAATATTAAAAGGTGGTTGATGGTGGCTGAGTGGAATTTCGCTGGTGGATTGCGGTGTTAATTAAAAAGTAGTTGATTAAATTACCCTTTTGTCTGGCCGTAAGGTTAGATTTTCCAAAACCTATTTTTTTCCTCTCTCTTAAACCCTTGCTATGTCTTATCGGGAAATCCGATACCTTAGCTTTCAACCATTTTGGAAATCTCCATGCCCAGCGAGAACGGAATGTTGATGACTCTAGCAGATGCCCGACTCAGAGGGGAGAGGCGACGCGGAAGGTTACAAGGAGAGTCGACGTCCGGCCGCTCTGTCACGGGTCAACTAAAAAAGGTACTCCTTTGTAAGTTTCAAAGCCCAAGCTTTTTTTAATGCCAAGAAAAAAATAATATGGCAAGCGGCAGATCGAAATATGCAAAGTCTGTGGTGCTGGGCCGTTTGTACAAAGTCTAAAAATGCGGTGCCAGTTGGAACTCCTTACTTGTCTTCTCCTGCGGGGGCGGATAAACACAGGGCAGAAAGGGGTTCGTCCTCGGCCACAGTTTGACTCCAAGGCGACTACATGCTACTCCAGCCCGCCTGCCGTGAGCATCCTCCGACTTGCATCCCGTTCTTTGCCGAGATGAATCTTCCGTTCCATAACCCGAGAGCTTGGAGAGGGCGAGACGCTGTCATGCAGTAGAAGATACTCTTCAAGTCCGGACTAACTTATTTCCTTCCTATTTTTTTTTTACTCTCCACTCTCTCCTATGCTATCTTTTTATTTTCAGATTTTTTTTATTCTCATCAGTCGACTGAAGGTAACGTTAAGATTTTTTTTTGTTGGTTAAGTTTTTTAATCTTTTCATAATTGGAGCTCATTATTAATTAAGACCTTAGGTCATTAAGTTAGGCGCACATCCACCAGCCACCTCACGAAATGAAAATTGGAATTATAAAGTGTAGAAATGTTTTGTTTTGTGTATTATTGTAATTATGTCGACAGGGATTAATTAAAATTGCACTAAAGCTCAAACTTTGTAAACTGCTAGGAAGAAGATTTGTTATAGCAGTACTATTCTTTCGGGTAATGTAAAAAAAAAAAATTTAGAGAAACTAAGTCGTACTAATTTGTAATAATAAGTTGGCCGGAAGGCTTTTAATAAATAATATCTTTTTCCTCTAAACCGTTATCCTTGTTATTTGTGTATGTGTGTTTTTTGGTGAGAGTCCATCATGAAGAGGGTGTTAAGATTAAGCAATGTACTAACAACTTCAATTAATTAGGTAATAGTTAATTCTTAAAAATAAAAGTAAAAGTCATAAAACATAACAATGATCCCAGACGCGGAGGGGAACTTCAAGCGGTTCGTAGCTGTCAGGGTGTTCAATAGTAGCCAAAGGGGTTAGGAGTCTGCGTTTTTTTTTCTCTCTGAGGTTTTCTTTTCTTCTCACGTCCACAGAACTAACACGTATTGTTTTTTTCCTTTATTGCTTGTAAAACAGGCTATTGTATTTTTTTTTATTTATTGCTTGTAATTTCCTGTTACCACAAGCTACGGTGTAGGCATGGGATAGATTAAATTTTAACTGGAGTCAAGCTGGCAAGTTAGCTGATTTTTTTTTGGCCATTGTGTTACCCCGACCTGTGACCTGTTTTTTTTTTAAAATTTAAAACTGTAACCTGAATGTGACCAGGGACAACTAGTGCTGACCACAGCCTGCATAAGCACGATGATGTAAAAGTGGTTAGGAAGCAAGTTAAGTAGATTGTAAATCTCAGCCAAGACTCATAGTACTGGTACTCGGCTAGTTGTCCCATATTTTGTAAAGGCAATGCATGCTTGCCAGGTGTCTCTTTCGCATGTAATGTGACTTCCCGATTATTTTTGTCCTCTCTAGTGCCCTTGGGGAAGGGTTATGTCGCCCACATTTATGTAGTGTCAGTTGTCGCAGTTTTGGTGACACTACATAAGGGTCCACCTACCCGCACTATTCCTTGTAGCGAAAGTGCTGGAGAAGTGGGTTTTCTTTTGTTTTTTTGTAAGCGTTTGCCAGCTGAACAATGTCTCACAAATGTTTTTCCTCCTATTTTTGTTGGTCCTCTGGTCACCGTGTGGTACGCAGTTTCGATTTTTTTTTGTTAGTATAACCAGATGTTAGTGTCATTGTATCACATACAAAGTTATTTAGTTTTATACAGGTGCCTGGTATTACAGTATTAAGTGTGGTAAAGTGTATGATTTGCTTGGTGAAGCAAGATTTGTTGTTTTTGCATAGTTTTTTTTATTAAATTTAAATTCTGCGGTGTTTTGTAAATTGAGGTCGTCTATCCCGTTAATTTAGGTACAGTCCAGCATGGACGCATGTTTGCCCTGTACGGGTTAACAGTCACGAACTGTTTGCTCCTGTCTGAGGGCAAGTGGATTGTCAGCTTTCAGAGCGACAGTTCGTGCTGACTACCCACTCTGAGAAAATTTGGATAGACGCCCTCAATCAAAAAAAAAATTTTTTTCACTGCGTGCAATAAATTTTTTTTTATCGTGCAAGGGGGATATTGTTAGGCACAAATAATTAGATGTGCTCCCCTGTATGTTTGATGTGCACAGATATTTAGTTGTGTTCAAATATTTGAGTTAATATGCATGTGTAAATAAGTAGTTTTAACTTATTGTATGTATGTTATGCAATTTAAATAAGTTATTTATGCAAAAAAAAAAAAAAAAAAAAGTAAAACTGTGTTCAAATAGAGGTAAAAATATTAAAAGGTGGTTGATGGTGGCTGAGTGGAATTTCGCTGGTGGATTGCGGTGTTAATTAAAAAGTAGTTGATTAAATTACCCTTTTGTCTGGCCGTAAGGTTAGATTTTCCAAAACCTATTTTTTTCCTCTCTCTTAAACCCTTGCTATGTCTTATCGGGAAATCCGATACCTTAGCTTTCAACCATTTTGGAAATCTCCATGCCCAGCGAGAACGGAATGTTGATGACTCTAGCAGATGCCCGACTCAGAGGGGAGAGGCGACGCGGAAGGTTACAAGGAGAGTCGACGTCCGGCCGCTCTGTCACGGGTCAACTAAAAAAGGTACTCCTTTGTAAGTTTCAAAGCCCAAGCTTTTTTTAATGCCAAGAAAAAAATAATATGGCAAGCGGCAGATCGAAATATGCAAAGTCTGTGGTGCTGGGCCGTTTGTACAAAGTCTAAAAATGCGGTGCCAGTTGGAACTCCTTACTTGTCTTCTCCTGCGGGGGCGGATAAACACAGGGCAGAAAGGGGTTCGTCCTCGGCCACAGTTTGACTCCAAGGCGACTACATGCTACTCCAGCCCGCCTGCCGTGAGCATCCTCCGACTTGCATCCCGTTCTTTGCCGAGATGAATCTTCCGTTCCATAACCCGAGAGCTTGGAGAGGGCGAGACGCTGTCATGCAGTAGAAGATACTCTTCAAGTCCGGACTAACTTATTTCCTTCCTATTTTTTTTTTACTCTCCACTCTCTCCTATGCTATCTTTTTATTTTCAGATTTTTTTTATTCTCATCAATCGACTGAAGGTAACGTTAAGATTTTTTTTGTTGGTTAAGTTTTTTAATCTTTTCATAATTGGAGCTCATTATTAATTAAGACCTTAGGTCATTAAGTTAGGCGCACATCCACCAGCCACCTCACGAAATGAAAATTGGAATTATAAAGTGTAGAAATGTTTTGTTTTGTGTATTATTGTAATTATGTCGACAGGGATTAATTAAAATTGCACTAAAGCTCTAACTTTGTAAACTGCTAGGAAGAAGATTTGTTATAGCAGTACTATTCTTTCGGGTAATGTAAAAAAAAAAATTTAGAGAAACTAAGTCGTACTAATTTGTAATAATAAGTTGGCCGGAAGGCTTTTAATAAATAATATCTTTTTCCTCTAAACCGTTATCCTTGTTATTTGTGTATGTGTGTTTTTTGGTGAGAGTCCATCATGAAGAGGGTGTTAAGATTAAGCAATGTACTAACAACTTCAATTAATTAGGTAATAGTTAATTCTTAAAAATAAAAGTAAAAGTCATAAAACATAACACATAAAATGGCTTTTGTTTTTCTGAAAAAAAATACAAGAAGCAAATTAGCATTCAGCACTTCTGTTAATGAGAATTGCTTATAAAGAAGAAGGTATAAACAATCTGTACCATCACATTTAGATGATAATGAGAAGTTAATAGGTGACTCTCTTTCTGTATTCCTTAACTCCAAAGATCTAGTACATCCCACATGTGCTAACGTCTCCTAAATTTCAAAGCAGTTTCTCAAATCTCTTGAAAAATGGAAGAATCTCCCAAATTTTAAGATAATGTTAAATATCTCCCTACTTTAGGCAGACAAAAGCTAGAGAATTATAAATAAAGGAAAATAAAGGCTCATATTTTTGTTATAAAGAGTTCTTAAAACAGCTCAAAAATAATATTTTTTTTGCCCTTAAAATTTAAGTATTTTTTCCCCTTGTTGACTCTTATAGTGATATTTAGAAATCGTTTAGAATGAAACTTTTTAATTAATTTTTGTAGGTTATTTCTTTTGTATTTTCATTTCATAAATTATATGGAATATTCTATATTCTGTTTAAAGCAAACATTTTTCGTGCACACCAAGAATCTCCTTATCTGCAGACAGTCTTAACTGTCACTTGCATGAAACTCAAGGAAGACCCTATATGAAAACACATGGCATCTAAATATCCACAACAAAAATTTAAACTGAATTGTTATTGATTATATTAAGAAAAAGCATGTTTTTACTCTGCCCAAACTGACTTTATATTTTTTCTAAGCTCTGTTTTGTAATTAACTATTATACTCATCCCTGTAAAAATATCACAGTACAACTTTTTTAATGAACAAGAAAATTTGAAAACTCTCCCTGTAAGTCTGCAATGTTTATTCTTCAATATTGGCAGCTATGCATCCTACCATTCCAACCTTTCTTACTCAGCCAAAAGGCCTCTTTCTATAGAAAACTAATGGCTGAATGCCATTTAGAAACTGTAAATTATTCCCTTAGACAAAAATATACAGCTAGCTCCTTTGTTCCAAATTCCAATATACTGTGCACAGAATGAATGCAATGCCTAATTGGCATCAGAGTAAAGGCCAGGTGACACATCATCATCATATACATCACTTATTAACCTATCTAAAGTGCTTGCTGTCTTTCTCATTCAGAGAAATCAAAATACACAATTTATATATTATTTCAATTTGATGTAGGTTATATATTTATCCTATTTATTTCAATTCAGTATGATATTAGTGTTATTTTAGGTTTAAAGCATGATTTGGTAGACTATATTTTGGGTCTGGTAATGCTTAAAATTTTTCTAGTAAGGATAAAAGGTAATTATTCTTTAAAGGTTTCTTTGCTTTATGCTATTTCTGCATAAAAAAAGGTTTCACAGGATGACTCAGGAAACTTGTTGTCCTTCAGTATATATTTCCAGAGTTTATTTATCATTTTCAGAATGATTTTCTGGCAAAGACTTAATAAGAATAAAATTCAACTTGCTAATTTTCTCATTGTTTCTTTTATACAACATTCATTGTGAAAGATTTAAATGTAATTCTATCACTATTTAAATGTAGGTCCATCACACAAATATTCAACATTTAAAAAAATAAATAAATAAAATAATATGTAGAATATATTAAAATATACAGGATCCAATACATTTAATAATTAAATTCATTTATAGGATTAGACATTAAACTAGTTGAATTCATGGGATAAGATTTTAAAAGCTGCATTGGAGAATGAAATTAATTCTCAAGTAGTTTTTTGCAGTTGAAATCAATCATTTAAAATTGGAAGTAATTATTATTACTCAATAGGAACTTATTTCAGGAAAGCAAATGACCTTTTAAAAATATTTCATGAAAAAAGGTGATAAACTAAATAAATATAAAATGGAATTAATGTCAAAAACCACCTAAAGATTTACTGAAACATTTGTTAGTTTGAATTTTAAAATTCACCACAAATAAAATGAAAAGAAATTCACTATTTGATTCCTAAAGCATATTACCAAATATAAAATAATGAACTAATATAAATTGATTATACTTAGACAACATTTTAAATTTAAAAAGCTTTAAGGTGAATTTGCATTAAATAAAGGTATTAAAAAAAAAGTAAATCTCATAATCTGTTATGAAGGTTTTGGAGATGCAACCCTTCAATCCAACAGTTACATGGTATATGTGTACATAAAATATGCCTCAGCATATTTTATGTACACATCTTCACTGAACAAATTCAAATTTTCATATATTTTTAGAGGTATGTTGCTGAATAATTTTCAAATCCTTCAAGTGCTGAAAATTTTTCTTGTGCTTTCTAAGATAGCACTAATATCATGCATAACTGCTTGGTTCTAATTTAAAAAAAGAAATAACCACAGAACAAATAAGTCACAAAGGTTTGAGAATTTAAATATTTTCCATAG
Source organism: Dolomedes plantarius (assembly GCA_907164885.2). Classification (NCBI taxonomy): domain Eukaryota; kingdom Metazoa; phylum Arthropoda; class Arachnida; order Araneae; family Dolomedidae; genus Dolomedes; species Dolomedes plantarius. The sequence goes on along the minus strand of OU015492.1, from coordinate 97,844,435 downwards.
TGTTCTAGGGTGGCTTGAAAGTATATTATAATATGTTTATGATACAGTAAATAAAAAAAATTAAGTCAAAACTTATCACAATTTCACAAAAATATAATTGAGAAAAACAATATAAAATTGATAATCTTACTTTGTTTCATATAAGAGATCTGATGGAACATTCATTATAAGACACACCTCCCATATAGAAGTACAGCTCTCTTCAAAACAAGAATTATTGACTGGAGATATAAAGCTCAAAGATACATTGAAAACAAGTGAGGCATACTTTCCTGAAATATAAACAATGGATTTAAACTGAATATTTAATTTTCACATATTGATGGAACTTAATTCAAATGATAAAGGTTTTCTAGCAAAACAAACTCACAATAGAAAATGATTTTAATAATTTTAAAGACAAGATTTACAATTTACAATTATATAATAAAGATAAGTAAGCATATAAGATACATACATATATAATTGTTGTTTATTAATTTGAACTGCATCATACAAAGGGCACAATAGATACAAGTAAGGATATAACAAATTAATAGAGGCCAATTGGCATACATTTAAGCAACTATATTTAATTTCTAATTATTATTAAAGTTGTCTAGTTTTTTTTATGCAGTGTGTACAGTTACAATTAAGTGTGAAAAAAACTTCCATAATTAAAAGAAAAGGATTCTTCCTTTATATTCAGCTTGCAATAAATATATTAAGCAATTAATAAATGAGTGATGACAGTTGTTTTCCTAAAGCTTCTATTACACAGGTCTGCGATGAAAAAAATACAAGGGAATTGATAGCTGAACTTTATGTATTTTTTCGTGCTGATTTCAAAAAAAATAATGCAAATTTCCTATCACGTCACATTTTCTTGAAAAATTCAATTTTACTTGGATTTTTATGAACATTTACCATAAATTTTTTTTTCAGCATTGAATTTCTTCCCTCCCTGCCTGATCATCATTCTACCTTGGTGAAACCTACAGAATATCCCTCTGTGACACCTCCCCTTGCATTACAAACTATGTAAAACAACTTTATCTTGCGTATTTTGGCATGAAACTCCGAGATCAGGACAAATAGCGGGTTCTTCATAATGTTTGTGTGCAGTGTCTCAATGATCTAAGCTTATGACTCAAAGGAAAGAAGACTGCTTTATGATTTGGAATTCTTATGACATGAAGGGAGCTGAAAAACCACTCTGATGATTGTTACTTTTGTTCCTGCCATGTCCGTGGTTATAACCGCAAAAATCAAAAGCTAATCTCTTATCCTGATAACATTCCATATGCCATACGCCCCGTTTCTCATGGACCTGGTGTGCCAGTGCCTTTGCCTCCAACTGAATTGTCAGTCATCTCTTCAGAGTCTTCAGACTCGGAATATCCAGAAGTTCAAGGCTTCGCTACCGAATATAAGACCTCTGGAGGCGAGAGCCTCCAGAGAGGAACTTAGGTGGTCCTTTACCTTTCTCTCAGGTTGAACTTGATGATCTGACTAGAGATTTGGGCCTTTCGGAAGAGGCAGCTGTATTGTTGGGCTCCAGATTGAAAGAAAAAATCTTATTGGCCAAAGGAAATTCTTTTTATTGATACAAGAATCGAGAAAAGGAATTTGTTAAGTACTTTGAGGAAGAGGATAACCTGGTCTATTGTTTTGATGTTCCCGGATTCATGAGCAAATTTGATATCACCTACGATAAAGATGAATGGAGGCTGTTTATAGATTCACCGAAAAGGAGCCTTAAAGTTGTCCTTCTTCATCACGGAAGCCAGTATGCATCTGTACCAGTTGGACACTAGGTGTATTTAAAAGAATGCTATGGAAACCTGGCTCTCATCCTCAACAAAATAAAATATGCCGACCATGGTTGGACCATTTGTGGTGATTTGAAAGTTATCTCCATGCTTCTTGGTCAACAAGGCGGATACACAAAGTTCCCATGTTTCATTTGTGAGGGGGACAACCGTGATAAGACTCAACACTGGGTCAAAAAGAATGGCTGAAAAGACAAAATCTTGAACCAGGCAGCAAGAATGTAATTCCGAACAGCTTAGTTGATCCAAAAAAAATATTATTACCCCCTCTGCATATAAAATTAGGTGTAATGAAGCAGTTTGTCAAGGCTATTCCAAAAGATGACGTTGTTTCAAATACCTGTGCAAAAAGTTTCCAGGTTTATCCGAAGCCAAGTTGAAAGAGGGAATCTTTGTTGGTCCAGATATCCGCAAGCTTATGAAGGATAAAGAATTGAAGACTAGCATGACAACAAAGGAAAAAGAAGCTTGGGTTGCCTTCAAAGTTGCCGTCAGTAAATTTCTGGGTAATTACAAGGATCCTGACTATAAAGAAATTGTTATGAATATGCTGGACAAATTTCAAGCGGTGGGTTGCTCCATGAGTGTCAAAATACATTTCCTTCACTCAAATGGGGACTTTTCCCCAAAAAAATTTAGGATCAGTCAGCGAAGAACAGGATGAAAGGTTCCACCAAGACATCAAAGATATGGAGCGCAAATATCAAGGAAGATGGGACAAGATCATGCTCGCCGAGTACTGTTGAATGCTAACACAAGATTGGCCTGAGATTCAACATAAAAGAACGTCAAAAAGAAGTTACAAAGGAAAAAGAGTATGTACTAAAATAGAAACTTTTTTTGTATTGTTTTGTTTTTTGCTCAGTGCAAATTTGTTTCAAACTTTCATGTACACATATATAATATTTGCTCCCCTTGGTCAATCATCTATTTTATGTAAGTAACCTTAATAAAAACAAATTAAAATAGTATGTAGGTGATTTTCTTCTAGAAAGTGCACCATAATTTGGTGTAAAAAGTTTAAACTCAAGGGAACTTTTTGTTTTTCTCTCGATCAGAGGCGGCTCGTGTGATCTGGCAACAGTGGTTTTCATCCATTTAAACCTATAAAAAATAATCGATTGTTGAAAAATCAATTTGCCTCACCAAGAATCAGTTATTTTACATAGAATTAAATGGATAAAAACCACTGTTGCCAGATAGTACATGCAAAAGTGTTGAGAGAATTCCTTTTCAAATAGGATTTCAGCAAAAATATCTATATCGATTTTACAAAAAATCCTGACGTGACGGGAAAAAAATGGAGGTCATTTTCGAAATCAGCACACCAAATAACATAAAACTCAACAAAAACTTCTCTTGTATTTTTCAAAAACTTCAATTTCGCAGGCCTGTGTTATTTTACATGTTTTAATTTGAATAATCCTATATTATTTCTAGAAGGTGATTTTTTCTCACAATCCCTTTTTCTCCTTTCATACTTAACCAAAATCAATAAATAAGGTACCATTTTAAATATTACGATCTCAGCTTCTGACAAATTGTTAATTTAGAATTAAACATTGTATTGTTTGTTTGAAAATCAAAGTAGAAACATTATAAACATTTGTTCTGCTAGATGGTGTGCGGTCACTCGCTTTTGTCCCTATTGTTTTCAATCACAACTTTTAGATTTTAAAATTGTCTGCTTTAATTATCATTCTGTGAATTAATAAGTTTCTTTATTGGCAACATCTGAGTAGGCATACATTATTCTTTTTGCATGGCAAAACAATTTGTTTGGACTAAAATCTATTTTCTTTCCCCCTGAAGAACAATTTATTAGTGATAGTTTTCTTTAGTATGCCTTTTAAAAGTTTAATTTTATTTATTCAATTCTATGTACATAATTGAAATGACAAAATTCTACCAAGCTATTAAAGGAAAGCTTCCAATCTGTCTCATAATAAAAGGTTAATCAAAATAAAAGTCTTGCCATGTAGACGTACAAGTTGAAGAAAAAAAAAAATGAGATTGGGGCAACTGTTCATGCATGGCAGTTCAGCAAATTTTTTATGTAAACTCTATAGGAATATGTGCACCACACATGTAAAGATTTGCTTTATTGCTAGATGGCAAGCACAAGCTTGATTATTTATTTCTTTTTACTTTTATCTCTCAAACACTAACCTATAAATTTAAAAACAAACCATCATCATCATCATCATATATTTTATTTCTAGAAGGTGATTTTTTCTGACAATCCCTTTTTCTCCCTTTATACTTAACCAAAATCGATAAATGAGGTACTAGTTTAAGGATTAAGTTCTCCACTTTTGATAAATTGTTAATTTAGAATGACACTTTGTTCGCTTAAAAAATCAAATTTCAAAATTGAATTTTGGTCCTAGATCTCTTTTCTTGGATAAGTTGATATGGCACGGTCAAATATTGTGTACAAAGAGATTTTGTAATGTATATTTCCCATGAGTTTGAGTAATCTTTAACTTTTAATATTATCTACAGATGTGTTTTCACGTGTCCATATCTCATGTTCTGAAGACTCAGTGTCATATAAACTATGAAATAATTAGTGATTCAAATGATTACTAAGGTGAGAAACAGGCTTAAGTCACCAAGGAACATTATGTGAATCTATATTCATAACTAATTCAATATTTCTGCTAGAAAGGACAAAGACCTTTAAATTTTAAAATCAAAATGTAACAAATTTATCAAAGTAAACTAGTGACAAAATAGATCTCTAGTTTATGGGCAAACAGAGCAAAATAAATATTGTACAGCCATATTGAATAAGAAATCGGAAATAAATCTTTGTTCTCAGCTATGTATAGAATATATCACTTAAAAAAATTAAGAAGAAACCTATAACATAACCTAAAATTACATATATGCATTCACATACTTAGAATGCTGACTATTCATGTAATGCTCAAAAGAAAATCACAACATTATCACATTTCAAATATTTGATGAAAATCTTACCTGTAAAACCTAGAAGACTTCCTTTTATTTTCCCAGTGACATGAAAAAAAGAACTTGGATGCACTTTTCCAAGCAACTTAAACTGAACTCTTGCAGAAACTTCAACATATTCTAATCTGTCAAACTGTTCATCAGAAGCATAGTGAACTACATCAGATAATACTGCACTCATACTTTTGCTTTTATCTACAACATGAGAAGAGGAATTTAATAGAGAATCTGTGTTATACAAAGTTTTGTGGGAAGTTCTTGATAATGGTCCACCAATCAAAGTTCTAGTATCATTCATGACAGGGCATAACTTAAAGGATGAAACTTTTTTGAAAAATTTGTTCCAGTCCTAAAAAAAAAAGGCAAAAAGCTCTGATAAATAAAATTTAAGTTCAATAAATCTACTTGCAAAGAAATAAATATATTGTATGAATATCACATTATAATTCATAAATAGTTTCTACCAATAGTTCATGATTATATTCCAGGTAGAAAATATACATAACCATATAACACATAATTTAGATGATTATAAGTACAAAACTTAATAAGTGGTCATTCCCTAAATTTCTACCTCTAAAGTATGATGCAAATACATTTTTTATGTGGTGACAATAAATAAGATGCAACTTTATCATCATAAAATGCCTGAGCAATGTCGTTTTATAAATAATTTAATAAAAATGATTAGTTCTATTTACAATATTCTACAGCATTAGAAAAGCAAAATTTCATCAAAATGCAATGAAAAGAAAGCTGACTTTAAACCTGGAATAGGAGCAGATAACATTAAAGGTGCAAAATCGCAAAAACATAATTAAAATTATAGAATTTCAAAGATATACACACCAATCTTCAATAATATTTATGAAGATTAGTTTTAAAATTTGGCAAATAACTGGGTTTTTCTAGTATATTGTACATATACTACAGTAAAAATTGTTTATAAGAACACCGGTTATAAAAACATATCGCTTAAAAGAATGGAATTATTAGTTCCCGGCCAATTCTCATGTGTAATGATGGATAGAAAATCCGGTTATAATAACATCGTTAATAAGAACATATCGCTTTTAGTGACTTAAAATTAATTGGTTTCTGGGAAAAAATTGCTTATAAGAACATGTTAATTGTTAACGGACGGGAAGTAGCAGAACGTTGTTCTTCAACCATTTTATCCATTTTTTTTTTATCTAAAAAAAACCCAACTCTCATGAACTAATTCATCTGTGGTCAGCCCTCATAAAGTAGGGGTTGCCAGAAAAAGTGTGCCTCCAGAAAACCGTCAAGAAAATAAAACTTGCCAAGAAAATTGTCCCACCACCCATACCCCTAGTGACTAGGACATAATGATCGGAAGTGCTGACCCCGCTAAGCCAGTCCCCCAAACCTCCACGCACCAGTGGAGTTCAAAAAGAAAAATTTCTGAGGTCCGGAACCAACCTAGACGGCAGCAGAAGTACCAGACTGGTGGCGAGAAGAAAGAGTGCAAGGCATTTACAATTCTTCCTACAGCTGACAAGTCATCACAGTCTGTACCTCCACATGATGAGTCAATGATGAGTGCAAAATGAAAAGCTTTTACAGTTGAGGAAAAAATTCTTATAATTTCCAGATTAGAAAATGGTGAAAAAAATGTAGCATTAGCCAACGAATTAAAGGTGACTCATGCCACGATATCAAATATTTTTAAAAATAGAAAAAATTAAAAGAAGAATTTGAAAAAGATCGGACTAAAATTAAGAAACTTTGAAAAAGTCCACATGCTTACATAGAAGAAGCCCTTTTGCAATGGTTAAAGATTCAAAGGAGTGCCAACATTCCCCTAAGCAGACCGATTTTGCAAGCGAAAGCAAATGAATTTGCGAAGCTCTCTAAAAAATATGATTTCATTTGTTCAACTTCGTGGATCCAGAGCTTTCGGGAGAGGCATTCCATTCTGTTCGGGAGAATCAGTGGAAATTTGAAGGCCGAGCCACCAGGAGTTTCTGATAACTGGCTTAAAACAGTTTGGACTACATTAAGAGAAGGCTATGAAGACCATGAAATCTTCAACGCTGATGAAACTGAACTATTTTATAGGATGACACCGGATAGGATGTTGCGTTTCAAACACGAAAACTGCAGTGTAGGTAAGCTTTCAAAAGAAAGGATAACAGTTATGGTTGCTGTAAATTTAACTGGAACTGAAAAATTGAAGCTTTTAGTGATCGGGAAATACAAAATACTGAGGGCATTTAAAAATATAAAATCACTGCCAGTTGATTATCATTCAAATTCTAAAGCTTGGATGACGGGAGAAATCTTTGAAAACTGGTTACGGAAGTGGGACCAAGAACTTATTAAACAAAAAAAGAGAATTCTTCTTATTGTGGACAATTGCCCAGCCCACCCTCTGGTTCAAGGTCTTCATGCCATTAAATTAACTTTTCTTCCTCCCAACACAACCTCTGTATTACAGCCTATGGACCAAGGTGTCATTAAATCCTTAAATGTTCATTTCAGGAAGAACTTGATTCTACAAATCATCGACGATATTGAAAATAAGAAAGAACCAAAGATTTCAATACTGGACGCTATCATCATGCTAGAAAAGGCGTGGAATAATGTTAAACCTTTAACGATTTCGAATTGTTTCCGGCATGCTGGTTTTCTTAGGAGTGAAAATTCTTCCATTCTTCAAATTCAAGGCCCAATAGATGAAACGCTTCAAGACTGGGCTCGAGATTTGCCAACTGAACAAGATTTACTTCAGGAATATGAAGACATAGATTTGGCTCTTGCAACTCATGGGAATGTAACGGATGAAGATATTGTTGAAGGCGTAAATGCAGAGATTTTTGGCAGAGATGATGATATTGATGACAGTGCCAGTTCAGAAGATCCTTTGAACGAGTTTTCTTGCCTGAGTTTAAAAGAAATGTTTTCAGCAATCAATACTGTTAGTAAAGTTTTAGCTTGCAATGACGATTTTGTGAAGGATCTGATAAAAAAAAGCTGTCAAAGAACTTGTCGCGATAATCAAAAATTCTTTTTATTTACAAAAATAAAGGAAACAAACAAATATTACTAACTATTTTTCAGTAAATCAATAAACATGTAAAAACAAAATATATCATTATGTATGGACATTCATACATAATGCAATATTTTGTTTAAAATGAATAAAACTATGTAGACATAACTACATAGTTTTATTCATTTTTCTTTTTAACATTTTTAGAACTATGTATTTGAAAAAGTTTAAAAAAACATACTTATGTGAAAATAAGCAGTGTGTTTTTCCCTGACTGAACTTGAACCTTTTAACCATTTTTTGAATGTCATCTTTCAGGTGTAAATAGAAATTATGTGACAATGATTTTGATATTTCCAGCAGTTTTAAGTTATCTATCGGATATAAAAACTATCGCTTATAAGAACCAGTTTTTAAAGTCCCCTGGATGTTCTTATAAATGATTTGTACTGTATTAAGAATAAAATTATTTACTGAGAAGCAAAACAGAAAATAATTTAGAAAAAAATATAATACCAATTAAATAAATTTTGTTCATTGTAGCAACATACACAACATACATTTCAGAAATATGAAAATATAATAATATGAGACCAATAGCTCAATAAATTACAGTTAGAAATGAATACAGAGTTATTTTTTAATAGCAACAAAAATTAGACACACTATAAAAACATACCATTTGGATATCTGGATTTGGGACATCTTGCTCACCAACAACATATGCTAATATCACCATAGTTAAACCAAATGCTGTAAGGCATACTGTGAATACAAGAAGTGGTGGTTGTCCAGAGATTAAACTCTGATTATTACTGTAGCCCATATTTTTAATCTAAAATTAAAGAGAATTACATAATCATTAAAAAATAAAGGATAGTTGTAGTACATTAATATTAAATCCATAATTTAGAGAGTTAAAATGAAAGAACATAAATAATTAAATGGGAAAGATTTTTTTAAAAATAATACCGACACCTTACTACAAATGTTATCAAAAAAAAAAAAACACATACACAGAAGAACATACATCATAAATTATATTTTTTATTTTAAATTTTTGATAAATATCAAATTCTGGGATATTACACCGCCAACCTGTAAGTATTTTTACCCCATGACATCTACACTAACTGTCATATAAACCCTTCTTTTCCCTATATGATACCAAGACAGTTTTTCTGTTTCCTTCTAAAACTTCACTTATTGTATTGCATTTTAAAATATTTAGAATAAATTTAACATATTTTAATGGTGTTTTTCTTTTGTGAAGGAAAAGTTATATAATATTATAGCATTTGATAACCATGCTTTTCCATTTAAATTTTTTATTACTTTTATTAAAATTAGCAATCACTGTTAAAAATTCAAAATTTCTTAGATTTTGAAGATTATTTTTTCCTAATTATTTAATGTACACAGCGAAATTGCTCTATGGTGACCAGTCATGGTTCTGGAAAAAAGTGGCTGTTTTGAAAGGTGCACGGCTAGAGAAGTTTCACTGTATTTTCATCAATCTTAAAGTTTTTTTAATCTGACTTGAATTTTTATGGGTGGCAATATATTTATTAGAACTTCTCTAAATTAGAGGTTTTACGAACTGTCAAGAAATATAATCTTTTGATATTTTTGAAATGTAATTTCTGAATTGAAGAGAATTTTTTTTATATGTTTCTTTACTTTTTCCATCCAATCCCTGGAGAAAAAAAAAATTCATTAGTTTGCTCAGTCTAATTCGGCTGCAGAGAAAAATTCTTTAAGATTATTGATATGACCTTTCTATAGGGAATAACCTATATATCCAAGATGGATTAATGTTAAACTAACACTTCACATATATTTTTTTAACAAACTTTAAGGCTTTGGGAGGGTTTATGATACCAATCCCTCCTTACATGTTGTAGCCATTGATCAAAAATATGATGATAGAAATGGAGAATAATTTATTTTACTACTGTTGGTATAATTCGATAAATCAAATTATTTGGTATACACCAAATTATAGAAATTAATAGCCAAGTTCTAACAACATTTCATATTCAGCAATCCTGCTTCATTCTGTTCCACTTTACACAGTGAAGAAATGTCACAATGATGCTAGGATTTTATCATGTGTTAGAGAGTTGTCACATTGCCACCAATATGTGTTAAGTTGTGGGAATTTACAGTCAGGAATTTGATTACACCTATACAATTAAATAAAAGAATATAAATAGTTAGATTTAGCCCCATTTCAGACAGCCTGTATTATTCTCACTATACAACAATCATGATCACTATATGTATCAAAATATAACGATTTCTTAAAATGTAATAAAAAATTAGATGGCAATATGAGAAAACTGTAACTTAAGATAAATACTATACTGAAATAAAAATTTTAAATAACACAGAACAGACGATTTCCTAACAGACCTAAATGTTTAAGAAACCACCAGACGCGATTGGTTTTATAGATTTAAGTCTCGGATTATATAAATTAACGTAGTTCGGTTGTAATAAAATTATATGTTAAAAATATTTCATACTGTACACTGAAACAAAGAATTATGCTTTCAAGATCATAATTCTAGCTGCTTGTGCGTCATTTACTAGAGATATGTTTAAGACCATAGGCAGAATTTCATAGGATTTATTCACATTGAATAGTAAAGTAAAACTAAATCCATATATCCACCTTTAACATATCATCACAAATGCAATTCAATGTCTAAAAAACCGTCGCATATCTCAAATTTATTCACTTCTTCAACTAAATTTCACACATAATTGGTAAAGGCAAGCATTTGTTTATATATTTAAACAGTTAAAGGCCGACTTGACACTTGACACATCACTTGAGAAGTCGTCGAATGAAGTGTGTAAAAGGTTTCTTAGAGCTCCAGTTTCTTATCCAATCATGTCTGTACTTGGTTTCTTATAAAGTTAGTTACTTTACAAAGTTTTCTCGTAGCTGTATTCCAGTTACGATCGCAAAAAACCTCTTATGACGACATTTTGAATTGAATTGCTGTAAGATATAACGGACCAATAGAAATGAGTTTCGTTTTCTACTATGTGTCGTGTAATATTAAATGTGTTTCGTTCACGCCGATGTGGTGTTAGCTAATTTATCAAATCTCAGACGTTAGCCTCAGATTTTGAAAAGTCAAATTTTTATTCATACAGAGAAATTTAAGGAGAGAAAATATTCGCTTTTATTAATTTGGTTAGCTAAGAAAATCAAATTAATGTCGACGCTAATGTAATTGGTTGCTGCAACTGTGTGACATCATAGGATTTGGCAATGAGTAGTGACTTCAGAAAATTAATTTATTTTTGTTGAACAGAAGAAAAATGACGTTTAATGATGTTGCGATGAGATCAGAGAGATAGTTAATATTTCTTGAGAATTTTCCCTCTGTGTGTTTGAAATGTGTTCATTGTATTATATCTTTTTACATTAGTGTGAATATCAAATTAATTCTGATTTAAACATAAGGTATGTAGAAACTTAACCTACCTGATTTCTTTTCGTAATAATCGCTTCTTTCCTTTTAAATGGTTACTTTCTTACGAGAAACATACCTAGCTTTTTAATGAATGAGGAGCAAATATGATATTTCTCATATATTTATATGATTTTAATATGATGCGTTTCATTATTGATTACGCATACATACTTGTGTATAATTTCAAAATTAAATTTAATTCGTTTGCTAAAGAATTTGTGGAATCCTAGAGGACTTCTGTAATTGTGATTGTTTAGGGGAATGTAATATTAATTTAGATTGCTACTAAGTACAAGCAGTTAACTTCAATTATATTGTCTCTAGTAATTACGCATTAAACCTTTTTAAGTTAATCTTCCGAGTTATTGCAGTTCGCTACAAAAGTACATCATCGATTTACACTCTCAGGTTTTTCTTCATGTTACTTTCAATGCTAGCTTTATAGTAACGGAAATTTAATCCTCTAATGCAGCTTTTCAATTGTTTTATCTAAGCTAAAACTATGGGTGTACGGTATGGTTAGTTGCATTCTTTTTCTTGAATGTGTTAATTTCTTTTCTTGTATTTTAAATTTAGATATTATTTCATTACTTGAAATTAAATTTTAAATGCATCTTGTATTTACAGACATACATTTGATGAAGGTGATAAATTCAGATAACCTAAATGTGATCTGTTAAAGTGTATAACCTTTTTTTTTTTTTTTTTTTTTTTGGTGTGTCTAGCTGTATGTAAATAAAAGATTCATATAATGAATAGATATGTATGATCAGTAGATCTATATAATGATGTATCCGTATAATGAATAGGCTGTATAATGTGAAAGATTTAAAGGGCTGTATAATGTGATTTAAAGGGCTGTATAATGTGATAGATTTGTTTATTCCTTTATTTTTAGTAAAGCTTAATAATTTGATTATAAGTTTGCACAAGTTTCTCATTATGCAATTAAAGACTTAAAATTTCTTCTTTCATCTTATTAAGATTACTCTATTGATTATATCCAAAGTTATTTTATTTGTTTTCCATAGAAATGATAGATTTGATGAGCACATACTATTTTATTTTCTGAGGCTATGTTTGAAATAATACTTGGCTTTTTGCAAACATGGTAAAAAAAACCTGCATTAAAACAGTTGCATTTTAAAAGTGAGACACAGAAAATATTCAATAATTTAAATTCATAATAATGAGTGATAATCCTTAATATCTCTAAAAGTAAAATTTATTTATCTTACAGGGTGTAGAAAAAAATAAAAACGCTGGTCATATTAATGATAATCATAGGTTTTTGTTTTTAATGTACTACATTTAGATGCTCTTGATATGGAATAATATATTCATCATTCTTTGGGATTTATATATAAAGGCTTATAAAATCCTGCTCCCATTTATTAGACAAGAATCAAAAGAGGACCTCTGTCATTTTAAATTCAGCATCATTGCTGATATGATGCTGGCAAGTGTATTGGTTCCCAGAGTTGCTGAAATTATGCATTAGTCAGAGCATTCTCTAAAGTCATGTCATTGTGATAGTGCATTTTAAAGTTAAGCAAACTACTTACTGCTTGAGAAAATTGTTGAGCAGAAAATAACTATCTTTTTTATATATCTTTTTCTATCAATGTATTTTATCATACCTATGAGTTGAAATATTAATGACAGTAGAGGGTAGAACAGGTAAAAGCTTTATATGATCCAATGAATATATATTTTGCTTCAAATGGTTGATTACATGTGTGGTCTCATCTAATGGAAACTTGCAGGCCAAAGTGTTAGTATGTAATTATTTATGGTTTTGATAGAAGCAAATTAATGACATGATTTTAGCTTACTTGTTTTGGAGAGATTTAGAAATAACTACATGTTATCAGCCAATAGTAAATCATAATTTCCCTCCTGGGTTAACTGCATGATCCTATATAGGAGGATAATTTTGCCTTTCATTTATGTATGTGATCATGCAGTTGCTTTAAGATTATGATTTCTGTATTTAATGTTTTCAGCTATCAGAATAATCAAGATTAAAATCTCTATCAATATTTATAGGACATTAAGAATGTTCTCTGAGGGGATATTTCTTACTTATGAGAGAATTAAAGACAGAGCAGTTTATCTGATAATTAATGTAAAATTTTTCCTGTGTTCAAAATATTAGCAGACTCTGTCAAAAGGTGCAGGTTAAACTATCTGCCTACTTCAGATCTAAGCAGAATTATTAAAAAAATTGTGTGTATTTCTGTTTATTAGTCCTATTCCTGTATATATTTATATCTTGACTGGTTAATTTTTAAAAGTTGGTAAATTGAAGATTTTGCCCAACTTTTGAAATTAATAGATTTTGAAATTGTAGTTATAAATAACCCTTAGTGTGTTTAGAAAAGTGTTATGAATAAAACTGAGATATCTTTTAATCTTATAAGATTTGAATCTTGTTCAGAATGCCTCAAACAGAAGAAGCCGCCTCAGCATCTGGAGGAGGAGGTGAAGAGTCCTCTGGGCAGGAGGGCACTTTTGAATGTAATATTTGCTTAGATACAGCTAAAGATGCAGTTGTAAGCCTGTGTGGACATCTGTTTTGGTATATATTTTCATAAAAATTTATGAATTTGCAGTTAACATTTTATAATTTTTTTTACTAATTGTGATGAAAGTTAAAACTCGTTCTCATTCCATTTTCATTTTTTAGAGGAAATTTTATTTATATTATCTAAGGGATCAGATTTGTGCTTTTTTAAATTTTACATGTATGCATGAGTTAGCTTTTAGATGAAGTGAAAAGTCAGTTGGTACTAGAATGTTCTCTTTAATTTGTTTCTAATTATACTTGCTATTTTTCAATTTTATGGATGAAAACAGAATATTATTCTGTTCACAGAGTTGTAACATTTATGGATGTCCATGAAAAGTTGCAAAATTAAAAAATAGGCCCCCAAAACTCAAAAACATCATGAAATTCAAGATCAGTCAAAAAAAATATATACTTATATCTAGAAAAGGCAATGAATTCTTCTCTGTGTGAAATTTAAATGTCTTCTTTAATTGCATGGAATCATTTGAAACAATACTTTCATGCTGTTGGAACTCGGATGGACTTTGATAGTAATTTTAAAATATAAAATATGTGAAAAGCTCATTTTTGCAATTAGTAAATCTAAAATTAAATAAAAATAAATAAATAAATACATTTAATTGTAGAACTATAAAAGCTTTTGAATTCTGAAAACAGCAACCCAGATTAAACACAAAGAAAAATCATATTTTATCCCTCTATAAAGGTATCATCAGTATTTTAATTTTATTATTGCCTTCAAAAATGCATGCTTGAATATTTTATCTGATGTGAACAAAATGATTTCAGTATGTTTTAGTTGAACATTTATGCAGTGATGTGTTTGTAATCCCCTCTTCCAGGGTAATTTACAATTATCTTTTCCTCAAATGGAAAAATATTAATATTTATAACAACCTAAAAATTGGGTACATGCATTGAAATTAGAATGACTTAAAACTTTTTAATTAATCATTTGAAACATGCTATGTATTTGTGTAATGCAAAAAAAAAAAAAAAAAAAAAAAAAAGAAAGAAAATTATTTCCTCAAAATCTTACAAAATTCCTAGAGGTTTATTACACGGTTATAACAGAACTTTTTAATTCATCATTTGAAAAATGCTATATATTTGGGTAATGCAAAAAAAAAATAATTATTTCCTCAAAATCATACAAAATTCCTAGAGGTTTATTACAAGGTTATAACAGAACATCTGGTATTACGATGGATCTAGATATTTTTTAAAGTAACTTTCAAGTGATTTCATACATGTAATATTTGAGGCTGTCTGTGAAATAAAATTTTGTATATCAAATGTAATATTTAATGAAATGGAATTATTTTAACTTTTAAACACCTTATTTTTTTAATATGATGTTGCTGGAATTTAATGTCTAATTATCTGCAAAAGTTAGGAGGGGGAAAAAATCCTTTTTGAGGATTAACTAGTTAGAATGAAATGAGAGCAAAATTTCATCAAGACTGTCTCATGTGAAAATTTCTCTCAAATCTCAATGAAAGATGAACAAGAAAAAAGTTTTCACTCTGTGTATCTAATTCTTTTCCTAACAGTTCTTTAGTTTTGTATCTAAGCTTTTTAGTATATCTTCATTTTAAAATTTTTGATAGTTAAATATAGTTTAAAGTTAGTATTTTGAATTATTTTTGTGAGAATTTTGCTATACTGTGTGAGCTAATTTGGTATTTTTATGCTATAAGACACTGTCTTAATTTTCTTAAATGACATGCTTAAATGAAAAATTACTTTTCTATCATATTTTAAAGGATATTATCTTAATTAAATGATAGATAATCACTGATGCTTAATGTGATGAATTTATGTACTCTCTGTTTCATGTCTTATGATGTATAAAACTATCTAATCAGAATATTGTGGTTAGTTTTCATGTCCCTTAGTTCCTGAAGTGTTACATAACATAAAAATATCAAATTTGAATTATATATCATTTAATTGTATATACCTCATAAATTATTTGCATCTAGCTGGCCATGTTTGCATCGATGGCTTGAAACAAGACCTAATCGACAAGTATGCCCAGTATGTAAAGCTGTGATTAGTAGAGAAAAGGTTATACCCTTATATGGACGTGGAGCTTCTAAACAAGATCCAAGGTTTGTGACTTTCTTTCAGTGCATAACATTGTTTACATAATTTGTAGTCAGGTGTAAGATATTTCTTTGCTTTTGATTATAGAGCACAAAAGATTTTATGTAAGCAGTACTGCTTAAAATACTATGTATCTTATTCTATAAATCAATTTCAAGAATATAAATTAATATCAACATTATAAAAGGGCCTTTTTTATGTCTCAGTGAATGAAAAACATGTAACTGTTAATAGGTGTTAAATTCAAACAGATGTTTTACCGAAATAAAATTTTCTATAGTGACATTTGTTTATAATATTTAAAGAAATCTATAAAAAATATAAGAATTATGCCTCCTGATATTATAATAACTTTTTTTTTTGTAGAGAAAAATTACCTCCACGGCCTCCTGGCCAAAGGACCGAACCAGAAAACTCAACTGGAGTGAGTATCTTTTTTTTTTTTCACAATAGAATATTTTTACCATCACTATTATTCAAGTTAATTTGTATGTTCCATTTCCCTATAAAATTTTGAATTTATATTACAAAGGCTAAAATATTTCTAAAAATGAAAGAGATTTATAAAAATAATATAAATTTTTCTAATTATATAAATTTTGCTAAAAATGTAAAGAGGTTTCTTTTTAGTTAGTAATAGCCATGCATGTCAGTTTTTATTCTTAGTTTTTTTTTTCCATAAAATTTTTAAAAAAAGTCTTTGAATGCTGAATAATAACTGTTATCATAATCTAATATACTTTGATTAAAACTTGTATACTGCTAGCTTGTCATCATATTGTTGTTCGTGATAAATGTACGAAAATTTATACAATTAATATATCTTAATATGCAATTAATTAGCTCTTTTATCTCTGGAAAATAATTGTGTAATGAATCCATTTAGATGAGGCCTTTAACAATCTTGTTAAGGATTCAAGTCTTTAGATTTCACCTCGAGGAACAACTTTAAGAAAATTCATAAATTTCAGCTTAGGTTATTTTTTCTTTTTTAACACCTTTTAGTGAAAATAAATCTATCTGCAGGATATGAAATTCCAGCCTTAGCATGCTAGACTGGTGGTTAGTTCTGGTTAGTTCAATTGCATTTTTATTCATATTTTCCAGTAGACTTTTCCTGTTGTCCCTGCCGTTTAGCCAACACCAAATTTCCTCGCCCCTTTTTTTTTCACCATTTTGCCGACATGAAATTTCCTTCTGTCCTGTTTTTCCCGTTCGAGCTTCCCTTTTGAGATATTTAGGGATTTCAAGTCGGCAAGGATTTATAATATGTTTAAAAATATGTTTGATCAATAACCATTGATTTGATGCCTTTTATTCATTCACCGAAGGACTTTTGTTCCTTAATCCTTCACTTTTTTCATTTACAAAAAACTTTCTCGTTTTAGGACAATAGATTTTCAAAAGACAAATGTATATGTGTGACTGTATTCCTATGAACCGTAAATCTGTTAGAAAACATTCAGTAAAAGATCTGAAACAAAGTATTTTGTATCAGTTTTCCAAATGGATGGCATTTCAATCAATTTTGCTGTGCAATTTTTGGCCTCTAAAATTTTTTCTGGAAGTTACTTGACATCTAGATTTATTCTTTATGAGTGTGCATAGTGTAGTTTATAAATAAACATTTGTCAACGAGAAGGGGGAAGGAATTTTTGTGTTGGCAAAATGGGGGTGATGATTTTCTTCTTTTTGGGAAATTTGTCAACAAGAGGGGGAAGGAAATTTCAGTGTCAGTGAAACGGGGGTGAACTCTTTTCCTTTTTTATAATCTTTTTTTATTATTATCATGTTTTTTTTTCCTCTTCAGGATGGTATAGTTGTCCGTTAATGCATTTTGTTTAGTCTTTCAAAATTCTTTAACAATAGCTGCAGTACTTTATAGAAAGTTTAAATTCTGCAGTGAAAAGCTAAATTTTACAAGATGGGGGATAAGGAGAAAAATGTTCATTTTAAAATTGGTTCAATGACATTATAAAGCTGAAAAATTCTGCTCTGATAGTCTTCAGTATGTGAAAATATACAGCTGTTAAGTGTAATTTTTATTATTTTAAATTTAAGATTGTATTATCTTTATGAATGTGGAGAATCTGATATGTATTTTAAAAAATAATATTTTTCTTTTCTGCCTCTATTTTGCAGATTTTTTTCTCAACTTCTGTCATCTAGTCATGATTGACTTAAATTTTATTTTACTCAATTGTATTTTGAAACCAAATAATGTTTTGAAAAAGGTTGATGGTTGTTCTACATTTTATAGCAAACATTTCCTGCCTTTGGATTTGGTGATGGAGGCTTTCACATGTCTTTTGGTATTGGTGCCTTTCCATTTGGAATATTTACATCTTCATTCAACTTTGGAGATGGTCGTCCAGCCCCTGGTAAATTAATTTGCTATTTAATTCATTACTTCCTGCTCTATCTAACTTCAAGTAGGTTTAAGGTATTTAATGCATTTAAATTTTTAGGCCATAGTTAAACCACTTAACTGATTTGCCCAAACTCAGCTTAGGTGTAAACAGTATGGGTACATTTTAAATTTCTAAGGCTATCTTGCATTTTCTTAAGTTTCATTATAAAACTTCATTTCAGCTTCTTAGCAGCCCCCCCCCCCCCACACACACACACACAAAAGAAAACAAAAAGAAAAAAAACCCAGCCGAACTTCTACTTATATTTAGATATCATTTAGGTGTGATTTTTTATATCTGATATCAGGTTCTTGTTATTTTTGCTTGTAAACTTTTATGAGTAGAATGATATGATTGATATTATATTTATTTAAATTGTTTTTTACCACTATAGAAATAGATATTTTGATGATGAATACATACTACTTTCAATGCAATTTTATTTTCGATTTGGTCTTTCTGTTATTATTTGCTTGGTATTTTGTGAAGGGACTGCAAGGAAGACATTTTCTCCTGTGAAATAATATTTTCTCACTTAAATATTCTCATATATCAATGATCACAAAACTTTATTTCCTGCCTTTCTGATCCTGCAAAAAAGAGAGCATACAGGACTATTTTGGCTTTATAGTGCGCAAAATGTAATTTATGATAATTTGTTCGTTTTAGTTAAGAAAATAGTAAAAGTACTTTAATTCATATTACACTTGCTTATAAAGATGAGAAAGCAAATGTAAAAACCTGACATTTTTTAAAACTATTTTGAGGGGGAAAAAACTGCATTTTAGTGGTTAAGTTCTTCCATTTGTGTTTTAATTTAGTAAAGAAGTTCAAATTTTATAGTCTACAGTGGCTTTCTTTCTCACTTAGCACAAGTTGTAAACAGTTGACCATGAAAGAAACATTAAAAGTGAGATCTATACTGGCAAATTCCTAGACATTAGATTATCATGTGTCAACCTTATTTGTTTGTATTTGTTTGCAGTCATGTTGGTTGTCAAGAGTTTCCTTGTTAACAAACTCACCTTGCTTAAGTTTATCATTTTCACATTCTCATGATTTCTCTTGTGCAGGATTCAGTTGGTTCCAAGGATTTAGCCTCATTCTAGGAAAGAAATATAAAACTTTGACACACTTCTTTTTCTTAAGCTATTTTGAGTTATGAGTTTTCTATTGAAAAAAAAAAGTAAAAAAAAAAATAACGAAAATTACCAAAACCCCCTCAGTCCAGAGGGTAACATATAAGGTGGTGAAAGGCAAAGTGGTGTAAGTCACATTTTCAACTTTTTTTAATTTGAGGGCAAAAATGTAATCTCCATGTTCAATTTATAGTGGAATTGCAAATACTTATTATTTTCAATATTATAATAATTACTATGAATTATAATTTGTTCAATTTATAGTGGAGTTTTTTTTGTAGTTTTTGCCGTAAAATGCTTTGGACTTACACCACTTTGCCTTTCATCGCCTCATATGGTTGAAATAGTTCAGACCTGAAAGTGTTAAATTGATTTTGAAATTCAAATTTGAGATTATTTTATTGCAGTTTTAAGGGAATTTCTTTAAGCTTTTTTTATTCTTTGACTTGTTTCACTAGTTTTGGTAAAAAAATTTCTTTTATTTTCACAATGCTCTAATTCAGATTTAACCCTTTTTTTTTAGCTCCTGGCACTCAAGATTATGAAGAAGATAGATATTTATCACAGTTGTTTCTTTATGTTGCTATAATCTTTATCATATGGTTGTTACTGGCATAAGCATTTTTATGAAAAGGTTTCTGTGCAGAATTTTATACCTCCAAAAATATCCTGAGAGTGAATCTTGTTTAAATTTCATCATGTATATTGTGAATGATTACAATTCAGTTTTAAATAGTTTGCTAAATTTAAGACTCTTTATAAAAATTGTCACGTAATATCTCAGTAATGTAAATAGTGATTTAAATTTTTTAATCCCAGATTTTCTTACTCTATTTCTGATGAATTTTCAAGCTGACAAATGTATGCTTGTACCTTTAAAATTTTTGAAATAAAATATAAATTTAATCACAGTGTATTATTTTTTAAACATAGATAAATATTATTTGAGTTAGATTTTTTTTTCTCTAAGTATGTTGTGAAAATATTTTTAAATTTATGCATTTTTGAAAAGAGCTTTTAATGATTTAAGTTTCTGTATAATATTGTCTCCAGTTTCATTTCTAAAATTTTATAAAAGTGCATATCTGCTCAGTGTATTTACTAGAGCATTTTATTTACATCCAGGAAAGACATGTATGTTATAATTCTGCAGAATGGTGTCATATTTGCACTACTAATTTGAGTTTTTGTATATTGTGGAATGTTACTTTAGTCACTTTGCTTCTTTCTAGTCTTTATTAAACTTTGGGCATAGAACATGGAATTTAGAAATTGGTCATTTTGTCAATAGAGAAAACCTTAATATTTCACTCTAAACAACAGTAAAAAAAGATCAATTCAAATTTCTCAAGTAAAAACTGCTTTGTCGGGAGCAGAAGGCAGTTTTTGTTTTAGAAATTAGAATTGAGCCTTTTGTACTGTTCTTTAATGGGGATAAATCAAGGTTTTTTTTATTGACTGTTTATTTATTTTTTTTATGTGGTGGTGCATATTTTCTTGTAATTAGTCATTTTGGTTGTGATCAAAAGGGGCACTCCTTGCACTTTTTACCTTTCAACCAAAAGTAAATCATGAAATTCCATGAGGAGTGTTGAAATTATAGAACATTATATGCTATATTTTATAGTAATCATGTCATGACTGTTTTAAGAAAGTGCCAATGAATGAAGTTGAAGTTAAAGCAGAATACAAAAAAGAAAAAAAATGTGGCTTAGGAAATAAGATTAAAAAAAATTATTTTAAGGAACTCTGTTACACATATAAAATGGTGTTTGGTTTAAAAGAATATGAAAATGTCATGAGAGCTCAAGAGGAAGTTATGTATTTACTTTACAGGAGTTTCTTCTTTTTTTTTTTTAATATAGTAAAATAAAAAATTTGAATGCATTGTACATATTTCTTAAAAGTGTCAGGGATTTAAGAGGCTACTACAAATATAAAAGTCACAAAATAATGTACTACTAATTGTTATGATAAGCTTTGTGTGAGAATTTACTCCTTTGCTGAAGTTATTTGCACCTACAAAAATTCCAATCCTTTTTCCTCTCTCAAAGGAATAGTTTGAGAATGAAGGTATTGTCTACCTTGAAAATTTTATATTCATGAAAATCTCCCCCCCCCCTAAATTTCATAATAACTCCAATTAGTTGTGAAGTAATCAGTCCTTTATACATGTCCAGAATGATAATAATATATTCTTTTACTGCAAGAAACTAATGAAGGCTGTGGGATGTAAACCAGTTTATATATTATTATTATTAAGTTTAGTCTTTGTGACTAATCTCCATCTTTTAATATACCTTGTATTTTACTCAAGTTAATCTCAGACTAATAGAGACATGTTTGAAAAAAATTATATTAACTTTTTTAAAACTATTTTATGTCGACTTAATCTCTAATCCATTTTCAAAAGTGAAGTTACACATCTAGTTTTCATGTTTCTCATAAAAAAAATTGCATGTTATTTTTTAAACTACAGTGGGAAATATTTTCTAGACTCCTGTTTTATTATGTGAAGTAATGATGAAATTGTAACTTAGTATGTACCTCATTTCACTTAAAATGTTAATGTCTGTATTGATTGGCATGACTTCTGTAAAATAAGGTATACTAAGTTGAAGCTGTTGTACAAAAATGTGATATATGTTAAAAGGTATTAATAATGTAGTTAACTTGTAATATACCCAAAGTTTGTTACATTGAAAGAAGTGTGTTTGCTCATTATTCTGTTCTGTTATAAATTAGCTTTCACTTTACTTTGTCAGTGGCCATGCACTCATGCATGTACTAATGTACTCTGTGTATATATACTGCTCATTTTCTGAAAAATAACTAAACTTTTATGAATTTTAAGTTAGTGATTGTAAAATAACTCATGAAAAAGACATTACTCTTGTTAATAGTGGCTAAATAGTTATGCATGAATAATTACTAATTAATGTTGGTTACATGTTAACAGTTAATTGACAAAATAATGCTTTTTAAAATGATTTATTTTCTTAAGTCCTTGTATGTTGTGCAAAAAAATAATAAAAACTTGGTGTATTTTCTATTTTATTTTTAATGCTTAGGAGTGAGATATAACAAGGTGTTTAAGATCTGAATGTCCCTGAAATGAATGAAAATTTGACAGTGCATGTGTGTTTGACAAAATCTTATGTTTGAGAAATTTTCAATTCTTAGTCACATATTTTTCTCTTGCAGCAAATATATATGAATACGTATTACAGGTGCAGTTTACATTTCCTACTCAGAATCATTAGTGGAATAATAAGAAATTTCCCTTAATAGAATCACATAGAAAATATATTAAATTGTAGCAATAATAATTAGGATTTTTATCAATCCATTCAATTATTAAACTTATATCAATACTTTGCTTAATGAAAGCCATCTAGGTATTGAAAAGATTACTAACTTATCATTTGCTGGTACATATTTTTATTAAATCAACTGAGAGATTAAAAATCTGTTCAGTATTAGGCACCTGTATTAGTGTTTCAAAGACCTGATGCATTAATATTCCGACTAATTTCATTTGAAAATATTACAAGAGTAAAAAAAACAGTCATATAGTGATTTACTATTTGCCTCTCAAATTCATAATCAAAGCCTCATGTTAATATAGTTGTAAACTAAAAGTGAAGATTTGAGAAATAAAATTCATGTTAACAATGGTTATTTTTTAAGAGCAGTAAATGTATTAAGTTTTCAGAAAATCAAAATGTTTATGCAGTTTTAGTAGATACCCATTTGAAAGTATGAGATATTTAAGATGAAGTTGCACATAATTTTTGTAACCCATTAAATTATTTATGTGTCCTGGTGTTTTGAGTTGTTACTACTCGGTTAGTTGGGCTAGGACGGCTAGTTATTATTTTTTGGAGTTAAATATTTAGGCATTCCATTTTTTATTTCATTAAATATTTGAGATTAAAATTTTTAGTTACTACAGATAGATGAAAAAAATTACTGCCCAATCTCTTATGGAAATAAATATTTCTCAGTACTTCTGTAAATACTTTATCAGGTTAACATCATATAACATGTTCAAATGTATCAGGGAAAAATGTAAATTAAAACTCTTACAAATCTTTCAATGTTTACTTTTTTCTATGGATTTTCTGTATAAAAAAAAATAAGGGAAATATTTGCATAGGTTGAAAAAGAAACCCTTGTGTATCTTTCTTCTTATTATTGAAATACATTCAACAGACATGATTGCTTTGTAATAGTATTGTTATACTTATGGAGTTGTTCCGTATTTGTTATTTCAAAAATATTCATAAACTATATTAAATGGAAAAATACTATCTATATATACTTCAGACTTATACCATATTTATTATGTATTTCAAATTTAGTATTATTGTATATGTTAATTAGTTCCTTTAAATATTTGTATATATTTCACATGGAAGTGTGTATATTGTTGGGTGAAAAATGTTTTAATGTATGTGAGTTAAAATGTGTGCCCTCAAAGTGGACATCTGATTTTACATTAGGTGTCAGAAATATGTGTACAAACTTTTGTTCTTGAAACAAAATTTCTATTGAAAACAATGTACATGGAAATAAAAATCATTTTTATTATTTCTGATGTTTTCTTTTATTTTTGAAAAAAAAAAAGATGATAGAAAAGATGGCAAATTTATTTACTAAATAAACATTTCCCGTCTTTTTATCTTTTGAAACTTTCTTATGCTATCAATATGCAATCCATTTAAGGGGTCTGGTATCTTTTAAAAGCTAAGAGACTCGACAAAGATATCCATATATTCAATCATCAGTAGTTATGAAAAAAATTTATTCAGGAATATGAAAATTTTAAAATGAGTTAAACATACTTTTTTATTTATAAATATGGCTCTCAAATTTTTCTAGCTTGAAGATAAATTTTTTAAAATTTCCATTATTTTTTTCAATGTTATGTCATTGCATGCAGACTTGTGTCCGTATATTAATGAATATACATATTTTATTTTTTTTTAGTTTTAAAATTAAATTTTATATATCTTTAAAATGACCAACTTTGAAATCAAAATTCTTAGTTCTTCATGGGAAAAAAATGTTTTTGAAAATTCTTTGGAATTTTAAAAATTTTACTGCAATTAAAATTTTTATTGTAGGAATGACATCATAGCAGGTCATTTTAATGATACATGCTTATATTGCCGTGTATAAAATTACACAGTATTCTAGCAAACTGTTCTTGTGATATATGAGCAATGACATAACATTGAAAAAAACAATGGTTAAAATTTTAAACAATTAAAAAATTTCTCTCCAAGCTAGAAAAAAAATTGAGAGCCAAATTTATAAAGAAGAAAGAGTGTTTAACTCACAGTAAAATTTTCATATTTCTAAATAAATTATTTTCGTAACTACTGATGATTGAAAATAGGGATATGTTTGTCGAGTCTGTTGGTCTCTAAAAGGTACCAGACCCCTTAAGTAATGCTTGGGAAAAGAATGTATGCAGAGATTTGCAACTCTACATATCTGTAGTTTTGCCATCGCTATAATCATAAAGTTTAAAATGTTTTATTCTTAAACTTTGACTTGCCCCATACAGAAATTATAAAGCTCAGAATCTGTGTGTGAGATTCATATACAAAAATTTTTAGGTAGTCTCTTCTAATGAAACTACTGCGGGTTATTAATGTAGGATTACTTATTGTTGCTTACCTCTTTTGTATGTAAATATATATATATACATATATGTATGTCAAAACTTTTACGCATTTTGGTACTTTTCTGTTTAACTGTTTGAGGCTGCTATGTACTAACCCCATTGGATTCGCTCACCTCAATGTTAACCCATGGAGAAAATTTGTCCACGGATTGCCAACTAGGATTCAAAGATTTTTTTCAAAAAATTGTACTCCATCATGGAGAAAGAAATTTTACATTTGTGTACATTTTTTGTTTTTTTTTAAATATGCAATTAATATTTTAAAATATAAATTATTTGGGGAAAAATCTGGTATAATGTGTTTTAAAGCTCATAAATTCCTTCGGTGGACAAAATTTATAAAATGAATCCTGTAGCGCTATGCAGAAAAGTTCAGGCTATCTGACAATGCCAATTTTATTTGATTATCAGCATTTATGTACCTGTAAATAGTTGACAAAAATATATTTTAAGTAAAAAATTTAGGGGCAGTGCTCAACCCCCCTATAGAGAGAGCCATTACAATCGCTCAAAATGTCAATCTTAAGGGAGGTGGAATTATCAAACTGTCAATTGGATTCCTCCCACCACAAGAGACTGCAAGAAGAGGAAAAGGGAAATCCAATTTTTTTTCTTAGTACATAGCAGTCTTAATGCTTGTCCAAGTGATACAGACTGAGTTTGGCACGCTGCCAAAATTATAACTCGCTAGGGACGATGGATGAACGGTTTTAGCGTCTGAAATTTTGCTTTCCAAAGGACCATTATGGAGGCACGTATTCCTACATTAAAAACCAAAATCAGTTCGGGCATGCAAATTTTAACTTGGCTGCAATTAGAAAAAATGTCTGTTAGGTAAGCAGTGGAAGTGTTTGGTAAAATAAGAAACATGTTTATGTATTCAATAAAGTTTTCATGTAACTAAAATTGAGATCCTGCAATAATATTCTTTTGTAATTAAAATCTAACTTGTGCTGGACATAGTGTATTTATTTGATTAACTGGGCAAGTTGTTACAGGGAGAAAATCAGCTAGAAAAAATTTCAATTATTAATCATGTATGTTGTCTTGTAATAGTGCAGACAATGGAAATTATCATTTAGGTAGATAGAATTTTTCATATGACTATGAGAATTCTTTTCAAATATCTTGAGTAACATACATAAGCTATTTAATACTGTTAGTATTTAAATACACAAGTTAATCAAGCAATGATCTCCAATTTAGTAAAACTGATGGTAAGTATTGCAACTCCTGGCATATAGATATTAAATTGTTTTAAGTGTGTTTTGAATTCATTCTTTTCTCTTGGAACATTTTACACTTATTACCATAATTTTAGGTAGAAAAGCCAAGGCCAACACTTGTTCAAAAGTTAAAATTCACTGTCTGAGGTATGTATGATAGAAATTTTTTGATTTTCCTGTATTGAGCAACCTGACCTCTGCTTTTAACCCTTTCAGGGGCGCCGTCCTCACTGTGCGAACACATTTTCTAGAATTTTTTTAACCTAAAAAATCTTAATTTTTTTCCCAATTAAAGGTTGTAAAATACTTTACTTCTTTAAACTTATAATAAATGGCAGCACCAGACATTTGTCTGCTCATTTAACTTGAACACAATGATTGCAAGTTAATGCTGTTTCATATTTGGTTCTATTTTCAATTATTTTAAGGATTAAAAACCTAAAATGTTTTAATTTTTTCCACTAGATTTTATAAACAAGCCTCAATGAATACTGACATGTGATTAGTTCTTAAAAAAATCGTTTATTCCTTTCTATTGTTGCGCTTTTAAATGGTGTTCACACACTGAGAACGCTGCCCCTTTAAGACATTAAAATACAGGCTCACCCCGCAAAGGAAAAAAAAAAACAGCTGTCTTTATGTTTTCTTCTCTAGACGATTTGGTCTTGCTTCTTGGGGGTTAAAGGGGATTAAAAAGTCTATGAACCTCTGAAGTTGGGGGTGTTTTTAGAAAAGGAAGATGTTATCATTTGTATTCACTTTGCTTGGAATGTCGGCTGGACGGTCTAGTTACGCCTTCCGACTTTATGCCTTTACCCTTTCATGTCGGGTGTCCCTTCGATAAGCAATTTCTTTTGTAGCTGTTTCATTGGTGCATGCCAGTCACTATCACCTACATTTGCCAAACTTTCTGCTTTTGACAATGGTCTATTGAATTCATTCTGTGCGCTAAGGGTGGCCTCTGTCACAGGTTCCACAGGCAGAACTAATCAGGAGTTGACAAAATGTCTGGCTTATTGTTTCCAAATGGCAAACGGCCACCTTCAGCACAAGTGACTTTAAATCAATTATTTTAAGCAGGACTGCTCTGAGTGGGCTCCTAGAAATTCCCACGTGTGAAGGTGTTGGAATAAATTGGAAAAATCCAGAGTTTATGGAGGAATCCGGTCCTGCTGAGAAAATTATAGATGTGGAAGATCCATCCCCAATAGGACTGTTCTTTTCAATCCCGAATAGGACTGTTATATATTTTACTGATATTTCTCACATTTTTCTAACATTTTAATATTTTTCTGATATATTTATATATATTTTTATATTTATTATTTTTGATATTTTGAGTTCAGTTATTTTAGCATTTTAAAAAATTTCTTAAATTTTTAAATTTTTAAAATAAAATTCAAATTTCTGTTTGTTGAAAATTATTTAGCAAAATATTAATTATTATAACGATATAAGATCAGTTATTTTTCTCTTTGCTTGAGTAAAACAATGTAAGTTAATGGTCGAACTCAAATGCCCTACACAAGCACTGTGAGGATGGCCCCCTCTACCTCAGGGGGGCTGCTAAATTTTTTTAATCACATTTCTTTTATATGTAGGACCAATATACCTCATTCTTACCTTTTTTTTCAAAAACATTGTAATAATAAAATTGCGCCCCTCATTTATTAACTGATAGAGTTACTTTGAACAGTGGATAGCAAATCCTAATCCTTTTTTCTCTTTCTTTCCTTCAAATAAGTAATATGAATTTGGGTTAAAATGTAAGTAATAATAACTCCCATTCTCATAAAATTTGACGTTAAATTTTAGATTTTTATTTCAAAATATTACCTATTTCGTAAAATAAGATATTTTGAAATGTAGAAACAATTGGATTGATAGAATACACTGAAAATTGATTGGAATTGGAACATTACACAAATATACCATGATTTTTTTTTATTTTGAGCTGCTATTCTTTTGTAATATGATAGGAATGTGTCAATATTATATGTAAACGAATGTCATGAGAAATGAAAGCATGTTTTTTAAACTAAGAAAATATTGCTTAAAAAAACTTTTTATTATGAAATTTCTTTAAATCTTTGATTAAAGGAAGAAAAAAATCTTTTCAATAAAATATGTAAGGTTTGATCTGTTAGATATTTTTGGAGTAAAGTGTAATTTTTTTTAGTAAAAAATAATTTGTTTCAATGTAATTTTAATACTTTGAATGGTATATGATGCACTTTATTTGTAGAAAGAAATCTTAGACTGTCTTTTAGTAGGTGATAGTTATTAAAATTTTCCCCTTACTATGGAAGATACTTTATCTAACACATTAAAATATTCAACATATATCTGGCTTTCAATTAGGATATCTTTGTAATACATCATTCTATTAACTTCGAAACCTCTTCGTATCAAATACTTTATTTTAAAATGAAACAATATGCGAAATTTCTTTTACTATTAGTCCAACATTATATCAGATATATAAAAATATCTCTACATAACAATTTTACAAAGCAGTAATAAAGTATGCTTAAGTATACATTAAAGTCCTGTAAACTGTTGCAATGCACTTAAACCTCCCATGATATTTACAGGTCTATTCTTATATCTCTTTGATATGTCATTTTCCACCTGAAAAGTAATATACAGAATATAAGTAAAAAAGCTATAACTTAAAGCATAAGGTAATTTATATGATACATTGATAACATTCGATCAAGTGGTAAAATCATTAAGTGGTCACTGTCACACTTAAACACCCTCATTTTGAAAGCTATGAATTTTAATAGACTTTTCTCATGATAGATGCTAAATATATACAAAAGAAGTGACTAATTTATCTTGAAATTTTGAAATATATCAATGTTTTGATTGATATTGTTTAGTTGACATTTTTATTTTTGTCTTTATAAAATTCAAATGGTAAGTTTATCATTTCATACATAACATGTTATAACAACTAAAGAATTAATATTTAAATTAAATAGAAGGACATATCAATTAATATTTTATGAATATCCCCCTTGTAAAAATATTAAATTATATATACCTATGATTTTTCAAATGAAGTTAAGAAGGGATATAGAAAAAAGAATATCATTAATATCCCTGGCCTCGAATGCCCTCACACTTTTTTCCAGTCTGTCTGATATATTGAAATACTGGCTGCAATGTATAAGCAATTGGAGCAACATAGTAAAATACATGGTCAAATCTACTACAAGATTTATATCTTTGTGGACCGATTGACTCAAAAGTCACAGTTTGAACCTGAGATGGCTTTACTTTGCAAACATTACTTTTGTGTTTTAATTTTCCCCTTTTAAACTGTACAGCTCTGGAAGTTAATCATTACATCCATGCATGCTTATTACAGCAATAACTAAGAAAGAAAGCTATACTTTTGGGGGTGTCTCATTTTATTTTTATCATAAATTGTAAAATGATAGCTAAAATACTAACCTGTGACAGAAGAACTTTAGTTTTTTCCACAATCAAATTTATTTTGGGTTCCAGTGATCTCTGCTCATCAATGGCTTCCTGGTATTTCACTTTAACAGCCTTTTGACATTCAGCCATTCTTTCTGCTGTCTCTAACTTACTCTTCAGAGATTCAACAAGCCTATCTACATACCTGTTTTCAAAAAGAGAATATATTGATTGAAAAACAAAACTGACACACATACACCTATCTCTATATATAAAACAGTTCCACAACTGACTGACTGACTGATTGACAGATAATACACAGACCAAACTGCTGGACCTAAAGGGCTGAAATTTTGCATGGCGATTCTTCTTGTAGTGTAGGGGTGCACTAAGAAAGTTTTTGAAAAATTCATCTATTTTTTTAAATTAAATTTTAAGCTGTTTTTGCAACACTTTTTAAAGTTTGCATTTCAAATAATTATTTGAGGGTTATAACATTTATATCACAAGAAAGATCATAAAAATTCCTTCAAATGAGATATTTTTCAAATCTTTACCTCCATTTTCTGATTTTTGGTGAATTTTTAAATATTAATTTTTAGAATTGATTTTATTAAATGCTGATCATGTGGTTTCTTTTCTTTTGGTGATACTTTAAATAAATTTTACGCCATGTGCATAAAAACAAAATAAATTGAAAAAAAAATTAAATATGGTAAAAGATAAAATTTAACCACTAGACTAATTGAGATAGAAGTTTTTAAAGAATTTAATTCAAATTAGTATGTTTTATAGATAGTAAACATACATATTAATTGCATACATTGACCATTGTATTTAATTTAAATATTTTTTTCTACATTATTTTGTCTATAAAAATATCCGTTACGATTTTTTTATAATTATATTTCTTTGTATTTTTTTTTGGCATTAATTGCATACATTGAACATTGCATTTAATTTGAATGTACTCTGTAGCAAAACACAGGTATTCAGATCAGTGATGTAGCGAGCATAACTGACGCCCGGGGCACAATACCTTTTTCGTGCCCCTTTTTCCGATAAACATATAGTAATATAATATACAGAATTAGTGAAAAGGACCATTTGGTGCCCCTGTGCGAGTGGCACCCGGGACATGATAGATCCCCTTCCCCACCCCTCGCTATGCCACTGATTCAGATAGTCCCATCATATAAAAATAATTTTTAAGTTTGTAAAAGTACAAGAACTAAAAATGTAAAAAAAAAACAAATTAATAGAAATACATAAAGAGAAATAATCATATTAATTCAACTCATGCAATAATTTACATTAGTTGCTATAAACATAATTCTTCACTTTCCTTGAATTAATTGATATCCCCTTCAGTGGCTTTCTAATGGCTGAATTTCGATACCATGCCAGATTTTTCATATTAGTTTCCCCTCTACAGAATTTCTAAGAAACTTGAATTCAAGTTTAATAAACATGCTTTAAACAGTGAATTTTGAGTTTCTTTAACTCATAAAACCTAAATTTATTACTATCATAAAGTCAAAATTTCCTGGTTACTAAATTTACAATACATATAATATGAGACTGATAAAATAAACAAGTATATACAATAGAAAAGACTAATTTCAATGGAATATTTTATTTGTTATACCAGAGATTCCATTAAAAAAATGAAATTATTATACATTACATATAGAAAAATTTTCATTACTCTTCAATACAGGGTGATTCAAAACTCCATGTACAAACTTTTAGGGGAGGTAGAAAACTCAAAAACAAAACAGAATCACATAGGAATGTATGACCGGAAACTCAAACCTGATGCTGGAGGGTGCTGTTTACTTAAACAGACTATACCTTTACCAACCCCACTGGATGGCCGGAAATATTGCATTTTTCTGGAGGAGGTAGAAAACTCAAAAACAAATTAGAAACACATAGTGATGTATCACCAGAAACACAAACCTGTTCAGCTAGAGGATAAACAAAGATTCAGAAATGCTGGCTTTTCATTTCTGCATCTTTGTTTATCCTCTAGCTCAGTGGTTCCAAATCTTGGGTATGCGTACCAGTACTGGTATGCAGACAAGCAACTACCAGTACGCGAATGATTTTACAATTTAAAACAAAAATCTATTAAAAATCTGTATTATGAAAAAAGAAAAGAAATGACTATAATAACTAATAATCCATACGTTTTAATATTTTAGTTTGGAATTTCTTATCCATTGTATGTGTTGTAATACTTTAGTCGAATTTACCTAATCTCAAAAGATGCCGCCTACACCTGATTGATTTATCTATGACCGACCCATGAAAATTTGGCCCTTGCCTGCGAATTATAACTGTGTCTGAGTTCTACTAAAAACTGTGTTTTGTGTTTCAAACATATTTAAATTAATTGCATATTCTTAATCAATAGTAATTGTATTATTAATAAATATTAAGAAGCTGTTAAGGTAAGTTTATTAAACCCAGGAGAATTATTTAAAATGATTTTTTATATATCCTAATTTATTTTAATAAATGCTTGGCTACATGTTTCGAATTCATTTCGTATTCATCTTCAGACCATATACAAATAAACTTATTCGTTGTTAAGAACACTAAAAAATTTACAAAGGGTATGATTAGTCATGGTTATAGTTTAGTTACAAAATCTTAAAATTACTTACATGTAGATCAAATTACGCCCAATCATAAAACAAATGTTTTTCAAAAAAGAATTATCCAATCATTACATTCTACAAAAATTATTTAAAATTTATTTTTATTAAAACATTGAAGTACGGTGGTTGTCACTTGGTAAGTCATAAACATTGAGCCCGATATTACTTCTTTAGTTAATAATAAACAGGCCCAACCTTCTTACTACCTAATTATATATATTTTAAAGTGATTATTATATTTTATGTATGTGTTAAGCAATAAAAATATATCCCAAGTTACTTGTCTTTATTACAAATGTTCTCCAATGCATTTCATTCCCCTTTTAAAAATTTTTGGTCTACCGGTACGTCATCAAATTGTTTACAATGTACAGGTACGGTACTATAAAAAGGTTGGGAACTCCTGCTCTAGCTGACCAGGTTTGCATTTCTGGTCAAACATTCCTGTGTGATTCTGTTTTGCTTTTGAGTTTTCTACCTCCCCTAAAAGTTTGTACATGGAGTTTTGAATCACCCTGTATAAAACAAATTATTTATTTTACTTTGCAAGAAAGATTTATCCAAATTTTATGTAACCAAGTTATTAGATTTAAAAGTTATCCAAAAAATTAGCAAAATATTCTTCAGTTTTCCAATACAAACATCTTCAACAACTATTTTTATCTAATTGATAAGTCCTTGATAAGTCAATGATTAATTTACTAAATTACCAGTGCACTTAGAAAGAAAGTTTCAAATTTCTCAGAGTATTTCAAAGTGTTTTTACTGTTTTAGTTTATGCTATTCAAAATCATTTTGGGAATTTTTGCTATTGTCAAATGGATGATTGCTTTGTGGACTAGAATATTAAAAACCTACATTCTTTTCTTTTGAGTAATAATCTGTAAATAAATACCTTGTTGATCCTTTGATAAGGTAGAGATGTTTCAGTTTGGTAGTCATCAACTGAGCAATTAAAGATGCTACTTTGGCCAACATTTTTGTCACGTTTTCACTTGACTGCATTTGTAATACAGATGGTGCATTTTGAAAAACATTAGAAGATAAAACATCATTCCCATCTGATTCTAACAAGCGCTGCTCCAGGAAAGCTTGTAGCTACAAAATAAGGAGAATGAATGAATTAATAATACAGTTATATGGGCACAGTGGCCCAGTTGGCAAAAGCATTGAGCCAGTGATCTGAGGGTTGCGGGTTTGAGGCTGGTTGCTGACGAAATCCACTGCTGTGTTCACTAATGGTGGCCGGAGCACATAAAATAAGGTGTGGCTGCAATGTCCTCCAAGTCCTCAAATTTAACTCTGGAGGTGCGGGGTCAAGTGTTCCGGTCTCGTCACTTGACTCAGTTTAAAATTACGGTACCAGCCCATACAGGGGGTAATGCTGGTCCACCTATACAGTGCTCCCAGAAAAGTGGCCAGCAAAACCGTGTTGTCTTATGACGGTAAGGATAATGCCCAAGTAACCGTCTGCCACATTGGAGAATGCAGTTATTATTTTTATTTCAATATTTTTTCTTTCAAATAAATGTATTAAAAAAATCTCGTAAAAAGTTTATATTCTAGTATTTACAACATGTAAGAACTCATACAATATGATTTAAAATACTATTTTGATTTTTGTAAACAAGCTTAATGCAATAAAGTTTATTTTCCCTCTTATTAAAGATAATTATTCAATTCAAAAATTGTTAATTAATATATATATATATATATATATATATATGTAATAAAATCTCGTTGTCTAGGGTTGAAACATCGTATGAAACGTCGAAACAAATTCTTCTAAACCAGTTAGAATTCATTCACACAGATAAACAAAGTTCCTCAACTTCTAAGTAATAAAATGACTCAAATAATACGATTCTCATAAGATGAACACTTATATTTGGACAATATGGTACATTAAATATAATCTTCATAACATAGAAATATGTCATTATACTACAACGTTAGAAAACAGAAGTCATATCACAGCCATCAGCTGTGCGTCTTATTCATACAGAAGTTAATTCTGTTCTGCCTAGTTCGCCCAGAGTTCACAGATGGCGCTAGCTGTGAAACAGAATCGTCTGCCGCGAGTGTTAGAAGTTGGTGCCTGATGGCGTTCCAACATATATATATATATATATATAGTTGTTTTAAAAGTTTATGTTGTTGTTGTCTAATGCTATCCTTATAGACAAACTTTAACGTTTAAATTACTTTAATACAATGAGAAAAAACATTTTTTATAACCTAATTTTTCCTTAATATCTTAGACCTTAATGTCTATTAATAGTTCTTGACAAGCAATTTAATATGCTAATTATCATGTAGCTACACACCTAGCACCAGTAACAATCATGGAAAAAATAAAACTTCATTAACAGAAATGTGTGCATTTAACTTGCTGCATTTAATAAGTTATATCACTGATTTATTAGAATACAATAGATTAGAACAATTACTGGAAAAAAACCATGAAGAAAATCATAGGAAGTTAAGGTAGATATATGTGTGGTTTTTTTGCAATAATGGCTGCCTCAGTTTTATGTAATGTCTTGATTACATAAAAATGATTACCTCCAATAGGTCAGAATAAAAAAGATTTCTTGTAGTTTCATTTTCTAAAACAGATAATGCATCAGGTCCTCGGGCAACTTTTCCACCTGAAATAAAACATTTAATAAATGTGAATAAGAATTTTATTTATAGTTTAAATTGAATTTAATTAATTTGCTGTAATTTTGACACACTTAAAATAAAAATATATTTGTTCAGAGTTTCCATGACACACATATTTTTATTATGTTAGGTAACAGAATGCTATCTTGAAAAATATATATTTAAAAACTAAAATCAACATATTAAAGAATAGTATAACTTTTGTGACTGTTGTAAAAATTATTTTACCTTTTTACTATATATTTCTACAACAACCTCTTACACTTTCTTCTATACTCTCCGTCATCTCTAAATGAATTTTTTTGTGCATTTCACTAATGCTAACATTGTCTTCTTATAATATAAATAATGCATACAGTCCATACTAATTTATAATATTACAATAATTTTCATTAATTCACTCTGGATTTTGTTGTAAATATTTAAAAATTCTGTAGTATTTCTTGTGTAAATATTGTATAAATATTTACACAAAGAAAAATTTTCAAGAATTTTGTAATAATTTGATATTTTAAAATATACCTTTAATTCACAAAGGTTTTTAGATAAATAAAATTTGATTTGAAAATTTCATTTTCAAAACATACTTTATATGTCTGTATTCATTTACTCAAATTAATTCTATACTCAAATTAATTCAAAATTAGGACCATTAAAAGATGACAATTTTTTTTTCTCTTTCTTTTGATTCTTTGAGCAGTGAGAAACAAAAGTTTCAATCTTAAAATAATAACAGTAAGAATAATCTGTTAAATGAAAACTTCCTCATTCAAATCACAAAAAATTCTGAATACTGAGAAATTTTAAATTCTAACAGTGTTATAGACATATCACTAAAGTTAAAACCAAACCAATGAACATTAGGATAAACACCCAGGATAAAATATAATAAATTAATACAAACTAAAGGGGATAAAAAATGGTACTAAACACCATTGATTTTGCCAAAATGAAAACAAAACACTGAAATTAAATGACCTCTGGAATTTTAACAAAATATTCCCTATTTTTTTATTTGCATTAATTGAACATAAAAAGTAATGCTGGAAAAATTTAACATAATGTTTGGATACATAAAAATGGCATTTATCCAGATTTTCATGAAAGATTTTAAATATGATCAAGTAAAAAACGGGGGTGGGATAAGGAAAAAATTCCTTTTTAGAATTTACAGAGGGCATTTTTCAAAAATAAAGAAATATGAAAAGAAAAAAAATTATCTCCAACAACAAAAAACTACAATTACAAACAGTAAATTTTTAAAAATTAATTTTGTCCTCATGTATTTTTAACATTTAAATAACAAATGAGAAATTAAAAACTGTTTGTAGTAGGCAAAATTTAATAACCTTCTGGTGTTTCTAGCTGTATAATTTCAGGTGATTCCACAGTAATATCCCAGTTAATATCAGAATCTCCAAAATCTATCTGATCAACATCAGTTGGCTTGCAGTCATCCTATTATAAAATAGAAATTAATAAACATATTCTTGGAATAATATTTTAAAGAGTCT
This sequence comes from Dolomedes plantarius, assembly GCA_907164885.2. Classification (NCBI taxonomy): domain Eukaryota; kingdom Metazoa; phylum Arthropoda; class Arachnida; order Araneae; family Dolomedidae; genus Dolomedes; species Dolomedes plantarius. Next base: position 97,807,713 of record OU015492.1, on the reverse strand, counting down.
TTTAATAAGTCTTAATATTCAGTTCATATATAAGAATGTAGAATAAGATTTGGATAATTTATCTCATCTTTTATAAGCTTTGTTTGCATTGATATTGAAAAATACAAAATTCAAATAATTGCAGAAAAAGCTTTGATAATTATATTTTAAGTATCACAGTTTACAAGTTTATATATCCCACCATAAGATAGTATAGAAAAGCTGAAAAATGGTTTCAATTCTCAAGTTTTCATAATTATTAGAGAACTTTTGTACTCTCTTGCAATAGCAACAGCAATTTTCACGCCATGTCTAAAATGGTCTTTAATGATACCTGATATATTTTTTCATGAGGGTCTAATGTATGACCAGACTATGACTTTATAACTTTACTGTGAAGAGTTTAGAGTACATCACTAATGTTAAATTAGCCAAGTTCAGATTTTATGCTTTTTCTGTTGCAAGAATATAAAAAAAAAATTGCCTAACAAAGTCAGAGAACATTTCCTAATATAAGTCAAATCAATCAGAGCAATCTGTAATGTTTTAGACTTTCAGTATCATTTAGGGTTCAGTATCATTTAGGGACTATTTCTTTTTTTTTAAACAACTGAAGCCAATTATTTTACATCTCACGTCTACAAACAAATTTAACACTTTAGCATTATTATGTAATAAAGAGTGATAAAGTAAAGTTGTTCCCTTTAATATCTAACATGAATTTCCCTTCCATAATATATTATAAAAACCCATTTACTTTTTCAACATGGACAAAATCACCATTGGGTGAACTTGAACTTCTGTCATCTCCAGATTCTGATGGGGCTCCAAAATCACCAAAATCAATCTGGAAATAAGAGTAAAAGATTTTGCAAAATTTTTTTCATGTTAAATAATGATAGCATTTTAAAGTTTTTACATTTTAAACTTAAAAAAATAGATCAGCTTTTGCTGATATAGTAATAGCTCAAAGAGTAAAACAAGGAAGCAAATGGAGGCAGGTGTCAAACAGAGTTAATACCTGATCATCAGCAGCTTCAGTACTTCCAGAATCTACATCTAAAGGTATTACAGGAGTAGTAACTTCAATAACTTCAGGTGGTTCTCCCGTTCTCCATTCAAAAGTAGTAGTATTACCTTTTTCTATTATGTACTTCAGCACTGGTAAACAAAAGCTATCAGCATCTCTAGAAAGAAATTATATTAAAAACATAACCAGGGGATATTTATTTATAAGATTCAAAAAAGGAGTTTAAACATACTTTTCTATTGTTCTGAATAAAATGTAAGCAAAGCTAAACATACCTATAACTTTGTACAGTAATAATGAAAGAAATCAGTATTAATTTATTTATAAAAATTTTAAAAAATGAATACCAAATTATAATGATTTGGTACATAAAAATAGTACATAAATATACTGCAAAATAAAATTAGTTTAATATCTTAATTTACCTAGGAACAACAGAGCAACCAGAATACATCTAGGGTGTATTTAAGTTCTTTTTTTCTTTCTTATTTATTGGTGGTGGGATGTCATTTCATATGAGAGTATGATGAACAACAATATTGGAATAGCTTTCTATTGATTTTTTAAAACTTCTGTGGGTAATAAATTCATTTAGTCCAGCTAAATTGGTACATTTAGTTTATTATAAGCACATCAATTTTCATTCAGTTAAAATTACTACTCTGAAATTAAATAAAAATTTATTTCAAATTTTTATCACCAGTAAACAATATTTCTGTTAGTAATAATGCAGAGCAGTAATCAACAGAATAACAAGCTACAATATAATTTTGTCTAAATTTTTAATTTAATATTTTCCTTACATGATATGATAAAATCCTTTTCTACTATTTTCATCATGCAAAAAAGAAGTAAGGCATTAAATTCATATAAATATTGCCCTATTTTATGCTTAAGAAACACTTAACCTTCAACAAAATGTCAATTCATCAAGTTGCCGGTTTTAAATTTATATTTTAAAAGTTTAATGACATTGATTCCTTATTTTGGATTAATATAAATGAATTCTTTTTGATTAATAATCCAGTCAAACCATAGAAATCAAAATATTTAGGAAAAAAACCTTTGCCTTGAAATAAAAATATATATATATATTAGGTTTGAAATAAGTTCATTATATAACATTATATAATAAAAGAATAAACTAGTTATGACACACTCAGATTATCAAGTTTTTGTAAACCACCAGATTATAAATATTCATCTGTCAAATTAAACTGAACTCAATGAATACAGACATTCTATAGATTATGCAAGTTTGGGAAAAACTCAGCAATGCAAATTTATCATCTATTGAAATTTTGCTCATTAATTTTCTAAAATTGGAAAACATTTTTTTTTTCTCTTACCAGCAAGAATTATTAAAGTATTATCTGTAAATAAAACAGTTATTCAGTAATTTTTTCTATTTGTATAACAAGCTAACATAATCACTCCAAAATTCATTTTACAAAATAAAAAAGATTTTCATAGTCTACAATTCCTATGCTTTTAATAAGCAAATCCCTCGTATAATATCCACAGATGTTAGGTTATTTTTTAAAAGGTATTTTCAAAAATTCTAATTTAACACATTGTTCATATGTCCTTTAATTCTTTATTCATAAAAATAATAGATGTTCACATAAATTAAAAAATAAAAGATATTTATTAAAAAAAAAGTTTCTCTGTAAAAAGCAAAGAGAAAAACTAAAAATAATAAATTATAAAAATAACTAATTTTAATAATAAATTATGATTTACATAAAAGTAATCAGAACATAATAAATTATAACTTAGATGCAACAAATATAAATATCATAAAATGTTTAAGGGGGGGAAAAAATTCTAAGGAGCACTTGTTGCAGGATAATATAACTTATTAATGTCTATTTTCTTGCAGAAAGAAGACATTCACAAGGTAGAAGATGGCACTCCATAAAAACATGTATAAATCCAAACAAGCATTTTCTTACATCAATGCTTGATTAAAAGTTTAATTACTTTGAAAGATGCTTACTTTTTTAAAGTGAAAGTCAAGAAATTAAGATAATAATCTCTAACATCCAGTAATTCTCTTGATGCCTTAGCTACATCATTAAGTGCATCTGGCAAATCATCTAGTAAAGACAACAGTTCTTTTTTTATGTTTTTACCCTAAATTTAAAAGATATTTCAATAAATATAGATAGAAATTTAACCATTTTTTATACAATAGCAGAAGATTATGTAATAATGATTATATTTTAACAATGCAGATCAAAATCCTTGATATTCATGCACTTTTTCATTTTTTAAAGCTTTAGACAAAAAATCTGTCCATTGTATCACAAGTTTAAAAATCATGATTATACTAGAATATATGAAAATATACATATATGACTTTTTTAATATAAAAAGTAGTTAAATAAGCCATATACTCTATCCAATCTGATAACATATCTCTTCATTCATAAATACTTATAAAACAAAATTAAATTTAGTATTATCATGGATTGTGTGAATCTGGATAGATAAAATAACTCATCAAAGTATAGCAAAAGCAACACTAAGAATACTTTTGTATTAATATAGTTACAGTTAATGCATAGATATAAAAATTTTTTTTTCAGATGAAACTCACTTCAATTCCAATTTGTTGACAGGAAGAGGAATAATTTTCTCTCATAGCAACCTCATTTTTTGCAAACTCTGTCTCTTTTTTTAAACTCTCCTACATAAAGAAGATAAAATCATGTTTAATTCACTATTTAAAAAAGTTTAAAAATTAATAGTGCATGAATGTACTCATTACAATAAATCATAAAAATTGAATGTATCCACATGTACACATACAAAAATTATCAATTATGATTGATTATAATCAATCAAAAACAAATTTCAAAGAAATTACATAACTAGGTAATATACAGAGTAATACACTTTTAAAACCATTATTTTTAAGCTTCATATGAAACTTATTTTTGTAATCATAAGAATGAAACTTACTTTTGTAATCATAAGAATGAAACTTAAATTAAGTAAGATATTTTATAACAGATATTTCAACCTCAAGTAACACAAAACTGGTATGCCCACTGCCCTGTAATTCAATTTGTTTCTTCATAACATAGTAACATGGAACAAGTTCCTTTACAGTATGCTTATTTTTCATTCAACTGGCAATACTCATTTATATACTCACAAAGATCTCTCTCAGCAGTAGGTCTGGGTGGATGTTAGTCAAACTTTTTTACTTGAGTTACTGTTTTCCAAACTGGCCATTTATGAAGTTTGGAAATTTATCCAGTTTATGAACCAGACTTTGAAAAGTCAATTTGAATATCACTGTTTGCAGACAAAACAACTTTGGTGTAAGAGTGGATCATTACATTTGAAAGATGATGATTTCCATGAACACATACATTTGAGAGTAATCAGGAATTTTTTGTATCAGATGATGGCTGTAACTCAATTCCCAACATTGTTAGTGATAATTCTTTATCATTTGATACTTCTTCATCCATAAGAAACTTATGCATAAATGCTTTTGAATGAGCTGTCATTTTGAATCATAAAAATACATTTGAAAAGTGAGAGAGAAATACAGCAAATGAAATTAATCAGTTTTGATTCATTAATTTATTGTTGTTGTTGACTTTATCAACCCACCCTCTGCTGATACAGGCAGTCATTTTGAACAAACTTTGACAAGCTAAGGGGATTAATAATATTCTGAACAACACTATTTGTTACTTTAACAAAAAAGATCATTTTGCTACATTCATAATTAGTTTAAAGAAATAAATAATCAGTAGAAGGTGTGGTTCTGTTTTTTTTTTTATGCCCCTTGATCAACAGCATATCAGATCAAGTCAATAAAGGCTATTGGGTAGAATGGTGTGGCTCCAGTTTGAATGGCACCAGAAGGGTTGGAGTCCGACTTGGATAAAGGACCAGTCCCATAATTTTGAACCGAGTCAAGTGACGAGACTGGTACACTTGATCCTGCACCTCCAGAGGTAAATTTTGAGCACTTGGAGGACATTGCAGCCATGACAGTTTTTTCATGCACCAGCCACCATTAGTGTACACAGCGGTGGATTTGTCAATGACCTGCATTGAACCAGATACATTCAGCTCACTGCCTTTGCCAACCGGGCCACTGTACCCTATAGGTGTGGTTCTAACACTGCAAATTTGATACTGCAATAATATTAGTCAATTAAAAGAATTTCCATGGAATGAAATTATGTGTTAAATTTTGAGCTGCTTTAAAAGGGTTTTTGTTTCTATTGTATAATGATGAAACTAGAAATGATTCATTATTTCAGGTTCAGACCCCACAAACTATACCCTACACTGAAAAATTCCCCCCCCCCTCCCCACATGCTAAAAAAGGGTTATTTAGAGTCAAACTATCCATGTATCATAAATGGATATTAGGAGTGAACAGAAAATAAAATAATCAAGTAATTTTTTCACTTATTACTAAGAACTATTTTTATATAAATATTTAAAATATGCACATAAGGAAATATAATCCTACCTCTTGATTCTGCTTGCATTTTGTTAGTTGCCTTTTTAAAGATGGCAATTCATACGCAATGTTGCGTACTAATAATTGAGCTGCTTCAGCTATAAGAATTGAATTCTTTTAAAAATAATTTCACAAACTTATTTTGTATTTAAAAAAATTTTAAATTAAGAAATATAAGCAATAAATATGTTAAAAATATACCTAAATATATATTATCCTTTCCATATAGCTTTAAAACTTCAAGCCAATCTTTCATTCTTTGAGATGAATACATTCCAAATATATTTTTTGAAGAAGATTCAGTATCTTTTAATAGTTCAACAATTCGAAGACAGTGAAAATAATTAATATCTGAAAAAAATTATTCTATAAAAGGATATATTCAAGGCATGAGTAATAAAAATGAAAATAGCAAATGATATAAACATTTATTATTTATTCTAATGTTTTGAAAGAAAACCCCATATATAATGAAGATTAGCAATAATAATAATTTTTCTGTGTCTCATATGTATTTTTACAAGAGATATCTGTTTTAAGACACAAAAATATGGATAAAAAACAAAAACTTATCACTATTCTTAAGTATTACACCATTATTCTAATCTGACATTATACAATTATTAAAATAAATCTTTTGTTCATATTATTTTTAAAATAATATAATGAGAAGCAATGATTCTAAAAGCAAATACTTCAGTATAAATCTAACAAAATATTATTTGTGACATTTAACATTTTGTTCAATGAGTAAAATATTATCATTTATCATAATTAGATATTCCTCAATGCAAAAGTAAAAAAAAAAAAAAACTGTATAAGTCATACAAGATGTTGACAAATTATCTGAACTTCATTAACTAAATAATAGAAAAACACTGCCTTTACAACTTAATAATTATGTATGAAATTAAATGCCTAATATTTTCTTATAGTTGTTTTTTACATTACAATATAAATATTTTTTAACCAAGCATATGCTACTGAGCATATTCTAACTGAAAAATCTTTTGTAAGAGTTTGCTCAAGAAATTTAATTACATAATGTAAAATGTAATCAAATAACATAGTAATATCTGATATGAAAATAGAAACAAAGAAAAATATATAATATTGTACATACAAGTGCCAACCAACATCTGTGTAATTTCATCAACAGCTGGCATATCTTGGATAGCATTATTAATATTTTTACGCACAACAAGAATATCTTTCTGCCAGTCTCTTGGACAAATTCGACGACTCACAAGCCAATCTGAAATAAGGAAGAGAAAGTAATAAAACAAATAGAAAAGCCAAAGAAGGAATTAAAGAAAAAAAAGTTATACTTACCTAATAGCTTGTTTAAGTGTATATCAATAGGGATATTTTGTTCATTCTAAGAGAAAAAATTCAAATCAAAACATGTGCATATATATATATATATATATATATATATATATATAATTATTACAGACTAAAGTAATGAATTGAAAATCAAGAGCAATTATCATAAAATCATCTTTATATATTATTAACAAATATATATAAATATATAAGTATGTGTACGCGTCATTAATAAATGATTATGTTACAAAATTTCAGAAACAACTGAATTCTAAAACACTACAGCGTCATACATGATAAACAGAAAGGCTTGATACCATAATTGCCTTATACTTGATACCATATGTTTCCTTCAAAGGATTTTAAAACTATTACGTAACACTTAATCAACAGTAAAAAAAATCAAATTCTAAATGCATCAGACCAAATATTATTTTTGGTTTGATGGATTGAAAGTTAAATGTCCTAGAGAACCATAATACTTAATCTCTTGTTTTAGTAAGAGAATTTCGTCCGATATCAACTAATTTAAATGAATCAGATTTATGTAACAAAAAATGTATATAATGAAGCTCTAGTAGACTGAGATATATATAAAACATTCCAAACAAGGATAAATGGGCTTTAAAGAGTGGGCTTTAGAGAATTCGTCACTATAAGACAAGATTTTTCCTTTTTTTCTAGTATTAGAGTATTTTGCCTTGAGAAATGATCGTACAATCAGATTTTTTATTTGACACGTTTAAAATTATTTGCAGTGAAAAATATTTTGTCCTTACCATTTTTTAGTTACGTGGTCTACTTTTAGTTAAAAGACCTTTAATTATTCACGATTGTTTACGTCCGTCGTCGTCCACGTTATCATCACAGTTTGACGTTCTATCACAGTTCCTGAATATGGTACACAAGAACTGTTTAACAGGGTTTTCAAATAACGCTGTAGTATTTATAATTTTATTTTATTTTATTTTTTTACTGTCATATATATTTTTAAATATCATTTGTCCAAGGACTAATCTGAGGATTTTTAAGAATATCTTTTTATTTTTCAACACAAATATCTTTCAACGAAAAAAAAAAAGAAGATTGAAGTAGCTCTGCTACATTGTTCCTTCAATATTACAAAGGCACCGAAAAATTATTAAAACGCCGTGTTAAATCAGATGTTCATAGAATAAATCTGATCGTAGGTATTCTTTTAAACTTCATAAAGTATGTTATATAATATTATTGTAGTTAATTAGTGTTCATTTTTAAGTTATTGGATTTCTTTAAATGCTGATTATCGGTGACAGCACGTATTTTCTGGAACCTCATCCGAACGAACTTGAACACGTTTATAATTTTTGAAATATTTAGCGAACTCAGGAATTTTTTTGATAATTTTAATGTTTATATACTATGAATATATAAGAAGTTATAAAATAAAGTTTTCTCGTTAAATAATTCTTTTTCTCTCGCACACTGCTCAGTCGTTTAATGCCAATAATATTTTGAGTATACAGTTCTTTCAGCACAGTTCATCGATCTTATATAAATACTATTTGTACACTTGTATTTTCGTAATTTAGAGGTTATAATATTTTTACACGAATAACTTTGATGTGATTGCCAAAAGTTTTGCCAGAGGGAATCAAACCATAAAAGTTTTGGTCCCTATGGCACAACACCTTTATTCATGTCACTTTGTAAAAAAGAGTACAGCTCTTGAAGTCCGAAATGGAAAAAAATTGGTCTCATTGTTAATTTATCGCCCCCCTTGTTGTTTGTCTTTTTGGTGTGTGTGTAACTGTTTTCGGTTTTATAAAGGAGCAGAATTTCTATCACATAATTTCCTTGTATACTTCTTATACCAAAAATAAAGAAACTTTGCTTAACTTTTAAGCCATAGTTCCAATCAAATAGTTTATAATTGCTAATATGAGAACATCAGTCAAAAGCTTGCATTTGACATGTATTTGCCTCATTAATTGGTTCATTTAAAAAAAAAATATATTGAGTCATTAAAAAGTGAGGTACAAATATGATATCTCCCCACAAGAGATTTCTCGCCAAATCTGGCATCCTTTGTTTTGGTTGTAGTGTTGCTGGTTTTTACTTTGGTGTAATGCTCCGTCAAAATATTAAATAACAGTTGCTATTTACTTTTTTGACGGAGGTTGGGTTGTTAAAGAGCGCAAATTGCAAAAAATGTGGGTCAGAGATTATGATTAAAATTAAAAGTTCTTATTCTGATGGTTTTACATTTGTTTGTAGGAAACTTATTGGGGAAGCAATGTAACACTGAGAAATCTATTCGGCATGGTTCGTGGTTTTCTAATTCTAAATTAAAGTTATTTGAGGTTTTATATATTACTTATGAGATTTTGAGGGGTACAACAACTGAGCGAATTATGGAGGAATATTCTTTTTGCAAAGACTACTTTGGCTGATTGGAGACAATTTATTAATGAGACTGTTTTTGATTATATTGAATTGTCTTCCGAGAAAGTATGGGGAGGGGGGGGAGGGTAAGGTCATCGAAATTGATGAGTCGAAATTTGGGAAATGAAAGTATCATAAGGGACATAGGGTTTGAGGGCCATTGGGTGTTTGGAGGGGTTGAGAGGGATTCCGGGAGGGTTTTTTCAGTTGCTGTGCATGATAGGACTCAGGAGACTTTGTTGGGGGTTATAAAAGACTGGATAATGCCAGGGACTTCAGTGTATTCCGATTGCTGGAAAAGTTACAACTGTCTCGAGCAGGAGGGATTTGACCACCTTAAAGTAAACCATAAGCTTACATTCGTTGACCCCGATACTGGGTGTCACACGAATACAATTGAAAGTACGTGGAGGCACGTAATAGCAACATTGCCTACGTACAATTGTAAGGCAGATTTTAAATTCTACTTAGCGATGCACATGTTTTGGAAATCATGTTTAGCGGCAAATGTAGATTGTTTTAATAAATTTATTGAAATCGTTTCAGGGATTAACTAGGAGGAGTTCAAAATTTTGGTATAGATACTTTTTTTAAAAATTCTATTGCCAAAATGTATTTTTTTCTATTGTATTTGTGCTTTAATTTATGTTTAATCAAGAAATATACTATATTTAAACAAGATGTATTTTATGTTTATTTAAATGAATTACTATACTGACTTTTTTTGCGGGAGGTTGGGAGGGCAGCATCCCCCCATCTAACAAATTTCTTATTATTTTTCAGCTTTTATTTTTTATATTTATGTGTTTTTTGTGCATTTCTGTGGTTGTACAGTATAAAAAATGCGTTTTTTGGGGACTTTCCGGAATTTTCTGTTTTAAAGACACGCATTCTGCTTGTTAACAAAAAAAAAATCGCCAAAATCGCTATTTTGGGGGGGGGGGGGGGGGTATATCATACTAGTTCCAAAAGTGAGTCAAATTTGACCTGTGAAAAATCATATTTGATTAACCCCTTTTGAATCAGTATCTAGTTCATTGTATTCATCTAGATCAGTGTTTCCTAACCATTTTCAAGATGCAACCCCCTTCAGTGGTTTCCATGCATCCTGCATGGCCCCTTCTCCCATGTATATTTTCTTTAAAAAGGAATTCTATGACAAAGAAAAATCACTATATGCTTTTTCCTTAATTTAGTTTCAACTAAATGTTTAATTTTACGAAAATTAAATTTGTAAGAAAAGGAGAACATTAGAAACAACCATCCCTCAGTCAAAAGTATGTAAAAGCAAGAGCAGAACCTCAAGAAAAATAATGTACCTAATGTATGTATTCTGAATTATATGACAGTGAAAAGAGTAAAACTCTTGCCTAAATAAAATTGCTCTATATCATTTGGGACACTATGATAGTAAAGTCAAAAATGACAGCACAGACCTGGGAAAGACAAACTGACAACATTTAGAATTTGTGTACTATATATAGTGTAACTGAGATTTTCATTTACCATCAAATAAAGGTGGCAGACTTCAAACAAACTGAGTTTGCTCTTCAAATGAGACTTTTTTTCTTTAAAAACCATTACTGCTTTACAGTTTTATGGTACATAAAAATAGACAATTTTTTTTGATGAAATTCACTGAAATGTTATTTTCATTGAATAAACTATGGTGACCCCTAAAGGAGCTGCAACTGACAGGTTGGGAACTCCTGATCTATCTAATCTGTGAAGAAAAGTCATGTGTTTTCTAGAGTGCCCATAAATGTTTTTTCTTTGTTTGTCTTTTGTGGGCACTTACAATCTTCATATTTAAATGGTTGAAAGAGTAAGTTCTTCAGAAGTTTCTTGTGATTTTCACATTTAGAATATGGATATCAAAGTACTGACTGTGTTAAAAAACCAAGTACCCGTAATTTGTTTCATCAATCTTTTCTCAAAGCATTCATTATAATCAGTATAATGTAACATTAATTACTCAAAGTTCTCCGTAAAATAGTTGCTAAAGTTTTCTTTGCAGAAGTAGCAATCAGATATTATTTCAATTACATTTAGGTAATACTGTTATATATTAACTTTGGTTTGTAGTCTACTCATTTTAAAATGATTAGTATGAGCAAAAGAAAGAAATCCTGTATTTTGAGAAAGGATTTATATTATAATTTTACTGTTGCTATCATTTTCTTAAAGCAATTTGATAAAGGTTTTAAACTTTGTCCTTTTCAATTTTCAAGTACGCTAGTTTTATGGATTAAAGAAACAGATGGAATTAAAAAAATCAACAGAAACTCAGCACCTGTGAAAATACAAATGCTAATAGTCATTCACTTAATTTTTGTGAACTTAGCCATATTTACACTGGTGTTCTTCAAGGTCATGTCTAAAAACAATTTAAGAAAATACTCTTAAGATAAAGCTAAATTTATATGGAGAAAGAAATTCACTTCATTTACCAGACGAATTTCTTCATTCAGTTCAAGTGATATTTCTCCTCATTCTATCAACGTAAAGGTAATGTCTTTTCTGAAGGTCTAGATAGTAAAAGATATTTAAATCATCCAGGGGGAGGAGAGGTCGAAAGATAGTGATTTTGCAGCAAGCATTCCTCTTTAGTTTAATAAAAGATTATAGCACAGTTGATTGCTGTGGAATGGAATTTAAGAATTTTTTTTGGAGATATAAACTAAAAACTTATATTTTGTATCAAAGTTACATTTTTGAGAAAAAATATAGTTTTTTTTTAAGTGTGATTGATAATTTATCTATTCTGATTGATTTTAAATATTTAGTGTTTATTTAAATAAATTTTTAAAAATTATTTCAATTTTTCTTTCTATTTTATTTAAATAAATTTCTAAATATTTAATAAAGTAAATTATTTTTTTATCTCATTAAATATTAATTATGATTTTCCATTATAATTGAAATTATTTAAAATTTTCTTTACCATTTCTTGGAATTAATCAAGTTATTCTGTACATTATGCATGTTATAAAAGTCACAATTTGCAGGAGGATGTGAAAGGAACCCAAAATTTTTACGTCAAATAAATTAAATTTATAATTTGGATATGAGATCTGTTAACATATAAATATAGTTAAAAGCAAATTATGCTACTGATTTTGTAAAAAGGAAAATTATTCAAATTAACACATTCTTTTATATCTTGACCCCTATTTTTTTAAGGTAGAGCATTAATTTCTTACTTCATAATTTTCAAGTCAATACAAAGTTTATTAAAACTTTGTTTTTACAATTTTCAATTCTTTAAAAATTTTATCAAGCATTGATATATCTGTCATTAGTAAAAAAAGCTTTGTGATGAATATTTTCAAAGTTGATTCTGATATTCTATAAAATTTTTAAAGAACTTTTAAATTATGGAGATCTTTTTACCCGATTTCTTAATAATTTATTTCATTTTTGATAAAATTGGATAAGATAACAAACTATTAATCAGATGTCACCAAGTGTTTGCAAAATTGTACATAAAACATTCATTTTGTTTTTACTGCCAAGGCCATTTAATTTATATATTCTTACTCATTATGACATTATTGGTAATCAAAACTGTTTGATGTCAGTTTTGAAACACTTCATTATAGATAAGAGACAGGCCCAGCCAAATATTTTTGTTCATTAAAGGTAAATTTTTGTGCCTAATGTAATTTTATTTTTGTTTATATTTTGATTGTGTTGTTTTTAGACAATATGGAAATACAAACTAGTTATAAAGTATTAAAAGACATTTTGCACCACAACTAGTGAAACCAATTAGGTTATATTGATATTAAAGTTTACAGTAGAATAGTAATATTTTACTATCTCCCTTCCAGTTATAAAGTAACTGTATGCCATTAAGTCACTAGATATATGTATTAATGAATGTATCTTTATGATATCATCATGATGATTGATGTGAGGTGAGGGATCATAAACATTTTGCACCTTTGTTGTTCTGTAGTTCTAGAATATTAAAGCAAAGTGGAAATCGTAAAACAGAAATTCGAAGGTCAAACCATTAAATTTTTAACATTTTAATAAGGTAATCAATCAATTTTCAGGTCCATTTATTTAATGAGCCTTTAAAATGGTGGTTTAATTATTTTTTACTTTTTCAGTATAATTCATGAATGGTTTTCAAAAAAATTTTAGAGGTAGTCTTAAAAAAATTATGAAAAAAAATTGAAATTTCTCTTCAATAGTTTCTCAAAATCAGTCATTCTGGACCTGGGATTGATACATCCATTTGGATCCCTCTTTTCAAGAAAATTTTTTTACGCAGTTTACTGTTACTTTTACTGTTACTACTTTAATTGCAGATACAAACTGTTTATTTCTTATTTAATAACGTGCCTTCTTTTTTTTTAAATTTCAGCAAAATTTTAATTTACATGAATAGCAAAGTGACAGATGAAGATGGATTTACTTATGTGTTGTACAAGGGAAAAAAGAAAAAATTTCTGAAGGCATCCGTTTGCCCATCGTTTGTTTCAAATCATGCACCAAACTTGATACAAAAGTTGTATTCAGTTATGAGCGACATTCAAGAAGAGCTTAAACACAGTGATTTCATTGTTAACTTCAAAGAAGATTTACATGACGTGCTTGTTGAATGGGATCTTGGGCACTTAATTTCTCAAGACTCAAAAGATGATAGTTTAACAGAGTCTAATGAATCAATACTTGCAAATGATATGAAACAAGATGTCGACATTGTGTGCTATGGGCTTGGACAGTTCTCTTCTTGTGTCATTGCTCGTTATCAGTTAGGATTTCTTTTACTTTTAAAGAATATCTTACATTCTACTCATGTTTATATTTACGATCCACAGTTTTCTATAGAAGAAATAAACTTTTTAAAAGATTTAGGTATGAATGTTTTAAGCATTAATGAGGAAGCAAAAAGACACTTGAAAGGCAAATCCATATGTTTTATGCCTCATTGTGATTTACCACTGTATAACAATCTTTTATGGGCTAACTGGAGTGTAAAACATCTTTCTGAACTTGTGATTATTGGCAACAGTTTTAAAAACTATGAATTGAATGATGCTAGAGGCAGACTGAAAGAAAAAGCCAAATATGTGTATCTCGCGAATAAGTTCCTTACAGAAAAAAGGATGACCAATACTTTTCGCTTTACTGATATATTTAATGATTTATCCTTCCACTATTTTAAACTTAGTTCTCTAACTTTGGCCTTAAACCATAGTCCATTTATATGGACTGACTTAGACGAACCTGAATACAGTGACGATGATTGTATTATTAAAAAATGTTGAAAGTTTTGAAGTTTTTGTTATGCTTATATTTATACTAATTTTCTTCTAATGAGTTTCTGAACTTATATTTTGATGCACAATCAATTTAAATGGTGGTAGGTAAGAAACATTTGATTGAACAGTCACACAGTAGTTTGCGCAACCAAGATCCCCCTCCCCCCATTTTTATGTATGTATGTATGTGTGTGTGTGTGTGCATGGAGGGTTGTAATTTAGCTCAAGGAGATGGCATATATTGCATCTAATGCAACTGTTAAAATTTTTGTAGCTCTTGTCTGGTGATGGTGGCATATTAGGACCCTAACTCACCATGTTTGCTCTATTCTAGTTTGAGAAATTTAATGCAGCTGAATAAGTTGCAATAAGTTTTTTGATTTTGAGGTTTTTACTTATGAATGTCGCTTGTGAGTATAATATAAGGATGGTTAATATAAATGTAAACAGCAAAAGGACCCAACTTTTTTAACCCATAAAAATACAGGGTGATTCAAAATGAATATAGCGATTACAAACGGCTATAACTATTTAATCGGAAAGAATTTATTAATGAGAATTACACAGAATGTAAAAGAGAGTACAAAATTTTGTTTACATACTTTATAAATGTTCTATGCGACTTCCCTTGGTCACACGGACAACATCTAAGCGGTAGTCCATTTCACGCCATACAATTTGAAGAATATGTGAAGTCACCAACGCAAGCGCATTAGAAATGCGCATTTTGAGTTCTGGAATTGTTTTCGGCGAAGGGAGCACATACACAAGGTCTTTCACATAACCCCATAGAAAGAAATCGCAGGGTGTCAAGTCCGGAGATCTAGGTAGCCAAGAGCAGACCACATCGTCGACATCTCCAGTTCGACCGAGCCAACGTTTTGGAAGATGTTGGTTTAAAAATGTGCGAACTTCCATACCTCAGTGTGGGGGTGTTCCATCTCGCTGAAAGATGTAATCCGTATCTAGCTGTGGCATTCGGATTACATCTTTCAGCAAGATGTATGGAGGTTCGCACATTTTAAACCAACATCTTCCAAAGCGTTGGCTCGGTCGAACTGGAGATGCGGACGATGTGGTCTGCTCTTGGCCACCTAGATCTTCGGACTTGATACCCTACGATTTCTTTCTATGGGGTTATGTGAAAGACCTTGTGTATGTGCTCCCTTTGCCGAAACATTTCTAGAACTCAAAATGCGAATTTCTAATGCGCTTGCGTTGGTGACTCCACATATTCTTCAGAATATATGACGTGAAATGGACTACCGCTTAGATGTCCGTGGGTCCAAGGGGAGTCGCATAGAACATTTATAAAGTATGTAATTTTGTTTTACTTCCTTTTACATTCTGTGTAATTCTTATCGATAAATTCTTTTCGATTAAATAGTTATAGCCGTTTGTAATCGCTATATTCATTTTGAATCACCCTGTATTTTATTACACTATCATAGAGGCTTGCCTTCGGTATGTCAGTTTTGAAAGTATGTATTGCAATGACATCCTTCACAGCATTTGTCTGCAGTCTCTTCTTGTTCCCTGCATTTTCACGTTGCTGTCCTTAAAAAAATATCGGTGATTTAAATCAGTAAGTCACCTGATGTTTTAGATAAACACTCTTCAGGAAGCAAAACTCGATCTTGGGAGCGTGGACTGAACACGTTGAAGATAGGTTTGCATGGGCGTGCTTCACCAGAAGTGGTAAACCCCTCCTTCTGATTGATGAAGAAGTAGCAAACAAAAAAGTGGAAAATCACTCGTCATGGAAGCCAGGATAGGCTTATTTCCGGATTACCCTTTATTCGGGGCTTAAAAGAAAAGGTGAGCCGTAAACTCACTGAGATAACATAAGAAACAATTTTTTTTAGAAACTCGGGATCGGCTGTTGTCATCTGTTATAAGGTTTAGGCTGACAGGAAAAGTAATCTACGGGAAAACGGCAAAAAAACGATAACATCCAAATCAGAGTCCAGCACTTCGAGCTCCAAGAAATAAAAAATATAGTATCCAAAAGCGCTGAGTTGATTAAGTAGTTTATTTTATTTTATTTCCAATACAGCAGGCACAGAGACATTATCCTTGGCCAAAAGCACAGCACAGTACAGAATACACAATACAAAGCACAAAATTAAATACAAGCAGACAAAAGTTCTCTAACCTCCCAATAACGGCTAAAAACAGAAGAACTATGAAGCGCCGGACAATTAAGGCCCGTATGCAGAACAAACGCTGGAGCTTTGTGTCTCTCGTTTCGCAAACGGGGGGTTGTTGCGAGAGTAGGGGGTGAGCACTCTTTTTAGCTATGCTGATCAAACAATTTGCGCTTCCGCAAATGATGACGTCAAGATGTGTAAGGAAACCTTATATGGTCAAGCCACGCCCTTTTTCTCCTCCCTTTTGCGGGAGCTGGGGTCCCTCGTGAACCCTAACCTGCGGGGGGGATTCGACGGTCAATTTAGCGAAACCGTCCGACTGAACTGCCTCAAACACGGCATTTTAATTGCTTCCTTGCGTTGGGGTTCAAGAAAAAGTATACAGTATAGGAAAAAACCCGCGCTTTGACTTCGATCAACGTGGCTGTTTATTTTACATTTTGTAGATAAAATTGTCTCAAAGGACATCAAATTTTTCAGTAGAGGAGATCGAGAAAAAAGTGCAGTGAAGGCATCACTGATGAGTCATTCTATTCATCTGCATTGGTAAGTAATTTCAGTTGTATTTGAAAAGAAAAAAATGTAATTTGACTTTAGCAATATCCTAATATTTTATTATTATTTTTTTACTTGTAGGCTGTTTTAAAACAGAAAAAAATGGATGGTAAGTAAACTATTAATTTTGTATTTAATTACCTGTTTATTAGAATTTCTTTTAATCATTTTCAATGCTATTTATAATATATCATATTTTTACATTGCAAGATATTTATCATAAATAAATTTAATTAAAGCAAAATTTTAAAATGTCGTAATGCTTATTTAAGGGACAATTAAGTACTAAAAATGTTCTGTTAGACTTTTCTGGCATTTGTGTACAAGAATATCATATTTCTATTTTTGTTTATAAATCTTATTATAAATTTTTAAAAATGCTGTTAGTTAATCATTAAACAAAGATCAAAATATTTTGTTGCAGGAGGCTTTGTTACCAGGTAAAGATCACCGCATTATTAATATTTGAGGGTGGGGATTGAGACCATGACATTGTACACTTAAATAGCAAATATAAATTTAATAATTGTGCTTCAAAAGATTACTGCCAATGCTCAGTCATATATCAGAATTATGTTTAGCTTTGTGATTGTTAAATGCAACTATGTATTTAATAATCATAAAGCTAAGAAAAATCCCAGAGAAAAAAATAGCTATTGTAACTAACAAAATGAATGTTTGTTTCATAATGCTTTTGGAAAATTTGAATATTTTAAATAAATTTAAAGTAAAATTATTTGCTATTTATACTAATTAATTCCCCCCCTCCCCCAGAAAGTTGTTGTTATTCAAAGTGAATTACAATACCTAAGATTGTAACTACCACTAAAACAGCAGAAACAAAGTCTTGACATATTGCTCAATCATCAAGTATTTGGATTTTGATAAATTTAAATCAAATTTTTGTAACAAGTTTTAAAATATAAATTTCAGACTGAAATTGTTGGAGATAATTAAAATTTTTTTAGTACCATATTTTATAGAAATTAAACAATTGTATGTTTTACGTAACATACATAGTTTTATGTAAATGCCTGCATAGAACTATTCTTCATAATTATTTGCAGTTTTACTATATAATCTGTGACAATAACTTCTATGAAATAACATATGTTGATTTTTATGTATGACATAATAGCTCTGTTCCATGTGCTATCTCATTTACTATGTATTTTTTATTATTTTCTAGACAGTTCAACAGTACGTGGCAGGAAGCATCTAGCATTAAAAAGAAAAAGAGAAGCAGCAAATTTGAAGCTGAGGCTCTTCAAACCCAAAAAACTATGGTGCAAGAAATCGAAACAACATCCCGGCAAGGAATTCTGCTAAAAATTAATCAAAATTTAGAAACATTAATTAAAATAATGGAAGACAAAAATAGTTGTTAGTCAGAAATAAAAAGCTTTTAGAGCTCATAAATGCTGAAGATGTTGTAGAAAAAATGTAATAAACACATAAATTCATGTTTGCACAGTCTAAATTTTTGTAATAAAAACTTCATCTTCCATCTCAAGTGGATTATCCGTATCTTGTAATATCCATT
The DNA here is from genome assembly GCA_907164885.2 of Dolomedes plantarius. Classification (NCBI taxonomy): domain Eukaryota; kingdom Metazoa; phylum Arthropoda; class Arachnida; order Araneae; family Dolomedidae; genus Dolomedes; species Dolomedes plantarius. The sequence continues at coordinate 97,788,932 of OU015492.1, read as the reverse complement.
CCCTGCTTAAAGAAAGGGATAACATCCTTCTCCTTCGCAAAGCGAATGACTATTCCGGCTTTGCGAGAGAAAAGACGAGTCTTACGAGAGCTCCCTACTAGCCGCAAGTTTTGATCACGTGACGTTCGTATTTACGAGAGAAAAAGGTCTCGCTGTTTGATCTGCATCGCGTTTGCGACCCCTCTGCGGAAGGGAGGGGCTTTGCGAGAGCTTTGCTCTCGTAAGTGTTTGATCGGCATACGGGCCTAAGAAGGTGGTCGGCAATCATCAGTTCGTCGCTGCTGCAGAGGGGGCACATGGGGCTATTCAGTATGTTGATTCGATGGAGATGAGCGGCGAGACAGTCATGCCTAAAATCTGCGACGGCCCCAATCTCTTGGGCGTCCAGGCAACCGAAGGATAGGGAAGTGCCATGATTTTCCTTTGGCAAGTTCTTTCAGTTCAAGCTCTTGTAGTTGTTTAATTTTCGAATTTACTAAATGTGCAGCTGATCTATAGTCAACTGAACTGCACAAAGCTTGAGTGACAGTGCCTTTTTTGCCAACTCATCCGCCATCTCGTTACCGTGAATTCCACAGTGGGATGGGATCCATAGAACTATTTTTTGCTTAAGTAGTAAAAACTCTCAAAAAGAAAACAAGCAGATAAAATCATAAAATTTATTAACTTTTGACATTGACTGAATAAAAGTAAAAACCATTAACGTGATCATCTAAGGGCCTGTTCACATAGGAGTCCGTTGCGTTGCGTTAAGGAAAAGATGATGTTGAGACGAAAATAAACCAATCATAGGCCTCCAAACGATTAGCAATGAAATTTTTAACCCCTTTGATTGGTTTATTTTCGTCTTAACGTCATCTTTCCCTTAACGCTACGCAACGGACTCCTATGTGAACAGGCCCTAATTCTGTTAAAGGTTTTTGCTTTTAAAAGTTGCCTTGAAAGTTTTAAATCTGTATGAATAATAAAAGAATTTAGAAGAGGCAGATATACATTTAAGTACAAGAATAACTGGGATAGCTGATCACTTTCGGAACATACAGCACTACTCACTTTCTTGTAAATGCTTTCATCCGTAAGTAGCTGATATAAAGCGACAGACATTTGCGGATGCTTAAAAAGCTGATTGAGTAGTCAGCATGGCAAGCTATCCTGATGTAGGTGGATTTAACCCTTCAGGGGAGGTGGTTCATTTTTGAACCACCTATTTTATTTATTTTGTAAAAGCTAAATCATTCCGTGAATTTATCTGTAAATTCCTGTAAACATTTAACACATTAGTATGCTTCAGAAACAACAGATGGCAGCACTCTACGGGTCTATAATTTCAGAGAGGATAATTTTTTGTATCAAGGTAAAAATTTCTGGAGTTAAGTTTTTTCCAGTTTTTATAAGTTGTTAGTATACAGATGCACGGAAGTTCCTGAATTTCATTTTACGATTGTTACTTATTTATTTTAAATAGAAAAGTTTAATTTATCTGCATAATTTCTTATCTTTTTTTACCAATTTCAGTACTGGTGGTTCAAATATGGACCACTGCACATGTAGCGTTTACTGTCACTAGGTGGCAGAACTGTTAAATTAGTTTTTTTCCAGCAAAAATTCATAAAGAAACATTACTGAACTAATTTCCGATTAAATTATTTTTGTTATGTTAATCATTGAATGTTACTGATGATTTGAAACATATATACACTGAAGTGCCACTGAATTAGGGATAGTAAAGCCTATGCAAATTGTGTAGCGCTGCGCATCATGTATGCGCAAGTGAGGGCGCTGTGGTAACTGCATATATAGCGCGTACTGTGGCTGTTCTGAATTAGTTGTTGGAATTGCCAGTATGGGTAAAATGCCTGATTTAGACGCTTTCGATCGCGGACAAATGGTAGGTGCGCGACGCATGGGCCATTCAATTTCCGAAATCGTCAGACAGCTAGGATTTTCAAGGTCGACAGTGTCAAGAGTATACCAAGAATACATGGATGGTGGAAAAAAAACTAGCGATCGGTCAAACTGCAAAGGACAATTAGCCTTGACAGTGCGTTGATGAGAGACGGCTCAGGCGTATTGTACGTAGCCAGCGAAGCCAAACATTAGCTCAAATTACCACCCAGTTTAATGACGGTGCCAGTCGTACAGCCAGTAAACTGACTGTGCAACGCTCGCTTCACCGTATGGGTTTCGGGAGCCGTCGACCTACGAGAGTACCATTGCTCTATACTCGCCATCGGGCTGCACGTCTTGCCTGGGCAAGAGAGCATAGAGACTGGAGTGTAGAGGACTGGAAACGAGTAGCATGGAGTGATGAGTCTCGATTCCGACTACTTAACGCCGACGGGAGGCTGAGAATATGGCGTCAGGCTCATGAAGCCATGGATCCTGCATGCCTGGCTGGAACTGTACAAGGGCATGGTGGCTCAATCATGGTCTGGGGTGTTTTTTCGTGACACATCTTTGGTGCGTGTACCAATCTCCCTCAATGCAATTCGGTACGTAGAGTTGCTGGGTGATCACCTCCATCCGTTTATGCTGTTCTGTTATCCGCACGGTAATGGAGTTTTCCAGCAAGACAACTGTACCTCTCATAAGTCCCGGTTGGCTACTGGCTAGTTGGATGAGCATTCCTCTGACTTCTCTGTCATGAATTGGCCACCTAGAAACCCAGACTTAAATCCTATTGAGCATCTTTGGGATGTTTTGGAACAAGGCGTGAAAGGCCATCACACAACACCAATGAACCTTACTGAATTATGGACAGCTTTAGCCAATATTTGGCAAGCCATTCCCGTGGAACGTTTCCAGAAACTTGTTGAATCAATGCATCGTCGTGTGGCAGCTGTTATCAAGGCGAGAGGAGGCCCAACTCGTTACTAGGTAGGTATCCCTAATTCAGTGGCACTTCAGTGTATATATTTTACCTATAAAAATTTCATGTGTGGTGTTTTATACTTTTTACAGTCATTATATACTTTCATTTATATACTTTTTGGTTTCATTACATACTTTCACTATATACTTTTTACTTTCAATACATAAAAATTTCATGCATGTTGTTATATACTTTTTAATTTCATTATATACTTTCATTTATATACTTTTTACTTTTATTTATAATTCCCTTCACATACGTCTTACTTTCATTATATACATTCATTTATATACTTTTTCCTTTATTTATTTTAATATTAAATATTTTTTGGACAGATAATTATTTTGATAAATACTGTGTATAAATATAAATAAATGAATGAATATATATGTATATATATATATTTCAAACTGATTAGTCTTATTGTAACTGATTTGTCAGAACGCCTATTCTGACTGGCCTAGCCAGTCAGAACACACGTTCTAATACAGAGTGCTCTATGAGCGCAGTGGTTCAAAAATGGACCACCCTCCTGCCTAAACTAAAGCTACAATTTTTTTAATTTTTAGAGAATATGTTCCTAATATTAATATTTTTCAAATATAAAGTTTTGTCCTCCCCAAAAAGTTTTTTGATATAGTGCCCCTGAAGGGGTTTAAACGAGTATAGTTGCTGTTCGTGCGATGGGCCATGCATGGTATTTCGGACATATAGGTAGAGTTCTGATCTTCAACTTTGATGATTTCAAGGGCGTACCTCGAATCGAAGAATTCCTGTAAAACATCGAACCGAATTTTCGACTGAATAACCGTGACCAGCGTCTTCTATCAAGAATCATATCAAGCGAAAGGAGTGCAACGTTGGCGCAAATGACATCACAATTAAATGTGTGGGGCTTCTGTAAACATCAGTGCGAGGACTGAACAACGTTCACTGCATGATATCGGCTTTAAGAGCCGATGCAAAACGGCGTATTAGACGGGTATCACAGTTTTTCTGGCATTTTTTTTCCTAATGGCTGGGAGAACTAAGCCTAGGCTCTTCTCCGGGTGGAGCCGGAAGCGTGAGACCACTTCGCCGCATGCGTTACCCTGAGTGCAAAACAGGGGGTTGGTCCACACTGCACCCTTTTGATGGTCCGCGAATTTTTTACCGAGTCAAGTGGCGGGATCAGACCACCTGACCCAGCACCCTGTGACAACGCAAGATTTGAAAATTGAAAGCCATAGCTCGCGACTAGATGGCGGGACAGTTGACGAAAATTGTTAACAATGGCGTTGGGAGTTTTTTCCACGAGCTGGGAGTTTTTTCCGCGCGCCGAGATTTTTGTATCTGAGCTCCGCGTGCTGAGATGTGATTTTAACTGATATTTAAAATGTTGTGTTCTTTTGTGGTTAATAAAATTTGCATGTGATGTTAATCGTCCATGCTTAGTGATTTTCGCCTTACACAGTGGATTTCAGTAATAGTGAGCCAACCGGCCAAGCTGTTACAGTCTCTATATATATATATATATAAATGGAGGTTCCACCGAGATTTGAATGCGGAATCCAGCGATAAGAAATATTGCGCGGAGGAATGAAAAAGAGGTATTTCTTTTTTATTTAGTACAGTACGTGCCTGAGATTTTGTTGCCGCCTTGGCGAAGTTAGGAACTTAGTGATTGCTATTAGGGTAAACTACCTGAAAGTTTCGGATGTATATTGGGGGCCAAACTGGCTTATATGCATCGGTTTAAAATAGCAGTTCACAAGTACCAGACTGACTTATTTTTATCTAGAAACTCTAGATTTGGTTTCGTATGTGTAATAATTAAATTGTGTATCCTCTGTTAGTTCGAATTACATAAAGTGTGTTCGTGTGTCGAGTGTATCTAATGCCAAACTGGCTATTTAAAATCTTAAAACTTACGATAGTTGAGATATTGTGTAATGCCAAACTGGCTGAAATAATTAAATGAATAATGATTCATGTATTAAAAATCGAACTGATTTTTAAGTAAATTGTGTTTTTGTTTTGTAAAGATAAAGAATATTTTATTTTGTATTAAATACTGCTAAAGCCAAACTGGCAGATATTAACTGTGTATTAGAATTTATTTGTGCAATTTAGAATATAGTAGTGTTCTTAGGTTCGGAATTTAAGATGGCTTATCTTGGCGAAGGCCGGAAGGAGGACTTGAAGGTGATTGCGATAGAATTAGGGGAAAATGTGACAGAAGACTTAAAGGTAATTGATCTGCGTAACTTAATTCTAAAAAGTAGTAATTATGAGGAAGAGTATATAAAAGAACTTCCTTCAACTGTGATCAGTGAAAGAAAAGAGAAAGAAGAAGAAAGAAAAAAGAAAGAAGAAGAAAGAAAGAGAAAGAAGAAAGAAAAGAAAAAGAAGAAGAAAGAAAGAAGAAGAAAGAAAAAAGAAAGAAGAAGAAAAAAAGAAGAAAGGGACTTTCAACTGGAAAAATTAAAATTAGAGTTACAGTTAAAGGAAAACAAAAACTCTGACGATTCTGTAAATCTAGTACAGATTTTAATTCTAAAATTGAACTTCAAAAGCTAATGCCCAAATTTGATGAAAAAGGGGGTGAGATAAGTTTGTTCTAGAGCATTTCGAACGACAAGCGAAAGTTCTTAAGGTACCCCAAGAAAAGTGGGTCACTAAATTAATTGGTGGTCTGCCATTAGAAATTGCTCACTTGATAGCTCGTGAACCTGAAGAACAGGCTAGTGAGTATCCATATGTTAAGACCTTATTACTTAAGCGTTTTAAGATGAGCCCAGAGAAGTTTCGCCAAAATTTTGTGAAACTGCAAAAATCACCAGACCGTACTTGGCAGGATTTTTACTACGAGATGAAAAATTATCTAGAAGGCTGGCTAAATGGATTGAAGATACAAACCTATGAACAATTAAAAGAATTGATGATCGTTGATCAAATATAGAAAAGGGCACCGAATGAATTTAAAGAAAACTTTTTGGATCATTGGACATCCATTACTTCCCCAGTTGAACTTGTAACCAAGATTGACGAATTTGAGGATGTGAGAAAGTGCATACGGGGTAAAACTCCTTCGATGGTTTACAAGGATCAAAGTAATAAAAAACCATGGCAATCGAAACCTTGGAAGGGAAATAGCCAGAAAAATGAAGATACGCATGCCGTAAAAGAAATGGAAAACTTCTACAATGTTAAGAAACCAGGTCCCAACTTCGATAAGAAGAAACAGTTTCATTGTTTTGAATGTGGGGATACCACACATATCAGGCCTGATTGCCCTAAACTCAAAAAGAAAAATAGTATAGGCAGCGTAAACTATATTAAGAATAAAGTTGATGAAGACCTATTAGCTCCATACTAGCATTCCTATACTTAGAGATACTGGAGCAACTGTAGATGTAGTGTGCCAGAAATATGTTTCGCCTCAAAGAATGACAGGGGAACATGTATGGGTGTAACATTTACTGAACGAGCAGATGTCTTGCTTGCCTATGGCCGAAATTGAAATTGAATGCCGATTGGGCCATGTCACCACTAAGGCAGCCGTTCTCGGAGATAACTTGGACCAAGGGAGGTACATCCTTGGAAATAAAACCACCTCACTGTTAGAAGAAATTAAAGCTGACAGTAGGAAGAAAAAGGAAACTGTGAACGCAGTACTTACGAGAGCGCAGCAGAGAAAACATCTTGCTGAAGAAGGAAGCTTGCCAAAATCCCAAGAAGAGAAACTTGAAATGTCCAAAAAGACAGTTAGAGAAAGAGAAAGAAATGATCTTCCAAGTACAGAAGATCAACTTTTGCCAGAAATTGATGAAACTGAAGTTATTTTGGACTTGGTAAAAGTCAATTCAGAAAAGTTTGCTGAAGAACAACAGAAGAGCCAAGATCAGGCTCCGTTGTTTACATTAGCGAAAAAGGCCTTGACAGAATCAAAAGATTTCAGGATAGTTAAAGATAATTTACTGGTTTAGAAGAAAGTCGACAAGATGGGGAAAGAAGTTGATATTACTTGTTGTTCCTGAATGTTTTAGGGAGCAAGTCAAAAGCATGTGCCACGAAGAAACGTCGGCTCACTTAGGAGTCGCCAAAACAAAGGACCGAATGGTGAAATATTTCTTCTGGCCGAATTGTTACAAAGAAATAGAGGAGTTTGTCAAAACCTGTGATGCTTGTCAACGAGCCGGCAAATGTAATGACAAGAAGAAAGCCCCATTAACTTTGGTACCTGTCATATCTGAGATCTTCAGCAAAATAAATGTAGATACTCGTGGGCCCTTGCCCACTATACCAAATGGAAATTGTTATCTGATTACGGCTATGTGCATGACATCCAAATATCCAGATGCAGTAGCGGTAGCAGATATTGGATCAACGTCTGTAATTGATGCATTATTGCAAATATTCAGTCGTATGGATTTTCCAAAGGAAATACAAACTGATCAAGGGATCTCATTTATAAGTAACTTAACTGTAGAATTTTTCCAGAGATTTGGAATAACAACCATTAGAAGCTCTGTACACCATCCTCAGACTAATCCAGTCGAACGATTCCATAGGACCATCAAAAGAATTTTGAGGGTGTTATGCATTGAAGCTGCTCCTGAATGGGAAAGACATGCTCCAGAAGCCCTATTTGCCTTAAGGACTGTCACACATGAAAGTACTGGATTCAGTCCTGCTGAGTTAGTACATGGAAGAAATCTAAGGTCACCGGTTACCCTTATTGTACGAACAATGGTTGGAGCCAGATGAAGAAGGAAATGGAGTAGTTGAATATGTGTTTCAGCTAATCAATCGAATGAAGAGAAGTCAGGAGTTAGTTGAAGAAAAAATGGAAGAAATGAAAGACAAACGAAAAAAATGGTATGATCGAAATGCTGTTAAACGAGTATTTCAAGAGGGAGACTTGGTGTTGATCTTATCCACTTGTAGACCAAATAAGCTGGCAGTTCGGTGGAAAGGACCTGGCAAAATTGATAAGAAGTTGTCAGAAACAAATTACGTTGTTAGCTCAGAAGGAAGACCAGAGAAAAATCAAGTTTATCACATTAACATGTTAAAACGTATTACAAACGGCCAGAGCTTGTGAACATCTTATGGAGTTTAGATGACAACGAACCTGCGGAAATTGAAGATGATTTTCCGAAGATTGAATCGGATCCTAACATATTCAATTTCAATGAAATAAGAGAGAGTAGTGCTTTAGATAAGCTTTTAAATGAAAAACAACAAGAACAATTTCAGAAAATATTGGTAGAATATGCCAAATTGTTTTCTAACATCCCAGGGAAAACAAACGTCGTCGAACATGACATAGAGCTAATGAGCGATAAGCCTATTCGTATGAAACCCTATCGTATGTCACCTAGACAAAACGAGATATTGCAGTTAGAGATCCAGAAGATGTTGCAATACAAAATCATTGAACCGGGTGAATCAGATTATACATCACCCATGATACTAGTTGAGTCACCAGGACGAGATCCTCGACCTTGTATAGATTACAGGAAAATCAATGAAGTTACTAAGACCCAATACTTTCCATTGCCTAACATAGAGCAAAGAGTCGAAACAGTTGTTGCAGCAAAGTACATTACTTTGTTAGATCTAACGAAAGGATATTGGCAGATTCCTTTAAGTAAGAAGGCCCAGAAAATAGCTGCATTCACAACCAACTTTGGGGTCTACCGCCCGTTGAGAATGCCGTTTGGTCTGAAAAATACCCCATATTATTTTAGCAAAATGATGTCAGACTTGCTACATGATTGTGAAAACTTCGCAATACCTTATTTAGACGACATTGCTATATTCTCAAAAACTTGGGGAGAACACTTAGAACATTTGAAGAGGATTCTTGACAAAATAAAAAGTGCTCAATTAACCATCAAGCCCAAGAAATGTAAATTTGCTCAAAGAGAAGTCCAGTACCTGGGACACTTTATTGGGGAAGGGAAAAGATCACCATCAGAGTTAAAAGTACAAGCAGTCCGAGAATTCCCTACTCCGACTTGCAAAACAGAGGTTCGAGCTTTCTTTGGCTTAGCGGGATGCTATCGACAGTATATTCCCATGTTTTCAGCTATCGCCGCCCCTTTGACGGAGACCCTCAAAGGAAAAGAACGGAAAGGGAAGATAAAATGAAATAAAGCTCGTGAAGATGCTTTATGTATATTAAAAGAAAGATTGTCAAGCAAACCAGTGCTTTATGCACCTAACTACCAAAAAGAATTTCTGTTGCAAACTGATGCATCCGACACCGGTCTAGGCATAATTTTAGCACAGATCGACGACCAGGGAGAAGAACATCCGATTCTATCTATGAGTAGAAAACTCAAACCATCAGAGTGGAAATATTGAACCACTGAAAAAGAGTGTGCGGCTATAGTGCATGCAGTGAAAAAGTTACAGTGTTATTTAGATGGTCATTTACCGTTCATAATACAGACCGACCACAACCCACTGGTGTGGCTCAAAACTCATGCCGGGAACAACCATGAGACTTTTGCGATGGGCCCTGGCGTTACAACCATTCAATTACAAAATTCAACACAAGAAAGGGAAAAATCACTGCAATGCAGACACCCTAAGCCGGCACCCATATCCTACTTAATTTCTATTAAATCATGTGACTTTGTAATGTGTATACAAATTTGATCCCTTGTGTAAACAAATTTGTTTTGTATTAGCTATAAGTTGCCGGAATATACACTGCTGGTCACTGTAAATGCAACACCCTGAAAGAAACATGCAAATAACATGAAGTTTTCAACATGCATTAGCGGAGGTGAGATATGCAAATGATTAGAATTTCAGCGCAGACGCACATCACGCGCGCCTGTGGCGCCACTTCAAAGCGCTATTTAAGGCTTGGAGATTTCGACGATTTCAAGTTCGGCAATTGTGTTTTTCTTGTGGTTTAAAAAAAACGATCAATTATGCCTCGTCGAAAACAGCGATCCTCTTTTGATCAAGTATCCGAGTTCGACAGAGGAAGGATAGTGGCCTACCGAGATTGTGGATTATCTTTCAGGGAAATCGGTAGTCGTGTTGGACGAAACCAAACAACTGTAATGCGGATATGTGATCGTTGGATGCAGGAGGGTACGACGGACCGGCGTGTTCGATCGCATCCACCTCAGCGCACCAATTCACGTGATGACAGGCAAATTGTGTGCATGGCAGTGACGGATCGCTCAGTCACATCACGAACCATAGCACAGCACATGCAGTCTGTAACGCATCATCCAGTGTCTGCGCGTACCATTCGACGCCGTTTACAGCAGAGTGGTCTGTCCGCAAGACGTCCATTGCTTTGTCTACCCTTGACGCAGAACCACAGACGTCTCCGCCGCCAATGGTGCGAAGACAGAAGGATGTGGACGGCAGAATGGAATGAAATTGTCTTTACTGACGTGTCACGCTTCTGTCTGCAACACCACGATGGTTGCATTCGAGTCTGGAGACACCGTGAAGAGAGGATGCTGAACAGCTGCGTTATGCACCGCCACACTGGTCCTGCACCGGGTATTATGGTATGGGGCGGTATTGGATATCACTCTCGCACACCTCTAGTACGCATTGCCGGTACTTTAAACAGCCAGCGCTACATCTCCGAGGTGTTGGAGCCAGTTGTCCTTCCTTACCTTCAGGGCTTGCCCATAGCCATATTTCAACAGGATAATGCGCGACCACACGTGGCTCGCATTGTCCAACGGTTCTTCGTCAATCGCCAGATTGAATTGCTTCCCTGGCCGCCTCGCTCTCCGGATCTTTCGCCGATAGAAAACATGTGGTCCATGGTTGCTCTACGATTGACCCAGATTCAATCCCCAGCTGCCACAGCAGATCAACTTTGGCAACGTGTGGAAGCTCCTTGGTCTGCTGTACCCCAAGAATTCACCCAAAGTCTCTGAATCAATGCCGAGGTGTGTGGCAGCGGTGATCTCCAACAATGGCGGCTACTCTGGCTACTGATTTTGGCAGGAACCACACTTCACAGAAGTCTATAAATTTAATCATTTGATACTTGGTCAACATGTTATCTACAAAATAAATTTTGTTGTGATATCTCTTGTCTTTCTTGGTGTTGCAATTTGGGTGGCCAGCAGTGTATTTAATAACTGCACAAAATTCGAGTCTCATGTTTAAGTAATTCTTTATGTAATAGTATTTTGAGGTATTCTGTTTAAAATTGCTTGAATTCGTTTAAATTGTATAGGATTTCAAAGAATTATATTATATTGTAACTGGTACATTGTGAAGTGCTATTGTGGGTAATCTAAATTGTTAGGGACTTAATAGCATTAGGTAAAATTTAAATAGGGACTTGGCACAGTACCGTATTAGGAAAAGAGATGTCTTTGTCTATGGCAAATTGAGAGCTTATTTCCTGAACATTATGGAACTGAGACATCTGTTGCCGTGAGCATCTGAACTAGTAACAAGCATGAACTTATCCTGAGTCCGGACAAGTTCAACTCTGGAGGGGGGAGGAGTTTGTGACAACGCAAGATTTGAAAATTGAAAGCCATAGCTCGCGACTAGATGGCGGGACAGTTGACGAAGATTGTTAACAATGGCATTGGGAGTTTTTTTCCGCGCGCCGAGATTTTTGTATCTCAGCTCTGCGTGCTGAGATGTGATTGTAACTGATATTTAAAATATTGTGTTCTTTTGTGGTTAATAAAATTTGCATGTGATGTTAATCGTCCATGCTTAGTGCTTTTCGCCTTACACAGTGGATTTCAGTAATAGTGAGCCAACCGGACAAGCTGTTACAACCCCCAGAGGTAAATACTTGGAAGACATTGCAGCCACGCCCGATTTTACGTGCCCCGGCCACCATTAGTGATCACGGCGGTGGATTTTGTCAGCGACCGGCCTCGAACCCACAACCCTCAGATCACTGGCTTGACGCCTTTGCCAACCGGGCCACCGCGCCCTTCAGTGTATATAATTTTCGTACTCCAAATTTCTTTGTTTGAAAAGACTCTTATTAGGAAAATTAGATGAAAACTTATAAGTAATTAAGGTTTAGACGTGAGATATACTGAACCGAATGCCAACTGTTTGCTCTTTCTCTGGGAGACATTCGCGGAATAAAAAATTAATAAATATGCCCCCAAATAAAATTAACCAAAAAGTTAAAAATATATCTTACGGCATTATTTCGCACCTGAAAGGTAAGAGACGGTACCCAGGTTTTCCGCTATGCCGTCGCATAGTGAAGGAGCCTGCAGAGCGATTAAATTTAGACCAAAGAAAGTTCTTACAAAGGATTTGAAACGAAGGTACATATCGGCATTTTAGAATAAATAAATAAAAAAAAGAAAGCTGTGAACAAAGTATACCTATAGAGCTTTTTATGCAGTTAATATGAGCGTGATTTTGACATTTTTTTCGTGATATTTTAGTCTGTCATTCTTACAGCCACTCTATTTGCACCTTCCAAAGCATAGAAACTTATTTGATGGGTCCCATCAATTACTGCTTATGACTTGACTAGTGAGGACTGTTCACATAGCAGTTTGTTAGCGTAAGGCCTCGTACACACGATACGGTTTCGGTTTTATAATCGTTTCGGTGTCAACCGAAAGTTGTGTTCAGACGATTCGGTTTTTCTTTCACCGCATACTGTTTTCCCGTCCGCACAGAACACCTTTGCAATCATTGCAGTGTAGTTCACTTTGCAGGATGGACTTAAATACCTTTCTTGTAATGTACTGGTATCGTCGTCGTCGAAGCAACATTATAAAAATTTATAGAACGTATTGGGTACATCCTATTTTGAGGGACATATATTGTCAGGGATCTTTTCAAATGCTTATGACTGAATTAAGAAGAGATTAATTGAAATTTTTCAACTACTTCCGAATGACGATACATACATTTATCGAGTTAAAACTTTGAATTTTTTTTAATGGTTAACCATATAATTTGCAAACAAAATCACATCATAAAACTTCTCATAAAGTTTTTAAAAAATTTTAAAATTTAAAATAAAAAAATGTGGGGTAATTTAAAATCGCTATAACTCGAAATATTATCTGTCGAATTTCAAATTTTTTTCATTTTATTAAACAAATATATGTTTTAATTTCAATTCAGCGTTTTTTAAAATATTAATTTTTTAAAAAGTTAAAAATATTTAAAGAATTTAAAAAATTATGTAACTTATTTTAAAAAAATCCTATTTTCAAAAGTAAATATATTTTTCAAATTTGTTGAATCAAAATTAAAGTAAAATAAAAGACATGTTCCAAGTTTGAACAATTTATCTTTAACGGTTCTTGACTTATAACAATTTAAAGATGAGAAATGGTAAAAAAAACCCATGCAGAACACGTATTTACAGGTTTAAACAAAGATTTGCTGCTATTAGAATGGTGCCAATAATGATAATAATAATATCTCCTGTTCTAATTGAGGTATAAACATGATTTAAACGTCGTTTAAAGCGTCATTTAGAGTAAAACATTCTTATGTTTTGTCCCAAATGGTCGGTCTTTCTTCAACCAAAGAAATTAAAATTTCTGTGTCGATTTTCTCCATTGTGTAAAAAATAAACACTGTAAAAAAACAACTAAAAAAATCACTTCAAAGAATCACTTCAGTAGCTAGATCGGCACTGGTGTACGTTTCCTTCAAAATAACCGAATCGTGTGTACTCCCCCTCTCAAATCTATATACACCAATGGCAACCGAAACGGCCTGGCGTCGGTTCCGTCTATTCGGTTTCGGTAGACAAAATTGAACGACATCTGCTACCGATTCGGTTGTTCCCTCGTTTGCGGTTTTCGACCGCAACGTATGAACGTACAAAACAAAATACAGTAACCACCGCTTATAGTGATCAGTGGTTATAAGAATCAACCGTTTATAAGAATCAATATCGCGAAAACAAAAACAAATGTATTATTTCCATGTTAAAATTTTCGCTTTAAAGAATCAATCCACCGGTTTTAAGAATCAGTTTACACTCTTCGCTTTCCTTTCATTTTTCCAAAACAGCCACTTAAACCCTCAAAAGGCACGAAGTTTTTTTTCTTATTTTTTTAAAGAAAAATTGATAAGATGGGATGGAACAAAGTCGTAAAATTCATCCCTTTCTTTGTCAGACATAAATTAATGGTTTCCCCTTAAACGCTTTAGCACAACACTGTCCTATTAGCTTGACCAGGGGGCATCTTTACCCATCCGGGTCCAATTTCACTTTTCTCCACTGACAAACAAAAATAGGGACTCTTTTTTCCCACATCTCACATCCTGGTCGCGGCTTCCTGGACCCCGAAACACATAAATCTTCGGCGAAGTGTCACTTAGACAAACGGGATATTAGTAGATTCAGTACGTTATCAATTCGTGAAACGTAAGCTAGAAGGTGAATCTTCGTCTAAGACTATTAGCATTGAAAGAGGAATAAACAGCCTCCTGAAAACTTCATTACGTCAAACTACCATAGAAAACTTTTCTTGCTCCCTTCCTCTAGTTGAAATGTAAAAACTGTTAAGCAGGTATGTTGCAACAAATATTGGATATTTTCTTCTCTTACTGTAATCATGTGTCTCTACTTATAGGTCGAAAAATTCAGTTGTATTTTTAAAATTATAAAAAATAATTTTAATGAAAGATAGTAATTAACGTAAATTAAAGAGTATTTTATGGTGAATTATCTAATTATGTATATATAGGTGTGTGTGTGTGTGCCTGTCCAAAAACCTAAATTTCGGCTATAAGAATCAACCGCTTATAAGAATCAAACACAGTAATAACAAACGTGATTCTTATAAGCGGAAATCACTGTACATTATTTACTGTAAACGGAACGGCAAAACCGAGACGATCATAAAATCGTATTCCTCAAGAGTCTGATTTAGGAGCTAGTAGTAATGTTGTAATTAGATTAACTCGTCCTATTAAAAAAATATTAATCACAAACTGTAGTTTGATAATTATTACACATCTATTACTTTTAAGTGTATTTGAAGAAAAAAGGAATTTTATCTCTTGGAACTACTAGAAGAAATGGAATTCCAGACTGAAAATTTCCAACTGATGAGGAACTGAAACTACCGGTTCGTGGATCCATCACTGAATCTGTGGCTGAATATGATGGTTGTGAACTGTCAAATGTGTCATAGAGAGATAACAAAAGCGTTACAATGCTTTCCACATTTGTCTGTACTAATCCTGTAAGTGAAGTAGAGCGCTTGGACAGGATAAAAAAGTGTCATGTGAAAGTAAATTATTCTTATGTTATAACAACTTATAACATGCTCGTGGGAGGTGTGGAGTTACTTGATAGTTTCATTGGAAGGTATAAAATAATCATGCGAAGCAAAAAGTGGTATTTTCGGTTGTTCTACCATCTGTTAGACCTCACAATTGTCAATGTTTGGTTGTAGTATAAGAGAGTGCACAAAGAAAAATTCAGTACTGAAAAGCCTTTAAAACTTCTTAATTTTAAATTGCAGTTAGCACAAACTTTGTTCTTACATGGACAAGCAAAATCACTAATGAAAGGGAGACCATCAGCCACAGAGGAACTAGTTGGAAAACAAACAAAAATAGCTTGCTCGAAAGAGCCTCCAAAAGATATTATATTTGACAGAATTGATCATAGGCCAGAGCACCGTACAAACAAACATCGATGTAAAATGTTGAATTGTAAAGGATTTACAAGAGTACAGTACACCAAATGCCCAGTTCCTCTATGTTTTTGCAAATAGAAAAACTGTGTCAGAGACTATCATTTAAAGTAATTTTTCTCTGTTGAATGCATGGTGTAGCCGTTTGGCACAGTTTGATTTTTTACTTATTATGTTTAACTGCACGTTGTTGCCATTTGGTAACAAAATAATGAAAAAAATAATGAAAATTTAGAGTTAATTAAAAAAAATATTTTTTCATGCTTTCACATATCCAAATTTATACAGTACTGTTCAAATTAATTGGGACAAGCTTCATTTTTCTTAAAAATCGTCCTTTCCCACGGTTTTCCTGCATGAAATCAGTTTCAACTGCATTTTGTTACGAATGGAGGTTGGCCTTGACTAGTCTAAACTGATTTGACCACGTAATCATCACACGTAGAGCATTTTCGCGTCGGTTGCGTATCAGCTGTTGTAAAAAGTAGTCGATTGTGTGACTTGTCTGATTCTCACGTGTATGAAAAAATGGATATCACTCCCAGGAAAAGGACTAGAATTGTTACCCTTAGTCAGCATACCTCTATGACCGTGAGGGATATTGCTGCAGCAGATGGAGTTGGAAAATTCAGTGTTTCCAGGATTATTAATCAGCAAAATAAGTTTGGGACAGTTTCTCCAAAATGGAAATGTGGTCGCAAACGTAAGATAACACCACGGCCAGATAAATTTCATGTACGAAAAAGTAAAATGCATCCTCGCAAGACAAGTACAGATCTTCAGAGAGAATTATTGGCTACTGTTGTGAGCGTTGATTCATAAACAGTACGACGAAGGTTTATTGAAGCAGGGAGAGGGCAAGAACACCAGTCCAAAAACAGTTATTATCACATGCAATGAAGAAAAAACATTTGTACTGGGCCAGGAAATATCAATCCTGGACTGCATAAGCCTGGAATAAGGTTGTATCAGCGACAAAACACATTTTTTTGTGTGCAAGGGTTTCGATCGCGCTAGAGAACCCATCAGGGAATAACATCTTAATCAAACGGTTAAGCACCCCCAAAAGCAGAGGTTTTGGGGTTATTTTACATCTGGAGGACCTGGCACTTAGCTCAAGTTGAAGGAATGATGAACTACTAAAAAAAAAAAAAAAAAAAAATACATTTCAATACTTGAAAACAAAACTGTACCTTTTATTCGAAATGATTACGTCTACCGGGACTGTTAGTCCATACGGCAAGTGTCAAATTGAAGACCAGCGCTGCGTAGAGATACCTGCAAACTCAGCCGAGGGTTTATTTCCCCTGTTTGGTCAATGAATAGTATAAGCGTGGGGACAAACTTTCGCTGGCGGTGTTGGGGTGTTTCAACACGATCTTCATCCATGCCACAATTCTAAGCTAGTAAAAAAAAATTTCCAAGAAAATAAATTAATAGTTTTGGATTGGCCTGGTAATTCTCCATTTGTGAATCCCATCGAAAATTTGTGGATCATTGTGAAGAGACGTATGAGAAAGGACAGTTCAACCAAGAGAAAAATTATTGAGAATGTCATAAAAGTTTGGTTTCGTGATGACGACGTCAAAAATTTATGTTCTAACTTAGTGGAATACATGCCAAAATGTGTAACGGATATCATTAAAGCTAGAGGAAGGCATATTTGCTACTAGATTTGCTATACTATGCGTGTAACTGAACTTACACTAATTAAAACAACATATGTGAACATTTTTGCGTTTGTCCCAATTAACTTGCACAGTACTATACATATGTTTTTCAAGGAAAAATAAAAAAATCATGCAGTGTAGGGTTGAACTGTACTTTCTTTAAAAAATGTTACAACGAGTATCTTAGTTCTTAATCAAATCTGTAAAACTATAAGACACACAAAAAAAACTCGGTTCAAAGTTTTAAATACACACCAAGGTATTGATTAAATTCATAATTTTTTCTTCCTCTGTTAAACATCGCCAAGGCATGGCTATATTATTTGTTTATAGGAAAAATTGGCGAACTTGAATAAATGAAAAACGCAAATCTGTCAGTGTGATAACAATAGCACCTTAGTGGTGAAAAGAGGCGATGGAAAAAATTTAAATTAGAAACTTAACACGATTTGCATTCAAAATCAACTAACCCCCCCCCCCCAAGAAAATACTTTATGTAATATCTTTCTAAAACATTTAAATTAAGAATCTGGTTGGTTGTTTTTTGCGTTTCATAATTTCTCGTATCTACTGCGGCATATATTTTAGTTAGCTTTTAACGTAGGATTACGTGCCTCAATAACGCCCTAAGGAGAGAAAAAAATTGTCCGGCGTCGAGAGTTATAATTTTGACAGCGCGCCAAACCCAGTAGCAGCAGTAAATAGTTAAACAGAAAAGTACCAAAATACGTAAAAAAATGTAAGCAACGATAAGTAATTCTACGTTAATAACCCGCGGTAGTTTCGCTAGAAGAGACTACCTGAAATTTTTAAATGTTTATGGGAGGGAGGGGTCAATTTAGTATTGCCTTCAGACACCCTACGTTACCCTTACAACCAACCCCCTTGGATAACAATCCTATTTTTAGGATAAAATAACTTTGACAACCCAGTGCGAGTAATTTCATTTGGTCAAATTGTAAGTTTCAGGATTGAAAAAAGTATACAATAAACCTAAATAACTGCAAACGTTATCTCACGAGATATGGATTGTTAGTTTATACACATAGACTCTTTTTTTTTCCTCTCGGAAAAGAAAAATTTTTTAATATGAACATGGATGTCCATCGAAAATTTTGAACAGAGATATTACTTTTCCTTTGTTGATATATTTTTGCTGTCTTACAAAACTCCGCTTTAAACACGTAATTGCTTCCATTTTGTAGAAATTTGGTTTGAGAATAAATTTTATAATCTGACATCGACTGATGGTCCTATAACTGTCTATCGATGGTTTTATGAATTGTTACGTTACTCATACCCGAAATTAAATTTTAATGCATATTTTCGGCCCTTTATGCTAGTCCGGTTAGAATTGGATATTTTAATGAACATCCAAAAGAATTCCCCCCCCCCCCAAAAAAAAAAAAAAAAAAAAAAACTAGTGAAAGACAATAAAGTTTTTGTCAGAGGAGGAAGCTAGGACATTGAGTAAATGGTTTGGTTTGGAGCACTACGGTCAACTTTTTTCTACACGAGGGCTAATGAGACCGAGACCTACAGTTTAAAGCCTATTCCGAACGGCTATAAACATCCATGTCAACAGTGGGACTCGAACCCACAGGATCTGAACCAAATGCCAGCGCCCTAGCCATTCGGCCATCACCTGGATCAGTGAATGAAAATCATCCCCATATTTGAGTAATATGTGTAACAGGTTGGGTCGAAAAAAATAAATTTTTTTTCGGAACGCTTTAGTGCGGAAAAGTTGCCTATTGTAATAAGAAGATAATCGGCATAAAAAAAAATTAAAATCGGTTAACATCTTCCGTTCGCGCATCGTACTTGAATTTTATCAAAAATTGCAAAAATCACGATATTTTTGTAATTTTTCTGTTAGTTAAAACTTTTTAAATAAACACGCTTTAGTTTTAATGCTTGTTTTATGGTTTTAATGACCTAAATAAATTAAATTCTGATCATAAATATATTTTTTCCGTTCGCACAACGTCTTAGAAAAAACAGAAATTTATCAATATTTCACAATTTTCACTGTGCTACTCTTCGTTCATTTTGCTAGAACAAAATGAACCAGAACTCACTTGAAATAGGTTAAACTGGTTTGAAGTCAGCTGAAGTCAATTCACACCTCGTAAGGAAAGTTGGAATCTTTTCTTTGACGGACGAAAAGATGATACTTTCTTCGTAGAAAAATTTAATTCCAAGCAATTTCGCAGGAATGTGAATGAAGATCACTATTCTCTTATGCAGGAACATGGATGAACTTATATTGGACATGTATCTTCTTCCTCGAGTTCATCAAATTAAAAGCTCAAATCATGATTTCTCGTTTGTCTGAACTATCAATATCACTAGAAAAACTAGAAGTAGTAGGGTGTAATGGCAATGCAATCAACACTGGATGGAAGAACGGTGTCATCCACCGACAAGAAAATCATGTAGAACGCCCACTACAGTGGAGCATTTGCATCAAGCATTTTAATGAGCTTCCTTTTCGCCACATTTTCCAACATATTGACGGTCAAACTGCAGGGCATAATTATTTTAGTGGGCCAATCGGGTAGAAACTCACTTGAAGTGAAAAACTCCCTGTGGTTGATTATGAACCCATAGATTGATAGATTCCTGATACAGACAGGAATGTTTTGAGCAAAGACCAACAGTACTCGTTGGACTTTTAAATGCAATCACCTTTGGACATTGTCCAGAATATTTGGATAATAGAGACCCTGGTCCTTTGTTCCATTCCAGATGGCTAACTGCGACCAAATGAGTCCTTAGATTGTATCAGATCCTTCCGGAAACTTAAAAGAAATAGTTGGCTTCATCTTGAAATCATATATGCCTATGTGGTTTGCCATAAAAAATAGCAAATATATTACTGACGGACCAAAACATGTCTTTCAAAAAATCCAAAACATCATGGTATTTATCCGACGAATTACTTCAAGTTGGTTGTCGATCCAGTAATTCAACTAAATGCATTCTTTGCGTACCCAGAGAATGTTCTGTTGGCAATGCTTGTGGATGAAAGAGGACATATTCGGGAGCTTGGTTACAGAGGGATATTAAAAGCAAGACAAATCGTCCCAAAGAAGAAGACTGTTAGAAATTTCGTACCACCGAAGATAAACTTTCAAGCTTCCGATTACATTGAAATTATTAATTGGAATTCTTGTTAGGGGTATCCTCCCCCATGGGTACGGAACCTAAGTGAAGTTGATATTAAATCATTCATCAATTCTGACACTACGCTCATCAGAGAAATACTAGTTTCCCTGTCACATCCAGGCTGGGGAGAGGTGTGTCAAAATTGTGATAGAGGCCTCGAATAAAGTATGTGGACATGAAGCTAGAGATGGCTATATCCGAGCAACAATGAATTCTAGATCGGTTATGCCCCATTTCTCCAAAAAATCAGACTTTGAATGTGTATAGATATAAAAAAAGAAAAAGTAAAAAACAGAGTAAGCCAAATAATCCTACTTTATGGAAAATCTTTATAAATAGTCTTAAAGAAAATGACTTTTCAGTTAATGTTACAATGTTTTTGTTTGTTTTCTTGCCACTAGATGGCACCAGTGTTCTTAAGCAGTTTTCCCCTTTAATGTAAAATTTCAATGAATAAACCTGTACTCTTGTTTTTGTCGCCATGAAAGCATGTCGTCTCTCTCTCTCTCTCTGCTAAGATCTGAATCAATCGAAAACTCCAAAAGGTTATGGGTACCTGCACGAGCTGATATGCGTGTAAGAGATCGTTTAAGATAAATAGGACAGAAGTATTTTTATTCTTGGAAGCGGCTATTTTTCGTCAGAAGGTTTCGAAGATACGTAGTTCGGCGGGAAGAAAGCGTCAGTGCTCCGCCATATTTAAAAGAGAATCGCAAACTACAGACAGAAGGATAACAGTCACTTAGCCAAGATGTTTATCGCCAGTTATTAGATAAAGTAACTAGCTAAAACTGAACTGTTGTACAAAATCTTTAGATCGTGAATCTCTACAAAAATCAAAAACATGGATTTTAGTCGACATGTTAAGCCTTTGACCGGAGAAGCTGATTGGCCGATGTGGAAACGAAAAATACGTGATCTGCTTGATTATCATGAAGGTGCAACCGATGTCATCGACGGCAAATTAAAAAAGCTGGAAGCCATCGATGCCACGGCACAGGAGTCGGAAAGAAAACAGCATAGAGAACGCTGCGACTTATACCGAAAAGCGAACAGCTACGCTAAGTCTATGATCGCGAGCACGGTCACCGATGCGGTATACCAGAAAATCATGGATAAAGAAACGGCCTATGAAGCTTGGGAATCCCTGAAGCAGCAGTTTGAAGCAACTTCGAAAGACCAGTTGTTTAAAATATGCACAGAGTTTTTTGCATTTAGTTGGGTCCAAGGAGATGATGTTTCTACACATGTAGCAAAGCTAAGAAGTCTCTGGAATGAACTAAATAACGCTAAAGTCTTAGGACATTCAGTAAAAGAGTTTCTCAGCGACAATGGTGATGAGTTTGACAATAATTATGTCCGTGCAATTCTATATTCAAAAGGAATCACCCCAAGACCAACAGCACCCTACACCCTTGAACAGAATGAACACAGCGAACGTGAAATGCGCACCATAGTTAAAATGGCTAGAACATTCAAATATGCAAATGCTGAGACAAATTTCCCTGCTGCAATCTGGACAGAACTAGTTAGTTCGGCCATATACTTACTTAATAGGACAGGCAAGTCGTCAATAGAAGATGCAAGTCCATATGAGCTTTGGCTTAAAAGGAAACCCCGGTTAAAACACCTACGCGTAATAGGATCTACATGTTATGCTCACATTCCCACTCAAAAAAGGAAAAATATGGACAAGAAAGCTGTTAAAGGCTATCTTGTAGGCTATGATGGAGATGAGCGCTACAGAATTTACGTTAACCCATTAGTGCCTAGCGTCCTTTTAAAAGGACGCTTACATAATAAGCTCTAAATCACTGAATTTTTTATTTTTTTCGATCCAAATAGCAGAATATCATGATAAAGTGTTGTATTTCTTATTATCCATCAGTTGGTAGCACTACATTAATGTCCTATTTCTGCTTTGAGGGTCTAAAGTCAGATTTAGTCGTTTTTTAGGTTTTCAAAAGAGCGTCACACAAAAAGTAAGTTTATTTTATTGTTTTTCAATGTTACAAAAATATTTTATACTGTTATCACAGCCAATACTCTTTTCTTAAATATGTATTTTTCAAAATTGTTAAAATTATTTTTTAACACTGTTATATTTTCTTTTGCGTAGCGTTCTATATACAGGACGCTAGGCACGAATGGGTACATGTTTTTCTGACCTGTTCCGCTATACGAATGCGTCTTTTTTTCTGAATTTATGATGTTTTATTACCATAGAGAAAAGGAAATGCTATTTATTTTCAGAAAAATGATGTTATAAATTATTTTTATAAATAAAGATTTTTGAGTATTCCTTATTTATGAAAATAATTTAAAAATAAATGTTCTGTTGATTAAGGAATGATTAAAAAAATTTCTTATTTAAGAGAAATATTAGCCTCTTGATAATGAAATGAACGTATTAACAAATTAGTCTCTTAAATATAATATTTTTTATCAAAGGATGTGTTCTGTATTTAGTGATTTTAAAAAATAAAGAAAAATTACGAAGTACGTAAGTAATTGTCTGGATTTTTTAAAAATATGTGTATTTTAAATGTCTATAATTTAATAAATTTTAAGAATTTTGTCTTTTAATCCAAATTATATTTGATCTAAATATACTGAAATGAGCAATCGATAAGTTTTAAAGCTCTTATTTATATTTTTGTTTTTATTTTAAGTTTGACTGTGGAGAGGCATTAGCTTTAATGGCAGAGTTATCTGATAATGATACATTCCATGAAGCGGATATTTATTTGGACCCACCATCTAATGAAGTTACCGATGACTGGTACTATGCGGGTTAATAGAACTAAAAATGTCCACTTGGAGATGTTAAATCTGTTAAAAAGAAGAGTAGAGGAAGTTTTGATTTTCAGAACAGCAAAAATTTTAAAATGGTTCGGTGGAATGACAATAGTGTCGTTACTTTGGCGTCTAACCATTATGGTATAGAACCTGTGGCTCAGGCCAAACGGTGGTCGAATATTGATAAAAGATTTCTAGAACCGTATATTGTGTCTCAATATAATAAATTTATGGGAGGTACCGATCAAATGGATCAAAATCTGGCACAATACCAGTGTTCCATACGGTCTAAAAAACGGTGGTGGCGTCTGTTTTTGTTTAGCTTAGAAGCATCAATCCAAAATGCGTGGATATTGTACAGATTATGCCCTTCTAATGACAGTAACAGAATGGATCTCCTCCACTTTAGAAGAGAAATCTGTCAGACATATTTTTCTAAGTACAGTAAGAGACCAAATAACAGTCTGGCTGCAGGGAAACCCCAAAAAAAAACTTTCAAAAAGAGTGTCTGGTGATGTCCGGTATGGCGGAAAAGATTATTTAATCGTTGTAAATCCAAAACAGATAAGATGCGCCTACTGTGGCAAAAAATCCACAAGAAAATGCAATAAATGTTTAGTTGGATTGCATGATAAATGCTTTGAAATCTTTCGCACAAAATAGCTTGTATATAAATTGTGTAAAAAAAAAAATTGCGAATAGCTTTTTTCATTATTTTGTATTTTAATAAGCCCCTTTTATCTGTAAATTTAAATATGAAAGTGTGTAAAATTTATCATAAGACATAATTTATTAAATTTGTGTCTTTTAAGCTATTATTTTTGACATTTTCAGCATTTAAATTGTTTTGATTTCTTTTAAATGATTAAAATACAATTTAAAAACCGTGTGTTTATTTTATTATGCATTTTTTCGCAGAGTTCCATTGGTTTCATGCGTTTATTTATCTAAAAACGACATTAAAAGGAATAGTTTTAGAAAATCTAAGAGTTGAAGTGTTTGTGTAAAACCTGTACCCTCCCGTGCCTAGCGTCCTTTTTATAGGACGGTAACATTATTTTGAATAAAAATTAAAATTTTAATGCAGGAATTTTTTTATTATTTTTTCAGTTCATTTTGCACCTGTACGAACAAAATTAGGTAAAGAAAATTAAAGAATTCGATGTTGGGCATTAATGGGTTAAGAAAGATCATCGTGTGATTCTGTCGAGGGATGTAATCTTTCAAGAAAGAGTCATCAAATGGGATGAACACACTGAATTATCATTAGAAGACGGAAAAGAAGAGTCAAATCAGAGGAAGAATGATGAGCAGCAAGTAGAAATAAGAGAAAATTCCAAACAAGATACTGAAAGGCACGAAAATGAGACTGACAGTGAAGAAAATGCTGAGCGTACAGCAGAAAGACAACTAAGAAACTGTTCGCTTCTGCAAAAACTCAAGCGTTTTGAGGATCATATCATGGAAGCAGAGTCATATGGAAATGACAATGATAATCCTGAAACGTACAAAGAAGCAGTTAACGCCAAAGACAGCACAAACTGGAAGAAGCCAATGAATAATGAAATGAGTTCATTAAAGGAAAACCAAACATGGGAGCTGACTGATCTACCAGTTGGTGCTAGAGCAATACCTTGTAAATGGGTTTGCAGACTCAAGACAAATCCAGATGGCAGCATTAATAAATATAAAGCCAGACTTGTTGTCAAGGGCTTCAGTCAACGTCAGGGGATTGACTACAGTGAAACATATAGTCCAGTAGCCAAATTGGGAACAGTACGTTCTGTATTAAGCATCGCAGCTGAGGAAAGAATGCACCTGACACAATTCGACATATCAACAGCATTCCTCTATGGAGATGTAATAACCCAGACTGGGGTTATTAGACTGTGATCGTATACGTAAATTCACGTCGCGTTGCGACCAAATATGCTCAACACATAACTAAGAAAAATGGGTACAACTCTCAAAGAATACTCGCTAGTTATACATATATACAGTTTATTTACATATATAAATATTTTCACGTACATAAATTAGCATCTGGCCAAATTCATAGTCATAGTCAAACACCGTATTGATTTCTATATTCAATTGCAATTATAGTGCATATTATTGGCATACAGTAAGCACTGCCGACCCTTGGTCAAGAGGCAAGTATGTAATAAGCAGGGATGTGATAAGTATATATATTCAAAATCAATGCTCACCCATGGCTGCCGATACTGACACTTACTATCTCGTTTCGCTACTGATACACAAATAGTCAGAGTAATGTTCGTAGGTTACTGGGCACCACAGTTCTATTACAGAGTCCTGGATCTCGAAACTAAAAGAGTCTACGGTCTTATAGGTCGATGATCACTCAGGAAAACAGCTCGGCACCTCGAAGTAAGTTCGTTCCGTCACTAGATCAATTGGCTCCACACTTGCAAATTCTTTCATCGATGGGCACTTTGTAGACTCACTTTGCACTTATTCATGGGGAGGCTATGCGGATGTAACTTCATTCAATCGTTTCCATTTCTTTGGCATCAAGTCGACTTCGTCGTAATCTGCGAACATTCGCTGGGCATTCAATCTTTTCGTAGTTTTTAGTTTTTTTAGGATGCTTGTCAGCCCGATCGTAGCTTAGATTCTTTCTTTCATTTTTTAGTAAAGGGGCTCTCTGTAAAACGCTTCATACTCGTATATATATTTCTTTTCTTGTTTTTCCATTGGTTGTTGCCTTCTTGGCTTCTCATTCGCTCGCCCCACCCCTTTATTGGGATGAGGGACGAGCCACCTTGTCCATGGGTTCGTTCACGGCTTATTTTCATCGCATTGGCTGCCACTGAAAAATATATGTGCGTACTAATTAATCCTGACTCCTGTTCGTGTCTGGGAAACTTCTCAAGCAACATGCACCTGTTTCTTAATCTTTGACCTCCGATTTATCGCTGCTGTTTTCCTATTTTTATGTTTTTATGGCCCGTGTTGTTAAATGCGGAGCCAAGCCTCGCTCACTGACGCCGTAAAGCGTCGTAGTCATAAATCGGTTGTCACCTTAGGCTGGTTGGTTCTCCTATCAATTTAGATCACTACACATTCACCTCCTACTTGTAACAGAAGATCTGGAAGAAACCATTTTTATACAACAGCCAGAGGGTTTCAAGGAGGGCACAGAAAGAGTATGTAGACTCAAGCGTAGCCTGTATGGCCTAAAACAATCGCCATGCTGTTGGAACAAGTGTTTTGGCAAGTTTCTAACAGATCTCGGTTTTAAAGCAAGTGAAGCCGACCCATGCTTTTACATTCGTGAAAGAAAAGGCAAAAAATTGTTAATAGTGTTGTATGTTGATGATGGTCTAATTGCGGCAACTGACCAACAGGACTCTGGAATATTCATAAAAGAGTTGAGAGATAAGTTCAAAATTTCTGTTGGAGAGGTATCCTGTTTTCTAGGACTTGAAATTGAACGTCAGAGTAACAACTCAATAACAGTCAGTCAAAAAGGATATGCCAGAAAAATTCTCCAGCGCTTTGGATTTGATGAATGTAAACCTGTGGCAACCCCTATGTTAAAGGATTCAGGACTGCAAGAAACTGATGCCACGATGTCTGATTTTCCATACAGAGAAGCTGTTGGTGCTCTTATGTTCCTCATGGTGGGAACTAGGCCAGATCTAGCCTACAGTGTAGGATTTCTGTCCAGATCACTCGAAAACCCATCTGCAGAAGATATAGTGCGAGTGAAAAGAGTCTTTCGCTATATAGCTGGTACAGTTAGCTATGGAATCAGATATCGTGAAACAGACAACAAAGGTGTACTTCAGTTCTAGTGATTCGGACTATGGTGGATGTACCAAAACGAGTCGATCAACTTCTGGATATGTAATGATATATGCTGGCGGAGCTATCTCTTGGCGCAGCCAAAGGCAAGCCATTGTTGCCACCTCTACCACTGAGGCTGAACTCATAGCAGTATCAGAGGCAGCCAAAGAAGTAATTTGGCTCCGTAGGCTGTTCCAGGGTGTAGGAAACTTAAAGGATGTGCCCACTCTTCAGGTGGATAACAGGGCAGCTGTAAAGCTGTCACACAACCCTGAATATCACCGACGGACCAAACATATCGAGATAAAGCATTTCTTTCTACGCGAGGAGGTACAAAAAGGAAAGCTGAATGTTGAACAGGTGTCGACTGAAAAACAAGTCTCTGACATCTTGACAAAACTTCTGATGAAGTCAAGACTATTGACATTGTGTGGTCAAATGGGACTGTCTTAAAAATTAACAAAAAACCAGTTAACAGGGGAAAGTGTTAAAGAAAATGACTTTTCAGTTAATGTTAAAATGTTTTTGTTTGTTTTCTTGCCACTAGATGGCACCAGTGTTCTTAAGCAGTTTTCCTCTCTAATGAAAAATTTCAATAAATAAATCGGTACTCTTGTTTTTGTCGCCATGAAAGCATGTCGTCTCTCTCTGTCTCTTTCTCTCTGCTAAGAACTGAATCAATCGAAAACTCAAAAAAATAGATGTAAATATAATTTAAATATCACACCCAACAACTGCATGGTTGGTTGGGTAGGGTGTGGTTGGAACTCGATGTGCAACCATCTCCACGTGGTGAGTTCTGGATCGTTTTGTTCTAGCAAATCGAGCGAAGAGTTGCACAGTGAAAATTGCGAAAAATTGTTAAATTTATATTTTTTCAAAGACGTTGCTCGAACGGAAAAAAATATATTTATGATCAGAATTTAATTTATTTAAGTCATTTAAACCATAAAACAAGCATAAAAAACTAAATCGGGTTTATTTTAAAAGTTTTAATTAACAGAAAAAAACTACAAAAATATCGTGATTTTTGTAATTTTTTCATAAACTTCAAGTACGATGCGCGAAAGGAAGTTGTTAACCGATTTTAATTTTTTTAGGCCGTTTTTCTTCTTTTAACAATAGGCAACTTTTCCGCACTAAAGCGTTCCGAAAAAAAAATATTTATTTTTTTTTTACCCACCCTAATGTGTAAGGTATTTAGGCACTCAGCAATCCAGATTTTCGGAAAAATATTTCTGCCAGAGTATATTTTAGAACTCCCATGGCAGCAGAAAGATAATCAGTTTTAGATAGAGGTGTCTATCTTGTGAAGAAAGAAAAATAGTCATTTGTGAAAAGATAGAACTATTTAAAGCTTTATTAATTTAGAGTACGTAATTCACAGCCAAAGTCTCAAAAGTTTATTTAAAAACAGAAAAATTGAAGCCTGTACGAAGGTCCTTTACAATTTTCTAACTGAAAATTAAGAGTCACATTGAGGTTAAAAATTTATTCTGTTCATTGCTATAGTTTAATATCAAGTTTACGGCAAAAGGCTTTGCGTTTGAAAATAATCTTTTAAAATGGAGATTCTTTGCTTATAAATGTAATATCTGTGTAAATTTTTTACTACAAACAGAGAGTAACTGAAAATTTTGAAAGGATGCTAATAGACGATAATGTTCAATTATGAGGTCATAAACTTTAAATCAACAACGAAAAGCACAGTAACTGAACATCAACAATTCAGCAATTAAAATTTCTGTTAGGATAACTGTCAGAAAGTATAATTATGCCAACTTATAATAGCGATATGACAGCGGATTTGATTATTAGCTAGGAATTGCTATAAATCGTTAATGATTTGAATCTTACTTTGTTTAGGAATGCGTGACTACTGTGATTTCAAACTCGAAGACCCCACTTGAAAGTTTTAGTACCCTTCGGGAGATAGATGTTCATTTTGTTAAAGACAGTGGCTTTTATACTAATTATTTATCTTTTAAATTTTATTTAACATGTTATCATTAATATCTTACCTGTAATATTTTAAATTAGGCCTCGCTTTTTTATTTTGTGTATAGTGCTTCAGAAATGTATGCGAAAATAAATAGAGATCAACATGTAGTAGACTTCATCCCATAGCATTATGTGCATTATAACTCTACTGAATTAACAAGTGTTTAGAACGATATTAACTCCAGATTTAAAGGTACTAAAGTGAATTATATGCATGCCAAGCTGGAAGTACATCAGCTGAGTGAAAGCGGTAGGGCAAATTTTCAATCTACTGGTAAAGTTTTTGTCTATTACGCTGCCAACCATTGGAATTTTGTTAAGGGGTTAACTACTGTTAAACTGAAGTTCGTGAGATGAAAGTCTATCACTGAACTGAAATTTTGATAAGTTAATAAAAATAGTTTTTTTTTAGTAATCACATTTAGTTATTTTTAGTATTCACATGTTTTATTGCTCTTTCTCGAAGCAATAGCCCAGGAATTTAAAACATTACAAAGTAATATTACTTAAAAAATACTCGTTTACAAATTTTCTAACGAGTCTCATTTCGATTCTATATCGCATTAATAAACATAATTTGACGTAATAGATTGTTGTTGTTGTTACTTATGCCCCCCTGGCCGGAAATTTATTCCAGACCAGGTCCATATAGTCTTGCGGATTTAGGGGTACGGCGGTTTATAATGGCACCAAAAGAGTCGGAGTCCGACTTAGCCAGGTGCCACCTCAATTTTGTCCGAGCACCTCCCGGGGTGACATCTGGGGGATCGTACCTTCCCCACCCACTGACATCAAAGAAGGACTTTCCGGTCTACGGATTTAACGTGCCCATATCCGGTCTAGACACGAATAACGTAATGAGTGAGTAAGGAGACAGATTCTTGTAAAACCAACTAATTAAAACCAACTGGGTAAAGGAAGAGCAAAGACAGAGGCAGGTGAAGACCTAGTATATTCTGTCGTTATGAATACAGTTCTGCTTTGAAATTTCTCTTATGCTGGAAAATTTTCGTAAACATATTTACCATAAACCATACATATGCAACTTATGGCCCCCGACATAATTTTACGGGGCCTTTTGCAAATCCCACTGCCTTCGGTCTGCGAGCAACCGAAGGTCGTTTTCCTACGTAAAAGCCACAAGTATGTCACCGCGTGCAGTTCACACCAGAAATATACTTTTGCTCAGAAGATAAGGATGCTACTTGGAAGCACTTGTTTTCTGGAATTAAGTTTGTTAAATCTAAAACAAGAACAAGAATAATTCAGACCTAGATCACACGTTGCGTGTTGAAACATCAGTTGTGTCCCCGAACATTGACCACCTTGTAAGCAACATGAAATCCCCACAGTCTCATTAAATATATATATTATTCATTGTATTATTATTTATGTATTATAATGATTATAAAACTGCTATAATTTAGGTTAAAAAAGGTCCAGCCTGCAGATATATTTCAAATTCGCTATACGGCCCATGGTTTTGTTGAATGGTATTATGATAAATTTGGGACTAGTAATAATAATATTTTAATTTTTTTATAAAAAATTGCCACATTTGATTTCAATCAGATTCTTGAATAGCTCTGTAGTCAAAATGATAAATAACTTTTAAGTAATGTAGGTATCTGTTTACGAATCAACAGGATCACGAAAAGTAGGCTTAAACCATTTACTCGTACGAGAATGATATTTTAAAATTCATCAAAAATTTACCTAAAGCAATTACAAAATTTATAAGGTTAACACTTAAGTGCTCAACAATTAAATTTTCAATTACAATAATATCTGACAGATTTATTATGCAGTCCCATAAATGGAGAATTTGCGGCTATGACATACAATCCAGAAAATCTGTAAATCGTTAATGATTTGAATCTGAGTCTCGAAGAGTGAAATGATCACAGATCCGTAGAGAAATCAAAAATGGCCTTTATTCGACTTACTTGTCAGCTTGAAAATTTACGAATAACCTGTTGTCATGAGCGGAATCTTAGCGAGAGCATGGATTTGGTACTAGAAAACTCCCTTCCCACCCTAGTTCCCTAAACTGATTTTATATTTTAAGTGTTGTAAAGCATTAAATGTTTTGTTATTTGTAGTGGTTGTTGTTTAAAGAACGTCTAGCCTCTGTTAAGGAATGTTATGACGTATTTTCGGGCTTATGAAGACTGAACTGATTTTGTGATTTTTATTAAAGAAAGAGGAGTGTACATGTGTCTTTTAGGTGTAGACGAGGTTCTCACCATTTTAAGATTGTTGTAGGTTTTCGATGGGAATATATTTTCCTGTATTCTTCTCCGATATCTTAACAGTTATTTCTGTTTTTGATATTGTAGTTAAATTGTATTATAAACATCATTGAATAATGCTTATTTAATTTCTCAAAGTATGTATGTGATTTTTTAAAAACTAAGGCGAGATTTACTAATAAATTGTTAAATACTGTTATTACGATTTTTTAAATTAAAAAAAAATTAAGGTGAGATTTACTATCGCATTATTAAAATACTGTTATTAATGTGTCGTTCATGAAAATAATAATTCAATATGCTAAAACCTAGATGTTTTAAAGCTTTTATAAATTAAGCTAATTTTTGAAAAGGTCATCGATGAGCTATATATAGTTTCTGTTGTTACCGTCACCTTGTACTAATTTCTTTTGTAGTCTGCAGGTCATCACAATGAAATAAAATTAATAACACGAAGAAAAAGAAACGCAAACTTGGCTAGTTCTTTAATATTACTGTATATATTTTAGCAAAATTAAAAAATAAAATTTAATCATTGTTATTATTTTTTAAATATTACTTTTAATGTAAAATGCCCGTGACCGTTTATTTAATAGTTTCAGCGCTAATCAATAGATGGCACCACTAGAGTGGGTTAATGAATTCGTACTTTTTGTCAGTATAGTCTCCTTCAGTATGAATATTAAAGGATAGATAAATCTTTTTAATTCAATTCCCTTTTTCATAATATTTCGTAAATTTTTTTTAGTAATACGCTCGTTCGCTTGATTTATAAACTTGATCCAAAGAAGATTTGTAATGAGTGTTTTATGTATTTATGATTGTATGCGATATATAACTTTTATGCTCTTTAAAATGGATGTTTCCGTTTAGCACCTTGAAAACAATATGAAAATTTTTCATTCAAGATAAAATGAAGCATAAATTTTTTAAAGTTTGCAGTGATACATAGCGACGGATTACCGAGTTAACGTACTAAGAGCGTTCTTAGGGCTTTGAAAATTAGATCCTCATTATTACTTGCCTGAGAAATAGTATACTGTTAAATGATAAGTTCAATCTAAAATATTAAAAAATAACCATAAATTGCAACGAACTGTTTCTAACTGTAGAAAATGTCCTATTCGTCGCATTAAGATAGATATAAACGACATTTATTTAAGGGACAAAGGGTAAAAATTTCCATAGCCACAAAGAAAAATTTTATTGAGCATATGAAAAATCTGGTGGTGAAGGAGGTGCGTGTGTGTTGGGGGGGGGGAGAGGAGGTACAAAATTTTCTTAATGCTACAAGGAGAAAACGATAAAGTCAGGTCCAGAAGATAGTACAGAAACTGCATGCAATAAAATGTAAATTTCGTAATAAATGCATATCGGTGAATGAAGACAACTTTTCGTTGCCTTCATTTCAAGGCAAGTTTTCGTTTCGGGATGGTTAAATTTAGTCTTTTGTTGTTGCAACTCCTGAGTCGTTTTATATAGGGGCATCTAAACCATGTCTCGTGGCCAACTTGTGCCACAACTGGGGTATGTAGACACAAAAGAATAGTAAAAGTTTTTACAAATATCTAATAATGGATAATACTACGCTGCAGGACGTATAAGACTTGTCTTTTGCATAGCTCTAACCATGAACAAAGTTTTTAAATTCGCCCACGGCTTCCAAAAGGTTCAACAACCCAGCACAAATATTTTGAAATTCGAGTTCAGACCGAAAATTCTACAATAATAAATTTTTATCAGTTTTCGTTAATTTTAGGGTTTTTACTTCCAAACAGTTAACGAAACAACTTTTACTTTTTACCACAGGGGTTTAATTCATAGGAAATCTAGCAACCCTGCTATTTCTTCAGAGCTGGAAATACAGAAGTCAAGGAGAAGTGCGGTGGGGTTCTTCCACACAAGTTGATCCCGTTACGCGCATTTTTAAAGGTTATAATTTTACTATATTGCAAAGTTATTTACTGTTTTGATAACATTAAATTCTAGTAAATCTAGCAAAAACGTCGTTTATACGTTTCTCTATTACACGTTTTCTCAGATATACATAAAATTCCAAATCCTCGGTAGGCTTTAAATGACAAATATTTTAATTAAATTCTGTTATATATTACCGTTCTCAGCCTAAATATCTTATGTACGTATATTTTCTTGCAGGAAAAGAGAAAAAATATGAAACTTTCCGACGAGTTCGTTGTTTTTCCAGAGGGAAACTGTGTATCTTATCAAAAGTATTAAATAACGTTTACAATGACAAGCGATAGTGGCGCATTTGATGTATATGAACAGAGTGCAATACATAACTTAAGAAGTCACCTCTGGAAACAGAATTCAATGGATTAGAGGAACACCGCATTAACCACTCGGTCACCCCGTCATACAATACGAACACATTATACATTACTTTTATCCTAA
Source organism: Dolomedes plantarius (assembly GCA_907164885.2). Lineage (NCBI taxonomy): Eukaryota > Metazoa > Arthropoda > Arachnida > Araneae > Dolomedidae > Dolomedes > Dolomedes plantarius. Next base: position 97,755,295 of record OU015492.1, on the reverse strand, counting down.
AAACTTAATAAACCAGATCAGTAAACATACTATCTGTAACCTTTCATATACATTTTTTACTGAAATGGATGCTTTTCGTATGTTTGCTCCCGAACAAAAGACAAGACGTTTCGACGAGAATGGGATTCGAACCCACGCGGGCAGAGCCCAATGGAGTACCAGTGCATCGCCTTAACCACTCGGCCACCACTTCATACAACACCAATGAATTATTTATTACCCTTATCCTGGAAATTTCCTGTTTCATCAAAACATTTTGTACTAACTATCTTGATATAACAAAACAAACCAGATCAGTAAGCATACTGCAGTGGAATCTCGATCTGTCGTTTTTCAAGGAACCCGTTGAACAGAACGATAGATGCCGGAACATAATAAAGCAATACGATCGTCAGTACTGGGTTAAATAAACGACAAATACGAAAAAAATGATTCGGGGAACGATCGATCAAGGTTCCACTGCATCTGTAACCTTTCATATACATTCTTATATACACTTATATATTTCATATATAAAAAAGGATGCTTTTCGCTATATTTATTCCCGAACAAAAGACAAGACGTTTCGACGAGGATGGGATTCGGAACAAAGCGGGCAGAGCCCAATGGATTAGCAGTCCATCCCCTTAACCACTCGGCCACCTCGTCATGCAGTACGAACGAATTATTTATTACTCTTATCCTGAAAATTTCAGATAAATCAAAAGATTTTGTAGTAACTATCTTGATATGACAAAACAAACCAGATCAGTAAACATACTATCTGTAAACTTTCATATACATACTTCACTGAAATGGATGCTTTTCGCTATATTTGTTCCCGAAAAAAGGACAAGACGTTTCGACGAGGATGGGATTCGAACCCACGCGGGCCCAATGGTCCATCGCCTTAACCACTCGGCCACCTCGTCATACAACACGAAAGAATTATTTATCAATCTTATCATGAAAATTTCCCGATGAATCAAAAAAACTTGTAGTAGCTATCTTGATATAACAAAAGAAACAAGATAAGTAAACAAGCAATCTGTAACCTTTCATATACATTCTTTTCTGAATAGAATGAATTTCGCTATATTTGTTCCTGAACAAAAAAAAGTCGTTCCGACGGGGATGGGACTCGAACCCACGCGGGCAGAGCCCAAACGATTAACAGTCCATTGCCTTAACCACTCGGCCACCTCGTCATGCAGTACGATTGAATTCTTTATTACTCTTATCCTGAAAATTTCCAGAAAAATCAAAAGATTTTGTTGTAACTATCTTGATATATCAATACAAACCAGATCAGTAAACATACTATATGTAACCTTTCATATACATTATTACTGAAATGGATGCTTTTCGCTATGTTTGTTCCCGAACAAAAGACAAGACGTTTCGACGACAATGGGATTCGAAACCACGCGGAAGAGTACAATGGATTAGCAGTCCAAAGCCTTAACCACTCGGCCACCGCGTCATACAACTTAAAAGAATTATTTATCAATCTTATCGTGAAAATTTCCTGATTAATCAAAAGATTTTATAGTAGCAATCCTTATATAACAAAAGAAACCAGATAAGTAAACATGCTATCTGTAACCTTTCATATACATTCTTTACTTAATAGGATGCTTTTCGCTATATTTGTTCCTGAACAAAAGAAAAGTCATTCCGACGGGGATGGGATTCGAACTCACGCGGGAAGACCCAAATGGTTTAGCAGTCCATTGCCTTAAGCACTTGGCCACCTCATCACGCAGTACGAACGAATTATTTATAACTTTTATCCTGAAAATTTGCACATTAATCAAAATATTTTGTAGTAACTATCTTGATGTAACAAAACAAACCTGATCAGTAAACATAGATGTGGGAAAAGTATCATGTGGAAATTCTGTTCATAGCGTCGGAGATAGGCTTAGTGACACGTGGGAGTCGGTTGCGTTTCTTGTTGTTCTATGTTGTTTTTTTCTCTGCTTTTTGGTAGGCGTTCTTCGTGTACCGTTTGTGTATTGTTTCCTGTGTTGCGTTGTGCTTCTAGTGGCTGCTTTTCGTGTTGTTTTTGAGATTTTTTCCTCGGTTTGGTTGTAGTGTTGGTTCTGCAGCTGCCGGTGACGGAGTATGCGGTAAGTGGTTTCTGAATTTTTCTTTTCTGGAATGGAGGAGTCGCCGGCTGACGACAACTTCTTCTGGTCTAAGCTCCAGCCGCATGAATTTTTGAATGAAACTTTGGGTCAAGGTGTGGGAACTTTAACAATTTTTCCTGCAGGGGCTATCTATCCTGCAGGGGCTATCCTGCAGGGGCAAGTCCTGCAGGGGCTATCCTTATTTCACACCAAAAAAAAAAAACTGAAGGATGAGCTGGTTAGTCGCGTGGGTCCCAAGATAAGTTTAAATTTTTTAAAGGCCACACGTAACGGAAAAATCGTTTGTGTCACGGAAGATAACAATACTGCCATCCAATTGTTAAAAATTAATGAAATATTGTCGGTACCTATCGTGCCCAGATTAAATCCGGATACACTTACGTCAAAGTTTTTACTATATGATATTACGCTAAATGTCACCTGCAATGAAGTTGCGGAAGAACTGTTAGAAAATGGCATTCCGGTTTTTGAAGTCTGTCGTTTTAACGGGATTGTTACGCAGGGTCTCCCCTTTCAAAATAAACATCTCCCGAACTCGGTGATTTCAGCTTTATGGGCTGAGTTTGTCAATAATTACCAGCCAAAGTGCTTTTTGATTGCCACTGACGCCTCCAAGACCGACGACAAAGTGGCGATAGCGGCCTTTAACCACTCGACTAATTCTGGGAAAGCCATGTTAACTCATCGTTTGAATTCAATTTTTACCGCGGAAGCTCTAGCTATCGTTCTGGCTATTGATATATGTGGCCAGGAGGTTGATCATGTTTTAATTGCTTCTGACGGCCTTTCCGTTCTCTCGGCGCTACATATGGCTCATTCGAAGTCCCCAGCGGTCATCCTTTTGCTGCATAGTAAAATTATTAATGCGCTTGAGAGCATCAATTCCATTCGGCTGGTCTGGACCCCTGGTCATCGGGGCATCTATCCAAAGGAGGTAGCCGATGAGATGTGTAGACATGGCCCTTTCACTACCGACCAACTTAATGTGGTTAGCCCGGAAGACATCATAAGAAATATCAAAAGTGACATGTATGCTGCCGGGGAAGATGAATGGAATAGAAGCATTTATCGTCAGCGGTATGGCGCAATTAACCTCAAGAATCAAACGCATCGTAGGTGGATTTACCATCGCCAGATTGATGTTCTGGTTGCCTGCTGGCGTACCAAAACGATACAATGCAACCATCTTTGGCATAAGTTGAATATGGCTCGTTTCCCCTGTGCGACATGTAGCAGTGAAAGTTAATTATAATGTTGGGATTATTAGAATATTGCCGCTTAAAGCCTTTCCCGTCAAAGACTCTGTTGCTGAATGGTCAACGCACCGGACTGCTGAGCAAGAGGTCCCCGGTTCGAAGCTCTACATTATTTTAATTTAATTTAATTTAATTTAATTCTAATTCTAATTCTAATTCTGTTAGTTCTAGAAGTTGCTAGAACATTCTTTAATTTCCTGGAACGGCGTTCCAGAATATTCTGTTGATGGATAAAAGAGCAAGTAGCTCAACCTGTGAGTTCAGTTCTGAGTTCTATCAGCTAAGTGTTGTGTGCTAATAAACAGCGTTGTATTCCCTCTACGTGTGTGTTCAATCCATACGACTACCATCTATGCGACATCTTTGGTGGAGGCGCCGGGTACTCAGTTCAGTCTGGAAGCAGAAGAAATACGAAGAAGCCGTAGACTTTTAAATCTTCCTCCGGAATACGGTCTTTACGTAGCCGCTCCACGAAAGCGATTCCCGGCAATGCCTGAAGGAGAAGTCAAGCCACAAACCGTCCTGCTGTCTCCAGCACTAATTAGGGAACCGAGAAAGCCGACAATTTTTAGAGGCGATCCTGGACAAGATCCAACCAAGTGGTTAAAAGAATACCTTAGAGTATCAAAATTTAATCAATGGGATGATACTCTATGTCTTGCGAACGTCTACTTTTTCCTTGATGGGACCGCCAAAATATGGTTTGAAAAAACGAAGATCTGCTGAATTCATGGGATGACTTCGAAAGAGAATTGAAAAAAAACTTTTGGTGACTCTCAGCTATATATACGGCGAGCTAAGGATTGCTTAAAATGCCGAGCGCAGAGAGCTGGGGAAGCTACACAATCTTATATCCAAGACGTTTTAGGACTCTGCAACCAAATTGACCCGGCCATGTCAGAAGACGATAAAGTATCCCACTTAATGAAGGGCATCGCAGAAGAGGTGTACCAGGCCTTATTAACTAAGGAGATAAAAACGACAGTCGATTTCAGTAAATGGTGTCAGTACATTGAGTAAATGCAGCAAAAGCGAATAGGACGTCAGAAATTCAGTCGCTTGCCGAATGTTGTCCCAATTGCCTCCGTCGACGAGGAACAGGATCTAACCTCACTGATCCGTAAAATTGTCCGTGAAGAGATACAGCGATTAACTACACCCCAAATTGAAGAGCCCCAAACAGGCGTACAAACCATAGAAGCAATTGTGCGAGATGAGGTTGAGAAATCTTTGGCTCCCATATCTAGTGGAAGCTTCCGAAGGTCGACTCCCACATCCAACCGCAACATCCACTCTACGTATAACAGGCCAGAGCCGGCACAGGAACAATTACCCCGAAAAACCGACGTGTGGCGTACGACCGACAATCGTCCCGTTTGCTTTCACTGTGGCCGCCCCGGACATGTCGTTCGCTATTGCCGGGATAGAAGAGCAATTTTTAATGCTTACAGAGCTGATAGAGGAAACACAGCCCAGCGACGCATGATCTCCCAGAACACCGCCGACGAATCCAGCCGAACGTTTGAAAGAAGTCTGTCGCCTAGCCCTAACCGAGGTCGATCGCCTACTCGTCGCTTCAGATCCCCATCGCCGTATAGACGTTCCAGTGTCTCACCTGGCCGAAGAAATGAGGAAAACTAAGCAGTGCGACCTTCCTTGGAGGTGAGGCCGCTGAAAAACAAAATCCTCCCGCTGCCGCAAAGATGACGAAGAATTATCTAGAACTAAACATTGACAGTCAACCAGTACGTGCACTCGTGGACTCCGGCGCATCATTTTCTGTCATCTCAGACCAATATAGACGTCAGCTGCGAAAGATTATGTTCCCAATCAACGGAAGCATAATCCTCAAGGTCGCCGACGGAAGTCACGTCCGTCCAATAGGGAAATGTGTTCTTCGCTTAAACATCAATGGTCTAATACGTCCCTTTGAGTTTACAGTTATGCCGAACTGCAGTCACAATGTTATACTTGGTTGGGATTTTCTCGAAGCCTCGAGAGCAGTCGTCGACTGTGGCCGATCGGAACTAGTGTTTGACGAAATGATGTCAGATCCTGAATCTGCTGAGACATGGCGAGTGAACACCCTTCAAGACTGCGTCGTACCTCCGCACTCTATTTCTAAAGTAATTGTCACGAATCCCAAAATTAATGCGATCACAGACGTCATAGTGGAGGGAAATCGACTACTGCTGCTGGACAAAGAAGTTGCGGTGCCCTCAACGATCCTGACGTTTTACGACGGTACAGCCGAACTCTGGGTCACGAATGCTCAACCAGAAGCTAGGTTCATTCCCAAAGGCATGTGTGTGGGCTATGCAGAGACTCTAGACGAGAGGTATCTGAACTGCATCTCCAGTGCGCATATCTGCTCAGCCGCCAAGTTGAAATCGAGCCCTTCTCCGGTCGACTATTCCCAAATGCTAGCCCAAGATCTCACGGTAGAACGAAAACAGCGACTCTTAGAATTACTTTCTGAGTTTCCTGAAATTTTTGATCAATCAAGAAAAGCCGGAACAAAAGTAAATGTGAAACATCGTATAATCACTGGCAATCATCTACCGATTAGCCAAAGGGCTTACAGAGTATCTCCTGCGGAGCGTAGAATTATTCAAGAGGAAGTAGAAAAGATGCTAGACAGAGATGTCATTCAACCATCGGAGAGCCCATGGTCGTCCCCAGTTGTCCTCGTGAAGAAAAAGGATGGAAGTTGGCGATTTTGTGTCGATTATCGTCGGCTCAACAAAATTACGAAAAAAGATGCCTACCCTCTGCCACGTATTGACGACACATTAGACAGCTTAAAAGGAGCCAAGTTCTTTTCGTCGATCGATCTCTATTCTGGCTACTGGCAGATTGAAGTGGACGAGGCAGATCGCGAAAAGACAGCTTTTATCACACCAGAAGGACTTTACGAGTTCAAGGTCATGCCCTTTGGTCTGTGCAATGCGCCGGCAACCTTTGAAAGAATGATGGATAACTTGCTACGACACCTAAAATGGACCATGTGTCTCTGTTATCTAGACGACATTGTCGTGTTTTCTGAGACCTTCGACGACCATCTTAAACGTCTGAATGTCGTACTTAAATGCATCCAAGAAGCTGGGCTTGTCCTAAATCCAAAAAAATGTCTCTTCGGTGCTGAACAAATTAAGATTTTGGGACATCTAGTGTCGGAAGGAGGTGTCCTCCCCGATCCAGATAAAGTAAAGGCCGTGAAGTGTTTTCCCACACCCAAAAGTGTGCACGACGTCAGATGTTTCCTAGGACTCTGTTCTTATTACCGCCGCTTCATCAAGGATTTTTGTCATCAAGCTCAACCCTTACAAATGTTGCTGAAAGGTGACTCTAAATTTCGTTGGGGACGTGAGCAGTCGGATGCTTTCGACCGGCTAAAGGAAGCACTGATATCTGATCCTATACTGGGACTTTACGACGAAAACGCCGAAACAGAATTGCGAACGGACGCCAGCGGCTATGGTATTGGAGCAGTCTTGGTTCAACTACAGCATGGAAAAGAAACAGTTATTGCCTATGCTTCGCGGACACTAACCAAAGCAGAGAAAAATTATTCCACGACTGAAAGAGAATGCCTTGCCGCCGTATGGGCTGTTCACAAGTTTAGACCATACCTCTTCGGCAAACACTTTTCAATCGTAACAGACCACCATTCGCTGTGTTGGCTAACTAATCTAAAGGATCCCTCAGGAAGACTTGCGAGGTGGGCCTTGGGACTACAAGAGTATGACATCTCGATTGTTTACAAGAGCGGAAAGAAACACAAGGACGCTGATAGTTTGTCCCGAAATCCATTGGAAGAAGACAATATACCATCGGAAGTCATCTCCGCTATAGATTTTGCTAACGTTGCTGACGAACAAAGAAAAGATCCAAGACTTGCGGAGTTAATACGGACTCTAGGAAATGGCGAAACAGTGAAAGGAGAATTTGAGCTGATTGAAGACGTACTATGTAAAAAGAGTTTCGATCCAACCGGCAAGAAATGGCTTCCTGTCATTCCAAAGCATCTACGTCAAGACATTCTTCAATGTTTCCATGACGCACCCACGGCCGGACATCTAGGATTCGTCAAAACGTACGACAGAATAAGGAAGCGGTTTCACTGGCCAGGGCTCTACCGAAATGTGCGACGATATGTCATGCACTGCCGGGAATGCCAGCGTAGGAAAGCCGTTCCACAGAAGCCGCCGGGTCATCTAATGCCTATACCGCCTGCTGTTGCGCCATTTCATCGCATTGGGATAGATCTCCTTGGGCGTTTTCCAAATTCGACCACTGGAAATAAATGGATCGTAGTCTGCACCGACTATTTGAGTCGCTATGCTATTACAAAAGCCCTGAAAACTGCTGAAGCTGCGGAATTAGCGAGGTTCCTCGTCGAAGATATACTTCTAAAACATGGAGCACCCCGAGTTATCATCACCGATCGAGGGCAAGTGTTTCAATCAAGACTTGTTTCAGATATCATCCGGTAGTGTAACATTAGTCATCGAATGACGACAGCCTACCATCCCCAGACCAATGGCCTTACTGAGGGATTCAACAAATCACTAGGCGACATGTTATCCATGTACGTAGACGTAGAACAGAGAAACTGGGACGAGATACTGCCGTTTGTGACCTTCGCTTACAACACCGCTAAACAGGATGTAACCGGATTCACACCTTTCTATTTACTTCATGGCCGAGAAGCCGAAACAACGCTCGACACTCTTTTCCCCTTCTGCCCTGACGTGGAGAACGACTATACTAAGCATCTTGCCGTGAAAACCGAAGAGGCAAGGCAGTTAGCCAGACTACGAACCCTAGAGGCGCAAGAAAAGGACCGTCGACGTTATAATTCCAAGCACAGGGTGGTGTCCTATTCACCTGGAGATTTAGTATGGATTTTCACGCCTGTTCGGAAAGTAGGATTGTCCGAGAAACTGCTTAAAAAATACTTCGGACCATACCAGGTGTTACGACGATTATCTGACGTAACCTACGAAGTCCAAGACTATGAGCCAACATCAAGACGCCGGAAAACGATAGACACCGTCCATGTTCTTAGAATGAAGCCTTACTACGACCCTGAATTACAAGCACAACATCCGAATGGTGATTCTTCAACATCTGAAGATGGCCATTGTGAAGAGGATCCGCCTACCAATGTAAAGAATGATTACACCGGACCACAGACACGTTCCAGATCAAAAGTTGCTAGCAGTTAGGCAACCTAGGACAGCGGGACGCTGTTCTTCTAAGGAGGGAGCAATGCCGCTTAAAGCCTTTCCCGTCAAAGACTCTGTTGCTGAATGGTCAACGCACCGGACTGCTGAGCAAGAGGTCCCCGGTTCGAAGCTCTACATTATTTTAATTTAATTTAATTTAATTTAATTCTAATTCTAATTCTAATTCTGTTAGTTCTAGAAGTTGCTAGAACATTCTTTAATTTCCTGGAACGGCGTTCCAGAATATTCTGTTGATGGATAAAAGAGCAAGTAGCTCAACCTGTGAGTTCAGTTCTGAGTTCTATCAGCTAAGTGTTGTGTGCTAATAAACAGCGTTGTATTCCCTCTACGTGTGTGTTCAATCCATACGACTACCATCTACGCGACAATATTAATTATACTATTAATATGATGATTGTGATTTTAAATTAATTGCTTAAAGATTGTGGTTAGTACATTGATTGATTTTGATTCCCAAATAATGGAAACAACTCTGGTTTATACTGACAAATTAATTTATTGATTATTAACACATAAATAATACGCTACAAGTTACTTATTATTTCCTCCGGCATTTACACATTATTCACAACTTCATTCCTACTAAATTAATTCACCACAACACCTATATTTAATTCGTTCAATTATCATTACAATCCTTCGTACTTCATCTACACATATTACTCTCAATTTCATTACTACGACACATATATTTAATTCATTCAATTATTATGACAATCTTTCGTACTGCATCTACACATATTACTCTTAACGTCATTACTACTAAATTAATTCATATATATAAGCATAACATCATATTAAATTGTTTGTACGAATTATCGGTCATCTCCTTAACATCTTATATTCAAACAATATACTCATCGCGCTCTATATTAATTATTATGGCTACACACTGAGAAGCAATGATAGCAATATAAAAAGGAAACGCAAAGTCGGTACCTCGGAAGATGACAGTTGAATCACTATGGGCAGCTGGCACTCGTAATGTCGAACTTCGTTGTATTTATCATCGCACGGAACTAGGGCACTTTCTTGTCTGGTATAAGGCTCCGTAAGTCATAGCATACACTCTACGCTCATCGTCGGTTCTCTAACTCCATCACTCCTTGCAGACCCTCTGCACGGGATACTGGGCGGTCGACAACTTGCATCTCCAAACTTCTAACTCACCCTCCTGATAGGTATATGTGCCTTGACACCACTTCTATATCTAAAAACCTCTGACTAACTCTGACTTGTTAGGTTATCTCAGCCTTCACTATTTCTCATTTCATATTATTTTCTTATTAATGTTGACTCCTCCTCTTATAATTTCCATTGGTCATATTCTTACCATGGTATCGCCATTCGTCCGTGGCTGCCTCTTCTCAATCCCCTTTTTACCAATGCGCATCGAGGGCGGGATTTATAAAATTCTCCCTCAAATTTAACTTTCCCATACTTCGGCTTCAAGCAGGGTGGCCTGTTTTATAGCCATCATAAATTTTCTTTTCTTCTATTCGTGCAACTCACTCTCTTCAACTTTTATCTTCTATTTATTGCTACAGACACAATCTCTAAATTTCGTTTCAGTATATTGCTGGCTTTCTTCCCTTCTCTTTTATTGCCCGTCATTTGCCATGTTTCTTTCTTGCATTTGGCAATTATTTTACTTCGTCCTGTACTTTTCAATGCTCCTGCCCCTGGCCGTGACACTACTGTCATGTCGCTATGAATTCACCCCATCTCTCTCAAAAAAATTACTGCCGTCTCTCTTCCTCCTCTCACCATCTATTACTTCAATCTTCGACTTCCGTGCTATCGTCTTGTACCTTTATCACCTTTCCGTTCCCTTCCTACACGTATCATTAGCTTCTCATCGTAACCTCAGCAGTACATATTATCTACATTTATATTATTCCTTATTGCATCGACAACATTTTCATTTAATTAATTATCTACATAACTCATGGTGCAGTTAGTGACCTCACCTCTTCAATTTCGCTAACCATCTTAGGTTTAACATAATATTACAGCATATACTTACCATTAGGGATTAATCTTCTAAGTACCAACTATTGTCAAACATAAGGACAATAAGCAGAGTGTGGTTGGCAGTACTGATGACAGAGGCAGAGATATAATAAAATCTTTTATTCAAAGTCATAAATAAAATGTTAACTTGTATATAAACATAATAAAATAAAACTGTCTCAGGCACGCAGTCCATGAGACATCTCACTTGTACTAGGCAATATCTCAGCCGGCAAAACAGAAGGCGAAAGCAAAAGCAACAAGACTCGCTACACTGTAGCTATATATACACAGAATATTTGCATAAAACACAAGATAGCACGCAGCGAGTTGATCCCAACTCGTGATCAATAAATCATGGGGAAAAGCAAATAAAACCCATTAATAGTTGATGAAAGTATATGACGTCATCCCAACAGGATTTGGTGTGATGACGTCCTTTACAAACGATCTTACTTGGTCAACACTGTTGATTACCCGCTCACTAGGGTATTAAGAAGACGCATTTTGCAACTGTCAAAATCAAAATAATAGCGTGAATGCAATACTACACTGTGGGAAACTACAGGTAAGCAACTTTTAGGTGAAATTCCCAACAAGTGGTCCGCCTATTGCACTTGCAGCATTTTGAGTTAAAGATAGAAATTATAACTTAAGAAAAGTAGTCTAATTATAGATAAATGTTCACTTTGTATAATTACCATTCAGAACTTTGTATAGCTACTATTTAAGAATTACGTTCACACAGAACAACAATGTAAATACAATAAGACATTCGTTCGTATCCTATTTACTTTAAACTTAGTATATTACTGTTAAAAACCTGGCTTAAATTCTAACAGTAAGTATTCATTATAATCCTTAATGTTTCACTAATGTGACCTAATATTCATAATGAAACATTTAAGTGATAAGCATTCTAAAAAAAAATTTAAGTGTATATATACAGTGCGAGCAAAATTGTATAATTACTATTCAAAACACTTCAGTAAATGCATTTTTCCCCCGTACATTAGCAAGCTTCATGAACGTACTATGAATTATAAGAAATTTCAAAAACACACACTAGAATTTACAACAATTTAGAAAGTACATTTGGAAAGAACTAATTACTTTTAATATTCAAGGAAAATCATCATAACTTTAACAATGATTAAATATACACATGTTATAAACGAGTGTGGCCACACTCCCCCAAACAATATGAATACATGTACTTAATTCAAAATATCAAAGATAAATATAATATCAGTACTCACAAATAATAAAAAGGTGCCAGAACACATCTGGACATTCAAGCTTTCATCATTTGGAAAACATAATCAGTAAATTTCTTTAATTCGAGTTTGGTAACAGCTTTAGTGAAACTATCAGCTAAATTCTTCTTTGTATGTACGTATTTTAAAGTAAATAATTTGTCACTAATTAGTTTTCTAATAAAGTGCAGCTTAATTGATATATGCTTAGTCTTATGATTTTCCAAGGGGGATTTACAGAAGCTGATGGCTGCTTGGTTATCGCAAAATAACGTTGCTGTAGATGGCTTAGATGGTAAAATACTGTGTTCAAAAACTTCATCTAAAACCCGTGTGATCCATATTAGTTCTTTAGATGCTTCGGTAAGGGAAACGTATTCGCTTTCCATTGATGATAGGCTTACACACTTTTGTTTGAAAGTCCTCCAAACAACTGGGGCCTTATCAACTAATAGCAGCATACCTCCCATCGATATTCTATCATCTCTATTAGATGCATAGTCGGCATCGCTATAACATATCAGATCTAATTTTTCAACACATGATAGTTTAAGCTTATAATTTCTAGTTTGAAACACATAACCCAAGAGCTTAATTAGGGCATTCCAGTGTATCATACCAGGGTCAGCCTGAAATTGAGACAAAACGTTGACGGCAAAACAAATATCAGGTCTCGTCCGATTAGCTAAAAATGCCAAACATCCTATGGCACTCCTGTATGGTATGTACTCCATTTGTTTACGTTCGTCGTCAGTATTGGGGCACTGGCTTTTAGATAGTACCAAACCTTTAGGTATTGGTAAAGATGTTACTGGAAGTTTAAATTTGCTAAAAAGTTTTTGTATATGTTCGATGTAATTTTTCTGATGAATAAAAATTTGCCCATCTATTTCTTCTAATTCTACGCCTAGCAGTTTCCTGGTTTTTCCTAAGTCTTTCAAATCAAATTTGCTGCATAAAAGTTTAATTACGTGATCAATGTGCCTGTCATGCTCCCCAAAAATCACGATATCATCCACATATAACAGTAAAACTACATGTTTCTGGTATGTGAATACACAGTTTGCCCATGAAATCTCTTCGAAACCCATATCAAGGAGTTTGTTGCTGATTTCGAAAATCCATTCCCGGCCGCTTTGATGCAGGCCGTAGATAGCTTTTTTTAATTGGCAAACTAAATTCGGTCTTTCTTCATCAACAAAACCTTGAGGCTGTTTCATGAAGATTGTTTCTTGAAGTGGGGCATATAAATAGGCATTTTTAATATCGAGCTGTCTGTGGGACCATTTCTTATATGCAACTAATACAGCGAAAAATATTCTAATTAGGGAAAAGTTCACAACAGGACTAAAAGTTTCCTCGTATGATTCCCCCTTTCTCTGAAGAAAGCCCTGGGCAACAAGGCGAGCTTTAAACCTCACAATTTTCCCTTCTGAATTTTTCTTGAGACTAAAAACCCACCGGTTTCCAATGACTTTAGCCTTTTCAGGTTTTTCAACAAGTTCCCAGACATCTCTATCTCGCATCACGTTTATTTCCTCATTCATAGCATTAAACCACTCATCTGCTTCGGGGGTTCCTAAAGCTGCTGCAAAATTAGATGGTACTGCAACTGCATTATGGTCTAGTCATGCAGAAAACAATGAGTCCTCACTATGCGATTCTTCAACTGTATCAATATTTTCTGCAGGCCCGGAATAAGAATTTTTCGTACTGAAATTAAAATCAGAGCTATTATATTTAATTCCGTGAGCATTACAAAAAGACTCTACCTCCCGGTGTGATCTCAAACGAGCTTTACTAGTACCAGGGTAGTAATAAATATCATGTCGATCCCCTATAGCACAGGGGTACCGCTTTCCTGGTCCAGGAAACTTCTTTTAAAGGGGGTTCTGAATCCAACACTTTAGACGAACTTACCTCAGGTTCAGCTCCAGCTGGCTCATCAGTATGACTAGTAGCACCTTGATCACTTGCTGTTCTTTTAAAATAAGTTTCTTCGTCTTCTGACTCTGTGTCGGTTACAACTTCACGGGAAATAGGTTTCTGTACTTTGGGATCCAGTACGCGACCACTGGGCTCAGAGAATCTTACATTAATAGTTTCGACGACCTTACGATCTTCAGGAATCCAAATCCTATACCCTTTTGTACGCATAGCATACCCAACCATTATGCCCCTTTTCGCACGGGAATCAAGCTTTCCTCGAAGTTGTTTAGGAGTTCCGACGTAAGCGATAGTCCCAAAACTCTTCAGGTGTTTTACCGAAGGTGTATTACCCGAGAATATTTCGAGAGGGGTCTTGGTTTGGTTACGGTGACAAAGTCTATTCCACGTATAGGCAAAACATAGAACTGCTTCATCCCAAAATGATTTCTTTAACTGACTATCCTGCAGCATCGCTTTAACAGCGTCTACAGCAGTATAATTAAGTCTTTCACTTACCCCATTTTGCTCAGGGGAGTATGTGTTCGTTCGTTCTGCACGGATACCAAGGTCTTCAAGATATTCTTCAAACTGCTTATGGCAGAACTCTAGGCCCTGGTCTGTACGTACATTGATTACCTTATGACCTGTAAACCTTTCTGCTCTTTTCTGCCATTTTTTAAATATATCAAAAACCTCCGTTTTCTCTTTTAGGGGAAAAATTGTAATTTTCCTCGAAAGGTCATCTGTAATACTAAAAAAATAACGATAACCAGATTTAGATGTTACCGGCATTGGACCACAGAGGTCCATATGCACCAGTTCTAGAGGTTTTGATGACCTGATTTTGGCTATAGGCTTGAACGAAACACGTTTAGATTTAGCTAATCGACATGTCTCACACTGTACCTCCTCCTTTGTCTTAAAACTAGGTAATCCTCTCACACAGCCCTCGCTCCCTGTTTTTACAATGTAGCGACAATTTATATGGCAAAATTTCTTATGCCACTGACTGAGAGAATTATCGGTGACACTTAAGACTTCAGTGGGAGTTATTGCTTTCTTTGGGTAACTGGGGTACACATAATATAGACCCCTCTCCTTTTGGGCACGAAAAACTACGCGGCCGTCTTTTCCAAAAACGCGAATCTGACCATTCTTGCCCTCAAAATTTCCTCCATTCTGTTCCACAAGGGTACCCGATATTAGGTTGCGCCGTAGTCTTGGCGAATATAAAACATTATTGAGATTAACTAGTTCTTCACGATTTTTATGTTTAAAAATCATACAGACCTTCCCTTCCCCTTCAATAGGACAATCTACTCCATCTATAGCTACTGCCATTGTGGTTCCAGATTTTTGCCTGTAATCACTAAAGAGGGATTTATTACAGCAAAAATGAGAACTGGCGGCCGTATCAAAAACCCACTCAGTTTTCCGACTATCGCTATTACTAAGGGAAGTCTCGACAACATAATTATTCTCAGTTCTGTTTTTCGGGAATTGCTTTTTTTTATATATTTGTTTTTTAGGGACATTCTCAGGCTGTTTAGGTTTTTCATTTAAACCCTTTACCTTACAATCTTTCATGAGGTGGCCTAGCATGCCACATCTAAAACAGCGCCGATTCTCAATTTTAGCAGTTTTCTTATTTTTAAAGCTTTGGGTAGTTTGCAACGCTACAGCATCCTGGTCACCCTGTGCCTGAATTAGTCTTGATTCTTCAGCTAATAACTCATTCAACACCAACTCGGATTTAAAATCTTTGTCAGGGTACCGGTAAATGGTTTGAACGATACCTGCAAACTCGTTAGGTAAGTGCCTAATTAACTGAAAAGTGACAAACCAGTCGTCAATAGGTTTACCCGCCTCTCTCAATTGGTTAACAAAAACCTTTAAACGGGCAGCAAACAGACCGACACTTTCCGATTCATTTGGCCTACACTTAAAAAAAGAATCTGTTAGGCCCACTATACGTGCACGTGAGCTAGGTTGAAAATGCAATTTTAAAATGTCAAAGGCTTGTTTAGCGTCTTCTACACCCACAAGAAGAGCTCGGTACGGCTTACTAATATTTAAGTATATTATACTAAAGGCCTTTGCCTTTCGGGCTTCAAAATCGGGTTGGCCCTCAGAGTCCTTGGCTGGTGGTTTGGCTGTTCCATTCACAATACTCCAACAGTTCTTGGCCATCAAAAGCACCTTCACGTCGCTTTCCCAAGTGGCGTAATTATCCGCACACAGCGGATCAATGGTTGCTGGTTCCATATTGATGAACAACAAAACGGAGAAACAAGTATTACAGTTCTTCCTTTCCTAGCTAGACTAAGACCATGGCCCGCCTTCGAATGATTCCACAGTACCGGAGGGGAAAAAAACTTTCTCCAGGTAGTAACTCTGCTGTCGTACTGCCTAGGCACCTGGGCCCATAACCGTATTGTCAAACATAAGGACAATAAGCAGAGTGTGGTTGGCAGTACTGATGACAGAGGCAGAGATAAAATAAAATCTTTTATTCAAAGTCATAAATAAAACGTTAACTCGTATATAAACATAATAAAATAAAACTGTCTCAGGCACGCAGTCCATGAGACATCTCACTTGTACTAGGCAATATCTCAGCCGGCAAAACAGAAGGCGAAAGCAAAAGCAACAAGACTCGCTACACTGTAGCTATATATACACAGAATATTTGCATAAAACACAAGATAGCACGCAGCGAGTTGATCCCAACTCGTGATCAATAAATCATGGGGAAAAGCAAATAAAACCCATTAATAGTTGATGAAAGTATATGACGTCATCCCAACAGGATTTGGTGTGATGACGTCATTTACAAACGATCTTACTTGGTCAACACTGTTGATTACCCGCTCACTAGGGTATTAAGAAGACGCATTTGGCAACTGTCAAAATCAAAATAATAGCGTGAGTGCAATACTACACTGTGGGAAACTACAGGTAAGCAACTTTTAGGTGAAATTCCCAACACCAACTCCTTAGTATAAACAATTACCAACATAATAACATGTACACACATCAAAATACCCTCAAATAATAATTATCAAGTAAATATACCTATGACCATATTATACGATCAATATTATACGACGTTAACAATATTATACAACTTATATTCATATACATTTCATAATAATTGGAAATAATAATTAGCATGCACAAAAAATAATAATTACATCAAAGAAAACACACGTTCATTATATACTAAATTTTGTTTGTAAAAAATATCACCTTCGTTGCTCAATAAGAATTATACTTCTGAAAATTATATTATGACGTTTGCATAGATTGTTCATTTTCATATTATTAAGATTATCCGTATGATAAAATCTCTGATGATGTTTCGCAACATAGTCTTTCTCAACAGTCTCAATATCTTTTGTTATTTATGAAGATATATTTTCTCCATATTTGTCGCCAATGTTCATCACTATCCACACACATAATGGAAAGTCTATAATCTTTTACCCTGTGTTTTTTTTTGCACATATGGATAACATTTACAATTCATATTTTGTTACACATCATTGCTTCTCAAGAATCACCTAATGCTACTAAATCGTCAAAATATCTACTAATTTAATTAGTATTGCAAAGACATGCTAATTGTATTATTCATTTAATTCCTCTGTCTTATTCACCTGTAAACTTTGTTTCACTGCCATACCACATTAACTTTCCTTGTACCCTCCGCGATTCCGAGCAAACACAGTATGAAAACATTAACAATGTTTGTTTACTAGCTGTGAAATGCATCTTTGTTACATCCCCGTACCCATGACTACCATCACATACAGTCCGGTTTAAAGATAAAACTTTTCCCGACAGCGCGAATCGTTAAACCAGTTTTCGTTTCAATTTTCCTCTGCCTATCTCCGTACGTCATCGCTCGAGTAAACCCCGGCGCTAATTACTTTTTTACCAGCTTAATAATGGCAACCTCACACTTCCGCTGACCTCCAGTCGTAACCTTCGCCTCGTGTGATGGACATCACAGCAAATACTGCATCCTACCTTCTGGATATTTTTTAATCATTTCTAATCGGAATGATATCGCGTCTGAGTATAACTTTTGTTTTTTTTCTCAATTTATGCGATCATATGTATCAATGTATCTAATTATTTTCCATCTTGTATTTATTTGACCATATTTTAATACTTGTGTTATCGAGTGCCGCTCACGTGGTTGAATGTATATCTATTTTGTCTGCAATGTCGCGTAATTTCGTTATTCCCTGTGGTTTAATATATGATTTTATTTATGAACTAAGCACAATTATGTTTGTTTGTTTTTATGTGTCTCTATCCCGTGCTTACTTCTGAAGTTTATGTGCTCGCGTGACACTCAATATCTATATTTTACATATTGATTACTTACATCCCCACTTTTTTTATTTATTTGTTAATTACTTGAATTATTTATTTCTATTTTAAACTATTAATTGTCATCCAATCTATGCCGTGACTTCTATTCCCACCTTGTGATTCTTTGGCCCTCATTATGACTTAATTTTTTAGCTACCTCTTTGCTGGATATTTAATTTCGTTGTTTGTTAATGTTGCTTATTTTTCATTATTTATTTAATTACTCATATTGTCTTTTACTCTTTTAATGCTCAACGCCTTGTGTAATTTGCTACCGCTGTGATATTGCTGAACTATGATGGCTTTAATATTTTGTTTAATCTACTCTGATCCGTCACCTTAATATTCGTATACTCTACAGGTATGTATTTAAACTTTTATTGGCTATTTGTTTTACTATTCATTTTTTATGACACACCTAATACATTTTGTTGTACATATCATACAATCCCTCTTTATATCGCTCTTATGATATTTTGATTTGTCACTATTTTATCGTGTCGTATAGTAATTTATTATACTATATTATTCTTTTCATACCTCACTTATTATTATTTTATTGCCTCCTACTACGCATTTACTCTTTGCTCGTGCTTCATTTGCTTTGTGATTTTATCTTGTAATTCATCTTATTCATTCACATCTTATTCATTCACAGCTCCACATATATATTATTTTTTTTTACACTAATTATTCCCTTTTTTTTTAAATTGCGTAACTTATCTCCATCTAACTCCCTACGAATCTTAATTTATCCGCGTATACTTTCATAATTGATCTGGGGTCTTCAATCGATTGTATCAATACGTTTTTATTACGGAAATTTCTAATTATCTATTTACCCACAAATTTTTCCGTTAAAGCCCCTGAGGAACGTAATTGTTTTAAATATACCTTATCACCCGTCTGTGGCTCCTTAATTTTGACACGTTTCGTCAATTTCTCATATTTCTCACTCAGTTTTTGCTGATTCTCATTTACTCTATCATAGATTTCTTTGCATATTCGTTTTTACTTTCTATAAATTTTGCATAATTTTCGGTGCCTTCCAATTCATAATCCTCCCTCTTCACTATGTTAACTTGACCTGGCATTTTAAATTCTCTCGTAAATTGGATCATCGCTGGTGAAAACCCTGTCGTTTCATTTATCGTACTGTTGTAATATAATATGAACCACGGTAGTATTGTGTCCCAATCAAATCTCTTAATGCTAGCCGCTGCCAATGAATTTTTTGGGGAACCATGAAACCTTTCAATCTTGCAATTTGACTGTGGGTGATAAATGCTAGATGTTCTTAATTTTATATTTAATTGGCCTGTAAACTGGAGAAATTTCGCACTTGTAAATTGAGGCCCATTGTCCGATAATATCTCCTGCGGAATCCCGAACATTGTTATGAACATCGTTAATGTATCTAGTATTGCCTGTGTCGTCGGTTGTTTTAATGCATATGCCATGTTTCTTTCTTGCATTTGGCAATTATTTTACTTCGTCCTGTACTTTTCAATGCTCATGCCCCTGGTCGTGACACTACTGTCATGTCCCTATGACACGACACGTGTAATGAAAATGATACGCCAGTTCATATTTTGCTAAGCTGCTCCAAGTTCCGATGCAGCGTTGTGCTTTATTTAATTGTCTTAGGATTAGTGATAACATTTCTTATGATTCTGTTATTAATTCGGCTACGAGTTCGTGGCGTGGGCTGGTTGCCCTGGCGTGTTTTACGCTTCGCTCCCTTGGTTGGGGGTGATCTCTGGTTTTGTTCGTGTGTGCGTTGTTCTGAGTCTCATTTGTCGTTGGTTTGCGGTGTCTGCGTGGTTGTTCATCCACGTGTTTTGTTTTTGTGGTCTCGAGTGGGGCTTCTCGCCGCTTTCCTTCTCCCATGTTCGAAGTTTGTGTTTCAAAGTTTCTCCGTGCTAGTTGGTATAGCGTCTGTCCGTCCATGTTTTTAATTTTCGGGTCGTTATGTAGAGACAAAGCCGGCCGCCTGGTTGTAGCATAAGTCTCACAAATTTTCAATTCAATTCAATCAGTAAACATACTATCTGAAATCTTTCATATACATTCTTTACTGAAATGGATGCTTTTCGCTATATTTGTTCACGAACAAAAGACAAGACATTTCAACGAAAATGGGATTCGAACCCAATCGGACAGAGCCCAACGGATTAGCAGTCCATCGCCTTAACCACTCGGCCACCTCGTCATACAACACGAAGGAATTAGTTTTCAATCTTATCGTGAAAATTTCCCGATAAGTCAAAAGATTTTGAAGTAGCTATCTTGATATAACAAAAGAAACCAGATAATTAAACAAGCTATCTGTAACCTTTCATATACATTCTTTACTGAATAGAATGCTTTTCGCTATAATTCTTCCTGAACAAAAGAAAAGTCGTTCCGACGGGGATGGGATTCGAACCCACGCGGGGAGACCCCAATGGATTAGAAGTCCATCGCCTTAACCACTCGGCCACCTGGTCATGCAGAACGACCGAATTATTTATTACACTTATCCTGAAAATTTCCAGATAAATCAAAAGATTTTGTTTTAACTGTCTTGATATAACAATACAAACCAGATCAGTAAACTTACTATCTGTAACCTTTCATATACATTCTTTACTGAAATGGATGCTTTTCGCTATTTTGTTCCCGAACAAAAGACAATACGTTTCGACGAGAAGGGGATTTGAACCTACGCGGTCAAAGCCCAAACGATTAGCAGTTCATCGCCTTAACCACTCGGCCACCTCGTCATACAAAATGAAAGACTTATTTATCAATCTTATCGTAAAAATTTCCTGCTTAATCAAAAGATTTTGTTGTAGCTATCCTTATATAAAAAAAGAAACCAGATAAATAAACATGCTATCTGTAACCTTTCATATACATTCTTTACTGAATAGGATGCTTTTCGCTATAATTCTTCCCGAACAAAAGAAAAGTCATTCCGACGTGGATGGGATTCGAACTCATGCAGGTAGAGCCAAATGGTTTTGCAGTCCATCGCTTTAACCACTTGGCCACCTCATCACGCAATACGAACGAATTATGTATTACTTTTATCCTGAAAATTTCCACATTAATCAAAAGATTTTGTAGTAACTATCTTGCTATAACAAAACAAACCAGATCAGTAAACATACTATTTGAAATCTTTCATATACATTCTTTACTGAAATGGATGCTTTTCGCTATATTTGTTTCCGAACAAAAGACGTTTCGACGAGGATGGGATTCGAATACACGTGAGCAGAGCCTAATGGATTAGCAGTCCGTCGTCTTAACCACTCGGCGACATCTTCATACAACACGAAAGAATTATTTATCAATCTTATCGTGAAAATTTCCTGATAAATCAAAAGATTTTGTAGTAGCTACCCTTATATAACAAAAGATGCCAGATAAGTAAACATTCTATCTGTAACCTTTCATATACATTCTTTACTGAATAGGATGCTATTCGCTATATCTGTTCCTAAACAAAAGAAAAGTCGTTCCGAAGCGGATGGGAATCGAACCCACGAGGGGTGTGCCCAATGGATTAGCAGTCCAACGCCTTAACCACTGTGCCACCTAGCCATACAACACGAAGGAATTATTTTTCAATCTTATCGTGGAAATTTCCCGATTAATCAAAAATTTTTGAATTAGCTATCTTGATATAACAAAAGAAACCAGATAAGTAAACAAACTACACTCAAGTGCCACTGAATTAAGGATACCTACCTAGTAACGAGATGGGCCTCCTGTGGCCTTGATAACGGCTGCCACACGACGAGGCATTGATTCAACAAGTTTCTGGAAACGGTCCACGGGAATGGCTTGCCAAATATTTGCTAAAGCTGTCCATAATTCAGTAAGGTTCTTTGGTGCTGTGTGATGGCCTTTCACGCCTTGTTCAAAAACATCCCAAAGATGCTCAATAGGATTTAATTCTGGGCTTCTAGGTGGCCAATTCATGACAGAGAAGTCAGAGGTATGCTCATCCAACCAGCCAGTAGCCAACTGGGACTTGTGAGAGGTACAATTGTCTTGCTGGAAAACTCCATTACCGTGCGGATAACAGAACAGCATAAACGGATGGAGGTGATCACCCAGCAACTCTACGTACCGAATTGCATTGAGGGAGATTGGTACACGCACCAAAGATCCCAAACTGTGCCACGAAAAAACACCCCAGACCATGATTGAGCCACCATGCCCTTTTAGAGTTCCAGCCAGGCATGCAGGTTCCATGGCTTCATGAGCCTGACGCCATATTTTGAGCCTCCCATCGGCGTTAAGTAGTCGGAATCGAGACTCATCACTCCATGCTTCCCGTTTCCAGTCCTCTACACTCCAGTCTCTGTGCTCTCTTGCCCAGGAAAGACGTGCAGCCCGATGGCGAGTATAGAGCAATGGTAGTCTCGTAGGTTGACGGCTCCCGAAACCCATACGGCGAAGCGATCGTTGCACAGTCCGTTTACTGACTGTACGACTTGCAAAGTCATTAAACTGGGTGGTAATTTGAGCTAATGTTTGGAATCGCTGGTTACGTACAATACGCCTGAGCCGTCTCTCACCACGCACTGTCAAGGCTAATTGTCTTTTGCAGTTTTCCCGATCGCTAGTTTTTTCCTACCATCCATGTATTCTTGGTATACTCTCGACACTGTCGACCTTGAAAATCCTAGGTGTCTGACGATTTCGGAAATTGAATGGCCCATGCGTCGCTCACCTACGATTTGTCCGCGATCGAAGGCGTCTAAATCAGGCAGTTCACCCATACTGGCAATTCCAACAACTAATTCAGAACAACCACAGTACGCGCTATATATGCAGTTACCACAGCGCCCTCACTTGCGCTTACATGATGCGCAGCGCGACACAGTTTGCATAGGCTTTGTTATCCCTAATTCAGTGGCACTTCAGTGTATTTGTAACCTTTCATATACATTCTTTACTGAAATGGATGCTTTTCGCTATGTTTGTTCACGAAAAAAAGACAATACATTTCGACGAGAATGGTATTCGAACCCACGCGGGCAGAGCTTACTGGATTAGCAGTCCATCGCCTTAACCACTCGGCCACCTCGTCATACAACGCTAAAGAATTATTTATCAATCTTCTAGTGAAAATTTCCTGATTAATCAAAAGATTTTGTAGTAGCTATCCTTATATAACAAAAGAAACCAGTTAAGTAAACAAGCTATCTGTAACCTTTCATATACATTCTTTGCTGAATAGGATGCTTTTCGCTATATCTGTTCCTGAACAAAAGAAAAGTCGTTCCGACGGTCGTGGGCCTCGAAACAACGCGGGCTGAGCCCAATGGATTAACAGTCCATCGAATTAACCACTCGGCCACCTCGTCATGCTGTACGAACGAATTACTTATTACACTTATCCTGAAAATTTCCAGATAAATCAAAAGATTTTGTTGTAACTATCTTGATATAAAAATAGAAGCTAGATCAGTAAACATACTATCTGTAACCTTTCATATACATTTTTTTACGGAAATGGATGCTTTTCGCATGTTTGCTTCCGAATAAAAGACGTTTCGACGAGAATGAGAATCGAACCCACGCGTGCAGAGGCCAATGGATTAGCAGCCCATCGCCTTAACCACTCGGCCACCTCGTCATGCAACATGAAAGTATTGTTTATCAATCTTATCGTGAAAATTTCCTGATTATTGAAAAGATTTGTAGTAGTTATCCTTATATAACAAAAGAAACCAGATAAGTAAACATGCTATCTGTAACCTTTCATTTACATTCTTTACTGAATAGGATGCTTTTCGCTATATTTGTTGCCGAACAAAAGAGAAGACGTTTTGACGAGGATGGGAGTCGAACCCACGTGCAGGGACGGATTTCCCATAAGGCCAACATAATCCATGGCTTAGGGCTTAGCCGTTAAGAGGGCGTACATTTAGAAGAAGTTACAACCAAATTATAAAATTTTTATCGATATAAAACGAGAAAGTTCAATTTTTTTTCTTTATCATTTTTATTTATATATTATTATTATCGATAAATATGTTATTTGCAATATACGCATTTTGAAATAACTTTTTCGTCAACTGACTAATTATTTTTTCCTTCTTTTTCTTTCATTCTTTCCCAAACATCCATTATGAGTTAACGAGAAGCAGGTTAAAATTTTTTGCAATTTGAAGGGATAATGATTGCAGAAAGCAATCGGACTTGAACCTCACAAAAGACAACTTCCGCCGTATCTTTCGATACATTTGACAAAGAGCAAACAGCCCTCACTTTTTCCTCCAAAATCAGATTTCAGACCAGAGGCAGTCCGACAAGAAGACTAATGGTTTTTAAACTCCCAACCCATCGTCATCTGTTCAGCAATTGCCGTCCTGTTGTCAAAGGAGCGTGGTATAACGAACGATGGCACCCTGAAGGTTTAGAAGCTGTTGCAAGGTGAAAGAATCATTGCGCGAACACCGGACTAGGGTGTCTTTCTGTGCAAGGTGTTTCTTTCAAGTAAAATGGACTACTTTCAAGTTAAATGGAAACCGACAGAGTGTCTGCAACCTTAATGGGTCGTCTTAGAAAAGAGACAGTTAATTTTGTCAAAGGGAACCGAAATATTTGTCGGTTCTTTTCTTCAAAATTTTTCCCTCGGAGGAGCCATAAGTTTGGCAAATCAGAGTTCCCAAAAGTGAACATTTAAGGGGACCGCGTACCAATCCCGGTTGAGAGGGAATTAAAAGGAAGGAGAGGACGGATGGAGCCTCAAGGGGTTAAAGGCCAGGGCCCGTGTTTGGTTTTGATACGAAAAGAGACTTGTTTTTCCGTTAGAGTGTGATCTGCAAGCTCATTTTGGCTGAGTGCTTTGTCAACCTTTTGCAGTATACAAAACATATATTGTTATGAGTTTACTATTTCAGTTAGTTTTTTCATCTGGACCTATGAACATTTCTTGCTATTTTAAACAAACACCTTTTCTATCGTGTAATTTCCAGGTCTAAAGTCTTCAATATTAACAGTTATAAGGCGAGTTTAGTTTTAATTTATTTTTAATATTAACTTGATTTGCTTTGAAAAATGTTTTTATTATTATTATTATTATAATTATTATTTTGTTTAATTTTTTAATGAGTGTACTTGATTTTAATTTGGTTAAGTAAAGCTAAACCTGGGCTGGGGTCTCTAGACTTTTCGTTATGAAAAGGGAGGAAATATCTTTTGACTGAAAAGTCGCGTGTTGGGTGTTACAGGAGGCTCTAGTAGAAAAAAAATAATAATCTAGAACTAGACACGAGTGTTATTAAAAGTACATTATGTTTGTTTAAATAGTTCAATTTTTTGCCATTTAAAGCTAAGGGTCTTTTATACTTTTAGTCTAAATGTAAAAGTTAAAAATATTTTTTAAAAGAGAACTATTTAACTTTTTTTTAAATTTTGAATTTTTATTAGTGTGCTAGTTGCTATTTTTTAATATAAGTTATTTTTATTCCATATAGTTATTTTTGTGTCAATTAATACAGATATGAGAATTTTGCTTTTATATTGTTTTTAGCTCGTTAGTTCAATTGTTTCGCACCAGCATTTTTAAGTGTTCTTGTTCTTGCTTTTTCTTGTTCAAACTTTTCTTTTAATTAATAACTAGAGAGTACCTTAAAATGAATGTAACACATTTTTACTGAACGTCTGCTGACCTCAACATCAGAGTCTTCTTCTTCTACCAAACAACATCGAGAATTTTCTTATGATCCAGATCCAGCACACTGGGTTATCAACGATAACTTACGTGATTACGTATCTCAATATGGTCTTAATCAGAATAAAAATGTAGATTTCTCAAAGTCGAAGAGGCAATACGGCGATAGAAGCTGGTCATTTAAAGGTAGTTGCTTTAGCCGCAAACTAGTAAACGGTGATACGCAAGACCGAGGTTGGTTAGTATATTCAGAAAGTAAAGGAAGTCTTCTGCGGACCTTGTCTTTTCTTCCATTCTGGTACAAAGACTGAATCATCTTTTGTAAGAAATGGATTTAACGACTGGAAAAACGTATCCTCTAGACTGAAGGAACACTAAAATTCGGTTTGTCACAGAAATAACATCCTAATTTTAAAACATCGAGGAGCTAAACTTGGAAGAATCGATCTGCAACTAACTAAAATGGTTGATCAAGAAATTGAATACTGGAGAAATGTGTTACACAGAGTGGTTGTAGTAATTAAAGCTCTTACTACGCGTGGCTTGCCATTTAGAGGTCGAAATGAAATATTTGGTTCTAATAATAATGGCAACTACATGCTGATGTTGTAGACAATTTCTGTGTTTGATCCATTTTTGGCTGATCACATCAGGAAATTCGGGAATCCAGGTTGTGGACAGGCATCCTATCTCTCATTTACTATCTGTGATGAGTTCATCGAACTCCTAGCTAAAAAAGTACTAACGCATATTGATAATGAAGATAAAACATCAAAGTACTATTCCCTTGTTGTAGATTCAACTCCTGATATCTCGCATGTGGATCAGCTGTCGTTTCTTTTGCGATATGTGAAAGAATATGGGAAATCTGTTGAGAGATTTATAAACTTTTTACCTAACGTTGGCCACAAAGCCCATGAAATGTTTGAAGCTGTTATTAAGACTGTCACTGATCTCCACCTTGATATCTTGAAATGTCGTGGTGAATCATATGACAATGCAGCTAATATGGCTGGTGTTTACTCAGGTCTTAGGCTAGGATACTTGGAAGTTTCTCCTCTTGCATCCTTCATACCTTGCACAGGACACTCTTTAAATTTAGTGGGCACACATGCTGTAGATTGCTGCATTGAAGCCGCATCGTTTTTTAATTTGCTTCAAGAACTTTATAATTTTTCTCGTCGTTTACAGCGAGGTGGGAAGCATTGCAGAAAAATAGCTCCCTTACCGCAAAAAGCCTCTCCACGACACGATGGTTGGCAAGATACGATGCTTAAAGAGCATTAAAAGAAGATTGGTTTGCAGTCATAAAAGCTCTAAAATACTTTGAAAGTGACGAAAGTCAAAAATCAGAAACAAGAGTAGAAGCTAGAGGTTTACTAACGAAGTTGCAAAGGCTCGAAACAGTATTCATGGCACAGTTTTGGGGAACGGTGCTGATTAGACTTCACCAAGTCAATAAGTATGTACAAAATGTAGAACTTGATGTTTCAGAAGTTGCCACAGTTCTTCAGTCACTCGTAAAGTTCTTGTTAGAACTGCGAGAACAATTTGATATATATGAAAACAAAGTTCTGGATATTTCTGAAAAGAAAGTTTATGAGCGTGATGAAAAGCGTCAGGTTTTCAGAAAACTACAAGCTGACTGTTACCGTGGTTTTAATATAGTGGTTAGTATTTAGCATAATTAAGTGATTACTCATATGTATACATAAAAATCAATTTATTAAACATTCACAATACATATACAATTCATATCATTAATTACTTAATTCCGATTACTCCTATATCATGTTACAACAATATTTCTTATCATTAATACATTATTTATTCTCATCAACATCCTCCTTCAACTATTCAGTGCCATCGTTTAATTATAAAGCAATCTTCTTAATTAATAATCCCACCTATACATCACTAAGATTCTTAACTGATACACATAAACACTACTAAATCAATGTAATACACAAATACAATTATTACGGAATTCCACAACCAAATATTTTATGATAGATATCTATGTACATAGCAAATCACATTAAACAACATTTCCCATTACGCTAATCCCATCTAATTACCTCTGATTACACGTACGTACTGTGCATTGGCAGAATTAGCAAAATTTCTCCTACCTTATTTGAAGACACTCCGTCACGCCAAAAGACCTCTCCTTACAACAATAGTTTCGTCGTCCAAGTGCGCTTCATCGGGGTGGCTAAGAGGGGGGGGGAATCACCGTACGTCGCTGGTCCAGAGAAGCGGCAGGATCACCATACGCTGGCGGCATCAGTCAGGGAACTTGTTCCGTCAATGCACACTCATTTCGGCTGGGCGGGGGTCAGTCATCGGTCAGTTTCTTCCTTGGTAGTCGGCAGGGTAAGCAGTCGGTCACTCCGGTATAAGGGGCTTACATCTATTTTTCCAGGCTAACTTCCGTATTACTTCATCTCGCCATCTGTTGAGTCTTAAGAGCCTTTATTCTCATAATCTGGAATCTGTCGTATACGACGGAATCGGTTCGCTAAGGTCCGTCCGTAAGCAGCTTGTCCTCTCAATTTCGTCTAAATGCTGCCTGCCTCACTTTTTGAGTTCTCAAAACAATCTGATACTTTTCTGCCACATTTCATCTCGAGCTAAACTTTTTTTAATTATCTATTCAGGCCTCCATTGGTGGCTATCTCCTGCCCAATAGGTTGATCCGGGGCAACTTAATTGGCCGACCATCTATTTTTATATTAATATGCTCTACAATCAAAATTGAAGGGGGCCTACGCCCGTGCACCCTTCTGGGGCTTCTCACGCTCCCAAATTCTCACGCTATTCTCCGACTCCTGCTGTGCTTTTTAACAAAGTCCCACATCGTAAAAACTGCCTAACCCCTTTTTTTCTCACTACGACTCCTCTTTGCATCCAATTTCAGCTCGTTAAACACATCTGGTGACTCCTTTTCTTATCTCCAACTCCCCCGAATTGTCACATCTCATCTTTCATTTCGCTTACGCAGATCATTACATCCAGCTTGTCAAGGCACTTCCGCACCTGCGGTGTTCCCCTCTCTATTTTCTGATAACGTGTCGTGTCTCCACGACACTGACGAAAAACGTGAAGGCGAAGTTAATTTAAACGGGCGTGATATCTTTAGAGTTAGTACTTATTTCACGATTGTGGACAAACTCAAAGCAGAGTTTGAGAAGAGGTCACAAATTTATAGAGAGCAGGGTGAAAAATTTAAAAGAATTGCGAAAATTTGGTCACTGACTTCTCCTAAGCTTGAAGAAGAGGGCAAAAAATTACAGGCAATTTTTAAAGATGATTTGGAGCCTGCATTATGTGATGAACTGCAACATCTAAGATCTCACATAACTGAGTGCAGCATTGGTTCGAGAAGGCCCTTAGCAATTTACAAGTGGATACGTAAAAGTGGATAACAAACAGTGTATCCAAATGTTGATATCGTATTGAGAATGTTTGTGTGCACAATTGCCCCAATTGCCTCTGTAGAAAGTTCCTTTCTGCTCTAAAAAGAATCAAAAATCATTAAGATCTTTGCTGCACCAAGAAAACCTAAATGTCTTGGCACTTCTTTGCATTGAAGCATATTTAACAAGATCTGTTGACTTCAATGAAACTATTGAAGAATTTTCATGGGCGAAAGCAAGAAGGAAAAAAAAATTTAATTGTAATTTTTAGATAAATTAGAAGAAATTATGTAGAAATTTTTTATTAAAAATGTTTTTCAAATGTTTAATAAGTATATAAGTTTCAAGAACTCTTCCTGTATATTAAATCTAATGTTATAAGTCAAAAATTTAAATGGAAGGAAGGGGGCGCAAAATGGTGCTTTGGCCTAAGACATAAAATTATGTAAATCCATTGCTGCCCACGCGGGCAGAGCCCAATGGATTAGTAGTTCATCACCTTAACCACACGGCCACCTCGTCATACAACACGAAAGAATTATTTATCAATCTTATCGTGAAAATTTCCCGATTAATCAAAAGATTTTGTAGAAGCCATCTTGAAATAACAAAACAAACCAGATCAGTAAACATACTATCTGTAACCTTTCATATAGATTCTTTACTGAAAAGGATGCTTTTCGCTTTATTCATTCCTTATCAGGAAAAAAGACATAACGTTTCGACGAGGATGGGATTCGAACCCACGCGGGCAGAGCCCAATGGATTAGCAGTCCATCGCCTTAACCCCTCGGCCACCTCGTCATACAACACGAGCCAATTATTTATTACTCTTATTTTGAAAATTTCCTGATTAATCAAAAGATTTTTTAGTAACTATCTTGGTATAAGAAAACAAATCAGATCAGTAAACATACTATCTGTAACCTTTCATATAGATTCTTTACTGAAAAGGATGCTTTTCGCTTTATTCATTCCTTATCAGGAAAAAAGACACGACGTTTCGACGAGGATGGGATTCGAACCCACGCGGGCAGAGCCCAATGGATTAGCAGTCCATCGCCTTAACCACTCGGCCACCTCGTCATACACCACGAGCGAATTATTTATTACTCTTATTTTGAAAATTTCCTGATTAATCAAAAGATTTTTACTAACTATCTAGAAACAACAAGAGAAACCAGATCAGTAAACATACTATCTGTAACCTATCATATGGATTCTTTACTGAAAATTATGCTTTTCGCTTTATTTATTCCTTATCAGGAAAAAAGACATGAGGTTTCGACGAGGATGGGATTCGAACAGACGCGGGCAGAGCACAACGGATTAGCAGTCCATCGCCTTAACCACTCGGCCACCTCGTCATACACCACGAGCGAATTATTTATTTCTCTTATCCTGAAAATTTCCTGATAATTCTAAAGATTTTTTAGTAATTATCTTGAAATAACAAAACAATCCAGATCACTAAACATACTATCTGTAACGTTTCATATACATTTTTTACTGAAAAGGATGCTTTTCGCTTTATTCATTACTAATCACGAACAAAGGACAGGACGTTTTGACGAGGATGTGAATGGAACCCACCCGGGCAGAGCCCAATGGATTAGCAGTCCATCGCCTTAACAACTCGGCCACCACGTCATACAACACGAACGAATTATACATTTCTCTTATTCTGAAAATTTCCTGATAAATCTGTAGACATTTTTTTAACAATCTAGAATCAACAAGAGAAACCAGATGAGTAAACATACTATCTGTAACCTTTCATATAGATTCTTTACTGAAAAAGATGCTTTTCGCTTTATTCAGTCCTTATCAGGAAAAAGTACAAGGCGTTTCGACGAGGATGGGATTCGAACCCACGCGGGCAGAGCCCAATGGATTAGCAGTCCATCGCCTTAACCCCTCGGCCACCTTGTCATACAACACGAGTAAATTATTTATATCTCTTATTTTGAAAATTTCCTGATTAATCAAAAGATTTTTTAGTAAAAATCTTGGTAAAAGAAAGAAAACCAGATCAGTAAATATACTATCGGAAACCTTTCATACAATTTGTTTACTGAAAACGATGCTTTACGGTATATTTGTTCCTGAAAAACAGCAAAACGTTTCGACGAGGATGGGATTCGAACCCACGCGGGCAGAGCCCAATGGATTAGCAGTCCATCGCCTTAACCACTCGGCCACCTCGTCATACACCACGGGCGAATTATTTATTTCTCTTATTTTGAAAATTTCCTGATAAATCTAAAGATTTTTTAGTAATTATCTTGAAATAACAAAACAAACCAGATCAGTAAACATACTATCTGTAACCTTTCATATAGATTCTTTACTGAAAAGGATGCTTTTCGCTTTATTCATTCCTTATCAGGAAAAAAGACACGACGTTTCGACGAGGATGGGATTCGAACCCACGCGGGCAGAGCCCAATGGATTAGCAGTCCATCGCCTTAACCACTCGGCCACCTCGTCATACACCACGAGCGAATTATTTATTTCTCTTATCTTGAAAATTTCCTGATAAATCTAAAGAATTTTTAGTAATTATCTTGGTATAAGAAAGAAAACCAGATCAGTAAACATACTATCGGAAACCTTTCATACACATTTTTTACTGAAAACGATGCTTTACGGTATATTTGTTCCTGAAAAAACAACAAGACGTTTCGACGACGATGGGATTCGAACCCACGCGGGCAGAGCCCAATGGATTAGCAGTCCATCGCCTTAACCTCTCGGCCACCTCGTCATACAACACGAACGAATTATAGATTTCTCTTATTCTGAAAATTTCCTGATAAATCTATAGACTTTTTATTAACAATCTAGAATCAACAAGAAAAACCAGATCAGTAAACATTCTATCTGTAACTTTTCATATAGATTCTTTACTGAAAAGGATGCTTTTCGCTTTATTCATTCCTTATCAGGAAAAGAGACATGACGTTTCGACGAGGATGGGATTCGTAACCACGCGGGCAGAGCCCAATGGATTAGCAGCCCATCGCCTTAACCCCTCGGCCACCTCGTCATACACCACGAGCGAATTATTTATTACTCTTATTTTGAAAATTTCCTGATAAATCTAAAGATTGTTTAGTAATTATCTTGAAATAACAAAACAAACCAGATCAGTAAACATACAATCTGTAACCTTTCATATATATTCTTTACCGAAAAGGATGCTTTTCGCTTTATTCATTCCTTATCGGGAAAAAAGACACGACGTTACGAGGATGGGATTCGTACCCACGCGGGCAGAGCCCAATGGATTAGCAGTCCATCGCCTTAACCACTCGGCTGCCTCGTCATACACCACGAGCGAATTATTTATTACTCTTATTTTGAAAATTTCCTGATTAATCAAAATATTTTTTAGAAAAAATCTTGGTATAAGAAAGAAAACCAGATCAGAAAACACACTATCGGAAACTTTTCATTTACATTTTTTACTGAAAACGATGCTTTACGGTATAGTTGTTCCTGAAAAAACAACAAGACGTTTCGACGAGGATGGGATTCGTACCCACGCGGGCAGAGCCCAATGGATTAGCAGTCCATCGCCTTAACCCCTCGGCCACCTCGTCATACATCACGAGCCAATTATTTATTACTGTTATTTTGAAAATTTCCTGATTAATCAAAAGATTTTTAGTAACTATCTTGGTATAAGAAAACAAATCAGATCAGTAAATATACTATCTGTAACCTTTCATATAGATTCTTTACTGAAAAGGATGCTTTTCGCTTTATTCATTCCTTATCAGGAAAAAATACACGACGTTACGACGAGGATGGGATTCGAACCCACGCGGGCAGAGCCCAATGGATTAGCAGTCCATCGCCTTAACCCCTCGGCCACCTAGTCATGCACCACGAGCGAATTATTTATTTCTCTTATTTTGAAAATTTCCTGATAAATCTAAAGATTTTTTAGTAATTATCTTGAAATAACAAAACAAACCAGATCAGTAAACATACTATCTGTAACCTTTCATATAGATTCTTTACCGAAAAGGATGCTTTTCGCTTTATTCATTCCTTATCGGGAAAAAAGACATAACGTTTCGACGAGGATGGGATTCGAACCCACGCGGGCAGAGCCCAATGGATTAGCAGTCCATCGTCTTAACCACTCGGCCACGTCGTCATACAACACAAACGAATTATTTATTTCTCTTATCCTGAAAATTTCCTGATTAATCAAAAGATTTTTTAGTAAAAATCCTTGTATAAGAAAGAAAACCAGATCAGTAAACATACTATCGAAAACCTTTCATACACATTTTTTACTGAAAACGATGCTTTACGGCATATTTGTTCAGGAAAAAACAACAAGACATTTCGACGACGATGTGATTCGCACCCACGCGGGCGGAGCCCAATGGATTTGCGGTCCATTGCCTTAACCACTCGGCCACGTCGTCATACAACACGACCGAATTATTTATTTCTCTTATCCTGAAAATTTCCTGATAAATCTAAAGATTTTTTACTAACTATCTAGAAACAACAAGAGAAACCAGATCAGTAAGCATACTATCAATAACCTTTCATATAGATTCTTTTAATAATCTTTTGAGATATATAAATAAGAGAAATAAATAATTCGCGGGCAGAGCAAATGGATTAGCAGTCCATCGCCTTAACCCATCGGCCACCTAGTCATGCACCACGAGCGAATTATTTATTCTTTTTTGAAAATTTCCTGATAAATCTAAAGAGTTTTTTCGTAATTATCTTGAAATAACAAACAAAACCAGATCAGTAAACATACTATCTGTAACCTTTCATATAGATTCTTTACTGAAAATGATGCTTTTCGCTTTATTCATTTCTTATCAGGAAAAAAGATATAACGTTTCGACGAGGATGGGATTCGAACCCACGCGGGCAGAGCCCAATGGATTAGCAGTCCATCGCCTTAACCCCTCGGCCACTCGTCATACAACACGAGCCAATTATTTATTACTGTTATTTTGAAAATTTCTGATTAATCAAAAGATTTTTAGTAACTATCTTGTATAAGAAAACAAATCAGATCAGTAAATCTACTATCTAAACCTTTCATAAGATTCTTTACTGAAAAGGATGCTTTTCGCTTTATTCATTCCTTATCAGGAAAAAAGACACGACGTTTCGACGAGGATGGGATTCGAACCCACGCGGGCAGAGCCCAATGGATTAGCAGTCCATCGCCTTAACCCCTCGGCCACCTCGTCATACAACACGAGCGAATTATTTATTTCTCTTATTTTGAAAATTTCCTGATAAATCTAAAGATTTTTTAGTAATTATCTTGAAATAACAAAACAAACCAGATCAGTAAACATACTATCTGTAACCTTTCATATAGATTCTTTACCGAAAAGGATGCTTTTCGCTTTATTCATTCCTTATCGGGAAAAAAGACATAACGTTTCGACGAGGATGGGATTCGAACCCACGCGGGCAGAGCCCA
This sequence comes from Dolomedes plantarius, assembly GCA_907164885.2. NCBI lineage: Eukaryota > Metazoa > Arthropoda > Arachnida > Araneae > Dolomedidae > Dolomedes > Dolomedes plantarius. The sequence goes on along the minus strand of OU015492.1, from coordinate 97,720,495 downwards.
ATGGATTAGCAGTCCATCGCCTTAACCACTCGGCCACCTCGTCATACACCACGAGCGAATTATTTATTACTCTTATTTTGAAAATTTCCTGATTAATCTAAAGATTTTTTAGTAATTATCTTGATATAAGAAAACAAACCAGATCAGTAAACATACTATCTGTAACCTTTCATATAGATTCTTTACTGAAAAGGATGCTTTTCGCTTTATTCATTCCTTATCGGGTAAAAAGACATAACGTTTCGAGGAGGATAGGATTCGAACCCACGCGGGCAGAGCCCAATGGATTAGCAGTCCATCGCCTTAACCACTCGGCCACCTCGTCATACACCACGAGCGAATTATATATTACTCTTATTTTGAGAATTTCCTGATTAATCAAAAGATTTTTTAGTAAAAAGCTTGGTATAAGAAAGAAAACCAGATCAGTAAACATACTATCGGAAACCTTTCATACACTTTTTTTACTGAAAACGATGCTTTACGGTATATTTGTTCCTGAAAAAACAACAAGACGTTTCGAGGAGGATGGGATTCGAACCCACGCGGGCAGAGCCCAATGGATTAGCAGTCCATCGCCTTAACCCCTCGGCCACCTCGTCATACAACACGAGCCAATTATTTATTACTGTTATTTTGAAAATTTCCTGATAAATCTAAAGATTTTTTAGTAATTATCTTGAAATAACAAAACAAACCAGATCAGTAAACATACTATCTGTAACCTTTCATATAGATTCTTTACCGAAAAGGATGCTTTTCGCTTTATTCATTCCTTATCAGGAAAAAAGACATAACGTTTCGACGAGGATGGGATTCGAACCCACGCGGGCAGAGCCCAATGGATTAGCAGTCCATCGCCTTAACCACTCGGCCGACTCGTCATACACCACGAGCGAATTATTTATTACTCTTATTTTGAAAATTTCCTGATTAATCAAAAGATTTTTAGTAAAAATCTTGGTATAAGAAAGAAAACCAGATCAGTAAACATACTATCGGAAACCTTTCATACACATTTTTTACTGAAAACGATGCTTTACGGTATATTTGTTCCTGAAAAAACAACAAGACGTTTCGACGACGATGGGATTCGAACCCACGCGGGCAGAGCCCAATGGATTAGCAGTCCATCGCCTTAACCACTCGGCCACCTCGTCATACACCACGAGCGAATTATTTATTTCTCTTATTCTGAAAATTTCCTGATAAATCTAAAGATTTTTTAGTAATTATCTTGGAATAACAAAACAAACCAGATCAGTAAACATACTATCTGTAACCTTTCATATAGATTCTTTACTGAAAAGGATGCTTTTCGCTTTATTCATTCCTTATCAGGAAAAAGGACAAGACGTTTCGACGAGGATGGGATTCGAACCCACGCGGGCAGAGCCCAATGGATTAGCAGTCCATCGCCTTAACCCCTCGGCCACCTAGTCATACACCACGAGCGAATTATTTATTTCTCTTATTTTGAAAATTTCCTGATAAATCTAAAGATTTTTTAGTAATTATCTTGAAATAACAAAACAAACCAGATCAGTAAACATACTATCTGTAACCTTTCATATAGATTCTTTACTGAAAAGGATGCTTTTCGCTTTATTCATTCCTTATCGGGAAAAAGACATAACGTTTCGACGAGGATGGGATTCGAACCCACGCGGGCAGAGCCCAATGGATTAGCAGTCCATCGCCTTAACCACTCGGCCGACTCGTCATACACCACGAGCGAATTATTTATTACTCTTATTTTGAAAATTTCCTGATTAATCAAAAGATTTTTTAGTAAAAATCTTGGTATAAGAAAGAAAACCAGATCAGTAAACATACTATCGGAAACCTTTCATACACATTTTTTACTGAAAACGATGCTTTACGGTATATTTGTTCCTGAAAAAACAACAAGACGTTTCGACGACGATGGGATTCGAACCCACGCGGGCAGAGCCCAATGGATTAGCAGTCCATCGCCTTAACCACTCGGCCACGACGTCATACAACACGAACGAATTATTTATTTCTCTTATCCTGAAAATTTCCTGATAAATCTAAAGATTTTTTAGTAATTATCTTGAAATAACAAAACAAACCAGATCAGTAAACTTACTATCGGAAACCTTTCATGCACATTTTTTACTGAAAACGATGCTTTTCGCTTTATTCATTCCTTATCGGGAAAAAAGACATAACGTTTCGACGAGGATGGGATTCGAACCCACGCGGGCAGAGCCCAATGGATTAGCACTCCATCGCCTTAACCACTCGGCCGACTTGTCATACACCACGAGCGAATTATTTATTACTCTTATTTTGAAAATTTCCTGATTAATCAAAAGATTTTTTAGTAAAAATCTTGGTATAAGAAAGAAAACCAGATCAGTAAACATACTATCGGAAACCTTTCATACACATTTTTTACTGAAAACGATGCTTTACGGTATATTTGTTCCTGAAAAAACAACAAGACGTTTCGACGACGATGGGATTCGAACCCACGCGGGCAGAGCCCAATGGATTAGCAGTCCATCGCCTTAACCACTCGGCCACCTCGTCATACACCACGACCGAATTATTTATTTCTTTTATCCTGAAAATTTCCTGATAAATCTAAAGATTTTTTAGTAATTATCTTGAAATAACAAAACAAACCAGATCAGTAAACATACTATCTGTAACCTTTCATATAGATTCTTTACTGAAAAGGATGCTTTTCGCTTTATTCATTCCTTATCAGGAAAAAAGACAAGACGTTTCGACGAGGATGGGATTCGAACCCACGCGGGCAGAGCCCAATGGATTAGCAGTCCATCGCCTTAACCCCTCGGCCACCTCGTCATACAACACGAGCGAATTATTTATTTCTCTTATTTTGAAAATTTCCTGATAAATCTAAAGATTTTTTAGTAATTATCTTGAAATAACAAAACAAACCAGATCAGTAAACATACTATCTGTAACCTTTCATATAGATTCTTTACTGAAAAGGATGCTTTTCGCTTTATTCATTCCTTATCAGGAAAAAAGACATAACGTTTCGACGAGGATGGGATTCGAACCCACGCGGGCAGAGCCCAATGGATTAGCAGTCCATCGCCTTAACCCCTCGGCCACCTCGTCATACACCACGAGCGAATTATTTATTACTCTTATTTTGAGAATTTCCTGATTAATCAAAAGATTTTTTAGTAACTATCTTGGTATAAGAAAGAAAACCAGATCAGTAAACATACTATCGGAAACCTTTCATACACATTTTTTACTGAAAACGATGCTTTACGGTATATTTGTTCCTGAAAAAACAACAAGACGTTTCGACGAGGATGGGATTCGAACCCACGCGGGCAGAGCCCAATGGATTAGCAGTCCATCGCCTTAACCTCTCGGCCACCTCGTCATACAACACGAGCGAAATATTCATTTCTCTTATCCTGAAAATTTCCTGATAAATCTAAAGATTTTTTAGTAATTATCTTGAAATAACAAAACAAACCAGATCAGTAAACATACTATCTGTAACCTTTCATATAGATTCTTTACTGAAAAGGATGCTTTTCGCTTTATTCATTCCTTATCAGGAAAAAGGACAAAACGTTTCGACGAGGATGGGATTCGAACCCACGCGGGCAGAGCCCAATGGATTAGCAGTCCATCGCCTTAACCACTCGGCCACCTCGTCATACACCACGAGCGAATTATTTATTACTCTTATTTTGAAAATTTCCTGATTAATCAAAAGATTTTTTAGTAAAAATCTTGGTATAAGAAAGAAAACCAGATCAGTAAACACACTATCGGAAACTTTTCATTTACATTTTTTACTGAAAACGATGCTTTACGGTATATTTGTTCCTGAAAAAACAACAAGACGTTTCGACGACGATGGGATTCGCACCCACGCGGGCAGAGCCCAATGGATTAGCAGTCCATTGCCTTAACCACTCGGCCACGTCGTCATACAACACGACCGAATTATTTATTTCTCTTATCCTGAAAATTTCCTGATAAATCTAAAGATTTTTTACTAACTATCTAGAAACAACAAGTGAAACCAGATCAGTAAGCATACTATCAATAACCTTTCATATAGATTCTTTTAATAATCTTTTGAGATATATAAATAAGAGAAATAAATAATTCGCTCGTGGTGCATGACTAGGTGGCCGATGGGTTAAGGAGATGGACTGCTAATCCATTTGCTCTGCCCGCGAATTATTTATTTCTTTTATCCTGAAAATTTCCTGATAAATCTAAAGATTTTTTAGTAATTATCTTGAAATAACAAAACAAACCAGATCAGTAAACATACTATCTGTAACCTTTCATATAGATTCTTTACTGAAAAGGATGCTTTTCGCTTTATTCATTCCTTATCAGGAAAAAAGACAAGACGTTTCGACGAGGATGGGATTCGAACCCACGCGGGCAGAGCCCAATGGATTAGCAGTCCATCGCCTTAACCCCTCGGCCACCTCGTCATACAACACAAGCCAATTATTTATTACTGTTATTTTGAAAATTTCCTGATTAATCAAAAGATTTTTTAGTAACTATCTTGGTATAAGAAAACAAATCAGATCAGTAAATATACTATCTGTAACCTTTCATATAGATTCTTTACTGAAAAGGATGCTTTTCGCTTTATTCATTCCTTATCAGGAAAAAAGACACGACGTTACGACGAGGATGGGATTCGAACCCACGCGGGCAGAGCCCAATGGATTAGCAGTCCATCGCCTTAACCCCTCGGCCACCTAGTCATGCACCACGAGCGAATTATTTATTTCTCTTATTTTGAAAATTTCCTGATAAATCTAAAGATTTTTTAGTAATTATCTTGAAATAACAAAACAAACCAGATCAGTAAACATACTATCTGTAACCTTTCATATAGATTCTTTACCGAAAAGGATGCTTTTCGCTTTATTCATTCCTTATCGGGAAAAAAGACACAACGTTTCGACGAGGATGGGATTCGAACCCACGCGGGCAGAGCCCAATGGATTAGCAGTCCATCGCCTTAACCCCTCGGCCACCTCGTCATACACCACGAGCGAATTATTTATTTCTCTTATTCTGAAAATTTCCTGATAAATCTAAAGATTTTTTAGTAATTATCTTGAAATAACAAAACAAACCAGATCAGTAAACATACTATCTGTAACCTTTCATATAGATTCTTTACTGAAAAGGATGCTTTTCGCTTTATTCATTCCTTATCGGGTAAAAAGACATAACGTTTCGACGAGGATAGGATTCGAACCCACGCGGGCAGAGCCCAATGGATTAGCAGTCCATCGCCTTAACCACTCGGCCACCTCGTCATACACCACGAGCGAATTATATATTACTCTTATTTTGAGAATTTCCTAAATAATCAAAAGATTTTTTAGTAAAAATCTTGGTATAAGAAAGAAAACCAGATCAGTAAACATACTATCGGAAACCTTTCATACACATTTTTTACTGAAAACGATGCTTTACGGTATATTTGTTCCTGAAAAAACAACAAGACGTTTCGAGGAGGATGGGATTCGAACCCACGCGGGCAGAGCCCAATGGATTAGCAGTCCATCGCCTTAATCCCTCGGCCACCTCGTCATACGACACGAGCCAATTATTTATTACTGTTATTTTGAAAATTTCCTGATTAATCAAAAGATTTTTTAGTAACTATCTTGATATAAGAAAACAAATAAGATCAGTAAACATACTATCTGTAACCTTTCATATAGATTCTTTACTGAAAGGATGCTTTTCGCTTTATTCATTCCTTATCAGGAAAAAATACACGACGTTACGACGAGGATGGGATTCGAACCCACGCGGGCAGAGCCCAATGGATTAGCAGTCCATCGCCTTAACCCCTCGGCCACCTCGTCATACAACACGACCGAATTATTTATTTCTCTTATTTTGAAAATTTCCTGATAAATCTAAAGAATTTTTAGTAATTATCTTTAATAACAAAACAAACCAGATCAGTAAACATACTATCTGTAACCTTTCATATAGATTCTTTACTGAAAAGGATGCTTTTCGCTTTATTCATTCCTTATCAGGAAAAAAGACATAACGTTTCGACGAGGATGGGATTCGAACCCACGCGGGCAGAGCCCAATGGATTAGCAGTCCATCGCCTTAACCACTCGGCCACCTCGTCATACACCACGAGCGAATTATTTATTACTCTTATTTTGAAAATTTCCTGATAAATCTAAAGATTTAGTAATTATCTT